>CM034540.1:17805190-17811530 GCA_020002185.1 Paraescarpia echinospica
TGGGCAAGTTTTCGCGGAAAAACTCAACAACCCAATCGACACAACCGTCGACGAGAAACTACATTGACGGGCTACGGACGGTGAGCACTCAGCACACAAGCCCTGTCTGATAGACGCCTGCGTGTCTTCTACATCATTTGTATTAGGTGTTGGTATAAATTGTAATCCGAAATTTAGGATTTCCGCCTGTGTTTCAGATAACACTAGATGGCTTAAGTTGATAATCGTGAGATTGTGCAGATCATTGGACTTTATTTGTGCGGTATGGTTGCCCTCAATGTTTCTTAGTTTAAATGGCACAACCAATGTGTTAGCATTTTGTTCGCTGTTTCTGGTGTCCAATGAATGTTGTCTGATGTGTCTGTCTTGAATGATGACTCCTCTAATTTATGTATTACAACAATGCCCTTGATGTCTAGTAGGCTCTCCGAAGTTCTCATAATGTATTCTTGTTCTACCACAGGTAATCTATAAAAAAAAATTATTTCGGGTATGGCGATAACTGAGTGAGGAAAACACTTGCTTGCTCTAGCAGCCATCCTTCGCAAATTAGGGATGGTCGTCACACTTGGTTTGTTCGCTCTGTCGTTGATTCCCACCGATAGGATCACAATCTCTGGATGTGTGCCGTCGGTCTCTGCGGGATGCATCTGTTCGAGATTCCTAATTTTGGCTCCAGGGTAGCTGTCCACTTGGATGTCTCGTTCCTTCGATTCTGTAACCCTAGAAACGTTCGAGTCACCCAGAATAACGACACGTTTTGTGATTATCAGTAACTTCCAGCTGGATTTCTTGCACTTTCTGCTTCTGTGTATGGAGAGCACAGTAGAGAATCGTTGTGCAGGTGTAGGCGAAGGGGGTAGTCTGTGAATTATGGTGCGGTCCAGCCGTGGTCTGGAGACAGGTAGGAAAGAATGAGACTTGGAATGAGAACACGATTGTCTCTGTAGTGGCGGGAAGGAGTTGGAAGAAAGGGATGGAGAAGAGGTGGCAGAAACGTTAGAAGGCTCACGTATGGCCTGATGCAGGGATGGTTTGGCGATAGCAGCTGCTAAAGGGGGAGTGGTGATGGTAGTAGAACACAACGGCAATGGCCCCGGTGATATAGAAGTGGCATGTATGTTGTAGGCATGTAAGTACATAACTTTATGTAACTAGTATGTCTGTTTATATGTATGTACATGCATGTATGTACGTATGTATGTGTGTATGATTGTAGGTATGTAAGTAAGTATGTATGTAAGCGTATAACTATGCAGGTGTGTTTGTAGCTATGTTCGAATGTAGGTAAGCATGTATGTACGCATGCAACTATGTACGTATATATGTAATTATGTACGTATGTATGCACATATGTATGTATGTATACATTTATGTATGTATCTATGTATGTATGTGTGTGTATGTATGTATATAAATATGTACGCATGCATATATGTATGTGTGTATGTAATTATGTACGTATATATGTATATATGTATGTATGTTTATATTTGTATATGTATATATATATATTAATATTTATATATATTTATGTGTGTGCATGTATGAATGTATGTATGTATTATGTATGTATATAACTATGTACGTATGTATGTAAGCATGTACGTACGCCTGAAATTATGTATGTGTACTTGTAAATATGTCCATATGTGTGTAAGTATGTAAGAATGTGTGTATGCATACATGTATGTATGTCGGTATGTATGTATGTATGTATGTACATATTTACGTATGTATGTATATATGTATGTATGTATTTTAGGAAAATGGGTGTACTGGTTTCAAGTATCCTTTGTTAAGGATTTGGAACATGAACGACCTTAATGCACTGGCAACGGAGTATAGGTGGAGAATGTGAACCCTAAACCCAGACATCTGAGCTTTGCTGGAGTAATGGTATGGAACGATATTAGGGCCATAATTACACAATGCTACATTGTTGATTTCTGACTTTCGGTTATCCTTTTACGCTGAGATTGTCGAATTATGACTTTCGATTATCCCTTTACGCTGTCATTGTGCAAGATTTTTGTCAAATAATTCACTAGAATGGCGTTTGGTCAAATATTTCTCTCTCCAAAAGATTTTCTCCAAAAAAATGTCTCCAAAATATTTTCTCGAAACGAAGTTCTCGAAACGATTATCTGGCACAAATTGGACTCAGTGACCTAAGCTAAGCTAAGATGTGCTGCCCCCTAGCGAACTACACCGACTTGCAAATACTGAAGTATCCCTTGCAAGTCAGGCCAAAGCAATTATATAATTGCTTTGGTCAGGCCTTGCTGTCAGTCACCAACGTCACGTCGTAGTGTACAGAATACTTATATGAAGCATTTTCACCCACATTATGACCTGTTATATCAATGTTGGAGTTTAAAAGAACTCAAAGATGAACGGAAGAAACGAAGTGCCAAGCACTGAAGCAATCTGCCAGAAAACGCCAATTGATTGTCAGGTAGGTTGGTACTGTTTGTGAGCGATAATTCATGATGTTTCGAAAACTGTCAATACTAATATTTATTCGTACTATAACGTGTACAATTAATTGAATATTATTAACGATATAGCCGAGCATCGGAACCGTGTGCCTCAGCTTTAAAGATCCGAGCATTGAACGGGCATGCGCCAGTCATGGCTAAATATGGCAATAGAGCATAGCGTAGTTTTATTTGGGATCAACGTTGGCGATACGGAACATCCTTTGAAAATCACATTTTATAAACTAATTATGACCAATAATGTATTAAGTTGTGCAATTAATTAGTTTGGCTGACTAAAAAGTATTTTTATAATATTGAATGCTATTTGACATTTTAAAACCATGCCATGCTTGTCGTCATGCAAACTGATTATTAAGTCATTTTGAACTTCTTTTGATATAGACAGAATGTATTGAACATTAGGTTAAAGTTGTATTCTGACAACGTTCATCTTTTAAATACAAATTTCCAGTGAATCGTCATGCCCCATACAATACATAATTTTCATCAACTCCATATAAATTTTTGTTCACACAATATGTAATTCTAAGATCCAAATTAAAATTACGTATGCATGTCATGTTTATTTTTTGCAAAAGCGTAATTTATCAAATAACATCAAATGCTAAAGTGACATATACGGTAGCAAGTATACTCAAATAAGTATATATTTACATTATTGTTTAGGTTGTATATATACACCTTAAACATGGTTGTGTAACTCAGAATGCAACTTTAATCTATGACGAGTAGTTTTTAACATATGACTGATAATTAAAATATAACATTTCAAATGGAGCCTGTGACCTTAAGCCAGTGGCGTTTTAAAGGTTGAATTAATATTTTCATTTGATATTTTTGAATTATTTTATTGTTAATTAAGATAGCCTAAAGTAAATATTAGATAGTCCAATTACTATTTATATGTAATGTATTTACATATATTTAAACTGGCTAATAGGTTTATAGTGTCAGTACTTAGACACTGATGCTATTCTGCAACTGTGGTTGTATTTCTAGCATTACTTGACATGTTCTTTCACATATCTGTATGCACTATTTCAATAAAATCTTCTTCTGGTGTTTCTACTCTGCTGTTGTCATAACTCATCATAACTAGTATATCATTATATGTAGAACACATAATAGAGGCGTACCCAGGATTGATATATTTGTGGGTTCCCAAATGGGTATCACAGTAACGGTGGATGTTGCCTGCCATCATTCACTGTGCACTGCTGTATAGTGGGGGGGTTTCTGGGCAACGAGAAAACTCCCCTAGGCACGCACCCGCATAATAACATGAACAATAATAATAATGACTTCTTTATTTACATACATACATATTTTACAAAACTACTATTGCCCACACATATAGGGCCTACATTAAAATAGTTCTGTATGTCCTTGCCAATACTTATGCTTTTCGTGTAATTATGATACCATAGTTTTATTCCGTTGATATTTTGTTGGCAATTATGTGCATGTATATGCTGTAATTAGACTACACTGATTTGAGCAATTGCTTTTACAAATTACTATAGCTATAGGTGTACTAAAAGTATATTTTATTTATAATAATATGCTTTATTCGCAGACTCCACACAACAAACAAATGCATTATTGCGTTCTATAGTTGTGATATTGGCAATAGTTACATATGGCCAGTAAGTAAAATATTGCTGCTACTTGAACCATCAATAAAAATATAATTTAGAACCACAACCGGCATGTAAATCTATATGTCAAAAGTTCTAATACCAGGAACACAATAAGCAGATTACTGTAAATAAACATTTCAGTAGCACTATAATATCTGTCAAATCCTAACACCATTTGGAACATATTGTTGTAAGAGACACATTTTCTAATAGCATATATTTATGAAAATTCCATCATAAAATAGTAAACAAAGTTTTGTTTATATCATTTGAACACATAAATGTTCTTATAATCATGTTGCGTCGTGCAAATGACTGGCGGCATTACCGAGATAATAATAGTATATATTCAATGTATATGTTCTAGTTGTCTCCAGCGCTTGGCAATGTTCTATTAACTGACTAGTCTGTATTATTGTGGTTACTATGTAATGGTCTTATGAGGTCTCATTCTTTATATGCTGGCACTGAGGGTGGTCACTACCAGGGTGCTTGTCGTCCTCAGTGGTTCTTTTACGTCCCAAATTGAGACGGGACCTACATTAATGTGATCACCGAGCCACGAGGGATACACAGTCCCCAATTTTGATAGCCAGATTTTTACACCAAATATCATGCCTGCTCGGTCCAGGTTTCGAACTCAGAGCACTGGCATGCCAGGCGGATGTGCTAACCACTACACTAGCCGCACTCTCTGTATAATTTGTTTCTGCTGTTGGGATAAATAAAATGCATCCTTACCTTACCTAAAGATGGGAGGGTGTGTTTCTATATTTAATAAAAACCAGCACAAAACTTTGGAGTAACATACACTATCGAGAGGGATGCGGGGGTACCAGCCCAGCCTGATCACAGTCCTTTCTTCTATATCATGAGCAGTCTTACTCCAAAACCACTATACTTTATCTTAGTCACATATTGAACATAAGTTGGGATAATGTCATTGTTTTTCATTTTACAGGTTAATGAAGAGGAGCTCAGCATGAAACCGCCGCAGAATAACATGTATAGGGATCAGGGACGTACATGGTGGTAAGCACCAACTACCCAAATTTACACTGGGGAGTCTAGAGGAATACTTATCCCAGTACGGAAAGAAGCTGGAGGAAAAGGGGAGGTCTTTATACAAAGAAAGGTGAGTTATCTTAACATTAAACTAAAAGGACTGTAGGATTAAAGATATATATGCAATTAACCACATGAGCTTAGTAGTTTGTACGTCCCTGTCAAATATGATATTGCCTCGATGAAATAATAGTTTTCTTTGTCAATGGATACCAGCAGGCTTATTTGTAAATTTATGTCTTAAAATGTAAGAACAAACATTCGAAACATAACAATAAATTATTCAGGATCAGTATTCTGGAACACCCTGCCTCATAAACTTAGAATACTCCTGACCATTAACCAGTTTAAAAGAAACCTAACAGCTCCTTACTCGTGAATTATTATTGATATTACATTATATATGTGTCTGAGTAAATATATATAGGTGAAGCACAATACTGGGCCAAAAAAGAGGACTGGACAACAAAAACAAAAAGTCTTAGATGGTAACCAAGATACATCTACACATAAAATTAAAGAAGATAAGATATCTTTACTCACTGTTATGTGGCGCAATGCCAAGTGAAGTTGATGATCTAAAATATGAGAATGTGAAACCTTTCAGAAATAAAAAAATTGCTTGACTGATGTATGCTAGTACCTCATCAGAATCCAACCAAGACTTTTAAAATGTTAAGAATGATCAAAGCACTCTGGACGTGAAATAGTGGACACTGTAACTTACGAAATGCACCACATTGTCCACAACCACAATTTTTTTTAAACAACAATAAACTGGCAGGATGCGTTTTTTTGTGTCTCTTCTTTCTTCATAGGCCTAAGATACAGCACAAATGTTATCAACAGGAACTGTCTGCAAAGAAGCTGGTTATGGAATAAATATAGCGTAACTTACATGACACCAATTTGGCCCGGTATTGTTCGACTCCACAATTTTTTTTTATAATGTACATTGTTTTCTTCAGGTTATTGCAGTATATGCGTACCACCATAGACAACACACAAGGAAAGTGGTTTGTGTCAGCTGTTATGTGGGTAGAGATGAGGCAGTCTACCTCATAAAGTAGATGTGTCCATGAACAATGATGCGGTGGTGTAAGAAGCACAATGTGAATGTGGTGCTGGGCA
>CM034540.1:17812530-17882530 GCA_020002185.1 Paraescarpia echinospica
ATAAGGATATAGTCTAGTCGTCGATGCCACTGCCAAATTCTGGAGAGGGCATAATATGTTCATGGCCGATTTCGGTCATATTAAGACGAATGTAAAGTGCAATATTTATTTAAACAATATTGCTGCTCTTATCATGGAGCCCCACTGTGGGATCTTCAGAGTAAGAGTGTTGGCACTATTTGCACTGCATGACGAAAAGCGCTTAGTAAGTTGTGGGGGCTAGCACCTCTTACACACGGTGATGGTATAGCATTGTTATGGGGTAGTTTGCCATTATTGGTAATCTTAAAGAAAAGGTTCTCCAAATTCATTCATGAAGCTATGAACCACAATTCACCGATTATAAGCAGTGTTGCTAAGTTGTCCATTGCAAATCCATGGTCAAATTGTAGCTCAAACCTCCGTTATATCTTAAATGAATGTGAAGCTATGTACGAAGTGTCTACGTATGATATTGGCCGGGTGTGGCAGACTGGTTTGTCCAACGTAACAATATCGAATGTGAACGTATTATCGGAAATGTTAGACATCAGGAATGGTCTTAAGACATGCAATATTTTAGACGACGATGATGTCGACCGTATCATTACGGAAATCTCTGTATTTAAAAACAAACTGTACAATTGTCATTTTAATGTGCGACAATAAAGATTTTATTTATTTGACTGTACAAAAAATCAATATACAACCAAGAACGTTTATTCAAACAATCAATTGTTGTGACTTTTACCATCGACAAAGCATTATAAATGAAAAACATGAAAAGTGTAACACTGGAATAAAAATAAAAATACAAATGAAGATGTGAATGTAAGTCATTCGATAACGATTTCATGTTCGCTTCTGCTCCAACTTCGATGGCGTTTTTGACAAACTACTACGACGTGAGTAGTATACTCGCGATTTTGGATGTGTATTCTGCGGTGTTTTAGCGATAATCGGGAGGTTTCGAAAGCCTCCCCCCTGAGCAAGAGTAGTCACGTGACCTGCGCCACCTAGCGGAAAGAAGTGTACCTAAGCACCCGTAGCGCCACCTAGCGACTCGGACTTTAAAACATGTGATGTATGTATGTATGAAGAATTAGTACTAAGGGAATAACTATTAAAACTCACAGTTTGAAAGTTGATTAGGTTGTTAATGATAACGAGGAGTGTAGAGAGGTATTAGTTGTGTATGACCTTGCGGCGCTGTACTATCGATTCCACACGGTACAGTTTATCAACCGGAACTGTCACCTTCTGTATCTCCGGTTCGTAGAAGGTACCGTCCAGTATTTCACCGAGATCGTCCGTTAGACGATAGACGGGTGGTTCGGACGGATGGACTTCGCGTATCGTGAATAGTTCCTCTGTCCAATTTATCGTGTAACCTTTATCGAACCGTCTCTTAGCCTTGCTGATACGTACGCGATCCCCCACGTGGTACTTGGGCACCCCCTTACCGTGATGACCACCGTACAGACGCTGCCACACCTCTTCCTGATTAGTTGCATCCACCTGTGACGGAGACATCCCGATACTTCGGTGAGGTGTGTCGTTGTACGTGCGCACCAGATCCGGAAGGATATCGATGTACCGCCACGCTTCTTTGTGTGTCAGGTATCGCCACATACGTGACATTAGTGTGCGATTGAAGCGTTCCACGATGCTCGCCTTGATCTCTGCGTTGAAGGTGGAGAAGTGATGGATACCGTATCTGTCCAATACACCCCGAACGCTACGGTTATAGAATTCCAGACCTCTATCGGTCTGCAACGACAGTGGTTGAATGTCGGTGAAGAGACCGTTCAGTGCCTTCGATACAGACGTCGCCGACTTGTTCTTCAGTGGAACGCATCGGGCGACTTTCGAGAAGACGTCGATCACCGTGAGCAGGAACGTTGTACCGTCGTTTTCTTTTTTCAGACTGGACACGTCAACGAGATCGGCCTGCCACTGTTGATTCCGTCCTCCGACGATCGTGCGCCGACGCGTGAAACGAACTCTGACCGGTTTATGTAGTGTATAGGCGTTCTGTTCCGATAGCCATTGTTCGACGATTTTTCTCGGCACGCGTGGTATGGCGGTTCGTCGCAAAGACGCGATTCCTCCGTAGCTACCCACCTTGGTGGGATTGAAGTAGACGTCCTCCAGCTGTTTACGACGGCGCCCCATGATGACGTACGTATGATATAATCGATGGTAATCCCGCACACGATGGGGAGTCCGCTGTAAGCAACACCGGTAAACAGACGTGTTAGACTGTCCCGTAGATCACACATTATGTCGGTGAATCGAGATGATGCATCTCTTTTATTCGAGACGTTCCCATGTCTTACTAGTCGACGCCGGTGGGGTAGGTAGAGTGGACGGGCTCATTCGAGATCGTCTCCGCGAGAGGGGTGTCCACTGTAGCGTTCGACGCGCTCTACTGAGCGATCGTGTGGCCGCCGCTTCTATGGTACGCTTCCTTTGTTCCTGTCGAATAGCCAGTCTCCTGGCCTCGTTACCCACCAACTCCATGGGCAGATTCATGTCGCCGAGTTGATGCGCAAACACCTCCCACCCCGTTGGAGAACCGATGGTCTTGCGTTGACGCAACAAATCGTTCACGAGGTCCACCACGTTACTTCCGGGTACCGCTACGCCTTTGTTCATCAGCTCTCCGCGTGCATTCCACGCGACGTCTCGTTTCAGACGTTCCATCAGTCGTCTGGCTTTGGTCTGGAGGCGTTTGGGAACACTGTCGATGACTTCCGCTTCCACCCCCACCTCCGGTGGAGTCTGATCCGCCACCACCGCCGCTGCCGTGACCACCGGGGACGTGTCCTTGTTGACCGTTGTCACGCGTATCGGTTCGCGCGTGCGTCGATCGGACAACGCGTTGTAGCGTTGCAACACTTGATTATACATGACGACCTTGTCACCGTCGGTGAGATCTTGTCTGTCGAGTATGACTTTCATCTCGTCGTCGAGTACCTGTACTTTGCGTCCTAGGGTATCCGTCGGTGCTGGTGCGCGTAGACTGTCCAACAGTCGTGGATCTACCAAGGCCATCTTCCGTACGTGTTCCATCGTTGTCTACTTGAGTAGCACCTGTTTTAGCAAGGGTAGCAAGACCGCACCTGCCAAAGGTGCCAGCAGTGCCGACAGGAAACCACCGGTCTGTCCTCTTCCGCCCTGGTTGTTACCCCGTAGCAAGATGCGACGTCTCCTCGCTGCAGGTGCGTCTCTCTGTGCCAAAGCACGTAGGTTTGTTTTGTACACGTTCAGAGCACGTCTCTGCGCGTCGGTCAAGGGCAAGTTCTTCTTCAATATGTTGTAGGCACACTCGGCTAGTGCACACAACAGATCGGCGTCGGCGTTTCTGATGATGGCTCGTCTCAATTTCGTGCTCTTGTATCTGTTTAGCGTCTGTATACAGAGGATGTGTTTCTTCACGAGTTCGGACATGCTGTTGTCTTCACGAGCATGCTGCGACTGAAGGAACGAGGTGCTACGCGGACGTCTTATACCTTGGGTTGGTACACGTACTGGACACTGTCGTCCGGAAGGACACCCGTGCGCAGACGCATATCGTCGAGCGTGCCCTGTTTCAGATCGACGAGGAGATAACCGTACGGAAGTGACGTGGCGTCTCGGAACGCTTCCTGTACAAACTTCAGGCGACCCGGATACATCTGTCGTGCCAAGTGTCCAATCTGTGACGCATCGCGAGGATTCTTGAAGATCACCATGTAGTGTGTGTTCAGACTGATCGTACGACTCTCCTTGTTCTTCGGAAACAGGTTCTGCACGAGATACAGTACGGATGTGTTCTGGTGATGACTCTTTTTTGTGAACAAGGTCGTGACCCGTTCGTCTGTTTCTGCCATCAGATCATCGATGACCACGAGGTTACGCGTCGATGCGTCGAACGCACCGCTCGGCAAGCCTTCCTCGAATCGCACCAGGTCGTTGTCAACATAGGCACTCTGCCATACACCGTAACACCACGTGATCTTCTCTGGAGGTGGATCGATCATCGTAGCAGCGTGACGTAGCAGACGCATCACGAACGTAGTCTTACCACATCCCGTCGGCCCCGCAACGATACAGGTGAAGGGGTGTTTCCATCGCGTGTCCATCTAGTAGTCACCGGTGGTGGTGTTCAACAATGTCGCGTTGACCACTGTACTGTTAGTTGCGACGACGACACCTCCACCACACCAACGAAGGAAGGGATCGTGGAACAAGACGTACAAGACGTACAGATACAGACCGAGTATTCCCACTAGTGTTACAACTACAAGCGTTCCCGTCCGTGACATGCTGCGTTATGACTATCGATTGTGTGGCATCTGACTAAATAGTGTTATATATATATATTTTTTTTCGTGTGTCTCCGCCTACTAACCGCATGACAGCTAGAGGCGCCTATAACCCCAACTGACGTAGGGGCGCATTTCCTCATCGTGTCAGCAGTGGTTCGGCATTACACGTCCACAGGGCCCGTGGTGATTCCGTCTTCGTTGACCACGCGCTTGGCATAGAAGTAGGTCAACGCCGCACGTTCCTGGATGTACGTCAGTACGGACGAGTGATTGACCCGGAACCCACGGTTCTTCCCACTTCCACTGCAACGATTGGTCAACACGTCCAGGAACGACTGCTTGTCGATGGTGTTGAGTCGTTTGTTCAGACCTTTGGTGCTGTATTTATCGATCGTACCCGAACAATAGTAGGTCTTGCTACACAGACCCAGGAAACAGTCACCGGACCATTCGACCTTGAAGAGTCCCGGTGTTCTCTTGTCGTACGCCTTGCGCTCCTTGCAACACGTCTCGGTGCCGTTCCACGGACGTCCGGCCAGCCGACAGCGCACGTAGTCGTTCTGATGTTCGTCGCAACATTCGGACGGTAACCATTCGGAGCGGTGACGATAGTAGTGGTCGCGCAGTGCCGGGGTCACGAGGTCGTCGACGGACTCACCGGACAGAGCCAAATAGGCACTGTCCGTATCGGTTTCGCAGTACTCGAACAACGGACGATCCACGTATCTGACCATGAAGTCGTAGTAGAACTCCAACATACGCAGTTTGGCCCACTGCAACACGAAGAATCCCACGTGTGTGGGCAGTGCGTATTTGACGGTACGTTTGTGCATTTCGATCTCGTATGCATCGGCAGTGACGACGTCGAGTTGACGGAAGCGACGATTGTTGATCGCGGTCGATGCACTCTTCTCCGTGCAGTAGGTGACCTCGCGGTGCTTATCGACGTTGGTGATAAATTTCCCATAGGACGAATTGCCCATAAGTTTGTTGGTATCTGCGATCATGGCCTTGTCGGGATGGGCGTCTCCTTCGCGACGTGCGGTGGACACCGCCTCGCCGAATCGTCGGAAGCAGGCGACCGGTGTGTACTCGATGACCTGGTAGACGTGCGTCACCTCGAGACCGTGTGCGAGGTACCATCGCAAGAGAGGTGTGGCGAGCAAGATCTTATCCCCTCGATAACTCCCGACGAGCATGCGTCGCGGAGTTGCCATGATGTTGTGTTCTTCGGCGTAGCGACGCATGAACGGTCCGAGATCATCACGGGTCAGGTGAATGTTCTTGAAGATGGGCTGCATCTCGGCAAAGTGCGCGCGTAGGTTCTCCGGTACACGTATGTCGCACTGAATCATACCGAACACGCTGCCGTTGCACACACCTGTCAGGATCTGTTGTGACGTCATTTTCCATCGCACGTGTCGACGACGTTGGCGAACGTCCAGAAACTTTTGTACGCACGGATCGCGTCTCGTGACCTTCCACTCGCATTCCCACAATTCGACGACCCTCACAAAGTGTCGAAGATAGGCTGTGTTCTTTCGTGTTTCGGCGAGTAGTTGCGTCATAGGTTTCCCACTGACCTCGTTGAACTCGCGACCGGTGCACGGACACCCGTGGTAGTAGCATCCGTGAAACTGATAGGCCGTCTTCGTTTCACTGCACCAACCGTCCACCGACAGTTTACCGATGCGCTTCTCTCGACCGTTGGTCTGATGACGTATGGTGAGTCCCGTGTTTTCGGACTCCCACGTAAGCCATTCGACAGCCATCTGACCTGTGGGCTGTGCCATTTCGGGTCGGAACTCCTTCTCTTCCCGTCGCCGCGTGTACCATCCAGTCGGCATCTCTTGTGATATCGACCACAGATACAATGCATTCGCATCGTAGCCCACAATGGATTGACACGTTCGAGCCGCATCACCGTAGTCGTTACGACGTATCTTCGTGACCCCCTTCTCGTGATGTCTGGTGAAGATGAGTGACGGCCCTCCGACGATGTTCTCTCTGATGAGCTGATGGACGTCCTTGTTCGTCTCGTTGAAGAGCGTAAAGAACGTCCTCTCCGGTACGTAGGTGAACAGATAGGACAAGGTCAAACCAGGTATACTGATCCCTTGTTTGAACATGTCGAGACCACGGTGTTGATAGAAGTCGAACTGTTTGGCGATGGCCTCCAAGAACGGTACGACGTCTCTGTTGTTATACCAAACGAGAAAGTCTCGCAAAGTCTCCATGTCGTTGTCTCGCCACACCTTCCGACATCGGGTGTAGTCGTCGTCGGATATACCTTCGTTCTTCAGACAACTGAAGAAGGCCTCTTTGGGTGGTAGAACGGTGTCGTCGAGTCTCTCCAAGCTGTCCATGTATTCGTACGGGAAGTGACCTTTCGTGACTGTACAACCGTACGCTTTCAGGTACTTGTCGTACGAGAATCCCGGGGCAATGTAATGAGTCATATCGAGGAATTTGAGGTTGTCCGTCGATAGACACATAAACGTGTTGCCACGTTTGATCACGTGAAACGTCTCCTCCTTCTCCTTCTCCTTCTCCTCCTCCTCTCCGTCCTGTGTTGCTTTCTTTTCGGACAGGAAGTAGGGTACCAGGAACTGTTTGACGACGTTCAGATCGTACCTGCCCGAGTTGAAACCGATGACGGGCAACTGATGAAGCCAACCGTACAATTGTCCCATGAGAGTTTTGTAGGGATTGGTCGGTTGTCGCTGTGACTCGTTGTTCCCTGCCTCCTCCACGGCGGATGCTTCCTGTTCGTTCCACGTTCTGATAGCCTCTGTGAGTTCGTATAGGATGCCCTCGTACCTGTCTACGATGACTTCGTAGGCTGCTTCGCTCATGTTCTGAAGGATGGTCATCATGTCGGATACCAACTTGTTGCTGTCACCATCCGTGATGAGACATTGCACCTGTTCGAATCCGGGTACGTTACTCGCCAGGGACACACTCAACGGTACGTGACGAGCCACCCAATGGACCTTGGCACTGTCCGACGGAAGGTGCGATGTATCGAACCAGGACTCGAAGTCGAAGGTGGCACGATACGGATAGTAACGCAACCATTCGGCAACGTGAATGTTTTCGTCGTCCAATCGTTGGAAGACTGTCGGCGACGGATGGTAGACACCACCGGAATATATCTTTCGCATACCTCCCGTACACCCACGCTCGTGTCGTTCTAGTTCGAATACGCGACTCCATAGTGCATCGCCACACTTCCTACATCGATACGAATGACAATACATGTTCACGTCTTGTATGTAGGAAAAGTGTGTCTCGTGAAGATTGATGTACATCGTTTCAGGATAGTGACACAAGGAACGGCGTACGAGTTCAGCAGTCGGCTTTCCCCCCTCTTCCGGTTCGACGAGCGTGTAGACGCACACGTTGGTCTCAAAGGTGGTCTCGACACGATAGAGATCGTCCATCGTCACTCCGTCAAAGTCTTTCATTGCCACCCCGTCACGGTCGTACTTCGCGTAGAGCACCCGCACAGCGGGTTCCAGGTGGTATCGGTCGCATCCCCGATGCAGAGCCAGACATCGGAAGAGACACAGATTGTCGGTGTACTTTGTGTTGTTGTCGGAGTCTCTTTCCAATCCGATGACGGCTTTGATTCGTTTGATGTACCTCGGCAGTTTGATGTCCACACATCCTATCGGATGATGTACGATGTGATTGACGAAGAAGGTAACATTCGTGACCACCTCACATACCCATTGACTGTCCGGACGCTGATTGATGACCCACTGCAGCACGTCTGTTTCTCGGATACGTTCCAGAAACGCATCAAAGTCTGCAGTGTTTGTGATCAGACACGGTTCGTCAAGGTAACGACCGCAACAATTACAGGACGAATGATAATACCTGTACCTGTTCGTGGTCTTGTTTCTTAACACAAACCCGTAACTAAGATTAATTTTAAACGCGTGCGTCTGTTCGCGGAACATGCGTTTCAATGACGGTTCTAGGTCACTCGTGTCCGGTGTCGCCACTCTGTAATTGTACCTGGATTGTACAGGTCCTCTAGCCGTGTGGGTTCGGATGGTCGACCAGTGATCTCGGACGACGTCTTGTAGTTCCCTCGATAGAGTATCGGCGAAGGGAAGTCGGGGTGGTGGTTGTATCGGATCGTCGTCGTCGTTGTCGTCAGCAACACTCACACGGGGTCGCTCTGTGCGTCTCGCACGTTTGCATAGAGGTGGGTCGTTCGCTTCCATACATACCGACTTCGCAACACTCACACGTGGTCGCTCTGTGCGTCTCGCTCGTTTGCGTAGGGGTGAGTCGTTCGCTTCCATACATACCGACTTCATATGACGTAACAGGCTGTCACGTCTCGTGTACTCACGTGCACATCTCTCACAACGATGCAGTGTAGCACTAGATGGCGCCACTGACGGCGATTTACTGTAGGCATGATCGTCGTGTGTTGTTGTTGATGATGAATGTGTTTGATCTATATGACGTTGTATGTCGGCATGTGTATCGAGCACGAGACCGCAGTGTCGACACGTGTGCTGTTTCATCGTACCTACAACTGAAGGATGGGAGATCCTTGCACGTGTCTATATATCCTACACTGTGTGTGACGTCATAAGAGGTGTGTCTTGTATGAGTGGGCGTGTCTTGTATGTATTCACCGATCACAACGAGCTATGAAGGTAACAAGAACAACAGACACCAGAATCCAGGATTACATATCATCTTTATTAATTACAATCAAAGCGAGTATATGAAAGCGAGTATACGAAAGCAAAGCAAGCCCTACAGTGACAGACAAGCGGCGCCTATAACCCCAGCTATAGCGTAGGGGCGCATTTCCTCTTGTCGTCACTGCAGGCGCTTCTGAAGGCTATCGATTATATATGAGACGTGGTCGTCGCGCACAACATTTCGTGCGATCTCCTCGCATATTGTGCGCACGGCCACGTCTAAGCTACATCTTTGCGTGGCAAAGAGTGTCCCCGCTAGGGCTTCTATGTTCAGTTCCAGGTATTTCACACTGTTAAATGGGGCCGAGAACGCCCACGGGATCGATGTATCAGTGTTTGACCAAATGATATGGCCGTTGGGCGCCAGGTCGAGCGTTGATTCATTCCTTTGTAGTATCTCGTATTCCGAGGCTGTCATGGTGACGTCATAGTCGTCATCGTCACATGTCAACTCCAGTGATGATTCGGCTGGAGTTGAAGGTGAAGGTGACATGTCTTCACATGTCAACTCCAGTGATGAGTTGTGTCGCTCATGTAGGCGTGTCAGTAATGCCTGACGCAATGGTATGGGGGTGTGGTAGCGGCACCGTTTCTGTGGTGCCCACTCTATTGGGTTTTGCGCATATGATTCTCGAATCATCTCCAGGCCACTAGAGGGAGCATCGGTGACCTGTTAGCAACACAACAACAACAACATTAGCAGGGTGTTTTTACATCTATCATTGGAATACCACGTGTACGCAGGATGGCTTGTACACGTGATACGAAGTCACGTGACCGCTCCGGTGTGTTCGACATAAACCTGTAATGCTGCACTGCATATCTCAAATTGTCGTGGATCAGGTCACTACGCACCAGGTAGATGCTGTTTGACTCACCTTCGAACAGGCGCCACAGTCCGTTGCTTATAAAACGAACGATAGCATCGAGTGCTACTGCACACAGCTCGGTGTACCAGATCTGCCTGTCGTCCCTCCATCGTCTTGTTCGTCCCAGGTCAGTGACTCCTTCGGTGTGAGTGGTTCGTCTTCCTTCGCATCCGACACGGTTATACCGCGGGCACGGAGACTCGTTTTCACCCGTTCTATGACAATACGAGCAAACCAAGGTGCGCGTGCTGCGCATACCAGCTCGGATACTACCGTATCAAAGCTATTATATATACGTATGGGATCTACTTTGTATATGTTTTCGTGAACGTTCGCATAGTGACGACTCAGTGATTCGGCCGCCTGGCGAGTGCAAGCAGCAGTTATAGTGGCCATAAATAGACCGTCATCTATTATTTCGTCTGCACGCTTCTGAATGCCATCCACCTTCTTTACAACTGCCTGTAATTCACTACGTCTCCTATCCTCGTCAGGGTCGATATCAGTGGCCCAATCAGTATCAATATCACCGTCATTAGCAACATCATCATCATCATCACTAGACCACGCACACGACCCCACATAGATGACACTTGCCTTATCCTCATTATCGTCGCTGTCCTCCAACAGGCGACGTTTCACCCCTCGTACGCTAGGGGTTGTCCAAGGAGGAGGAGTCTACAACACACGACAGAAGCAAGTGTCAAATACATCGCTGGTAGGTGGCGCCACAACATTCATTCGTCACTGTCAGGTGCTGCCTCTTCCGACTGGAATATTATTTCCAGTACGTCATTGTCAGGGGGCGTCACCTCCGACTGGAATATTTCCAGTAAGTCGCTGTCAGGTACTGCCTTGTCCGACTGGATTATTTCCAGTGCAATCAAGGTGTAGTTACGATAGCCCTCCTTTGTCTCCTTTCTAATTGTCACCCTAGCCCGTTTGCCACGTAGGACATTCAGTGCCTCGTAGCGTTCTTGGCCGGGTTTAAGCGTCATATAGTCGCTTGCTGTCATTCCCCCCACGGCCCCCTGAACTATACGATCAAATCCTGTGGCCCACGCTTCATTCCCCTTGTGATCGGCAAAAAGCATACCCGTAGCATACTTGTAAACGGGATTACCCGACTGACGGCCGTGTACAGCACATGTACTGACGCAATGGCGGTTCCCCTTCGTCATTTCAAGACGAAGGACTTTCCGATTACATATACGACACGCCGGGTAGCATACATATTTATCTGTCATAGCACATGTTACTAGTGTCAGTGGACGAACAAATGCGTACGTTCCGTCACTTACTTGTTCGAGTTCTGAGAGCAGCATTTCCTCAGATTGTATATTGCTGGGCGTCGCCATCTTGGTGAGTAGCGAAGTCGAGAGCGGCAGAGCAGTGAAGTAGTCGAGAGCAGCAGCAGCGAGACGGAGAGAGAATGTTTGTCCTGTTGGATTTACACTGGGCTTATATACATAATATTCCCTCCAGGCATCGATCACGTGTACCGTAAACAATGACATCACGCACCCCTGGGTGTTCGCGTCTTATCAGGCGCGTGACTTTATCTCTCTCTCTCTCTCGTACTCTGTCCCCGTGTGGATGACTGTCTGTTTTTTGTGTAATGGCCGCCTTAGCACTGCCTAACGAAGTCTCTCACCTGCATAAGAATCACACCGAGTATATTCTTACCTGCTTTGTTACGCTTTGAACTCTTACCCCAATACCCTTCCGCACTGGGTACATTCTCAATAAGTCGTGCGTCACCTGTATCCAGCAAGCGTTGCCGTAGTTTAGAGGCGCGAAACTTCACGGCTACTATAGCGCGCATCACGGCTCGACGTTGTGATAACCATGTAGCAGTTCGATCCGGTGTCCACCGAATGTTTTTACTCCAGTATTTCGCCTGTATTCCACTGCGGGCAGTCTGAATCTTTCTCGCTGTGTTCTCATCGTGAAAATGTCTGGCTTTTTTAAACTGATAGGCTGCTTCTGCACAAGAAAAGTCTTCACCCCATATGTGTATATTACATGGATGGAAATTAGATAGGAAGTGTCCAGCACCCCTGAATTGTATATCCAAGCTCTTGACCGCCATATGTTTCATCGCTGACCACTCACAGAGTTCTTTTCTCCCGTCTGTATTGTTAGCGTTCTGATATGACGCATTGTCATAGTCGCACTTCGCACATCATGCGCTCGTGGCTTATCGCAGAGTCCTATGACTGATATCGGTTTACTACAGTGAAATTTTCCATAACGTCACATCGCTGACTACATACCCAGGCATCGGTCACGTGGTATCCCTAGATGATGTCATACGTCCCTGGGTCTTCAGCTTTTCATACACCGGTATTTTTCCACACTGTGACAACCCTAGATGATGTCATACGTCCCTGGGTCTTCAGCTTTGCATACACTGGTATTTTTCCATTGCTACAGTGTGTCTTACAAGTTGCCTTCCTATCTGCATGCTCTATCCTATATATACTAGATCGTTTGTTACATTCGTCACACATCTCATTCGTAACTATGTCGTTCTCATCGATGCCATGGATCCAACTGTGCGCTGACTGGCGTAATCTCGTAATGTAAGTACTTTTATTATTAATATCATTCTTTGTTTCATTCAATATATATATATATATATATATATATATATATATACAACATACTATAATCATCACAGTGTTCTTCACGTAAACTATCTGTGACGTCTCACCTCTATTATTCCTTATGCTTACGATCGTTATGTGTCACGGTTATCTATATTATCTTTCAGAGCTCGTGGTGTCACCTATGCTGATGGTGGCATCACCGATGCTACTCTTGGATTGTTATGGAGGGAACTGGAACTGTAAGTATTTTATTCTTTGTTTCATTCGGTATATATATCCTATACATATCATACTATAATCATCACAGTGTTCTTCACGTAAACTACCTGTGACGTCTCACCTCTATTATTCCTTATGCTCACGTTCTTTATGTGTCACGGTTATCTATATTATCTTTCAGGCATGGTTGTATCGCCGTTCCTGCTGCTACCTCGAGTCTGACAGGCAATGTCAGTGATGATGATGAGTCGCGGCGTGAGTGTTCAATGATTACAACAATATTTTACTACCTTATTTATGTTTTCTCTTACCCTGTTGTCGTTTCGACTAGGTATGCGGTGTTTGATTACCGATTACGTCAGCAGACGTCTCCATTACGTATTGTATCATAGTCCGTTGATCTAGCTTGCCCTTTTATCGTATGTCGATTCCTTATGCAGTGTTTGGTTACATCACTGGCTTATCCCACCCGGCTGATATATATATATATATATATATATCAAACATTTCATATATGTTTTCAGAGAGGAAGAGCACCGCGACGAACATTCTTACATGTTCTGTCACGTGCTACGTGAACTCCTGGATTCCGTGTCTCCCTTTGATGGAGACCCTGTTCCTGCCCTGATGGAAATAGAAGACTGGGATACCGAGATTGAAGATGCCGAGATCGATCGTTAATTTTTATGTAACATTCATTAATAAAATACATGTATACTCGTATATACTCTTGTGTTTCGTTAGTTCTTTCACACACACGTACATCCTCTCTCTCCTCTCATACACATACATTCATGCACAACTAATACCTCTCTACACGCCTCGTTATCATTAACAACCTAATCAACTTTCAAACTGTGGTTGTTACTAATTATCCCCTTAGTACTAATTCTTCATACATACATCACATGTTTTAAAAACCGAGTCGCTAACGGCTGCTTAGCACTAGATGGCACTACGGACGCTTAGGTACACTTCTTTCCGCTAGGAGGCGCAGATCACGTGACTGCTCACTTTGCTCAGGAGGAGGCTCACTTTACTCAGGGGGGAGGCTTTCGAAACCTCCCGATTATCGCTTAAACACCGCAGGATGCCCCTCCAAAAACGCCTCTATACTACTTATGTGGCCTACATCTGTAGGCTGACCCATCTCTGTGATGGCCTTTACCTTGGCAGGATCGGCCTTGATGCCTTCAGCCGTCACGACGTGACCCAGGTAGGTGATGCTTGATTTGCTGAACTCGCATTTAGCAAAGTTCAAAGTCACTCCGTTGTCGGCCAGTCGCTTGAATACTGCCCGCACTCGTGTGTCGTGCTCCTCTGATGACGCGCCAAAGATGACGATATCATCCATCATACACAACACCCCGCTCAAGCCGTCAAGAACCGCACTCATGCGCTTCTGGAAGTGCTCAGGGGCTGACGTTATGCCGAACGGTAGCCTTCTGAAGCAATACCGCCCAAACGGCGTTATGAACGTCGTCAGCTCCTGACTGTTTGGCGACAGGGGAATTTGCCAAAACCCCGAGTTGGCATCCAACTTTGTGAAAACTTTCGCCCTAGCCAGTCGGCCAAGCGTCTGGTCGACTGAGGGCAGATCATGCTTTTCACGTCTGACACTCTCGTTGAGATGTGTCAGGTCGACACAGATACGCACTTTGTGCGTCACGACTCCATCTGACGACGTAGTAGTTGCCTTCGGTTTGGCTACCACTACCATGCCGGCGCACCAGTCTGTGGGCGCCTCGACTCGCCTGATGACACCTGTGTCTTCCATTCTCTGCAGCTCCTGTCTAACCGTCTCGAGCAGAGGAATCGACACCCGTCGCGGCGTCGACAACGCAAATGGGACCGCCCCCTCGCGTAACTGGATGTTGTAGTCGCCACGCATGCGACCCAACCCTACAAACAATTTCGGGTTGTCTTGTCTGATAACGTCGGCCGCTTCGACCGAGTCGACCGCCACACGTCGTACGAGATCGAGCATCTGGCAGACACGTCGACTGAGAAGTGACCGTCGTTGGCCACTGATGACGTAAACGTCCTCATCGACTACTGAGCCGTCACGCGACAGCTTGCCGACGAACTTGCCCTGGGCTTTTAGAACCATGTCGTTCGCGCCCACCAGCGTCTTCGACGTCATCTCCAGAGACGGACTTCCTGCCCGTCTGTAGTCGGCAGCCGAAATCACAGTGACGTATGCACCCGTGTCGAGCTTGAAGCACACGTCAACTCGTTGTTTCGTCTTCATCACCTCGAGGCTGATCGTTGATGACCACGGCTGATCACCTTTCGTCACCACTCCAAGGAAGGAATACCCCTCCTCGTCGTCTCTGCTGACTGTATCGACGGCCTTTGATGACCTACATACAGTTGAAAAATGACCACTGCGGTGGCACCTGAAGCATGTGGCTTCTCTCGCCGGACAGACTGCTCTCTGATGAGACGACCGTCCACAGAACTCGCACTTGCGCGACGTCTTCGTGGTCGTGGCCTGCGTCTGACCTCCTTGAGGCCTGTTGGTCTTCTGTCTCGTGCCGCCGCTAACTTTCTTCTTTGACTTGACGAAGTCCACACTCGTCCTTGTTGAAGAGGAAGCAAAGTTGCGAAGCATCGCCTGCTCTCGCTTGGCCGCCTCATTCTGACGTGCCATGTCGATTGCTCGCTTCAGCGTAAGCTCAGCGTCTAGCTGAAGTTTCAGCGAGAGCGTCGTGTCTCTGATTCCCACGACAATCCTGTCTCTTATCATCTCGTCGTTCAATTGACCGTAATCGCAGAACTCGGCCAGGCAGAAGAGAGCCGTGATGAAGGCGTCCACCATCTCCCCCTCCTCCTGACATCTTCGGTTAAACTTAGCCCGCTCGAAAATCGTGTTCCGACGAACTATGAAGTGTGAATCAAACTTTGACTTCACCACCTCATACCGCTCCCTTTCTTCAGCTGTTAAGCCAAAGCCGGCCATAATATCATCGGCTTCATCGCCCATGGCGTAAACCAATGCGTTCACCTGCATGGCTTCACTCTTCTCATTCAGAGCAGAAGCCAGCCGAAACCGCTCAAAACGCCTGATCCACTTTGGCCACTCGTTGGGCTTTGTGAACACAAAGGGATCAGGCGGAGATACGTGGAATGACTGCGCCATCTCCAAAAGTTCAGTAGGCAAAGCGACAAGTCATTGGCAGTAGCACATGTGAAGTAGCGTAGCAGCACTAGCGAAGCGTTAGTAGCGAAGCGGTATTGTTCAATCAATCAAAGTTCAGCGAAGCAGTGACAGCGAAGCTTTTACAGCGAAGCAGCAGCAGCTTATCGTAACGTTCACTTACTCAGGCACGTACTGACGGTAAACTTCTGACATCATGTTGTGTTATACACTTGTAACAGTAATATGTTATGAGAGAATGAGACAAACGCATGTATATGTCAAAATGGCTGTATTTTAGAAGACACGCGAGATCAGCAGTGATCTCACGAGACTAGTGAGAGGTAGGATGATCGAGACTAACGTCACAACGAGTTCATGACACAAATGCTGATACAGCTCGTCTCCTGCGTGGCCTTCGTGGTGAAAGCGTTGATTACTTTATTTGAAAAGATAGCTAGAGAGAACTTTCATTGATTCGTAGTAATCAATAATCTTCGCGAAACTGCGAATATGTCTCTTGGTCCAGGCGATGTTGTGTACAACAAACGGTGGCGCCACATCGCGGAAACTGGATAACCGACCTGGACACTGGAACTGGAACTTCTTTTTTCGACAGAAGTAAAATTAGACAGTCTGACTTTTTCCTGAGCATATAAATACTGCTAGGAGACTCTCACTGAGGCGTTTTACTTCATTGTGAAAGTTTATTGAAAGACAGGAACCCAGCTAACATAACAGTACTGGGCCAATACCTACCGCCGGTTGATGTGGTACTGGCCCGATAACCTAATCCAGCACTGGCCCAATACATGCTCTGCACAGAGGCTGTTAACTGGGCCGATACTGGCATGTTGTACTGGCCCAGTAATGGTCCAGCATTGGCCCAGTACTGCTACAGTGCATTGGTCCAGTACTGGCCCAGTAATAGCAGGCGGTACTGGCACAATACTGGCCCAGTACTGTGCCGGTACTGGCTTGCTGAACTGACCCAATGCTGAAGCAGTAATGGTCCAGCATTGACCCGGTACTGGCACAATAAATTGGCACGTTAATGTGCCATTACTAGCATCATATGCTGGCATAATATTGAAACACTAATGGCCCAGTACACTAGTGTATACTGGTATACTGGACTGGTCAAATATAGGAATATTTGTGGCCTAACATTGATAAGTATAGTAGTATATCTGAATGAGATAGCAACAAAAGCCAGGATTTGAAACAAAACATGAACAGTTTTATTCATATAAAAATAATTATACATCATTGGCATGATCATGCCTGTCCTGTGCACGACGCTTCCTCCCGCCATGCCTGTCTCCTGCATTCCTCAGCCGCAGCATCATCTCTTTCTGTACAGTCGACTCGGTGATCCCTTGAATGAAAGGATTCCTCATAATGGCCCCTGAAACACACACACATATATATATATATACAGTTTTATCTAAAAACATCAGTGCACTTCCTAAACAATCATTTATTTTCCAGTTTGATCTCATAACATCTTTTTGTTCCCAAAATTAAGCTCAACCTGGGCAGGCTTTAACTGTAGTTTTGCACAAACTCAGGAATAGACTCCCCATCACTTTAAAACCATCTGAAACTAGGTACCTTCTGCAAATAGTAAATAACTTAACACATTTTTTCTACATTGCAATCCCATCCTACCATAATTTTCTGCATATAATATGCCAACGAAATTGTGGTAAATCCTCAGTGGTCCTCACTCTTTGAGTTCAAGTCCATGAGGATTTAGGGGCCATAAAAATTTATTATTTGAAAAGACGTCTCTCATATTAACTAATCCATAATCATTATTAATCCTTAGTTTGTACTGTAAGCAAGTAGATATAAAAGGATGAAGTAGCTATACGGTACACACGTGTAATGACACTGCTCAACAGCAGACTGCCAAATGCCTTTTTAGTTTCTTCTGTTTGGCTTTTCCAGCCACTTTTGCATGGTGTAGCACATATGACATCACACGCCGCACATTTTCTTTGACGTTGCCGCCGCCAATAGAGGCCAAGTCATGGGTCTGCAAACATACAGCACACACCAAAATGTTAATGAAAGCCCATGGTATAGGGACTGCATAATCAGCTGGATAGAAACATGTTAGTACTGGGTAGCAGAGGGGAAGTTTCGAATCGGAAATCAGTTTTGAGTGGAGGATCAAATACATTTACTATTCTTAATAATATTACATATATCAATGACTAGATGATGACATAAGAGCTATTCCAGAAATAAATGTATGGGGGGGGCTGGAAGCACCATCCATATTTGTTATTTTTTTATTTACTTGTATATGAGTACAGTGATAATAGCAGTCCCCCCACTGCACATCATATAAAAATAACACACCCCACACAATATTTATGGAATAACACTAACAAGCAAAACACTTAAATTTGTGGACAACACAAATGTGTTTAGAACGGTTAAAGATGATGGGGGAAAATGTTCGAGAGGATCTAGAAATGGCCTGAAAATGGTGGATGTTATTCACTTTTGGGAAATGTAAAATTTGTAATGCCTACACATAGAACAAACAAGGAAACTATAAAATTAATACAAATATATTGCAGGTTTTATTACGACATTTAAAACACTTGAGATGAAGATATTAAGAGATCAATTAGAAGTTTTCATTATTTTCCCTTAGAAAGAATGATGTAACGATGCAAAAATAAGACTAAACTACAAACATGATCATACAAATACTCACCACCAGGTTTTTGACATTCTTGTCGAGCAGCCTGACCTCCAGCTCCTCGACCTTGTTTACACTTGGCAGTGGGAAATCTATGTCCTCTGGCAGCTCTTTAACGTCTCCACTATGCAGTGTTTTGATCTGCTTCCGCAGAGTGGTCAGCTCTTGCACCACGCCATCCAGTGTCAGTTGGATGGCTGTCATACCTGACAGCATCTCCCTCTCAAAAGCTGCCAAAAATAAATACAACATGTAGAGTATTTTAAAAATACTATGCACCTTGACTAGTACACATAATAGAAAACATGTATAGAGATGGCTACGTGCTAATATAGTCAAGAGTTTATTTTAAGATAGCATTTACTGTGCATGAAAATATATTTTTTTCATTTTATTACTAGTATATTTTAATGCATTTTTTTCTGCATGAGAGTATTGTCACGAATAAGTACTTGTCCGACCCAACATCGTAACACTTTCTAATGTTTTATTGTATTGACTGCAATGATAACACATGGCAATAAATCTAATCTTATTTCGTTTTTAAACTTGCAAAAACAAGGCTTTTGCACTCTTTATACACCTACATATTTGTGTCAGGGCTAAAGCTGTAAAGATGGTAAAGATAAAGGATATAGATGTTCATATCTTGTATTGTGGCCATATGTTAGGATTGGAATAATTACCTGAAAACTGTCTGGTTGATGATGGAGATAACACTGCTGATCCCAACGCGGATGAAGGTTTCCTCCAACTTGGTGGAGTACTTGGTGTGGTCCTCCACATTGGAATCCTCTCATCTGTCAAATCTGAAAACATGAAGCATGTATTTACAAAGATACAAACAAACAACACGCCAGCCTGGGATACTTGACAATTAATAACAAGCACATAGCAGCACTTTATATTATAGTACCAGAATCACATGGGCAAACCAGTGATTTACAAGGTGATTTGAATTATAAAGACGTTGATTAGCATCTGAATAACACAAATGTGTCATAAATGGATGTTATTAAACTGGTCTATGATGGAATTCATTGCAACATGTGTGTCGAAGATTACACATTATTCCATTACGAAGTATGACCATTGACCAATATATTACAAGATACAATATAATATATTGGTCAGGCATTCACACAGAAAGGAAGGTAATCATTCCAGGAAGATAAGTACCAGGAACTGTTGGTGGCGTGGGTGCCCGTTGCAGTCTAGCATGACATGCCTTTCCACTTCGACCTTTTTCCGATTTCCTGACTAATGATTCGCATTCATCATCAACATCGTCATCTTCACTGTCATCTTGCAGATGAGTTGGCTTCTGTGTGTATCTAGGACAAACAAGAAATCTGTTGTTGAATACTTTAACATATCATATCAAGACACCTTTTTCTATGCAAACATATGATGTTGCTTCATAAAGATTTATAGGAGTTTAGGGTTAATGCATAATGTTGTTGTTGAAACAGATGTTGATGATAACGTTTGCAAGTTAAGGTGCCCCCGGGTTAAACCCTGGTTTAACCCGGGTTGGGCTAAATCTCCATTTTGGGCTAAACTGGGTTAAACCCGGGTTAAGCTATTTTTAGCCACATTTTGTCACAATATGAAAGAATAAAGCACACAAAGTACATTCACTAAGGATTAATGAACACCTGTGCACAATGTCACCCACTTGGGACTGGGGGGCAGGGTTAATTGATCTATTCAGCAATTGGAAGACACTGCTTAGGCCTCACTCTGGACACTGTCATTCAGTGTTGTGTATTGTCTTAGTTTGTGAGTTGAGCTAATCAACTTGACCATGAATATGTGGTGGCTCAGGTATCTTTGGAGGATTGATGATGAATCCAGTTATTGGCAGTGAACACAAAGGGTAGATTACCACTTACCAGTCTGCAAGGCTCTATATCCTCCTGTTCCATAACCTGCAAGCTGACACCACACTGTACTAGGGTAGATTGTCTGACTGGAATCACTGCACATCTTCAGAAGACTCAGCTAGTAATTAATGGCACACTGGTAAAAAGGCCTTTTATTTTGGACTTTCTGGGCTGGTTTAAATACATAAAAGGATTATTATGGTCTGAACTGGTGTCTAGTATAAGTAATTTGCATAAGGTGGATATACAACAATTTTAAACCATCATCAATCTATATACCAACTAATATAATATTGAGAATGTCCCTCTGATAATATCATCCTGAGATCTCCGATAGAGTAAAGCCTAATTTAACCTAGGCTTAACCCGGGTTAAACTATTAAAAACCTGGTTTAACCCACTGGGCTGGGCAAAACCAGTTTAGCCCGGGTTAAACCCCAACCCTGGTTGATGACTGTGCAATTATGTAACTGTCATGGGTAGTTTTAACTACAAGATACAAGAAGCTTTATTCACATGTGGAATTGCATAACATTCGCTCATCTGAGCTATTTTCGGACAAACTAACCACTATTAAATATTTCTGCAGACTGCGTACCAACTACTCCGTTTGTCTAATATAACTAACTTAATAGTCTAGACTTGCTACAGCTGATGTTAATCCAACAATTATTAACACACCTCTTTGGCCTTTTTGCTTTGATCTTCTTCTTCTTCTGTTTGGACATCAGATGTAAATTCACCTTTACGTGCCCTTTGTTGCCCCTCATCATAGCTCACTACAATATAATATGAAGACATCACAAGAGTAGTCACGGGCAAGGATCAGAAATCAGATGTATTTGTTTAGAATATAAACATAATCCCTAACCCTTTTTAAGAATGTAAGACTCCCACCCGACACTAAACCTCCATTTTGGGGTAAACTGGGTTAAAATATTTTTCATGTATATTTTATCACAATAATGTCAATATGATAGAATAAAGCAGTCAAATAGTTCGATATTTATATAGCTATATTATCAATGTGAAAGTGATAAGAATCATAGTTAGCCAAATTTAACTTTGCCAAACTGTCATTAATTTAACAAGATTTTGCGGCATGCTGTTGCCAATTAGTTTACTTATTGGGAAGGGCAATTTCACGAAAACATGGAAAATGGTCTTAAAATATTGTTATTGAATTTCCCAATTATTTTGTATGGTGGGACATAACATAAACTTTTAGGAATTTTTTTTCAATATTTGCACACTTCATTATGTGAAAATTCAAACAATACGTGCAGAATTCACAAAATTCACCCATCCAACATCAATAATCAGGTGCCCCATGCAGCCGTAATGCGAGTCACGATGTAATTAGATGCAATTAAAACCATATTATGCAATCAATTTATTATTTGTTTCTATAATTTAATACACTGTCTATTAAATGCATTTATTGTATATTTCAGCCATGTTATCAATGCAGTGTAGAAGGAGATTATCTGAAATATAATGTACACAACTAATTAAATACACCCATGTATACAAAATGTAGGGGGAAATAATGTTTCCTTACAACAAGCACAGAGCACTCGCATCTCGAAGACTTTCCATTGTTCAGGATCCGGGGTAACTCTTTCTCGCACGGCTTTGTTGATCGCTTGTGATGATTTGAATGGAGGCCAGTACGTATTAGTTTTGTTAATAAGCCAGTTTGATGACACAACGTCAACTTCATTGTGCTCATCAAAGACCACCACAACATACATGCTGGAGACCAACAAAAATATTTTAAAATGAATTTACATTGGATAAATTAGTAAGGCAATTCAGAAAAATCAGTTATGAGAAATCAAACAGTATGAATGACAGGCATTGCAACGTGCACTCTTCCAAATGGTAGTAACATATATTTTCCCTCGATAAATTCAACATTAATGACAGAGTACTTCACTCACATTTTCTACAATATGAATATCCAGCTTTTCTTAATCTAAAGGATAAGTGAAGAAGGTTTTGTGTGAGAGGAACAGTTTGTAGACAACGTAAATCCCTGTGTCACACTGGAGAATATTCTGTACAAGAGCAACCTTTGAACCAATTTTAACATAATGGTTAGGTACTTCAGCTGCAATAGTAAAATCCTTTAATTGTGCTTCCCCATATTGGGAACATGAAAAATACATATTTCCTGTTGGGAGTGGGCCACGTGTGTGGGTTTTTTTCAAACTGGGTGATCATAAAAAACAGCAGGTAATTTGGACTTCTCCGCTATTCTCATAATCACCAGCTGGAGCACAAAGTTTGGCTTTCTGACCATTTTTTTAGCTGTCCAAGAAAATTTTCAAATGGAAATGCAGAAAACTGGTCAAGATTACCATGAACTTTTACATCTTCTGCTAAATTAACTAAGCCATGAACATTGTATGTCACTTTGTCTGGTCCATAAAGCTGCGAAAAGTGTTGATTGAAAAGAACTAAGAGACTATGAGCATAGTCACATAAAGTCACACTACATGCTGAAGCAGGATTTGCTAGCAGGTGGATGGCAACTGATAGTAACAGAAAGTTATCATACAATTCTTTAGTTATTTTGTCTTTCAAAGCAATTGGGCCGGTATATAGCAGAAAAAGCCTAAATTCAGTAGCCTTCCATCTGTCAGTTTCAGCAAGAGCCCTGGGCTTTCTAGCAAAGTCCTTTGGAATGTGATTACGCATAGACAAAAGACATTCTGAAATTAATTGTTTTGCCTGACCCATTAAACGACAATGGAGAGGACCCTTCATCCACAGTAAGAGGAGACGCTTCATCACACCAAGGCAGACTAAATGCATGTAATCTAATGTGAACTGTGAAACCATGCCCAGTGGTGGTGATAGCTGTCTCAGTGCACATTGCCGTACATGGTGATCTTCATCGACCATTTCATCAAATGCAATGTATGTGCGCAATGGGGCATTAGTTTCTGGAAAAGTCATCTTTCCCTTATACTCTCCAGCCTGTGTACATTTATCGCAACCTGAATAACCAGAATGGGACTTGACAGATTTGATGTAAGCACGTGCTGGAGCATCACACACAAAATTGGAAATGGCTACGTTGAACAGTTGACCATTGAAATTCAAACCGTTTGTTTGAAGATCAGCCATTTCTTCCACAAAATCCTGTAAAAACTCATCCGGATGACATGGCTTTGACTTCCCAGAGAACAATCCTATTGCAAATAGTTCTGTGTTGCTTGACTGTGCCAATCGCCCCAATATTGGCCAAAATTGTACATTGCTGCTCTTGAACAATGGAAGCCCATCAATATTTAACTGCAGCTGTATAGTGTCAAAATTTTTCAGCTTGGGATCAAAGCAAGTGCAGACTTGATTGCTACTGCAATTCCAAAATGGTAGTACAAACCACCAGCTATTGGTTTAATGCCATCAACTTTTGTTGTTCACAAAAGTGTTCTGGGGTCTTTAGGTAGATCAGGGTGGAAACGTATAAGAACACCCAACAATTCTCCTAGAGCAATGTGGGTAATCCCATTTGTTATTGCCCATCTAGCCAACAAAGAATAGAGACCATTTTGATCATGTTCGTCGTCATTTTCACCATCAGATGAAGATGGTGAAGAGTTTGGATCATTGGAGTAGACATTGCCATTCTCCATAAATTCTTCTTCACTTTCACCGACTGAAACATCATTGTCTTGAGGATGGCCCCCATCCACATCACTATGAATATGATGACTATCTCCTTCTACATCTACCACCCTGTGTCCTACTTCTGATCCCTGACTACATCCCACGTCATGCTGTGCAATGCCTGTCATTTCATTATTCTCATCATTGTTTGCAATATTTTGCATATGTTTCTCGACTCCTGCTAGAATGTTTCGACGTTTTGTCCAATACGACATGCTTTAATTGGACTGCCAACTTATATATCCAATAAACCTGAAAGAAAAATCATTAAAATACCACTTCTGTTCAAGAATGACTGAATTAAATAATATGTATTTTGTATGCCAAACAATATTTCAATTAAAAGGCTAGTTATCTATTAGACTGATAATTAATTATAAATTATGTAGCCAGACCAGTTTGATGCAGGGTCTATCGTTTGCTAGTTATGCAGACTGCTTCAATTATCACCCAGGCTAGCTATGTCAGTTTATGTTATTTCTCAATTAAAACATTAATTTAGGTACAATTATACAATTCTGTGTATTCACAAGTACCATATCATAATGTATGCTATTCACTTTTACTAATCAGTACAACTTACCTGACAAAATTCCAATTTCAAATCTTCCACAGACAAGTGAACATCGCACATCAAAAAGATTTAAACACATCAAACTAGCTTAATCCAGTAATCCTCTCCGGATTCACTCTAAATTTGGCGGTAAAATTGCATCCCATAAGTGGCGCTACAAAAAGCTACACGTGCGCCATCTTGTGGAACAATGTTGAAAACTTGCCTGTATTGGGCCAGTGCCGGGCCATTACATTCACTTTCACCATGAACTGTCCAATGTACCGGCTCAGTACCGGCTGTACCGTTGACGGTACAAATGGTACGCCAGTACCATGCCAGCATTGGCCCAATACTGCCATGTTTGCTGGGAAATGTTTATCATTTGTAATCTAAGTGCATACATAGCAATTAGTGATTGTGCAGGAATTTTTATAAAGTGTAACTGTTAGTAGTTATTGCTACGATGCCTTCGTATTAATAACTACGCACAGCGAAGGCGCATGAACTCACAAGGAAGCTCTCTACACACGGTTATCCATCAGAATGTCGTGGTTTCACTAACCAACGCCCCTACACGAAAGCCTTAAAGTGTCCGCTGCTTAGCTAGATCTCCCCAGACATCAAAGTAAATGATCAGTACATCAACGTAAGCCGTACTCGGGACTGGTCGCCAGCGCCAGGCCAGATCCGCAGTATGAAAGCCGGATAATTGGAATGACAGTTCATAAAACAATAAATTGGTTACATATTAAATTGTCGTAAAATTAAATACGTGTCCACAGACGAAGGCATTAGTTATTATTGCACGTGCATCTCCTCCTTGGCGCCGAGGTTCACTGCTCTCTTTCCATGTATTTAAGAACAACATAATAATAGTCATTTAGAGTTATTTGCTCATACTTGTTTGTATATACTATGTCTCCCTGGGGTGTTTCTCGTACCTAACCAAACTGAATGGTGAACCGTTCTCTTCCAGAGGGCGCCATTGTGGGAACGAGTTTTTACAGATTTAAACAATACTGTGATAGAGACAATTGCTGCTGCCTTTGGTTTGTTGCTCCGAGGGTGAGTGTAAAGTAGTCATACTAACTGTTCTCATGTCATCAATGGATACTCACTGTATTTTACCTCTGCTATTCCCATTATTCTCGACCATTTGCGATAGATGTACTCGAATGTTTCACGTGTTATGTTGGAACATCAATTATTGTGTCACACATATAATATACACCATATTATGATACATCCAGTAGACAACAAATGCAACTAAGGAGATCACATTATATACAACAACGCTATGTGTTATGCCACTGAATATATGGCCTAACTCTTTCCACCAAACACTTGAGTTACTGGTTAGCACTCCATGCCCGCCTCACCATAGTCATATTGCACGTGTAAAATAAATCATCAACACGCCAGCCCAGTCGGCAGATGGCGCCGCCTCTATCTTCGGCCTTCAACCCCGGGTCAACAAACACGTGAGTTGACTAAGTATAGTTAGTCGGTGTACTGAGCATTCATTTGTGTGGTGATCTGGTAGCAATACTTCGGACAATCGACATACTTTCAGCTGGGGGGGGGGCGATGTTAGCGAACCCACTAAATTATTACGGAAAACCGTGAACAAACCAGCCAGCATCGTCGCATGTGCCTACTCCGGTGATAAGGTATGTGTGTACGTCACTGACATGGGGGGGGGGGGGCCAAGATCTTTCACGCTGTTCTATCAAGGGGACAGGGCGTAACGTACACAAGATACACATGTACCGCGTAGAGGAGTAGGAATCACCTTCACGATACGGTGTGCGCACAATGGTCGTTTTCCCACGATTGCCATGTTTATAATAATTATGCAAAGGTAATTTGTCGATGGTCTCTTAGTGCGCTAGGCACCAACGTGTGAACGGGGTCAGGTTGACCTCGTAATAATAATATAATAATAATAATAATTGCTTTATTCACAGACTCCATGCAACATACAAGTACATTATCATGGTTCTATAGTTGTGTTATAAACATTAGTTACAATGTACAGAATGAAAAATCACCCGTCAACAAAATGTATATACAGGGAACTGAACCAGTATTTCCATATTCTTGACATGTATTTCACGTCACTATTAATAATGTTACAAATCAATATTTTTTTTAGAACTGCAGTCGGCATATAAACCTATATGTCAAATTTATAATAACAGCAGCACAGTTAGGTAAATTATTGTTAACAAACATTTCACTAGCACTACAGTATCTGTCATAACCTAACACCATTCGAAATATATTGTTGTAAGAGACATACAATTTCCTGATTGCATAGTTATGAAAATTCCACCATAGATGGGCAGTATACATAGGTGAGCAAAAAGTAGTAAACAATGTCTTCTTTACATAATTTGAACACATATGACATTTTCTTATGATCATGTTGCCTTGTGCATACAACTGGCGACATTGTCTAGATATATCATTGTCATCTAGCATACTATTTGAAATTATATGACCCAAATATTTTACAGATTCTACCTCACATAGTTTGTCGTTACCAAGCATAAAACTTGGAAATTTAACATTCTTACAACTCTTGTTTCTAATTATCATGACCATACTCTTTTTGGCATTGTACCTTATGTCATGAGATACTCCATATTGATCACAGACGGTGAGAAGGGTCTGTAATCCCCTGCTGGACGGACAAAATACTACAAGATCATCAGCATACATAATATTATTTACACAATTATATCCTACATAACATCCTGTATTGCAACTAATAAGTACAGTGGATAAACCAACCACGTAAACACTGAACAAATAGGGGGATAAAATACCTCCTTGTCTAACTCCATTACTTACATAAATACTGTCAGACACATGACTACCCCATCTTACACACATCTGTTGGTTCGCATACCAAAACACTAGAATTCTAACAATGTAACCAGGAACATCTCTGTCTATTAGCTTTTTAAAAAGTACACTGGTTTACACGGTCAAAAGCCTTAGATGCATCAAGAAAACACATAAACAAACAGCTGTTTAAGGCTTGATATTTAGCAATAACCTCTTTTAGTACATAAATGCACATGTCAGTGCCATGCTTCTTTTTAAAACCAAACTGGTTGTCACTGGTTGTTAAAAAGTCATCCATTCTGCTGAGCAAGATTTTTTCAAAAACTTTAGACAACATTTGCCAGTGCTATTGGCCTGTAGTTGTCTTTACTGTTTATCTTGCCGGATTTATCCTTGATTATGGGCACTAATATAACAGAAATCATAGAACTTGGCAGTACGCCATGAACCAACAGACCTGTGAAGCACATTGACAGTAAAGGCAGTATGCGTTCATTGCAGTACTTCAGGTGCTCTGCATACACACCATCAAGGCCACAACTCTTGTTACAGTCAACGTTTCTTATAGCATATTTGACTACTTCAGGTAACACTCTAATGATGCTCTCATAACTAACATCAAATGCTAGGGTTTTGGCACTACTGTTATTTACACAATTAAACAAGTCACGAAAGTGTTGAATCCACATATTCACAATAGCTTCTTCGCCACTGTTACCATTTATATTAGTTGGCAAGGGGATTTTACTATTGTTAATAGTTTTGATCTCCTTCCAAAATTTATCATTTGTATGGTTAGCCATCTTCTTGGCAAGGGCTTCACGCCTCAACTAATTTTCATGTTTTTTAATAAACCTTATTGCATATTTGCATCTAGCATCAGTTTTTTTTTTAACTCAAAAACAGGACCTTGTTTAGGTTTAAATAAATAAATATACTTATATAGCGCCAACTCTAGTTAGAAACTATTCAAGGCGCTTTACATGTAAAATAGTAATAAATCCAAAAAGTTATTAATTAAATTAAAAAAATGATATTAAAAAAAAATATATCTTTAAATATTAGTATTATCATGTTATGTAAACAAAAGATAATTGATAAAAGCTTAATGCAGTCTAAAAGTCACAATTGCAGTTAAAATATTGATTAAAAGAGAGTGTTTAAAAGTGCTCTTAAAAGTGTCAGTGTTCATTACATGCATTGAAAACAAGTAGATCACTCCGCAGATCCGGGACTGCTGCGGCTGCTGGAGTTAAAATATCGATTAAAATAGAGTGTTTTTAATGCGCTTTTAAAAGCTGCTTCATTGTTTAGTTCACGCATTGATGTGGGTAAATCGTTCCAGAGGTCCGGAGCTGCTGCCATAAAACTCGCGTCTCCGACTTTGCATCTTGTTCGCGGTCTCGCAAGTTGACGATTTCCCGTTGACCGAAGGGACCTGGTGGGCGCGTAGAGGCAGACAAACTCGCTCAGGTACACGGGCCCACACTTGTTGACAGCTCTGTGCACGAATACCAGGACCTTGAAACGAACGCATTCTCGTACCGGCAGCCAATGTAGGTCTTGGAGCACTGGCGTGATGCTTGCGTATTTGGGCACTCGCACGATCATTCTGGCTGCAGAGTTTTGGACACGCTGTAACCGTACAAAGTTCTTGTCCATGGTGCCGTACAGGAGGGAGTTGCAGTAGTCGAGCCTTGATGTCACTAATGCGTTGACTACTCTCTCCCTCGCCTGTCTTGGCAGGAACTTGTTGATTTGGCTGATGTGATGTAGGTGGAAATAGCAGGACCGGATAATCGCTGATGTGTTGGCAGTCATGTCCATATGACAGTCTAAGACGGCACCAAGGTCTTTAATCTGATGCACAGCTCGGATGAGAGAACCACCAACATTGATGCTGAGATCGTTTACTAACTTCTTTGCAGAAACTGGGACAATCGGAAGGAACTCGGTTTTCTGGTCGTTCAGTTTGAGGTAATTAGAGGTCAGCCACTCCCGAATCTCCATGACGCAGGCTTCAAGACGATGTAGGGCCTCGAGTAGTGCCGTATGATTAAGCGCAAACGCACGCATCAGCTGCATGTCATCAGCATAATGATGAAACGTTACACCGTGCCTTCTGATGACATCGCCAACTGGTTGGACATACAGAGAGAACAGTATAGGCCCGAGGACGGATCCCTGCGGCACTCCTGTTTTAAGAATGTGATGTTCAGATGCACTCTGGCCAATTACAACACGCTGCTTGCGGTCTTGGAGATATGATTCCATCCACTGGAGGGCGTAACCTTGAATACCGTAGCGCTTGCTGAGCCGATTGAGTAGAGTAGTGTGGTCAATCGTGTCAAAAGCTGAACTCAGCCTGCTCGTCAAGAAGCACGAGCAGGGTGCCTTCTTTACGATCCAATGCCACCCGGACATCACTGCAGACTTTCAACAATGCGGTTTCTGTAGAGTGAAGCTTTTTATATGCCGACTGAAAAGGTTCATTCATATCTTGCGAGTCAAGATGATCAGACAATCGCGTTGCTACTATCTTCTCAATAACCTTGGACAGATGAGACAGACTGCTAACAGGTCTGTAGTTATGTAGCACATCACGGTCCAGAGATGGCTTCTTCAATAATGGACGAACACGAGCCTCCTTTAAGGACGCTGGCACTGTTCCTTCTTCAAATGACTTGTTGGTAATGGCGGTAATAACTGGTACCAATGATGACAGGCACTGCTGAATTTGTTTGCCTGGCAGAGGATCGAGTTGACAGCTCTTTGTTAATCCAGACACAATCTTGTGTATTTCGTCTTCCGATGTTGGCACGAGCAAAACGAGAGGTTCATTGAAACATGCCTTCTCTCTCACTGGTGTGTTTGAGCGGTACATCGTTTCTAACTCTGCTCGAATCTGTTGCACTTTGTTAGTGAAGTGTTGCGCGAACTTACTGCAACCATCATCAGTGGATTCAAAGTCCGGATAAATGTTCTTCTGTTCAGTCCCGAGGGACCTCACGAGCTGGAACATCGATTTGTTGTCAGCTCTCTGCAGAGTGTCTTGATAGTAGTTACTCTTAGCCTTAGCTATGCAAACTGTAGAAGCATTGCGGGCTTCGACATAGAGCTGCCGGTGAACTTCGAGTTTGGTCGTCCTCCAACGATGTTCACACTGGCGTCTCTTCTCTCTAGCCTCCTTCACCTTTCTGTTGTACCAAGGACATGGCTTAGTACCTCTCCTCACTCTGTTCTTGATTGGAGCGTGTCTGTCCAAGACCGTACGCAATACTGTATCGTAGATGTTAACCATGTCTGGCGTGCTTTCTGGGTGTCTAAGTAGAATTTGTTCGCATTGGTAGGCGATATCTTCCCAAAAAAGATCAATTTGAAAGTGGCGGAAGTCACGTACAAGGATGGCGGTGGGGAGAGTTAATGGCCTGCTCACCGCCAGCACACAGTCAATACAGTGATGATCGGCTATTGACATAGGCTTGACCGTCACTGACGTCACTGACTGGTCCACAGCGCGACTGATCACTAGGTCCAGAATATGACCGTGTATGTGTGTCGGATCCCTAACATGTTGAATTAGTTCAAATGTGTCCAACAGATCTACCAGTTTGATAGCTTTTAATGGATCGTCAAAGTGTATGTTGAAGTCGCCAACAATGAGTGCTGGCACAACGGAGAGGGTAATGTTACTAAACAATATTTCTAGTTCATCAATGAAATCTGAGGTTGTGCCAGAGGGTGGTACAGAACGTACACATCGAAAGGCAGCACGCTGTTTCCTGTGAGGCGAGCACGCAGCAGTTCCATATGTTTGAAACGTGGTATTGCGAGTAGCTTGCACGAGTAGACATCTCGGTGGAGTAGACCGACTCCTCCACCTCTGCCGCGTTGCCTCGGCACACTGACGAATCTGTAGCCATCGGGAACAAGCTCGGTGATTATAGCAGAATCACCATCTCGCTTCAACCACGTCTCAGTGATCGCCAGAACATCAATTTCGTCGTCGAGAACATATTCGTTTATAAAAAGTGTTTTGTTTCTGACACTTTGCGCATTCATTAACACCATACGTGGATGCTTCGTTGGCAGGGTAGGAGTCACATTTTCATCAGTTCTGTTTTTTTGTTGACGTGTGCCTGTTACCGCTGGTGCCGCTGGTGCCGCTGGTGCCGCTGCTGCAGCTATTGCCGCTGCTGCCGCTGGTGCCGCAGGAGCCGCTGGAGCCGCTGTCACTTCTGTCGCCGGTGGTGCCAGTGCTGTCGCCGCTGGTGCCACTGCTGTCGTCGCCGCTGGTGCAACTGCTGTTGCTGCTGGGGCCACTACTGTCGCCTCTGTTGCTCCTGCTGTCGCCGCTGGTGCCACTGCTGTCATTGCTGCCGCCGCTGGTGCCACTGCTGTCGTCGCTGTCAATGATGTCGCCGCTATCACTGCTGTCGCCGCTGGTGCCACTGCTGCTGTCACTGCTGCCGCCGCTGGTGCCACTGCTGTTGCTGCTGTCGCCGCTGCCACTGCTGACGCCGTTGTTGCTGCAGCCGCCGCTGGTGCCACTGTTGCCGCCGCTTGGGCCACTGCTGCCACAGCAACTGCAAGTGGTGCCACTGCTGAAATATACTCAGCAGCGTTCTCTCCAGTTCGACTCCTGCAGGGCACCAGGTAGACAACGTTTGATCCGGTCTGTTTATGTCTCTTTGAACGGGGACGATTGCCCGTGACCGCTTGAAAAGTTAATAAACAAGAAGCTAAGTCAGAATTATCAGTGCGTTCAGTCGGGTCCTGCCCTGTGCGTCTGATGTGTCGACCACCCCGACGACTGCGCAAATGCAAGATGCCCGAATCTTTAAGAGTAGTAAAAACATTAGATTCGATAGTAGATGTTCCACGTTTCATAGACCACAGTTCTGCATTGCTGTATTGTTTTGGTCTAGGCCTGCTTGGCACTGCAGTCATTGTAACCAGTATGCTGCAGGTTTCCGGACAACAATGGTTGTTGAAGTCAGTGGCCGCGCAAACACAATAAAAGGCAATTGGGCGTTGACCGTGCAGGTTGAAGCCGTGTAGGCATGCGATATTCAGAGCCAGGAAACTCACAACGTACATCATAAGAGTTCACATTTATTTTCACCAATTCTGGCATAGACGTGTATCCAGTGTATGAACTGTATACTCACAAAGTGTTCTTTCAAAACTTAGCGTCACTGTACACTTAAAACAAACCAAAATAGCGTGTAGCCTGGGAGCTACACTGTAGTTGGCAGCAGCTTGTACAGCGCCCTCTATATTTACCTATACTGTCCCATAGTTGGAAAGCTTCATTAGCAGCTTTATGAATATCTGCCACATAATCAGTCCACCCAGGCCGACATGTATAGTTTCCTTGTTTGTGAGTAGACAAACAGCCACTAGCATCAGTTAAACACCTGATTATATTATCATACATGTTATTAAGTGCTTTGTGATGAGACTCATCATTGCAGTTGACATCAGTACATATAATAGCATCAATAGGTAATACAATGTTTTTCAGTTCAGTATCAGTCTGTCTACAGTAATTATCAATGGAACCTTTGTTAAGTCTTGACCAGTTAAGACGTGGCTGAGTGTTATTGTTAGTACCGGGTACTACACCTTGCACACTGTCTACATTGACATCGATTATCACAGGGATATGATCTGTGGTAGCAAGATTATAGCACACGCTAATGTCATTTATCACATCATTACCATCATGTGTAGCTATACAATGATCTAGCCATGAGGTGCTACCCCATGCATCACTGATGTACGTGAACGAATCAGGTGGTAGATACTGCTTACTGGACAGCACCAGATTGTATTCAGTGCAGAAGTTTATAAGGGACCTTCCAAATGACGAAGTCTCGTCAGAAATGTCGGCGTTATAATCCCCTACCACCAGTACACACGTAGTTTCTAAATCTTCTATAATAGATATTAATGTGCCAAGTTTTTCCTGATATTCATCATTATTTTGATAACTTTCATATGGCATGTAAACACACAAAATTACCATTTTGTTGTTGCCACAATTATATTCGACACCAACAACCCAGTTAAGGTCAAACTTTAGAGGGGTGATGCCTGCTGTCGTAAGCAGGCGTCACCGTAGTTATGTTTTTTGTAGGCAAGCGACACGCCGGTCGCGTACAGTCAATTAATGTAAAGCGACAACCCCCGTGAACCTACCTATCAAGGCTATTGACATTGTGTACAATCCACGTATAGAATATGAACACAAAAGCCTTTTGTCATTGGTGCCAGAACACATCGATGAGTCGCAATAGTAAATAGTAGGCCCACCTACATTTAACTCTCCATATATTTACCGTTCATGGCACAGTGAATTATCGAAGGAAACAACAATTGGTATAATACATCACCAGTACTAACTAGGCCTACTATCTAGCATCACAGGTTGTGACGTAATATTCGTAAACATGCACGATCAACGTGTTCTGTAAATTGACTTATAATTACGTTTGTTATGTATTTTCGTTCATTTTTTGGAGATTTGCAAACGTATACATTTTTTTAAACACTATTATATAGTAAATCTGAAAACCAGATGTTTACATTTTTAAAGGTATATGTAGCGGCCATCTTGGATTTTTTAAATGGTGGACACTGAAAACCTGTATTTCTCAATATCTCAGCTGCTAAACCACCCGGCCTTTTGATCTTGGTGACTAAACCTACATATTGAGTTGCAAGGAATCCAATTGGATCAATTACAATCACCTAAGCATAATGAAATTACTAGTTTATAACAGTTACCATTCATTCTCCACATCGTAGTATTTATTATTACTATTATTGTGTACTATTATACTAGCTTATTATGTTAATTATGTACTCATTAATATTTTATTGTCTACTTATTTATTTATTATTATTATCTGTTATATACGTCTTGATATTTTTAGCTTAGCGCTATTTACTACATTTTATATTTTAATGCAGTTCTTGCCTTTTTATACGTTTAATTAGCTTAACTATTATTTAAATAATTTGTTCGTTAATATTTTATATATTTATCTATTATTATTATTATTTTATGTATGTCTTGATACTTTTTAGCTTTGGTTTGTTTAGTACAGTTTTGTTTTATTTAATGCAGTTCTAGTCTTTTTATACTTTGAATTCTATTATGTGGTGAATTGGTTTGAATTTGGTGCAGCAAACTTGCGAAAATTTAAGGATATTTGATCAAGATAAGTGATATTATTGAGTGTATAGCATACATAACGTAATTATAGATATATATTAAGCAATATTTTTTGTTAAAAGTTAGCTAGAGGGAGTAATCTAGGGTAGATTAAAAGTAGGCGATTTGCGAGCGATAATTGGGGACGTTAATGTAATCGGAACGTTGTTTACAAAGTAGGTCACTGGCGAAGTTAACGTAACGTGAACGACAATAGAATAGCGTTATTTGAGATAATCGATGTAGTTAGATGAGTAATTAAAACCTGAAATAACAACCTTTTAAAGTGTATATTAGTACACAGGAAACAGTCTTTGTAAAGACTACCCTGTATCAAGCCTAACTTGAATACATTGTCATCGACATCGTAACTAATTAACGCACGGTGTGTCACTGTGTGTTAACAAATATAACTAACTATAACCTAAACAATCTGGTGTTAATTGTACACAGAAAAGTCTTTTCAAAGACTATATAAAAACTATTTTAAACATAAATAAATTCTGATATGGCACCTTGCAAGCGGCAACTCAGGGCAAAACGACACTTAGTTTGCAACGACTGCCAGAGCTGGGTGGAATTTGCGTTGTCTGGCTGTCCAAAATCATGGGCAGAGACCAAAGATGACGGATTCATCTTTTGGTGGGAAGGGGGGTTGTGGAGAAGGGGGGTTGTGGACTTCCGTTTCCGGTCGCAATTTTTTTCTTTCCGCTGTGGATTTTCGTTCTAATTTTTGTATTTGCATAAAAGATTATACTTGGAGCAGTTTATTTCTTGAACAGTTTTGTATTATAAGGTTCCAGGATTCTCCTTATATGGTCTTGAGACCTTCTTAGTTGTTTTGGCTCCATAAAAACAGAGTTACTACCATGATCAGGGCAGCCTCATCATGATCAGGGCAGCCTCGTATACGGCACCAATGATTTGATCTTGACATACTTTTCACATATTAGACCCACTGTGGTTATAGCACGCTGAATAACACAAGTCTCGTACATGCCAGCACTGATGTGAGTACAGTCTTCTCTTGTTGTGAACACCACATTGGTTAGTAGGATCAGGAATCTACCCCCTCTGCCAGGTATGCGAATGTAAATGGTTTCCACTTCCCCCTTACAACACTGAATATTGACCATGTAGCTAAATTCACTCATCATTATCCCAGTCAGCATGTTCAGATTGAATATCACTCTATTTACACTTGTGCTCATTGCTCTGGTGCACAAGGTAACAGTATATGATGCTCACAAACCATCTGACTATCACAATGTGAACCAAGTAAAATTCAATGAGAAGTCCTTGTTTCGTACCCTTGGCACCGGACTCTGTCTGTTCACACAGGCTTTAGCAGACAACTGGTGCAAACGCCATGGTAAATTTGCCACTCATCACATGAAGAGGCTGGTACTTCTGTACCTATCCCTCCTGCTACTCCTCACCTCTTACGCCCCTGAACCTAACCCTGGTCCATCCCACCGTTCCGAACTAAGCGACAGCCACTATCCCTGCGGTACCTGTGACATATCCGTCAGCTGGTCAGAGAAAGGCGTAGTATGCGACACTTGCGGGATGTGGTTTCATGCCCGCTGCCAGAGTACCCCTACTCTCAGCTATGAGAAGTTGCACTTGGAAGACGTCCAATGGCACTGCGCTATCTGTGGCAACCCCAATAGTGCAACAGCTTTTGATCTTCATGGAGTTGACTGGTCTGGCAACTCTCATCCTTCAGCATGTGAAATATCAGCCTCTGACGTCTCAAGTCCAACACCAGCTGAGACCAGCTTTCAACCACATCACGCCTCCACTCCCACTAGGGCAAATCAGCAAAACAAATGGAAGAATAGACCACTGCGAGTCTTGATCGTGAACTTCCAGTCTTCGGTGGGGAAACGGGCTGAAACACTCCACTTGCTTGATACCATGAAGCCTGATATTTTGATAGGCACTGAGACCTGGCTGTCTGACGCAGTTACCGACAACGAAGTATTCCCAGACATATTCACCATCTACAGGAAGGATAGGGGCAGGAAAGGAGGTGGAGTACTGATTGCGGTTCGTAACAGTCTGAAGAGCTACTTGGTACCCGAGTTGTCCACTGATTGCGAGATGATATGGGTGGGGGTGAAACTGCTTGGCAGGAAAACCCTTTACCTGTGCTCCTACTACCACCCAAACGTCGCGGATGAAGACAGCCTTAGGAAGCTCGGTGAGTCGCTTGACAAAGCCACAAAGTTCCCGAATGCACACTTCCTCATTGGAGGGAATTTCAACTTCCCCGACTGGGATTGGGCTACTATGTCCCTGAAATCTAAACCTGTCCATCCTCGTCTCCACAACAGTTTCATCGATATGATCCACGACCATGGGTTGGAACAGCTTGTCATGGAATCAACAAGATTAAAAAACACCCTGGATCTCTTCCTGACTAACAGCCCACAACTGATCCCAAGAGTCGAAGTGATCCCAGGACTATCAGACCACAACATCCCATACTGCGAAATCAATATTGCAACACAGAAAATCAGGCAATCTCCACGGAAGATACCGCTGTACAAGAAAGCCGACTGGAAGAGTATGGAGATGGCATTGAAGGACCTTCAAGCTGAACTAGAGAGAGAGAGAGAGAGTCAGCCTCACTACAGAGGAATTGTGGAGTAGGTTTAGAGACACCCTCACTAAGGCAGTATCATCCTTCGTCCCACACAAGGAAGCACGCCAAAAGGTCAGCAAGCCATGGATCACTCCAGACATCCGTAAACTGGTGAAGAGACGCGACCGGGTGTACAAGATGATGAAGAAGCAGGGCTCGGAAGAACTAAGGAAGGAGTCTAGGAGCCTACGCAACCAGATCCAGCGCAAGATACGTCGCTCCTACTGGGAATACATCAATGATGCGATCACAGTTGACCCCGAGTCAGCAGAAGGCTCCCACTCTCTGAAGCGTTTTTGGACCTTCGTCAAACACCAGATATCTTCCAAGGCTAACATCTCCCCCTTGAAGGTCAGTGGACAGCTCATAACAGACCCTATGGCCCAAGCACAAGCTCTGAACAACCACTTCCAGGCCGTCTTCAGTGAAGGGACGGAGTATACTGATGAAGAATTGCAAGCCAGGTGCCAGATGAGTTATGGTGAACATTCATCCACACTGACTAAACTCGTCATCTCAGAGGAGGGCATTCACAAGATTCTCACCAAACTAGATCCCTACAAGGCCTGTGGCCCGGACCACATCAGTCCACGGGTACTCAGAGAACTGGCAACTGAAGCGGCCCCGATTTTAACTGTTATCTTCCAGTCTTCTTTCAGCACAGGCGAAGTCCCATTGAACTGGAGAGAAGCCAACATAACGCCCGTTTTTAAGAAAGGCGAGCACTATGATCCAGCAAACTACCGCCCCGTATCCATCACAAGCGTTCCATGCAAGATCCTAGAACATGTCATCGTCAGCGCTCTGATGAATCACCTCGAAAGCAATGGAATCCTCAGGCCAGAACAACACGGCTTCCGCAAATTAAGATCCTGTGAAACACAACTGCTGGACTTCACTGAAGAACTCAGCGAGAACTTGGAACAAGGCCACCAAGCCGACATCATAATAATGGATTTTGGGAAAGCCTTCGACCGGGTTAACCACAGCCTCCTACTACATAAGCTACACCACTATGGAGTCCAAGGCAAACCAGTGGCTCGGGGCTTTCCTCAGGAATCGGTGGCAAACAGTAGTGGTTAACGATGCTACATCGGGCTACGTCAGTGTGCGCTCAGGTGTACCACAGGGGTCAGTTGTCGGCCCAGCACTATTCCTGGCCTACATCAATGACCTCCCAGAACAACTCACTTCGCGGACACGCCTATTTGCTGATGACACCGCTGTCTATCGCCTCTCCTCCACTGACCACGACCAACACCAGCTACAACTCGACCTCCATCGACTGGAAAACTGGGAACAACGATGGGACATGGCTTTCCACCCAGGGAAATGTATGACTCTCCCTGTCACCCGCAAGAGGACCATAGCGGAGTGCCAATACCTACTCCATGGCCGTATATTGGCAACGGTCACCTCTGCCAAGTACCTCGGCGTTACCATCACCCGAGACATCTGCTGGGACCAGCACATTGATAACATCTGTGCTAAAGCCAACAAGACCCTAGGTTTCTTACGTCGCAACATCAAGATCAGCGCCACCCAACTGAAGGAGACAGCATACAAGACCTTCGTTCGTCCCATACTGGAGTATGCCTGCTCAGTCTGGGACCCTTACACACAGCGCAACATTGACAAGATCGAGGCAGTCCAGAGAAGAGCCGCGCGGTTTGTGGTCAACCAGTACCAGAAGACATCTAGTGTCACCACAGTGATCAACAGACTCAAATGGCCTTCCCTCCAGTACCGCAGAAAGGTGGCAAGATTGACCATGTTACATAAAATCATTAAGAACCAAGCTGTAGTCGATCGCTCCAAACTCCATCCTGCTCCGATCAAACAAAGAAGAGAGCACTCACAGCAGCTCTGCCAGATGCAGTGCAGAACCAAGTACAGACAACATTCTTTCCTCCCCAATACCATCAAAGACTGGAACGATCTGCCTGAAACAGCTGTAGCTGCCAGCACCCTTGACACTTTCAAAGCAAGGGTGCCACAAAACTAGATATTACACAGACTAGGTATAGGGGTATGGATTTTCATTTTCATTTCATTATTTATTTAATTGTTTTACATTTGATTTCATTTGCGTTTGTTTTTTTTGTTTTTTTAATTTGTTTTATTTGGGGTTATTTTGTTATTAATTTAAAACTTTTATAGCGATCGACTGTTCTCCATAGGTCTGTCACTCTAGATATTCTTCTCTTGGCAAAATCAAATTCTACCTCCTCGCAACCCCCAAAAGCGGCAGAATAATCAGCAAGTTGATTGTGGCCGCCAAAAGGATGATGATGATGGTGTATGGGGTGTTTCAGGGTGGAATGTCTGATGAAGGAGGTGTGTAAGTTGACGGATATAGTGAAGGAGATGGAGGTGAGACTCAACATAGAAATAGATGGAGCAGAGATGGATGACGCGGAGAGAGTTGAGAATTCAACAACACAGAAGGAGCAGAGTTGTGACACGGAGACTGAAGAGAGGAGACTGAGAGGAGGGAAGGTGACCGGTGTGAAGGAACAAGCAATTGAGAAGACAGAGGGACGGACGAAAAGTGTTCGGCAGAGGAAAAGAAAACGGGTCAGTGGGGATAGATCAACAGGTAGTCAGACTGTAGAGAACGAGGAGAGACGCGACAGCGATACAGGTGGTGAAGAGGTAGAGTGTTCAGCAAAAAACAGAAAACATGACAGGCGTGAAGGTGACGGGAGAAAGTGACCACAGTGAAGGAGGTAGCCGGGAAAAAGGGAAGGGAGAGGAGAGAAGTTAATGTGATGGGAGGAAAGATGAAGGGACGAAAGGAAGTGAGAGTAAATGTGCTAGAAGAGAAGATAACAGGAGGAAAGGGGACAAGAGAAAACGCGACAGGAAAGAAGGGAATGGAAGAGAATGTGACAGGAGAGAAGACGGCAACAGGAAAAGACAACAACCAGACATATGCAAACCGGAGGAGCTACTCCGAGGCAGTGATTGAGGGGGCAAGGAAAAGAGAGAGAGTGTTTATGGGCGATTCAATTCTGAGAAAAACAGACGACTATATTCGAGGGGAAGGACGTTGTTGTATGTCTACCGGGGGCTAGGATAGAGCATGTAACCGAAAGGGTAGAGAAGGTAATGGGGCATGACAAGGGAGGGTTTCTACTAGTACACGTAGGGACAAACAATGCAGACAAGGAGGGAACAACTGGGATAGTTCAGAAGTACAGACTTCTAGTGAGGAAGCTAAAGAAGACAAGAGTGGAACAGGTTGTTCTCTCAGGAATTTTGCCAGTAATGGAAGGAAGGGAGGCAACATACAGAAAATGTAAGAGGATGGCGATCAACGCACTAGTTGAGCAGATGTGTCAAGAAGAGGGCATGGGATTCACAGATTTATGGGGGTACTTTGTTGGGACAGAAGATATGTACATGAGAGATGGCCTCCATCTAAGTAGAAAGGGGCAGCAGTATTCTCAGAGAATCTGCTGAGGACAGTGGCACAGGTTGCATCTATTTAAACTAAATTCGCAGGGGGAACTCGCAGAGAAGCCTGAAACTGGAGGCATAGATAAAGACAGCAAAAATAATTCAGCAAAGAACAGACTGGAAAACTGTTCTGAAGCTGGATATAAATGTGTTTGTTTAAATGCAAGAATTATAGTAAACAAAAGAAATAAACTAAACATTATGGTAGAAGATATTGACCCTCACATAATAGGTATAACCGAATCATGGGCAACCACCGATATATCATATGCCGAATTGGGACTGACAGGATATGTAATTTTTAGGAAAGATAGAATAGGAAGAAGGGGAGGTGGAATTATTTTATATATTAAAGAATCCATCCAGGCTTATGAAATAAAATTAGACAGAGAAGCAGATTGCGAAGAAGCTGTTTGGTGTAACATAGTTACAGGAAACTCAACGTTAACGGTTGGATTAGTTTATCGAAATCCAAACATAAGCATAGAAGAGAATAAAAAAATACAAAACGCTATAAGGGAAGTGAGCAAACGGGACTGTGTTATTATGGGGGATTTTAACCATGGGCATATAAAATGGAAATATCTACAGAGTATGGGTACTGAGGACCACAAGTTTTTAGTTTTAGGACAAGATAGTTTCCTTTCTCAACATGTGCTAGAACCAACCAGGGGAGAGAATGTGTTAGACATAGTTTTGTCCTCACACAATGAATTAATTGACAATGTCAGGATATGTGAGCCACTGGCGAATATTTGTCACAACCAGGTACATTTACCATCAAAGTAAAATCAGAAAGGAATAGTAAAAAGCAGTACAGGAGAAATGTCCACAAAGGAAAATATATGGACATAAGGAAATATTTACCAAAGATAGACTGGATTAACACACTGAAGAATAAGACAGCAACAGAATGCTGGAATATCTTAAAGAGTGAAATTGAATGCATCATCGTCAAATTTGTTCCCTTAAAAAAACACGGGAAACGGTCCAAAAAGAAACACTTATCGAAAGAAGCCATTAGAAAAATTAAGTATAAACAAATGATGTGGAAGTCATATAGACGTACTGGAAATGACGAAGACTACAACATTTATAAAGAAGCACTAAACCAAGCTACAGCTGAAATTAGAAATTCAAAGAGAAGCTATGAACATAAATTAGCTTGTAATATAAAACATGACAGCAAGAGTTTTTATGCGTGTGTCCGAAGCAAACAGAAAGTTCAGGATAAGGTCGGTCCTCTAGAAGATAGTGCTGGAAATATAATATCAGAAGGATTCTTAATGGCAGAAGACCTGAATGAGTATTTTCGTTCAGTGTTTACCAGAGAAGACACTAGTTCACTGCCAATACCAGAGGCTAAATTCAAGGGGGCAGAATCAGACTATTTAAGACAGTTAATTGTAACCCCAGAAATGGTGGCTAAGAAAATTAGGGCTATGAAGGATAATAAATCACCTGGAGTGGATGGTATTCCACCCAAACTACTATTGGAAATTGTAGAACAAATTAGCATACCGCTTGCAACAGTTTTCAACTGATCATTAGAAGAGGGAGTGGTTCCTTTAGAATGGAAAGACGCAAACATTATACTGTTATTTAAAAAATGTTCGAGAAACAAGTCAAATAATTATAGACCAGTTAGTTTAACATCTGTGATTTTTAAATTATTAGAAAGACTAATTAAAGATCACATGGTGGATTTTCTTTTTAAACATAACTTGATAAACCCATCTCAAAATGGGTTTCTAAAAGCGAGGTCATGCTTAACAAATATGCTATGTTTTTTGGAAGATATCACTAAGTGGGTAGATGGTGGATCACCAGTAGATATCATCTACTTAGATTTTCAAAAAGCTTTCGACAAAGTGCCACATCAAAGATTACTGCTTAAACTAAAGGCCCATGGCATTGGAAATGGTATAATTAATTGGATAGAAGAATGGCTGATTGACAGAAGGCAACGGGTAGTAGTTGATGGGGAGGCTTCAAATTGGAAATCAGTTTTGAGTGGGGTTCCACAGGGATCAGTACTGGGACCTATATTATTCTTAATATATATAAACGATTAGGACGATGATATAGCTAGCAAGGTGTTGAAATTTGCAGATGATACAAAAGTGTTTAGAAGGATTAAACGTGATGGAGAGACAGCATTTACAAGATGATCTTGACAGGTTGATCAAATGGTCTGAAAAGTGGCAAATGTTGTTCAATTTTGGGAAATGTAAATGCCTTCATACAGGACATGGGAACGAATATTTAGAATATACAATGGGGGAAACTGTACTAAGTACTACTGTAAAAGAAAAAGACTTATAGCTGACAATTAGTGCTGACATGAAGGTTTCAAAGCAGTGTGGAATTGCAGCTTCAAAAGGAAATCATATCCTTGAATTGATTAGGCGAAATATAGCATATAAAGAAAAAGAACTAATAATACCGCTGTACAAAATAATAGTTGGGCAGGCCTCATTTAGAATATTATATACAAGCGTGGATGCCATACCGCAAGAAGGACATAGATATGTAGAAAGAGTACAGAGGAGAGCGACTAAAATGATACAAAAACTGAGGGATCTTAGTTATAAAAAAAACGTCTAAAAGAATGTGGTTTAACAACACTAGAGACCAAAAGATTGAGAGGAGATCAGATAGAAGTGTTTAAAATATTGAATGGTTATGAAAATATTGATAGAAATATGTGTTTTTCAGTTAAGAAAGAAAGACTAGAGGACATGAAGTTACATTAGTAGAGGAGCAGTGTAGATTAGACGTAAGAAAGTTCTCCTTTTCACAAAGGACTGTGAATGAATGGAACAGATTATCTAATGATTGTGTGGGTGCTAGTAGTGTGAATATGTTTAAAAATAAAATCGACACACCTCAGAAGGGCTGGATATATGTAGATAAAAGGGTTGGACTCTCAATAAGCCAAAGGGCTTCCTTGTCCACCTGCCATCTAGAGTTAATTCTCTGCATGGCAATCTTGTTAAATCTTGTTAAATATACAATTTAGTAGCTATTAGATGTCAACACCCTTGAACAGTGTCTTACTCTGGATATCGGTGTATAAGTAAAGTATATTATTATTAATATGACTGAATAATATACATGTACCATATCGTATAAACACATTTGTACATTGGAAACAAGTATGTGCCTGTTTTTATCAACATCTTATAACCATTATACTAGCATCACTACAGAGTTGCGTGTATTTCAAATATATGTCTGTTGTTCATATTGTTATAATACTTTTGTGACCAGGTATACTGCACATTAGCCATCACTATCGTCGTTGGATACACTATTTTCAAAGTGTGATTCATCGTCATTCGCACACTGTGTGCTACACAAGCAAAGGTAGGTTTGTGCATTGCAATTCCTTGCATTTGCAGAACACCTCTGTGACGAACAGTCTCCTTTGCATTAGCATCGTACCATCTCAATGATGGCCTTGGGTGCTGGAAAGATATAATTTGTGGTTGGCGTCAGCTGTCCATCAACAGTCTTGTGATAGCCACAGTTGATCCAAAAACACCTGCTGAGCAATGCTGGCCTGGTCCCACACTCTAGCCTGCAAGTGTATTCTCAGTTGAGCACCCCAGTTGTGGGTGGTAGCTTGTCACTCCCCGCCATGTTTTTAAAAAAGAGATGCCATCGCAGTTCTGAAATGCGCTTGATCTGGATGCCCTTGGGACAATATATGCAGCGCATGAGTATTTAGCCAAGTCCAGATCTTCTGTCAGTTGCTGATCACGTAACAAGGACACTGGCAACATCAGCGCCGGCCTCATGAAAAATCTTGAATCATGTAGCCTTGCCTATTCTTGCAAACTTCTTTGTACTGTCGGCCCTAGAGAAGGCATGGAATGCCGGCAATGCCTTGGCTTTTTCTGCACCGAGACGTGTCCAGAATGGCTCAATTGGCAACACGCCCAGTGACACCGAGATCGAGGTCTTCCTCGGCAGCAGATCATAATTAGCTATGATCAGCACAAATACATAAGTGTCTGGTGAGAAGAACGTCAGCTCAACATCTTCCTTTGGGCTCCTTTGTACTGCCAAGGCAGCCTAACAGATAATTAAGGTGTCTGCTTCCTCGTGGTTGTTGTCTTCAAAGTAACTATCCCTGTTGCTCCTTGTTCGCCCAGATGCTGAAGTGATAACCAGCTTGGGGGAATCTCGGTCGTAGTGTATAGTTTTCTCGTAACAGGTATTCTGTGAGATCACCTTTCGTATGGTCATGGGATAGGAAACGGTTCGTGGTGAGGTGTGTTATGCTGGTATAGTCACGGACTTGGTACTGGATTGGGTCATTCCCTCAATGTATATTTTCCTTGCTTGTGCACTTCAGTGAATCCAATTTGTAGGTGTGAAAGACAAATAGTAGTATGATTTATCATAGCCTCTTGTGAGGTCAACGATTTTGTTAATGAAACGTTCAATGAGATCCTTCACTGTGGCCATGATTGCTTTCTTCTTCGTCAGTTTCTGGATAACCACCGTGCCATCTACGACCGCAATCTTCCTACTTAGATGGGAACCATCGACTTCAGCAGATGCCAAGTCCAAGGCTCCATCATTTGGTATATTAACATGCGTTTCGCTTGTAGCCGTCTGAGAGTTATTGTTGTGAGTTTCTGTCGTTGCCAGCTACTCAGTAGGATAGATGGTGATGCTCACTAGCCTTGTTGTCTTTGACATTGAACTCACCCTTGAACTCGCTCGCCATGCAAGACAGTTCGAGAAAAGCTAGGAAGAAGCGTTGTCTTGCATTGACATTGTTGGAGATTCCGATGAGACCAGAATGAACCATCATGAGCTTGTTCACAGGAATGGTCTGCCCTAATGGAAACATATGGACTGGCAGTCTTCGTGACTGATATGTTGCCTAATTCAAGTTCTTTCCACGTCTCTGGGTAGTCCGCCTTGAGTGCGTGCATGGCAGCAATAGAACGTGGCCAGAGTATCTTGTACTTTATTCGGTCCATGGCAAAGAACTGCTTGTTCAATTCTTCTCCTGCTTCAAGTTGGAGGTTTAGGTCTGCCTTACGGGATGCTGCTACAAAGAATAGAATGTGGTCCACTCGATGCAGGTACATCATCATTGATCTGAACATGACACTTTCAGATCTTTGTGCATCCCACTCCTGGAACTTATTCCCGATATCATCGTCGGCCAAGGTTTGGAGTAGATGGGTGTTGGGATGTTTCACAGATTCAGCCTTGGTGTGTTTGCTCACCTCTAAGCATTCAGTGGTAAGAGCTTCCGATTATTAATCGAGAGAACCAAATATGTCTACCATTATAAATTGGTCCAAGATAGTCGCCATATATACCTTTAAAATGATTTCAGATTCATTATATCATAACGTTTCCAAATAGATAGCCTTGCAAACCTAACAAAAAGTGAGAGAAACACATATGTTCATACGCTATGCTACATGTGTATTATTCAGTCATAACATTTACTGCTGTTATAAACTAGTAATTTCATTATGCTTAGGTGATTGTAATTGATCCAATTGGATTGCTTGCCCCTCAATATGTAAGTTTAGCCACCAAAATCAAAACGCTAAATGATTTAGCAGCTGAGATTTTGAGAAATACAGGTTTTCAGTGCCTACCATTTTAAAAATCCAAGATGGCCGCAATATATAGCTTAAACAATGTCAACATTGGTTGTCAGATTCACTATAGCATAACATTTCCACAAATTATAGGTTTGTAAATCTCCAAAAATGAACGAAAATACAAATGTTAACATTGTGAACCTGACTATTAATTATTTGTGTGTATGAATGGATGTGAGAAAACAATGACACGTCAACGATGGAACCCAATTGTAAAGCAGTAGTACACAATTCTTCACGGTGGCATTTACCATGAGATACCTGTATACTATAAATAATGTTGCAACCCACTTCGACCGGACCAGGCAGAGAGAGGTTGGTCGGCGCTGATGTTGCAACCTTGACCATTAAAAAGAGACAGTCTCTTCCTATTTTTTCATTAATTACTTAATATAATGTTCTTAAGACTGTACTAACTATATTGAAGGTATATTGTCGACCAAATTGTGTTTGGTAAGTCCGTAACAACATTCACACATCTTTCTAATTTTATATTAATTACTTAATATAATGTTCTTAAAACAATACTAACTGTGTCGAAGGTATACTGCCCGCCAAATTGCGTTTAGTAAGCACGTAACAAAATTCACAATTTGAAGGTACGACGCCGGGGTCTGTTCAAATGTAAACAAAACATCCAGTTTCAAAATAAGTTTATTGGGTATGTTCAACAGCCTGTTAAAAATTACTACGCCCGCTAATTCCGGGTAGACAAACTGACTGGTTCCCTTTAAATCTGGAAGTATTATTACCAACGCAGTTCTACATCACCTGACATCAACGTTTAGAAATGGAAGACAGCGCCGGGGAGGGGATTGCAACGTTCGACTTCCGTATCGACGTCGCCGATATAGAGTCGGGATCTGTCAAACTCACCCAGCTGATCAGACCGAAGTGGTCGACAGATCACATCAAATTGAAGGTCGGTGGCCTGATTTAATATGTTATGCTACATTCGTAATGCTGTTCTTTCTTACGTCGTTAATTATGATACCGTAACCATTGATTGGACGTTTCAATTGTCATTAATTAAGTCGTAAATTAAAGTAATCACTCACATAGAACATTAAACATAAATAATTGCATTACTTTACAACATCATTGAATTCTACTAATATGTATTAATTGTAATAGAGTATTCTACATAATGTACTAGTACAATATCATTATGCCATCAGTAATGATATAACTAAAGATATTATTATCTTGTAACTGTTATCTCAAAACCATATTGCTGTTGACTAACATTGATGTTGTCTTATGTTGATTTTGTACTGTGGACAGAGGTTCACTGGCGGTATCACCAACACACTGATAGGATGCTGGCACAAGGATGATCCTGCCCAAGAAAAGATGGTTCTGATCAGGATCAACGGAGAAAACACAGAGCTGATGATCGACCGCGAAGCCGAGATACGTAAGATTCAGCTTCTCCATGCCGTTGGTTGTGCAAGACCTCTGTATGCGCGATTCGCCAACGGAATCGCTTACGGCTTCTTCCCAGGCGCGTGTTTGGACGTGGACACTGTCCGAGACCCGGTCATTAATCGGTCAGTCAAACACATCGAAGCAGTAATAGGCCTAATGCCATAGCAGTGGTTTCCTTTCAACTTTTTTCAAACACGTTTCATGAAACATTTGAAGATTATATATATATATGTATATCGTGGACAATCTGTCGAAGACTTTGACCCTCTATTGCTGGCGACAATGTATCTTGTCCAGACGTATATACAGAGCTTTGCAGACTTATATTGTACCTGTAAACAAAAAATCAATATAACCATGCAACGAATGTAATAATAATTATATATATATATAAAATACCCGACTACATATAATGTATATATATATATATATATACATTATATGTAGTCGGGTATTTTTCAAATCAAACGTAGTTCGTAGTTATGGTGGATGAGTGTACATGTCAGTCTATGGAGGTTTCAAAAACGTCCTAAAATATGACTTAGTTTATTTACGTATATATATACACATAATATATATATACATTATATGCATACATACACACATACATATTTTGTGATAACTAATAATAATTTTGTGATAAGATAAATACATGTTAACTATTATATGCTTAGCAACTATTATAAATAACATTTACATATTGCTGTGTCTACCTGCAGACTTGTGGCTGAACAGATGGTGAAGTTTCACTCGACAAATCCTGACGAAATCATGAAACAGAACCACACCTCGGGTTTGGATATTAGCCAGAAACCGATGATATTCGATTGGTGCTGGACGTGGCTGGATCTAATTCCTGATGAATTGAATGATGCAGAATTGAACAAAAGGTGAGTCTTTCGGCTGCACCCCCAACACATGTCTGTGAGAACCCATGGTTGAACTTAGTAAGCTCCGCATAGGCTGATCTAGAGGCATGGGGGCTCGTGCCCCTAGACTTTTGGAATTTGGCCGAGTTATACCTGTGCTAGAGTGCGTGCCCCTAGACCTTTTGAGTGTGCCCCCGTTATGTGAATCCCCCTAGAACGTCGCCGCACACCCTCCCCCGTCTTTCGATCCGACAGCGCCATGGCGAAGTGGTGAGAGCTGAAGGTTCTGAAGCTTCGGCAGAAAATTGTCAACAGAACCACCTCCTCGACCTTCCGATGTGAAGATCCAACAAGAGTCCACTCAATATGGATTTGGTTCGGCCGCCAGTCGATTTTTGTGAGCCTCATGCAGGGATGCAATTGGGGGTTTGGGGCCTCTACGCTAGAGGTAGACTACCAACTATCGATCCGCCTTTGCCGGGGGTTTAAAACAAAAACAAACACCAGTTTAATAACTCTGTAAATAATGCTGCCTTATACTCCACTTAAATACAACTGAAGGCAATATAAATTTGTTGCATTTTTTTTTAAATGAATAGCTGTTCCTCTTCAAAAAGACAAAGGAAGATACATTTTGCAACAACTGTTAATTAAGTTATTTGTGACAACACAAAGTCTGGTCGACATCGGCGGGAAGATTTCAAATAGCAAGGAACCGCACTCCTACATCGACATAAAGCATACTAAGTATTTCCAATGAACTAAACAAGGAATTGTCAAAGAGATCACCCTCGTAAGGTCAATTAGAATCAGTCTTCAAATTGACTTGGAAATCTGGAGTTGACTTCCTGACAAAAAAGAAGACAAAGACAACAGAAGCGAAGTATCTAAGGACCACAGATACACCCGTCATCTTGAACAAATATGAGTCTACGTTGTCTGTCGTAAAAAAACAGGAGCGATAAAACTGTTTATGACATGCCAACAACAGGGGAAACCAGACCGACGGCAAAACAGTAAGAACAAAGTCATCAAGGCTTGAAACAAAGGCGGTAAATAAAAAATATGATAAACCAATCGCCAAAAAGAACGCACCAAAAACCACCAAATGTGAATCTTTACATTGATTCAGAACCGGAAAAATACAACTGTGGGTATTACAGTACGACTGAGCATACGTCAGTGATTGAATGCGAAAAGTGTGGTCAATGGGGATGTCCCGAATGCACTAAATTTGAACCTGGTATTCACACCGTAATCATCGAGTGGGACTTCCACTGGCTCAGCCAAACCTGTCAGCCAGCCATAAAACAGTTTTGTAAATGTGATCACAAACTGCTAACGACAGAAAGGAACCATGCCTGCCAGTCAACCCAGACTGATCAGACTATCACCGACCCAATTCAAGCCCCCAGTCCTTTTGAATCAAAAGTGGGGGAACTCATCACCAATCTAGAACACCAGGTTAAATCAATAACAGGCTTAACAACAGTGCAAGGCGTGAATGGTCAAACTTGGGCTCAAGTCGTACAGACAAGAAGAGATATAAATACTGAACTGGCAAACAAACATCACATCAAACAGATACCACTCAAGACCCCACAAAACAGCCAAAGTCGCCAGCCAATCTCAATAATGGAAAAGGACACTGTGCGTTTCCTTGGCGAATTCGCTGACGTGAGAGACGCTGAGGAAATATAGAGGTGTCCACAATCTGAGTGAAAGCAAGAAGGAACACCACCTATCAAGAAATCAGGACGACTGTACCAGAACAACGGATGTTCTGAATACAGGCCTACACATCTCCGGGGGTGAACATGATCAAAACAATTAGACTAGATGGAGTAGGCCAAATCAAAGAACAAAGCCTAGGGTTATACTAGCACCCTTAGGCATGCCTCACCGCAAAGAGGACATCTTTATGAATGCAAGAAAACTCATTAGGACCAACGATTGCAGCAACATATACATCACCGCTGATATGACCCCAAAAGAGATGAGTCCAGAAAGCTGCGTGAGACACTAAAACGCCGCAGAGCTGATTGTGAAATAAACATTGGAATTCAAGACTAGGAAATTGTTGCGCTCCATCCCCGGTGCAAAGAAACGTCCTGCCCAAGCTGGAAATCAAGGGGTAAAACTGACCAAGCGCCCTCACCAAAACAACAAACTGGCACCAAACGGGCGGAAGCACTTACCCCAAAAAGAACACCTGCCCTCTCTAGGGAAACTGTCACAACAGACAAAGCAGTAGAGAGGACAACCTTTGTCACACCTCCACAAGCAGCTACATATAAGCAAGGTGAATTCCCTACCACACAGCGTATTCACATGCAGATACAAGCAAGCAGGGTGTCATACCTACCCAAGCCTCAGCCACCGCACACACACGAGCAGTTGCAGACGACCAGAGGGAAACTCTACACCTTCACAAGCAGTGACAAACAACGAAGAAAAAAAAACTTCACAGGTTACTTGTCTAATTGAACCAGCCTCGGATAAGCAAGAACATGTCTCCATGCAAGTCATGGCACCAACTCAAGCAGCTACATACAACCGTGAGGAAACCCCCACGCACGTCACAACACCAACAGAAGCGGGTGCAGACAACTGTGAAGAAACCGCCACACAAGCCACAACACAAACACAAGCAGGTTCAGACAACCGCAAAGAAACCCTTACACAAACCACGGCACCAAAACAACCAGCTTTTGATAACCCTGAAGAAACTCCCACCCCTATACCAACAAATGAATGACCACCTCACAGTCCTGTATACTAATGCAGATACACTGACAAACAAGATTACAGTTAAGAAGTAGCAAATGCAGTGCAGACACTGTCATAGTGACTGAAGTAAAACCCAAATACTGCAAGGAAGAAACCGTTCCTCACCAGTTGCACATGAAAGGGTACACAACTTATACAAACTTTGATCAACAACATTCCCACCGTGGATTAGCTATCTACATAGCCAAACGCCTCTCGGATCAAGTAACTGAAATAAAATTCAACACTGACTTTCAAGAAAACTATGCTAAAATTATCGGAAAACGAATCACTTCTTCTCGGATGTTTGTACAGGAGTCCCTCCAGTTGCGTAATCAACAATGACAATATGAGCAACTTGCTTAGAGAAGTAGCAATCACAAAGCCAACCCATATGGTGGTTGTGGGATATTTCAATCTTCCAGACATTGAGTGGTACACTATGTCAAGGAACCATCCTCAAGATCATGTAAGCCAACTTTTCATTGACACAATAAGATACATGTATCTACACCAACAAGTCAATGAACCTACACGCTGGAGACATGGCCAAGAACAGAACATCCTAGACCTCATCATCACAAACGATGAAACGACTGTACATAATGTCATGCACAATCCGAGCCTCGGACTCAGTGACCAGCTATGCCTGCCATTTGACATTTGTCTACCAACTCAAGAAAAGAAGGACGAGAAAACCTCAATATTATAAACGTGGCTTCATCAGCATAAGGTCATATCTGGGCGATATCAACTGGACTGGTGTATTAATCACACCAATCGACAAGGCTGGTAGCAAAACCAACCCAGCGAATTACAGACCCATCAGTCTCACATCAGTCACTTGTAAAGTGATGGAAAACACAACCAAGGATGAAATCATGAATCACATGATGTCCCATGAACTTTTTTGTGATGCCAACATGGTATCATGCCTGGTAGATCCTGCATAACACAACTTCTGGTTACACCTAAACTGTGGAAAAGAAGTCGAGATGAGAATATACCAGCAGACATAGCCTACCCGGACTTTAAAAAGGCATTTGACTCAGTCTCCCATCACATACTTCTAAGAAAGCTGGAGGCATATGGCATCACTGGACAAGTCCACAAATGGATAGAAGATTTTCTCTTAGACCGAAAACAGCGGATCGTTGTCAATGGGAAATCGTCATCATGGACTGATGTAAAAAGTGGCATCCCCCAAGGCCGTGTCTTGGGTTCAGTACTTTTTGTCATCGTCATAAATGACCTAACTGATGAGATAGAAAGCACTACCATGATCTTTGCAGACGTCACCAAGATATTCATAGAAGTCACAAACCATACAGATCGAGATAAACTACAAGAAGATCTGAGCAAACTCAATGACTGGTCAACCAAATGGCAGCTAAATTTCAACGAAACGAAGTGTAAAGTCCTTCACCTTGGGAATAAGAATCAGAAACTACTGTACACAACGAACAACGTGACAATGACAGCCACTGAAGCTGAGAAAGATCTGGGAGTCCAACTAGACCAGGACTTGACGTTCCAACCCCACGTTAAGAGTGCCATCAACAAATCGACAAGGATGCTTGGACTGATTAGAAAAAACATTGATATGCCTGGACGTAACAACCATTCCAACACTGTACAAAACAATGGTCCGTCCCCACCTCGAATACGGAAATGTTATCTGGGCACTGGGACTGTCATCAAATCGAAAAAATCCAACGCCGAGCTACAAAACTAGTGCCATCATTGAAAGACAAGTAATACGAAGACCGTCTGAAGGAAGTTAATCTACCATCACTCCATTACAGAAGACGACTAGGCGACATCATACGAGTATACAAGATAAAACACCAAATTGATCGTGTGGGTCAAACCCTCTTCTTCACTTCCCCTACGACGTTGAACACCAGAGGACACTGTCAAAAACTATTCAAGAAAAGAACAAACGCTCAGCTAACAAAATATCCTTCAGTTTCAGACAGAATTGCAGACGACTGGAACTCACTACCTGAAAATGTCGTCGCTAGCCCTTCTCTAACCTGCTTAAAAAATAGACTTAACAAACACTGGGCTAAAGACTGCTATATCCTCCCATAGAATAAAAACTACATCAACAAAACAACACGCAAGGCTGAAAAGATGATTCGGTTACGCAGTGCAACAGTTTTGACCGGGACAATAACAGGCATCAGCCTACAAGTTCCGTAAATGATGATGATGACGATGATGATCGTTGTCTGTCATGACAGGTATAAGAGTGACGTCATTAGCAAGTTGCAGCTGAGACGTGAATTGGAAGAGTTGCAGCGGGAACTGGAAGCACTCGGGTCGCCAGTTATCTTTTGTCACAACGATCTGCTGCCAGCTAACATTGTGTACGACGAGAAGAAAGGTGGGTGGAAAATTTATAAAAGTGCATATCTTTGTCAGTTACCGTAAGTTTGTAAGTTGTGTAAAACATTTGTTCAGGATATATTCATGATAATTATTTTTTGAAATGATAATGGTGTCATAAACTATTATTCTTATCAAGTAGGTATACCATCTTATGTATTTTGTGTAGTTAATTTATGTTTGTGTGTGTGTGTGTGGAGGGGGGGTGGGTGTGTCTGTCTGTCTGTCTGTCTGTATGTCTGTCTGTCTGTCTGTCTGTCTGTCTGTCTGTCTGTCTGTCTGTGTGCGCGCGCGTGCTTGCTCTGTTTGTGAAACGTACTTTTTATTATGTACTTGTATTAAAACATGACTAACTTAATTGTTTGTCTAAACAGGAATTTATGTGATTCTCAAAATGGGAATACGCATATCGACATGTTTCTGTGTTGATGTTGTCGACGTTTCTTGCTCTCTCGAAAACCACGTGGTCGATAGTTTCAGTGGTTTGTATGCTATTTTGAGACCAGGAAATTATTCTATTGAATCAGCAGACGTAATGACTAAAGTAAATTAGTTTTGATAATTTATGCAAAATTAAGCAATTTTCCATTAAAGAGATCGCAGATATTGCTTATTAAACTATTCACATACTGCTTATGTGTACACGAAATACCCGAATTCGCAATGTGGTAAGCCAGATGAGTAAACAGAATAGATTTAATTGAATAGTGATCGAAGAGTCTGGTTGCGATGTGTTGCAGTCTTGTGTTTGGAAGAACGGATGAATGAAGAAGAACAATTTGAATTGCAATGTTTCATGTAATGTGGCCTATTTGGTTTACTGTTTCAGGAGTTTTATCCTTTATAGACTTTGAATACGCAGCTTTCAACTATGAAGCGTTTTCGATTGCCAATCTCTTTGCAGAATATGGAGGTAAGGAATCGACAATTTAGTTTCGTTTCTTTGACTGTTCAGTGGAACCTTGCTTTATGGTCACCTCGGTAATATAGCCACCTCGAAATTAAGGTCACCCTAGAACAGTTTTAAATTATTTCCACACAGTTAAGTGTAGAATATTAGTTCCGCTAATACGGTCACCTCACTAATCAGGTCACAGTTGTCCAGTCCTAAAGATGGCCGTAATAGTGAGGTTCCACTGTATTACTTCTACATGTGCAAGTTTGTAGTTATTACTTTTGACAGTCCGACAGGCGACTTTTTAAAATATAAAGCACGTGACAGCGGGTAAATTGATTTCATCAAATCTTCTTGATTATTCACATGTATTTATCAAGGAATAATTCTAAATAAATTCAACGTACTGAAAAAATGTATGTGTTTGTTTGTATGTATGTATGTATGTATGAATGTATGTATGTATATATGTATGTATGTTTTAATGAATGTATGTATGTATAAATGTGTGTATGTATGTTTGAAAGTATGTATTCATGCATGTATGTATATATATATATATATATATATATACATGTGTGTGCGTGTGCGTGTGTGTGTCTGTGTGCGTGTGTGCGTGTGTGTGTATGTGTGTTTGTGTATATGTATGTATGTATGTATGTATTCATGCATGTATGTATGTATTCGTTGAAATAAACCCTTGAAAATGCAATTACATATGAATGTTGATCAATTATATGTGAGATCGAATGCAGCACTACACAGTTCCCGAAGGCTGACATATTGGGACACACACCGCTGCGTAACCATTAAGCATCTAGAGCGTCTTTGACCATGACGCTGCGGTGACGCGTCGAATACCCATGTTTCCTCAATATGAATTTGAACATGCCAGCTCATATTTTGGGTTCTCGTATTCCCTTTGATTTAGAGTTCCACTTGTCCCTGCTGCATAATGTCAAACAGATCACCATGCGGACGTAACATATTTACTAGTTACAACGCCAAAACAAGCTCGACGACGCAAACTAATGTAATATATCAGTTTGTGGACTTGTGAATTGGGGAGAGTAGGCATTTGTGACGTCAAATTGTCTATCTACTGAGATGCGCATTGTTGCAATTCAGGTGTGGAAAATGTCGACTACAATCGCTATCCTGACCGGGAATACCAAATGAAGTGGCTGCGTTCATACCTGGAGTTCAAGGCCGTACAACAAGGGTCAAATTCAGTAACGATCACCGATCGCGATGTTGAGGTGCTCTACGTTCAGGTCAACAAGTTTGTTCTGGTGAGAATACATTTTAGCAAAGGATTAATACTAATTTAGTCAGGGCAACATTTAACTTGAAGAAATATGCAATCCATTCTAAAGATAATAAATCTTATTAATTATAACATTCAGATCGAGTAGAAACTTTACCACATCATAGAATTCGTTGTGATAAGTCGATTGCAACAAAACCAATTGGGGGTTCTTGTGCAAACCTAAAAAGCAGTTTTTTTAAAAATCACATTAATCTAAACATATTCGTCGTTCATAATTTCACCAAGTAAGAATAAATCACGCTGTCTACACTGACGTTGTTTATTTACAGATAGTGCACATTTTCGTTGGTATATGGGGTATCATTCAAGCCTGCCATTCCACCGTAGACTTCGACTTCCTCGGGCAAGTATACGTATATATATTATAACTAATAGCATGTGATGATGTGACAGCACCAATGCTGCATGGAAACTGATCCAATCAAATAAAAAGAGAAGAGGACTTGGTGGTAGCGGTTGTTGCTTCAAAATTGTGTATGTGAGTGAGTGAGTGATTGAATGAGTGAGTGAGTGAATGAGTGCGTGTGTGTGTGTGTGAGAGAGAGAAAGTGAACCCTTGTTTGATGAACCCTTTGCTTCAAAATTGTGTATGTGAGTGAGTGAGTGAGTGAGTGAGTGTGTGAGTGAGTGAGTGAGTGAGTGAGTGAGTGAGTGAGTGAGTGAGTGAGTGAGTGAGTGAGAGTGATTTTGTGCGTGTGTGCGTCTGTTTGCTATAATACATTTGGCGAAATCTTGACTGATTATACTTGAGGTAAGCATACTTGCCCATTGTCCAATATCAAAGAGCTTGTACCCTTTTCCGGTTTATACTTGTCCATTTATGACTCATTGACCTTTCGAACACTGACACTAAACTCGCTTTATAAATTGTCTTTCAGCATTGCGATAAATAATACAGATACAGACTTGGCTAAAGTATATAAGACGTTTGGCGACGAGCGTGCTCACCCGGGGGGGGGGGGGCATTGATTGGTGTACCGATTATTTTGATGTGAATGCTGGACCCGAATTATGTGCATGTTGTTGTCATTTTTGCTTTAATAGTTCTTGTTGAATTTATCTTTAATTGAGAGCTGGTTGTGTCGTCTTGTGACACTCTGCAGGAACATTTGTTCTAAAGTAGAACATTGAAAAACAGATACGTGTTGCATCTCCTAGAACCTCATATTTGACAATGGTCTTGATAGGCTACCTAATGACTGTTAATATATGTAATATTAGAAATATGAAAAATTACTCTGGTTTCATAACATTTACTGAGGAGTTTGTACTTTGAGTTAACCTCTGCTACGAGTATTTGGCTCATCTTGAATAATGTTCAAGGAGCGGTAAAAGGTACGAACAATTCTCGTGGTTCGAAGATAGAGATAGTTACATAATGCTGCGGTATTCGGGTAGGATAATAGAAACCGTTGTTACATTTAAGGTTGTGCCAACAATTTCTAAACAGAATAAAACAATATCCATATTATTATTATTTTTGAGCTTCAAGTGTATATTCAGGAGTTCTTATCATATAACAAATTAATATGTTGTTATGCAACTACCAGAACGTAACCTGTTCTCATTTGTTATGAGGAGTATTGTATTATTTGGGAAGGCACAAATAGGCACAACATTCAGTTTACCGTGTTGCTGCTCGATGCACAAAGCGCAGAGATGTACATAAAGCCCCACAGATTACACCTTACCCAACCGATCTATGGATACGTCTCCCATTCATAATTATTGTATTATATGATATACTGTTAAATAGGCCAGTGTCTGACACTTGATTGGGCCAGAGCACAGACATAAATAATGTAGAACAAGACCGCTCCGCAACCAACAGTTAACACGACTCTCGTACAGTTTCCAATCGACCATGACGTTCGGGAGAGACCGAGCGACAAACGTGGCGCAGCGAAACAAAAGCGGATGCTGTGTACTACGAACAAAGACTAGCTGCAGACGCAAAAAGAAGGCGAAGCGAGAGAAAATCTCGATAAAAGACAATAAGCGATGATGAAATGTGGTCTTCTTCGAGTCGCAAAAGACGAACAGCTTAGCTGTTGCTAACTGGAGTGTTCCTTGCCGGGACAAACGCTCACCTGACAATTGCTCACAAAGGACACGGAAATGTGTACATTTGTTCAGAGGAAACGTGGGGCTTTATGTGATCGTTATCATGGCTAAGTCAGAAACTGAACGATTGCCACATTCAGTTGTCGAGACATAATTATGCATCGGTGCTATTTTTGTAATTATGCTTAAAGCAAATTATGTACGAATCAAGTTTCCACAATTCCTGCTTACGATATTTCCGTACATCATGTAAAGTATACATAGGGAGAGCAAATTACTGGCCGCACCTGAGGCAAGGGGCTAGTGCATCTATCTTTATAAATTGTTATCAGTATCCAAATTATTTAAGACATAGCTATGTGAGTTACATCTTACTGTGTAATAATGATAGCAGCACATGTCCGTTTTAAAAAAAGAACAGTTGCTTCTCGACCATTGGAAATCAGTGAAGCAGGAAATGGTGGGACATGACAGCAGCGTTCAAGTGTCATATTCACAAAGGTTGGGACATCCGTTTCGACACGGATATACGTAATGGCAGGATAAACAGCAGCATATGGAAGGTCTAATGATCCGGGATATATACCGGGATGGCATGTCCCGACGATGATCCAACTTACTATTCTATCTTTGAATCATGTCGTATTGCCAATGTAAGATTAGGCACTATGTCAATGATTGGATAAGTTTAAAACGTATCCAGTCATTGACAAATATACTGTCTTAACAAAATCTCACCAACTGCTAAGCGCAAATGGTGACATTTAATTGTTATTAATGTACAGGTTTTCAGGTACGTTGTCGTAGTGTTTAGATTCAAAATATTCTAAGACAATGTGTTCTGTTTAGCCAATGGTTTCTGCTGCTGATTATCCGCCTGATTTCTTTCAGGTATAGCATTATACGATTCAATGAATACTTTGCGAAGCGAGATGCTTGTCGTTCCCTGAAGATGCCAGCATAGTTTGTCTCTTGCATCACACAACAAAACACATATATCAAGTATTGTTTGATCACTACATTTGCTCAATATAGAGATATCTGTTTGTTCTTGCAGTGGGAGGATATATGCAGGCTGTATGTTATTAAATTAAAAAATTTGGGTGAAGCAGCGTATAGCGAGAAGTTGCACCATATGGGACGGAATAGTTACATTTTTATTGTAGTATTTTCATAACTGTGTTCTGAGATGCAGTGTCACAAATGTCGTACGAATTATATGAGTGTTTGAAACATCTCACTAATGTTGGTTTTGTTGATGCCACGTTATTCCTGTAACGTAATTGTAACTGTAATATACATATGTGTTATAAATGTTAATAGTCAAACTGAGCTATTAATTTGAAATCAATGTGTGTTTTACTAAATATGTGATATAGCAATGTGGTTGACGTATTCATATATGTTTATTGAACGCTAAATGGACCCGAGTAAAACATGTATGAGACGAATTATGTGTTTTGTTATTTAAATAGTTGTATGCAATATGAATTGTTGTGTTATCAAAATAGTTATATGCAATACGAATTATTGTGTTGTCTAAATAGTTGTATGCAATACGAATTATTGTGTTGTCTTAATACTTGTACGCAACACGAATGACTGGTGATACATGATTTGCCCCATACATATGACCTACCATCGTAGTGTTGTCAACTGTAGCAGCTGCAACACAGAGAGATTGATAGATTGTGGGCTCTGTTGTTGTTGGAATCCTAAAATCACTCAGAAAGATAGAGGATGTGTGGCTCGTTTCTCAACTTCCCATCTCCCGCCAATGTGTAGGACCAACCTCCTTCTTCCCACTTCCTGCCACCTCCTCAGAGGGAGATGAATTTCTCTCATTGAACTTCCGGTTCCGGGATGGTGCATTGAAAGACTTATATTACACCGGTGGATCGTGGGCTAAAGGCTGCATTGGAGACAGTGATACATGTGAGATTCTCATCGATTGCGATAGGCTGTGGGGCGAATGGAAACGACACAGCTCGGGACTCGAACCCTTTCCTCACGGCAGCGACTCGTCCTTCTGCAGCACATGTTGGAGCCCGTTCCAACGGCGATATTGTGTTCAGAGGTCGTTCTGTTGTATTGTGGGCTATTGTCCAGCACGTGGATCATGCAGCATGACTGGGAACCACGGAGTTTACGAATTGTCAGAACTAAAACCTACAGCGATGCTACATCGCTTGATCACATTTCTGGTCACCACTAAATTTCTAAACTGAAATTATGTTACTTTAAGAAATAAAAACAAACTCGTGTCAAAATGTTCTCTTGGTTTTGTGCTGCAGCTTGCACCGATGGATGTTCTTGAAATCCACAATTGCTCGCTCTTTGGCAAAATGGGCCGATTAGATTTATTCTGGGTTAAATGCTGAGTCTCAACGAAATTCGTCTGAACGGTCTGGTCAGGCTGGAAGTGCGAATATTCGTACCTAGAGAACATTATAACCGGTCCCTTGCTCCCGCATAATAACCGGTCCCTTATACCAGTGCGCATGCGCTACTAGAAACGGAACCATTACACACTCGCATTTCAACCTGTTCAATACTTGTTTAGTTATTGTCATTTCACGCTTTCTCTTTAGTAAAGTGACTGAACAAATGGAACTCTGTTCTTATTTATAACTAAACAACTTGATGGCGCCTGTGAACGTTGAGTGTCCGATCGAGGATTGTGACTATACGGCTACGCACGCAGAGGCGGCAGTGGTGGCTGCTATGCTGAGTGTACACGCCACTGTGCACGTCGCAGTCCCCCGGGCGCTAGGCGCGAATGCGAAGATGGAGAAACTCAAGCGTCCTTCCGTAGCACTGGCCGGGACGGGCGAGGCCTGGTCATACTTCATAACCCGCTGGGGTGAGTACAAGACGGGTACTAAACTTGTTGGACCCGACATAGTCGCACAACTACTGGAATGCTGCGAGGAGGAGTTGAGAAAAGACCTCACTCGCGCAGCGGGCAAGAGCCTAATGAGCAGTGACGAAAAAGACGTCCTCACCGCCATGAAGGCACTCGCTGTCCGAGCGGAGAACACTATGGTAGCTCGGGTAGCCCTGTCTAACATGCGGCAGGGACACGAGGAGCCCATCCGGTCGTTCTACGCCCGTATCAAGGGGCAGGCGGACACATGCAAGTACGAGATGAAGTGCACTAAGACGGAGTGCGATCAAGTCAACGACTTCACAGAAGAGATTATACGCAAGGTGATTGCCCGCGGCATCGCAGACCAAGAGATACAACTTGATCTGCTCGGTGAAAAGAACCAGGACATGCCATTAAAGGACATGATTGAGTATATCGAGGCCAAGGAGTCTGGAAAACGCTCGGCATCGCGTCTACTCGACCCTCAGAACACGGATGCGATCAGCAGCTTGTATCGGCGGGGGAAACAGCAGAACGTCCGCAACAGGGGAGGAGCCAGGCCGGAGAAACCGAAAGCCAAGCCCAAAGGGGTGTGCATCTACTGCGGCGAGGTGGGTCACGGCAAGACGCCCCTGTGGCACACCAGACGCACCGAGTGCCCCGCGTATGGTAAAAAGTGCCAGAAGTGTGGCCGCCAGAATCACCTCGACAAGGCGTGCCTGAGCGGACGACCGACTAAGCCCCCATCTGAGGAGACAGACGAGCTGTATGACGAGCAAACGGCAGCCTTCGTCGAGCTATGCACGGTCACCATGGACAGCGCGGGCGACGGGTTACGCACACTCCCCCTCGCTCACCATCTGTACGATGATATGTGCGATAAATGGACGAAACGCGCGTCCAGCCCGCAGCCGTACATCAACCTCACTCTTACCAACGAGCGCGAAGATTACAAAGCGCTGGGTTTTGATCTCCTGAAACGCACCCGCGCAGTATCCCTGCCTGTCATGGCCGACACGGGCTGTCAGAGCTGCCTGATCGGCATTGGAGTCACCCAACAAATGGGCCTGAGTACCAAGGACTTCATACCCGTATCCATGACTATGAAGGCTGCGAACAACAAGGGAATTCGTATTCTCGGAGCTGTGGTGGTCAGATTCGCCGGTAACAGTGGCACTCGGAGATTGGAGACGCGCCAAATCGCGTACGTGACAGACACCTCGGACCGCATATTCCTCTCCCGCGCTGCTTGCGTGGACCTGGGCATGATCTCGGACAAGTTCCCAACACTCGGGGAGGTCAACCTGGCGACCTCTGAATTGTGTGACTGCCCGCGACGTGCAGAGCCGCCGACCAAGCCGACCACACTCCCCATGCCGGCGACCGAGGCTAACAGAGAAACCTTACAGAAACACTTACTCAGAATATACGCTCAGAGCACTTTCAATACGTGCCCGCACCAGCCCTTACCGAGAATGACTGGCCCGCCGCTACGTCTTATACTCGATGAGGATGCGACGCCGGTTGCCCATCACACTCCCATCCCCGTGGCCATACACTGGCAAGACGAGGTAAAAGCAGGCCTTGACCAGGACGTTCGTCTCGGCGTGTTAGAGGAAGTACCCATCGGTACGCCGGTGACATGGTGTCACCGCATGGTAATCTGCGCGAAAAAGAACGGCAAGCCGCGACGCACCATCGACTTCCAGGCCTTGAACAAACATGCGTTCCGCGAAACCCACCACACCCAATCCCCGTTCCACCAGGCGAGACGCATACCTAACGGGAAACGCAAGACCGTATTCGACGCATGGAACGGCTACCACAGTGTCCCTCTACACGAGGACGACCGCCACAAGACGACCTTCATCACTCCATGGGGACGCTACCGGTACCTATCGGCTCCACAAGGGTATATAGCGTCATGAGATGGTTATACACGACGATACGACGAGATCGTCGCGGACATTGGTGACAAGACCAAGTGCGTGGACGACACGCTACTATGGTCAGATACGATCGAGGAGAGTTACTTCCAGGCGGTCCAATGGCTGGATATATGTGGCCGGAATGGAATCATCCTCAACCCGGAGAAGTTCGTCTTCAGCGCACCCACAGCGGACTTTGCAGGCTTCACGATCACCATGACTGACGTGCGACCATGCAGCCGCTACCTGGAGGCGATCCGCGATTTCCCACAACCGCGTAACATCACCGACATCAGATCGTGGTTCGGGCTGGTCAATCAAGTAGCCTACGCGTTCAGCATGGCCGAACGAATGCATCCGTTCCGGAAGCTCCTGAAAAATGGAGAACGCTTCAAGTGGTCCCCGGAGTTAGAGGACATATTCCGCGAGTCGAAGGACGTGATCGTTCAAGAAATCGAGCGCGGCGTCCACATCTTTGACAAGACCAAGCCTACATGCATCGCCACAGACTGGTCGAAGGAGGGCATTGGATTCTGGCTATTTCAAAAGCACTGCCGATGCTCACCAATCAGACCCTTCTGCTGCAACGACGGGTGGAAAATAACCCTGGTCGGCAGCAGGTTTACACACGCAGCAGAATCCAGATACGCGCCCATAGAGGGCGAGGCCCTCGCAGTCGCGGACGCCTTGGACAAAGCGCGCTACTTCGTGCTGGGTTGCGAGAACTTGATCGTAGCGGTAGACCATAAGCCGCTGCTGAAACTCCTTGCGGACAGAGCCCTTGACGACATACCTAACCCCCGCCTCAGGAACCTCAAGGAGAAGACCCTGCGTTATCGCTTCCGCATCACACATGTCCCAGGCATGAAGAACAAGGCGGCAGATGCCATGTCACGTAGGCCGGTCGGCACCGCGCTACCATCACTCATGAACCTACAAGACGACAATGCTGCCATAGTGAACCACCTACCATCCAGCATGCACACCAACGTCTTATCTCTCCTACGCCGAGTCGAACCGGATGACGACGACGATGACGACGTCGAGGAGGACAACCTGACATGGTGCGCCGCGGGCCTCGAATCATTGCGATCAGTGACATGGGACCGTGTCAGGGAGGCTACCAGCAGCGACGTCGATATGCACACACTGGAGGAAATGGCAACCGACGGCATCCCCGACTCGAAGATCGAGATGCCAGAGACGATTCGCAACTATCACCAGTACCGCGAAAACATCACATCGACAGACGGAGTGATCCTATACAAGGACAGGGTTATCATACCGCCCTCACTCCGCGGTGAGGTACTGAGCACCCTACACGCTGCCCACCAGGACGTATCGATGATGACCGCCCGTGCAGAATCCTCTGTGTTCTGGCCAGGCATATCGGCCGACATCAGCACCACTCGGAAAAATTGCGAACACTGCCACCGGATGGCACCCTCACAACCTGGAGCGCCGCCCATTCCACCGATCCCGGTCGTTTACCCCTTCCAGGCAGTGTGCTCGGACTTCTTCGTACACAGGGGCGTACACTACCTCGTGACGGTGGACAGATACTCAAACTGGCCAATCATATCGCAGTCGACAGGTGGCGCCACCGGCCTCATCAACCACTTACGTCGCGCCTTCGTGACGTACGGGACGCCAGAAGAGCTCGCATCGGACGGGGGTCCGGAGTTCACCTCTACCGAGACCAGGTCTTTCCTGCACAGATGGGGCGTACACCACCGCCTATCATCGGTGGCCTTCTCCCACAGCAACTGTCGTGCAGAGATTGGGGTGAAGACGATGAAACGACTCATCACCGACAACACCGGTCCGAAGGGAGAACTGGACACTGACGCTGTGCAGATAGCGATACTACAATATCGCAACACACCCGACCCTGACACAAAGATCTCCCCGGCAATGTGTGTCTTCGGCCGCCCGACACGCGATTTCATCCCGATTATCCCCTGGAAATACAGACCACATGAGACTTGGCGTGAGACACTCAAAGCAAGGGAGGAAGCCCTCCGTAAACGCCACATCCGCACAGCTGAAATCTGGGCGGAGCACACTAAACGCCTTCCACCACTCGCGGTAGGGGACTTAGTCCGCGTACAGAACCAGACAGGACCTCACCCCAACAAATGGGACAAGACGGGCAATATCGTTGAGGTACGTCAGCACGACCAATACGCGATCAAGATTGACGGATCGGGCAGAGTCACACTTCGGAACAGGAAATTCCTGCGCAAGTTCAGCCCAGTTCACTACGACCGGCCGCCAACCCGATCGATCTATGACGACCTAGCAACCCGCGTCACCGTACCAACACCCGTCGTGACACCGCAACTACCTGACCTCGATAACGACCCTGCGACACCGTACCAACACCCGTTGTGACACCGCAACTACCTGACCTCGATAACGACCCTGCGACACCTGCGACGCAGACGGGGCACACACCGCCACCGACACTGACGTCAGCGAGAACACCCCAGCGCAAGACACCGCCCGCTGCAGTCACGCCTGCAACCCCAGGACGAGACACACCGAGGCGCGCGATCCTCCAGACGCCACCACCAGCCCCAGAGACCCCGAGATCTCCACCCCCATCGGAGCCTGACGTGGAACCACCAGCACCAGCAATTGGTCAACGACGATCCACCAGAGCGACCAGCGTGCCTACCTGGCACAAGGACTACTCCATGGGATAGTCAATAAACATTTATCAGCCTTTATCCAGTAGCATAAAGACTCGGAGGGAGATAGAGAACATTATAACCGGTTCCTTGCTCCCGCATAATAACCGGTCCCTTATACCAGTGCGCATGCGCTACTAGAAACGGAACCATTACACACTCGCATTTCAACCTGTTCAATACTTGTTTAGTTATTGTCATTTCACGCTTTCTCTTTAGTAAAGTGACTGAACAAATGGAACTGTTCTTATTTAATACCTACTGGGTCTTTACCCTCAGACAGTTGCCTCGGAAATCACGCAGAGTGGTGAAAAGTAGGTATCCCAGTTACATTATGCTTCTTCTCGTATGCAGTCGTAAGCGTGTGTAATGCAGAGAATGTACAAGACCCAACACATTGGTAGGAATTTGTATAACACGTCGTAGAAAACGTTTGCGTTAGCCAACGTTTCGGAATTAGCAAATTGAGAAATAAGCAAGGATTCAACAGACTTACAAGTGCGGAAATACGTTTTATTACTGACAACAGCACATATCATATGTATGATAGTAGACATTAATATATAATACAAAGGCTATTTCGTCTTTAATCAGTATTCCACGTGCCTGCATGTTAGTCTCGTAGCTTTGTACAGTCATGTCTCGTTTAGTCTCATGTCACTGTACAGTCATATCTCGTTTATTCGAGCACTTCGTTTCCAAGGACTATGCCTGAATAACGAAATGTAAGGATTTTTGATGCAGGTCACCGAAGGCAACGGATTATCCATGAACGGATTAACAAAACATGACTACATATAACAACAACTACTACACGAAGTAACATCTAAAGCACGCTTTGCGCATAAATAGCATGTCACATAGAACATGACAGCAAGACTCCTAAGAGTTTGCTTAATCTCCTAAGTGCACTAGATGCGTTCCTCACATTAGATACGTTGGCACCTCACCCGCCAGGTAAAGCATTTGCCCTTAGTTTTATACAAATATGATTTGTTGCAAAGGGCAGCGGATGTAAAAGGTCTATACATTTTGCAACGGTTCATTAAAAAAAATCAAGACGTGTGGTATGGTATAGATAATCCCATCTGATCAAAACCGGTGACATTCTCGGCAACGTTGAGTTACACGTATGTACATTTGTATAACACATACAGCGGACACTCGCTATAAGGTATCATTATTTAAAATACATCCGCTTAATACATTTAAAACCTCCTTTATGACAAGCTCTGTTTCATATACCTATGAATATAACGAACATCGATATAAAAAACGTTTTTTTATCAAGTCCTAACATGATTGTTATAGCGAACATCCTCTGTATAAATAAATGTAAGTTATTCCCTAACCAGTCGTACGGACCGTACAACATGCGTGACAATGACCTCTTGTCAGACCCGTCCATTGCATCACATGCTTAACAATCCCGTTGAGCATTCAGCGATGATGCAATTACTCTATTAACGCGACACCGCTGTCTGTGGTGTGGTACTTATTCCACACAAATGAATTAACTGGGGTTGTAGGCGCATTTCGACTGCATCGAGTAATATAAACCCCGACTCTACAGATTGCGAATGCAATGTCTTAACCACTATGCCCCATGTACATATGTCATAATGAATACACTCTTACCAATTTTATATGTGTGAAAAAATCAGAATTAAGTCATGGAAATATTAACATTTAGATGGTTAAAATTATGCTCCAGTCTTGAAGCCTTTGTTTTACATTTTGTCACACGTTTGGGGTTTTATCAACACTTTTATCCAGCCCCAAAAACACTTATCCAGCCCCAGTCAACATATAGCATAACAAAGTTAGTTAAAATATTTTAGCAAAAAATAATAGATGTGTTCTTGTAGATGTATAACATAATTGAATATAATCCTGCAAGAATGATGATTTACATCCTGCTGATGCTTAATGGCAGAACCCTGAGCTTGACTGCTACATTCAATAAACAAGAGTTGTTGTTGTTGGTAACGGTCATTTAATAATTGTACCAGAATGGAAATTAACATGTCGATTGATGAGATATAGGTAAACATACTCATCGAGATAATATATAAATACAGATATAGGTAAATATACTCATCGAGATAATATATAAATACAGATATAGGTAAACATACTCATTGAGATAATATATAGATATAGGTAAACATACTCATCGAGATAATGTATAAATACATATATATGTAAACATATCGAGATAATATATAAATACAGATATAGGTAAACATACTCATCGATATAATATATAAATACAGATATAGGTAAACATACTCATTGAGATAATATATAAATACAGATATAGGTAAACATACTCATCGAGACAATATATAAATACAGATATAGGTAAACATACTCATCGAGATAATATATAAATACAGATATCGGTAAACATACTCATCGAGATAATATATAAATACAGATATAGGTAAACATACTCATCGATATAATATATAAATACAGATATAGGCAAACATACTCATCGAGATAATATATAAATACAATTATTAAATGAAAAGACTGGCAAAGGTGGGGCGGTCGTTTTCTCCACCACCCCCCACAACAAATGCATATAAAACCAAGTATACATAAATCATTGACACAATTGTCACATAATATGCACCAGTAACGCATACATGTGGATAATGCATATGTCACACCTGAGTTACCTGCCTTCGTCGAGTCCACGACGAAGAACGCGACTGGATCAATATCCGCGGACTTGTGTTGACGTCCAGGCCGTATCTTGTCTGACTGTCTACGTTAAACAAGATTTAACAAGATTGCCACCCAGAGAATTAACTCTAGGTGGCAGGTGGACAAGGAAGCCCTTTGGCTTATCGAGAGTCCGACCCTTTTATCTATGTGTATCCCGCCCGTCTGAGGTATGTGTCGATTTTATTTTTAAACATATTCACGCTACTAGCACCCACACAATCAGCAGATAATCTGTTCCATTCATTTACAGTCCTTTGTGAAAATTAAAACTTTCTTATATCTAATCTACTCTGCTCCTTTGCTAATGTAACTTCATGTCCTCTAGTCCTTCTATCTTTCTTAATTGAAAAAAATATATTTCTATCAATATTTTCAGAACCATTCAATATTTTAAACACTTCTATCTGATCTCCTCTCAATCTCCTGGTCTCTAGTGTTGTTAAACCGCATTTTTTTAGGCGTATTTCGTAACTAAGATCCCTCAGTTTTGGTATCATTTTAGTTGCTCTCCTCTGCACTCTTTCTAGCATATCTATGTCCTTCCTGCGATATGGCCTCCACGCTTGAATACAATATTCTAAATGAGGCCTAACTATTGTTTTGTACAGCGGTATTATTAGCTCTTTTTCCTTATACGTTATGTTTCGCCTAATTAATCCAAGGATTTGATTTCCCTTTGAAGCTGCAATTCCGCACTGCTCAGAAACCTTCATATCAGCACTAATGGTTAACCCTAAGTCCTTTTCTTTTACAGTAGTACTTAGTACAGTACCCCCCATTGTATATTCTACCTCTTCCCATGTCCTGTGTGGAGGCATTTACATTTCCCAAAATTGAACAGCATTTGCCACTTTTCAGACCATTTGATCAACCTGTCAAGATCATCTTGTAAATGCTGTCTATCTCCATCACTTTTAATCCTTCTAAACACTTTTATATCATCCGCAAATTTCAACACCTTGCTTGTTATTTCATCATCCAAATCGTTGATATATATTAAGAATAATATAGGTCCTAATACTGATCCCTGTGGTACCCCACTCAATACCGATTTCCAGTTTGAAGCCTCCCCATCAACTACTACACGTTGTCTTCTGTCAATCAGCCATTGTTCTATCCAGTTTATTATACCATTTCCTATGCCATGGGCCTTTAGTTTCAGCAGTAATCTTTGATGTGGTACTTTGTCGAAAGCTTTTTGAAAATCTAAGTAGACGATATCTACTGGTGATCCCTCATCTACCCACTTAGTGATGTCTTCCAAAAAACATAACATATTTGTTAAGCATGACCTTGCTTTATAAAAACCATGTTGAGATGGGTTGATCAAGTTTTGTTTAACAAGAAAATCCACCATGTGATCTTTAATTAATCTTTCTAATAATTTGCAAATCACTTATGTTAAACTCACTGGTCTATAGTTCTCTGAATTGTTTCTCGAACCTTTTTTAAATAACGGTATAATGTTTGCCTCTTTCCATTCTAAAGGAACCACT
>CM034540.1:17887530-18473032 GCA_020002185.1 Paraescarpia echinospica
GGTGAGCTTCAACAATTTTGTACATCGCCGCAAAAAAATATTCAACAGCACCCTCCCCCCCCCCTCATCATCCTAATCTGACAGCGTGTGTGCGTGCGCGCGTGCGGGCGGGCAGGCTAACGTGCGTGCGTATATATTAAGGTTTACTTCCCTGGCGGCTTTGCAAATCAGGCGCCAAGCGTTCAGGAATTAATCAAAGAACTTCCGGAAAAAGTCTTGTTTGTTAAAATGTCGTCTTGATTAAGGTTTCTAGCCGTACGGGGGTTTACGCCGGACGTTAGACGGACAGAAATCGATTAAGCGTATTTTTTTTATACTTCGGCGTAGCGCCAATCAGTTGAGAAAGTGTTACGTTACGAAAAACTGTATCAAATTTTCGTTATAGCGAACGTCAGTTATGAATAGTTAAATTACATCATGGGAAACCGTTATCAGCGTCTATGTGTACGTAGCGCCAACCGGATGGTGGTCATTTTGCTGGTAATTACAATTACACAATGTTGCTGTATAAACCAGTTTACATACCTGTAATTATGAACACAGCTTTTGAGTGGCACAAATAACCGTGCCGATCGGTTTGCGAACTATCACCAGGCATACTATCAATATAGGTCAGTGTACTTTCGACGATAACTATCGATAATTAAATTTACTATCGACAGTACAATATCGGCACATCGACTATTGCGATTGTTCGTTAGTTCGCTGTATTGTCACATCCCCTGGTCTTTTCCGAATACGTTTTTGTCTTCGTCGTTAGAATTATGTGAATTGTAACCGTTGCGACACATCGCATTACTACAGGATTGACAATCACCGAGTAACCGAGCCGAGCAGGTGCCACGCCTAACATCAACAATTGCAATAACAAGTAAATATAACCACTCAATCATAAATAAAGCAATTGTTATGGGTATGGTTTACATAAGAGGTGTACAAATTTATTAGTCGTTATATATTTACAGGTAGAAGTAGTATAATTATTAGAAGACAGTATGATTTTGGTAATTCCGTTCTTGCCACCGTCAAGCACTTAATAATTAGTCAAATTCCAGATCTATTTAATTTTGTTAGAGCATTGACCTCTTCATAGATATGTCCACGGGTGCTATGCGGTACTACTAAAGCGATGCAATCTGATCGTTTGTATCGTAACATCATGTTACACAATATAAACAATATCTATTTTGACATATTGACTGGACAAATACATGGAACGAAACATTTTATTGTTGTTGAAATTTAAGTGATTCTGGCAGAATCAGTTTGTTTACATGGCAGCTTGCTGCTTTAGAAAACCTGGCCTCTGGTCCGATGGAAATCGCAACTCAAAATGAGTGCATTCATTTGAAATGATGCTAAGCCCTACTAACTTAAAAGGTAGTAAGCCAGTCTAAACTGTATAACATGATTTTACATACAACCGAGCGGACTGGCTCCCTTTAAAAAGGATGAGACTTCCACCGTGCATCATATCAAATGGGCATAGGCCCTAGTTGAACTTGTTGCAGTGGCGAATTCTTGTGAACTGTTAGTCAGGTTCACTGTGTCAAGATATATACTTCCGCTGGGGTTTACAGGAGGTTAGTAAACCTATATATTTTTTTTAATTCTGTTCATATTTGCCCATAAGTATGTAAGGAGGCCATCTGGGGTTTTCAAAACGGCCGCTATTTAAACCCTTTATGGTTAATTAATGTCTACGCTGCATGTGTGTGTCATTTATTTTCAGCATAAACCACACTGGCAAAATGAATTTAAGTAAGATATATTTGGCAGCCTGTCGGAATGCCAACGATAGGTTCCACCTCGAAGCTCGAGAGGCATTGAACAAACTCTTCTTTGCGATGGCTCGTATCAGATACAAGCGACTGTGACCACAATACATCGCAGACATGTATGTCTTGAGAAACAATAATCATCCAGAAACCTATAGAGGAATTGAACAGGCAAACCTATCAGTGACCAAGATTCCCTTCACCTCCATCGGTGCAGAGCAGACCATGCTGGTGAACAGAATAACAATTCCAATTCACTCAGGGCTAATCTACTGCCGCAGTGCCGAATGTAAACATAATTATCATTAGAAATCAAGATATTTTTTTATTTATTTAATTGGAATATCTAACAAATACCAATGCTAGACTGAAATTGTTCATGACCTCATCAGAACTATCACGTGTCTCTAGTCATTTCGAGATTCAGTTCGACATAAAACTAGGCAAAATAACAGAACATCAAGGCCTTGGCCCGAGTGCTGTGAAGAGGAAACGTGTTGAAATCTACAAAATCAAGGTTACCATACCGAGTCGTGACAATTCGTTTGCCATTGGAGGTAACGCCCTTCACAATTTGGTCACACATGCCTGCGTCCGAGTAGAGCACATACCACATATATTGAACATAGCTGACACTGATCAAACGTTGTAAGAAGAGTACGTTGTAGAGAGGATCAAAGCCAATGACTGTGTATGGGCACCGGTGAAGAAAAAAACAAAAAGACGTCGCACCTGGTCGGCAACAAGAAAACCAACAGACAAGACAGTAGATTTAAGTAAAACCAGGGATCTGTATGGAAGTCCAATGGTTCTTGCCAGGTCAAGCCGGACACATGCCAAAAGGCAACTATGAGTTCACTCTGACACCATGATCACAGTAGAAATTTAGCAGTGGTCGATGTCGATGTCCACGAAAGCATCGATTAAGTTCCTTTTTAAAAGAAATATTCCAACTGATGATCAATCAACATTGTATCTTTCAGCTATCTGTCGATGGCTTTTGCCAATGTTGACTTTGATTAAACGGATCTAGGTATGCACTTAACTGATTGGACAACAACGTGTTGTAAGATCCGCCCCATCACGTGAAACATCACATTGCGTTATTATAAATATACATGTTTGCGTGGGGTAAGCTCATTGTACGCATTCGACTAGAACGTTTGTGGAATTTCCACGACTTTGTTGCTGTTGCGTTAACAAATATATGTTCGTGGCGTTAATTTTCAAAAGTTGGACCCTAAACAAACAGTCATGTTTAGAAAGAGTACATGCCTCTTCTTTATGTTGGTCGTCACCGAGGTGATGTGCGTGGGTATGTTCCACTCACAATGTACCAACCAGCATTGCGACGTCGGGACTTCCTGCCTGCCGAAGTCTTCATTCGGGCGAGATGTGTCTGCGTGCGGACCATGGTCGAGTGAGGAGACAGGCTGCGACGTCAACAGGTGGAGTCTGGTGTATGAGCACGACAACAAAGGCAACACGGTCTATGGCAGACGAGAGCATTTGGTGGCGGCGCTACGAGACGGGGCGGCCCTGACGGTGTATATGCCGAGCATGCAATACGCAACCCAAGCCGAGCACGTCCACGTTGAAGAAGACAGTGTCTGTGCACAGTTCTGGAAACACGCAAGTTTCAATGGATGGGCGTCATTTCAGACGGACGTGTATTGGTGGATGCTCATGGTTTGTACGTCTGGATATGGCCAGGCGACGCGATACTTCATCGGTGGGAGTTTTAATAGTCGCACAGACTACTCGTTTGCTATACAGTGGTATATCAAGTACCCATATAGGTTGCGGCCAATACTGACGCTGGATGCCGTTGGTTGGGTCGTGTGCGGAACTGTCGGAGAACTTCAGGACTCCGTGCTCGCCGGCAAAGCCATGTATGCACTGGTGGGTGACAACACCAAAGCCGATCTTCTCCCCTTGACCAACGTAGCAGTAGTGGAGTCCCACGTAATTGCGCAGTCAGTAAATCGCATTAGTATGAAGCCTTGTAAAAACGGACGATGTCAGTTCTCGGATAGAGCCCTCTGGTTGTCATACTTGTTATCGACCGCAGGTAGCGGTATTGTCGAGACGCGCCGCGTTGTGGACACGGCGGCCCGATTGGCCGACGTGCACCAGCAGGCGGCTGTCAGTTGGCTAGTCGACGACTGTTGGACTCTCGCGCTAGTCCACGACGGGGCCGGGCAAGTTGTGCAGGGCTGCTTGGAATGTCTCCGAGACGCCGTGCGAGCAGGACACAGGGTTCGCGTGAGGCTGCCTGGCCTCCAAGACTTGGTGGCTGAAGCGGACGGCTTGCAAATCAACAACGGGGTGGTAAGTGGCTACTTCCTAACCCTCTTCAGTGACGACAATGACGCACTTCCTAATGTCGCACCAGCGCACGCCACGCACGCGGTTTGGATGACCGTGTCGACGTCTGGCGTTATACGCATGCGCCGCCAAAAGTTGGGCAGCACCGAAGTTGGTAGAAAAACAAAACGAGCATTTGACCGCGTCATGTGGTTCATTGACACACGCCCGTGGAGACTAACGTTGTCCGTTGACGCCAAGGGCACCGTCACCGGTGGAAGCAAAGTGGCGCTGGCAGAAGCTGTCAAACGGGGAGCTAGCGTCCGCTACGCCACCAGAATTGCCGCCGACGTATTGATGTTATTCGGCGCTCATAATTTGCACGTGAACGGAAATGACGTCTCTGCTCAGAACACACTGTCCATCAGTCTGAATGCAGCGGCGGATAACCCAGATGACCAGGATTTCCAGGAAAACCCGTACTGGTTTCTCACAATCGTCACGACGACTGGAAGATTCCTGGCATCGCGTTGGACATATGGAAAACATGAGTCACGTTCTCAAAATGTCCAACATTTCCCCGTCGATTGGTTCGTTCTGTACTAACTACTGTAACAAAGAAACAGTTATAGCAAATTATGTTATATTTACATGATGGGTTGGGATATGTCAAGGGAAATAGTTTAAGCAGTGGGTAATTTTATGTAGACTACAACCAAGGACGGTCTGTGTGTATGATTGTTATATATGTTGATTGTCTATTGGTAGTACATATTAATGTACTGGGATGATGTGCTCTGGTTTAGGATAAAATACTGTGTTTGTATATTCGATAAGTTGTCCGTTTGTAAGCATAGGATACCTATATACTCCATCTGTATGAGCAAGTCAGTTTCTAATTGTTCTAGTTCTATTTCTAGTTGTTTCCACCGCTCGGCAACGATCTATTAACTGACTAGTCTGTATTATTGTGGATACAATGTAATGGTCTTAAAATATCTGACTAATTCAATTAGTCAGATATTTTTTTATCGCCAAACCTGACGTTTTTATATGCTGGCACTGAGGGTGGTCACTGCCAGGGTGCTTGTCGTCCTCAGTGGTTCTTTTACATTCCAAATTGAGTCGGGATCAACATTGATCTCCGAGTCACGACGGATACACAGTCCCCAATGTTGACAGCCAGGTTTGTATACCAAATATCATCCCTGCCCGGTTCGGGTTTCGAATTCAGAACGCTGGCATGCCATGCCATGGGCTAACCACTACACTAGCCGCGCTCTCTTGCAATCCCAATTGCAAGATTGCAGGGAAGTAATACAGAGCAATCAGTGGAATTGTAAGAATTATATGTTTGTATATTTGCATAACTGTACTTCTAATAAATGTTCATACTGGGAACACCTTCGCGAATATATTAATTATTAGCATGTAATCTACAATACAAATCAGCACCTGGTTTCATTGGGACTGCACAAACAGTTATCAATAACTGATTTTAAGGTATGTGTATGTATATATATATATATATATATATATACATACATACATACATAGACTGACAGACAGACAGACAGACAGACAGACAGACAGAGACAGACAGACAGATAGTAGTTTTTATTTTGACCCATATACATGTCACTCAATAAATGAGTATGTAAAAGCATATATAATCACAATATTCTAAGTCAATTATCACGTGTGGGTCAGGGAGATTCCCACTAAGGCAAAAAAGTCCTGGTGTATAAAACGTAGCAATAATCGGCCATCAGCTTAAATCAAGCAAGACAAAACATGAAATCATACATGATAAAGGGCGACTGGTTATTCATCCAGAGGTACACATTAAATATGTATTTCTATTTGTTATTCATTCATTGTGGCAAATATAACAATTTCGTAATGTACATACAGGTGGATAAGTCTACAAACAAAAATGATTGTGTGTATATTATATCGCCCACGTGTGTTAAAATTGTGAATGCTATTGTTTTGATGAAGTAGTTTTAGTTCTTGTGATTTCAATATGTGTTCTATTTTTAATAATTTAAGACTTTTAAACCGTGGTTCAGTGTGAGCATTATATTTGCTTACACTAATAATTCGGGAAAGTTTCTTTTGAAGTTTCTGAATTCTGTCACATTTGTAATCCCAAGCGGTTACTCCAGAGTTTTAGTGTGGCAATATCAGTGTATTGTACAATATAATCTTTATATTAAGATATAATAGCTGTTTTACTCTATTTAATACACCTAACGTCCTTGAAACCCAATTTGAAATTTTGTCAATGTGATTTTTCCAGTTAAATTGTTCATTAAAAGTTATATCAAGAAGATTTAATTTTGCCTCTCTATCAACAGTAGTGTTATATATCATTAATAATGGAAATGTCGCATTTTCTCTTCTGGCTGTTTTAATGAATTAGTGAATTTGAAAGGTCCAGATAAACATTTATAGGAATTTCATTTCTATCCATGTGTGTTATTATCCTGTCAGTTAATTTAAGGGCAGCAAATTTAGTGCTATGTTCCGTTCTAAATCCATATTGGTTTTCGAACAAGTGATTCTGCCTTTTGAAAAAGGAATCTACCTGGTTGTAAATGATCTTTTCAACGACTTTTAATATAACCAGTAAGAGTGATATTGGTCTATAATTGATGAATTGGGTATTGTCACCCTTTAAAAAAATTGAATTACTTTAGCGATTTAACTATTCTACGTGGCACGTGCTTGTTTCTGCGCATTTTTTAATTCATGTAAAATGTTATAGTTTACGTTTGGATTAGCAAAAGGCGATTGATCAAGTTTATCATAAACGTCTGATGAGGTGATTTCATTTATGAATTAAGAAATTGTTTCTTGATTTTGTATGTTAATTTTAATATATTTAGGTGGCGGTTCTTTGTGGGAACTGTGCTTAGAAAGATAAAATGTGGTTGATGGTCCGATAATTGTTTCGTTAAAGCGATTGTTTGTAAACTAATATACATTTGAGTTGTACTGTATCAAAACGTTATAATTTCCCATAACTACTTTCTCTGCTACTTATTTCTTGCACGTTTATGCATAATTTTGGTGTTATCTGCGCAAAAAGCCGATAAATAATTGTGTTTACACGAATAATTTTGAGCTTGCTGCCATATGGATGATTAAATATGCACCCCGAGTATAATGAATTCATGCACAGTGAAACACACAGAGACTGGTGACGTCACACACACAGTCAACATGTCAGATTTCGAGGTGAGTTATTGCAAGCGATGCCTTTTTCGTAGACATAATGTACATTGACAGCTACTTTTAACAATACAGGAAGCTTATGCATTGTTTATTTATCCTGCTTCTAATGCCGTCCACTGGGTAACTTTTCGATTAAGTATAATTATAACATCCGACACATCAATCCGACTGACCGCGCGGGGACAACGGCGACGGCAGCAGTCGGTGCGGGTTGGGTCTGTGTGTCTACGGGTCTTGCCTTTCCAATCAGCCGTTTTTGAAAAGTCCCTGTTTCCCCACTTATTTGAACCGAAACATGAAAATGTGAGATTCAAACGTTCACAGATTGTTTCTAATGCTACAGCTACGATTGCTGGTATACCTGGCTGGCTTGTCATCATTCAATATAAACGTTTTAGTTTTGTTAAAAATAAATAGTACACAATACCGTGTTGCCACGGAATTTTGCGATGTATTCACGAACTTTGGACACTACAGATCCAGGAAACCATGCCGTGGCCGCGTAGAGCGCCAGTGCCAAAGTAATTAGGTCAATGAGGGAAATCATCCGTAACAGGGCTACGCAGTCAGACGACGCTGCAGCGCACTGCGACTGGCCGGAGGATTTCCTGTTGTCTGGTGCCCTAGCCAACAGCAAACAACCGACACTGGAGGACTTCTTCAAAGCAGATTAACTGGTATTATTCGATGTGTTGTACAAGAAGTAGTAGTTACCGTGCACGTGGCTTCGCCTTGCCACGGTTCGTGTTTTAGTGTGCTTGGACGCGACGTGTTCGCCATGTGTTTACGTCATACTATATTTCGTTACTTTTTCACAGACGGTGGACTGCGATCTTATACTATAACTACACTTAATAGTAACATTTGTAACTGTTTTATGTGTCATCTAAATAAATGTTACACAACAAAATATATTTGCGTTTGATCGATCTAGCGGGTACACGCATATAACGAATTCACGGATATAACGAACTCGTTAGCTACCCACAAAGTAGTTCGTTATAAGCGTGTTGCACTTTAGTGACTTTGTTTTAGGTGTCCAAATACATACAGTGTATATAGTGTCTATGTTTTTAGGTGTCCAAATACATACAGTGTATACAGTGACTATGTTTTAGGTGTCCAGATACACAGAGTGTATATAATGACTATGTTTTAGGTGTTCAAATACAAACAGTGTATTTAGACTGGTCCGAATTGGGGCGCTTGCTCCACACTAGCACCTCTGGTATGAGAATCCACTGCCCTAACCACTACACTACCACCTCTGGTGTGAGAATCCACTGCCCTAACCACCATACTAACACCTCTTGACTGAGAGTCCACTGCTCTAACCACTACACTAGTACCTCTGGTATGAAAGTCCATTGCCCTAACCTCTACACTACCACCTTTGTATGATGTCCTAACGCTACAATACCACCTTTGTATAAGATTTCACTGCTCTAACCACTACACTACCACCTCTATCTGAGAGTCCACTGCTCTAACCATTACAAGTAGTAATATAAGTGGTTCAGCGCGCATGGTTGGATTCGGATTAGAGCAAGAGCAAAAAGTAGTTCCGGTCCCCATGTTAAAAGATACGGAAATACCCGGATGTTGATGTCATTTGCTCTTGCTCCACTCCAATCCAATCCAACTTGGACCCATTTCGTATAGGTCTAAAAGGGGTAAGTTGGACTTTGAAAATAGGGCAAAACGTCAATTTGATTTATCGTAAAGGTATATGACGACTTTTTGACCTCGATGTACCATTTTACCCCTAGATTTTTAGTCGTTCAAACCCCATGTTAATACATAGCGAAATTTACCTATATTTATATTTTTCGAGGGTTCAATTTGCCCCAAACGGCTTAAAAAACTGTCCTACCAATTTTTCCCATGCTAAAGCATAGGGAATTTTCACCATGTTAAAGGATACGAAGGTTCCGATTTACCCCAAATTGTACTCTGAAAGCTGTCCTACCAAATTTTCCCATGTTAAAGCATAGGGACTAAAACCCGTACTCGATGACAATGTTATAGCAGAACCTATAGCCTCGTTTTTTTCGAACAGAGCGACCATCTTGGAATTTATAGGGAATTTTCCCCATGTTAAAGAATAGGACATTTTTCACATGTTAAAGCATAGGAAGTTCGAGACGTGTCTGACTTGTTTGTTTGTTGCGAGCGTGAGCGCGCCCACCCTGTATGACGTCATGGTACGCGCAGTAATTGTGTACGCAATGTGAGTTGGTCAAGCAGGTAGTGATTTGGTTAGTCATCGTTTTGAACTTCCGCATTTGAATATAATTCCATCATGTGACGTCATGGTCAGTGACGTCATGGTACACGCAGTAATTCTATAAGTGATGTGAGTTGGTCAAGCAGGTAGTGATTTGGTTAGTCATCGTTTTGAACTTGCGCATTTGAATATAATTCCATCATGTGACGTCATGGTCAGTGAGTGACGTCATGGTACGCGCAGTAATTATGTACGCGAGGTGAGTTGGTCAAACAGGTAGTACTTTGGTTAGCCATTGTTTTTAGCTTTCGCGATTGAATATAATTCCATCATGTGACGTCATGATGCAGTGACATCATTAAACTATAAACTGCTATGCGCAGTAATTATGTACGCGAGGTGAGTTGGTCAAACAGGTAGTACTTTGGTTAGCCATTGTTTTTTAGCTTTCTCGCTTGAATATAATTCCATCATGTGACGTCATGATGCAGTGACATCATTAAACTATAAACTGCTACGCGCAGTAATTTTGTACGCGAGGTGAGTTGGTTATACAGGTAGTGCTTTGGTTATCCATTGTTTTTTAGCTTTCGCGCTTGAATATAACCCCATCACGTAACGTTATGGTCAGTGACGTCGTGTTATAGCGAGTGGAAAATTTCCCTGTAAAATTTCATTCTAGAAGTTTCTTTGGTAATTTTTTCAGCACACTACAAAACTGACGCTACTGTGTGCTACTATGTCCTAAAGACGTGTCTGGACTTGTTTGTTTGTTGCGGGCGCTCGCTCGCTCGCGTCCTGTATAACGTCAAAGCTATCATAGGCATTTGGTTAGCCGTCCTTTGTAAGAACTTTATTAGAAAATTCAATCACGACCTTCAGAGTAAAATCATCGTTCATCACACTACAGCCATATTACGCTATAATCAAACTGGTATGAACCGGTATCCAAGCCCAAGGCTCTATGCGTTGGAAGAACAGCCGGGTATCGACATATAACATTTATACTTACCAGCCGTATCTCACTTGAGCGTCGCTTGAAAACGGAGTCCAAACTGGTTCCAAACTGTTTTGAAGTGGTGTTCCTTGTTAAGGTCTCATCTGTGTTTCGTCTGCATCTGGAGATCAACAGTATTGTTTCAACCTTTTATCATGCTATGATTCTTAATCCACACGTATGTACATATGTAAAGAAGTAAAAACAATCGATGCGTGATGCACTATGCGCGAGACATGATGTCATCTTGGTGGCCTTGACATCAAACTTATCGAGTAAAACATTGGTTGCAAACCTCTTTTTCGAAACAGACGCGTAACAAAGTGAAGCGTTATGATCAACAGTATATGACCATAATAATCTCCCAGATAGGATATACTGATATTTATATAGTTTACCGTATTAAGGGTCAAGTGTATAATGACTCATTAGATCGTTTTTTTATCTTTATTCCATACTGTAGTATTTAAATTCGTGCTTGTTCGGTAAACCTTTCAAACAATATTCTATCATAAAAGGCCTAACCTGGCATTGGTAACCGAAAAGGGACCCATAGAGATATGAGTTTTCGCCTATCAATGTCTCTTATTACTTGCATACGTTGACTGCTTCCTGTATTAACAAAGAGGTATTGGTCAATTTGTGTGTACTATTTCGTCTCTGTCGTCAGCTCTGGCAAGCTCCCATGTTAAAGGATAGGTCATTTTCTCCATGTTAAAGGATAGGTCATTTTCTCCATGTTAAAGCATAGGGAATTTTTGACATTCAAATCTGCATGTACTTTGACGAGGCTGTCGAGGTCATTAATTCAACTGCAGTGGTGAAAGACTGTTTGAGTGTTTTGTTAGACGCAGGTGTGAAGCTAGCCGACGTGACAGTCGAACAGTTGTGTAATATCAATACTTGGTTGCAAGAAGCCGTTTCGAAACAGTGGCAAAACACTATGAAACATATGGTTCTGGCGGTAATGGAGGGTGACCTGTAAAGAACTTTCTTTTGTCTTGTACACGATTAAACTTTGCAAGACTCTGGTTCTTGTAGTTATGGAGTGTGACATGTAAATACGTTTGTGTTGTTCACGAATAAACTGTGCAAACCTTATCTTGTGTCTTTTTTCATAGTGTAATGCAAAGCAAGCGTTGGAAACCTTACTAATAGCCTTACACTTCACAACTAAAGATATACTATCGGCATTGTCAATATTAGCGTCATCGATTTGCGTAAAACAGGTTCGTGTACGATATGCAAGACAAATGAACAGTACCACGGAACTTGTACGTTGTATGAATTGAACTTAGACCAACTAGTCGGACAAACGAAACACTACACTTTGACCAACACGCTGCACGAACCAAACTATAGACACGAGTTATACAAACGAAACACTAAACTTAACCAAACTAAGACGACTACGGAACTTGTACGTTGTACGAATTGAACTTAGACCAACTAATCGGACAAACGAAACACTACACATTGACCAACACGCTGCACGAACCAAACTATAGACACGAGTTGTACAAACGAAATACTAAACTTAGCCGAACACGTTGTATGAATTGAACTCAGATCAACTAGTCCGACAAACGAAACACTATACCTTGACCAACACGCTGCACGAATCAAACTATAGACACGAGTTGTACAAACGAAATACTAAACTTAGCCGAACACGTGTTACGAATTGAACTTAGACCAACTAGTCGGACAAACGAAACACTACACGTTGACCAACACGCTGCACGAACTTAACTATAGACACGAGTTGTACAAACGAAACACTAAACTTAGCCCAACAGGTTGTACGAATTGAACTCAGATCAACTAGTCGGACAAACGAAACACTATACTTTGACCAACACGCTGCACGAACCAAACTATAGACACGAGTTGTACAAACGAAATACTAAACTTAGCCGAACACGTGGTACGAATTGAACTTAGACCAACTAGTCGGACAAACGAAACACTACACTTTGACCAACACGCTGCACGAACCAAACTATAGACACGAGTTGTACAAACGAAACACTAAACTTAGCCCAACAGGTTGTATGAATTGAACTCAGATCAACTAGTCGGACAAACGAAACACTATACTTTGACCAACACGCTGCACGAACCAAACTATAGACACGAGTTGTACAAACGAAATACTAAACTTAGCCGAACACGTGGTACGAATTGAACTTAGAACAACTAGTCAGACAAACGAAACACTATACCTTGACCAACACGCTGCACGAATCAAACTATAGACACGAGTTGTACAAACGAAATACTAAACTTAGCCGAACACGTGGTACGAATTGAACTTAGACCAACTAGTCGGACAAACGAAACACTACACTTTGACCAACACGCTGCACGAACCTAACTATAGACACGAGTTGTACAAACGAAACACTAAACTTAGCCCAACAGGTTGTACGAATTGAACTCAGATCAACTAGTCGGACAAACGAAACACTATACTTTGACCAACACGCTTCACGAACCAAACTATAGACACGAGTTGTACAAACGAAATACTAAACTTAGCCGAACACGTGGTACGAATTGAACTTAGACCAACTAGCGGGACAAACGAAACACAAAACTTAGACCAACACGTTGCACGAACCACGTCAAATCCCTCTTTTTGGAGAAAATTCGATGCGTTGTCGTGTCAAATCCCTCCTGTTTGGAGCAAATTTGACGTATTGTCATGTCAAATCCCTCCGCTTTCAAGCAAATAGACGGGTTATTGCATCAAATCCCTCCGCTTTCAGACAAATAGACGGGTTATCGCGTCAAAGCCCTCCGCTTTCAGGCAAATAGACGGGTTATCGCGTCAAATCCCTCCGCTTTCAGGCAAATAGACGGGTTATCTCGTCAAATCCCTCCGCTTTCAGGCAAATAGACGGGTTATCGCGTCAAATCCCTCCGCTTTCAGGCAAATAGACGGGTTATCGCGTCAAATCCCTCCGCTTTCAGGCAAATAAACGGGTTATCGCATAAAATCCCTCCGCTTTCAGGCAAATAGACGGGTTATCGCGTCAAATCCCTCCACTTTCAGGCAAATAGACGGGTTATCGCGTCAAATACCTCTGCTTTCAGGCAAATAGACGGGTTATAGCGTGACATCTCGCCTCTTTCAGACAATTCGTCAGTTTATCGCGTGACATCTCTACCAAACTGACGTCACATGATGGAATTATATTCAAGCGCGAAAGCTAGAAAACAATGGCCCACCAAAGTACTACCTGTTTGACCAACTCACCTCGCGTACATAATTACTGCGCATAGCAGTTTATAGTTTAATGATGTCACTGCATCATGACGTCACATGATGGAATTATATTCAAGCGCGAAAGCTCAAAACAATGGCTAACCAAAGTACTACCTGTTTGACAAACTCACCTCGCGTACATAATTACTGCGCGTACCATGACGTCACTCACTGACCATGACGTCACATGATGGAATTATATTCAAATGCGCAAGTTCAAAACGATGACTAACCAAATCACTACCTGCTTGACCAACTCACATCGCGTACAAAATTACTGCGCGTAGCAGTTTATAGTTTAATGATGTCACTGCATCATGACGTCACATGATGCAATTATATTCAAATGCGCAAGTTCAAAACGATGACTAACCAAATCACTACCTGCTTGACCAACTCACATCGCTTATAGAATTACTGCGTGTACCATGACGTCACTGACCATGACGTCACATGATGGAATTATATTCAAATGCGCAAGTTCAAAACGATGACTAACCAAATCACTACCTGCTTGACCAACTCACATTGCGTACGAAATTACTGCGCGTACCATGACGTCATACAGGGTGCGCGCGCTCACGCTCGCAACAAACAAACAAGTCAGACACGTCTCGAACTCCCTATGCTTTAACATATGAAAAATGTCCTATCCTTTAACATGGGGAAAATTCCCTGTAAATTCCAAGATGGTCGCTCTGTTCGAAAAAAACGAGGCTATAGGTTCTGCTATAACATTGTCATCGAGTACGGGTTTTAGTCCCTATGCTTTAACATGGGAAAAATTGGTAGGACAGCTTTCAGAGGACAATTTGGGGTAAATCGGAACCTTCGTATCCTTTAACATGGTGAAAATTCCCTATCCTTTAACATGGTGAAAATTCCCTATGCTTTAACATGGGAAAAATTGGTCTACAGTTTTCAGAGGACAATTTGGGGTAAATCGGAACCTTCGTATCCTTTAACATGGTGAAAATTCCCTATGCTTTAACATGGGATAAATTGGTACGACAGTTTTTAGAGGACAATTTGGGGTAATTCGGAACCTTCGTATCCTTTAACATGGTGAAAATTGCCTATCCTTTAACATGGTGAAATTCCCTATGCTTTAACATGGGAAAAGTTGGTAGGACAGTTTTTTTAAGCCGTTTGGTGCAAATTGAACCCTCGAAAAATATAAATATAGGTAAATTTCGCTATGTTTTAACATGGGGTTTGAACGACTAAAAATCTAGGGGTAAAATGGTACATCGAGGTCAAAAAGTCGTCATATACCTTTACGATAAATCGAATTGACGTTTTGCCCTATTTTCAAAGTCCAACTTACCCCTTTTAGACCTATACGAAATGGTTCCAACTTGGATTGGATTGGAGTGGAGCAAGAGCAAATGACATCAACATCCGGGTATTTTCGTATCTTTTAACATGGGGACCGGAACTACGTTTTGCTCTTGCTCTAATCCGAACCAACCATGCGCGCTGAACCACCTATATTGCCACTATTACACTACCACCTCTTGAATGAAAGTCCACTGCTCTAACCACTACACTACCGCCTCTGTCTGAGAGTCCACTGCTCTAACCACTACACTACCACCTCTTGAATGAGAGTCCACTGCTCTAACCACTACACTACCACCTCTGGTATGAGAGTCCACTGCCCTAATCACTACACTACCACCTTTGCATGATATTTCACTCCTCTAATCATTACACTACCGCCTCTTTCTGAGAGTCCACTGCTCTAACCACTACACCACCACCTCTTGAATGAGAGTCCACTGTTGTAACCACTACACTACCCCCTCAGTATGAGAGTGCACTGCCTCATAAAGAGACGTGGGGTGCCGAGCTAATAAACCGTATAGCCTTGCTATAAAGCTGCCTTACTTTACACGTTCCGTTCCATAAAACACGCGTTGATACTTCAATACATGCACACGCCGAAGAACTCACCAGCCTAAGGTAAGCACCCGTCTGAGGCAATAGCGGTCTGTGTCAACAGTCTTACACACGCTCCAGTTACACACGCTCTAATGCTAGCGAAGATGTTCCTTTACCAAAAGTAACCCAGATTTACAAACAGGGCATTTTATTTTCCCAATGCGAATGCTAATATGCGTCCTACATACGGCTTGCACAGAACACAATCACTACACTAACACCTCTTGACTGAGAGTCCACTGTCCTAATCGCTACACTACCATCTCTTGACTGAGAGTCCACTGCTCTTACCAAGAGTTCACTGTCCTAACCACTACACTAGCACCTCTGGTATGAGAGTCCACAGTCCTAATCGCTACACTACCATCTCTTGACTGAGAGTCCACTGCTCTTACCAAGAGTCCACTGCTCTAACCACTACACTAGCACCTCTGGTATGAGAGTCCACTGTCCTAACCACTACACTACCATTTCTTGACTGAGAGTCCACTGCTCTTACCAAGAGTTCACTGCTCTAACCACAACACTAACACCTCTGGTAAGAGAGTCCACTGTCCTAATCGCTACACTACCATCTCTTGACTGAGAGTCCACTGCTCTTACCAAGAGTTCACTGTTCTAACCATTACACTAGCACCTCTGGTATGAGAGTCCACTGTCCTAATCGCTACACTACCATCTCTTGACTGAGAGTCCACTGCTCTTACCAAGAGTTCACTGTCCTAACCATTACACTAGCACCTCTGGTATGAGAGTCCACTGTCCTAATCGCTACATTACCATCTCTTGACTGAGAGTCCACTGCTCTTACCAAGAGTTCACTGCTCTAATCACTACACTAGCACCTCTGGTATGAGAGTCCACTGTCCTAACCACTACACTACCATCTCTTGACTGAGAGTCCACTGCTCTTACCAAGAGTTCACTGTTCTAACCATTACACTAGCACCTCTGGTATGAGAGTCCACTGTCCTAATCGCTACACTACCATCTCTTGACTGAGAGTCCACTGCTCTTACCAAGAGTTCACTGCTCTAATCACTACACTAGCACCTCTGGTATGAGAGTCCACTGTCCTAACCACTACACTACCATCTCTTGACTGAGAGTCCACTGCTCTTACCAAGAGTTCAATGCTCTAACCACTACACTAGCACCTCTGGTAAGAGAGTCCACTGTCCTAACCTCTACACTACCATCTCTTGACTGAGAGTCCACTGCTCTTACCAAGTGTCCACTGCTCTAACCACTACACTAGCACCTCTGGTATGAGAGTCCACTGTCCTAACCTCTACACTACCATCTCTTGACTGAGAGTCCACTGCTCTTACCAAGAGTTCACTGCTCTAACCACTACACTAGCACCTCTGGTATGAGAGTCCACTGTCCTAACCACTACACTACCATCTCTTGACTGAGAGTCCACTGCTCTTACCAAGAGTTAACTGCTCTAACCACTACACTAGCACCTCTGGTATGAGAGTCCACTGTCCTAACCACTACACTACCATCTCCTGGATAAGATTCCACTGCTCTTACCAAGAGTCCACTGCTCTAACCACTGCACTAGCACCTCTGGTATGAGAGTCCACTGCCCTAACCTCTACACTACCATCTCTTGACTGAGAGTCCACTGCTCTTACCAAGAGTTCACTGCTCTAACCACTACACTAGCACCTCTGGTATGAGAGTCCACTGCCCTAACCTCTACATTACCATCTCTTGACTGAGAGTCCACTGCTCTTACCAAGAGTTCACTGCTCTAACCACTACACTAGCACCTCTGGTATGAGAGTCCACTGTCCTAACCACTACACTACCATCTCCTGGATAAGATTCCACTGCTCTTACCAAGAGTCCACTGCTCTAACCTCTACACTACCATCTCTTGACTGAGAGTCCACTGCTCTTACCAAGAGTTCACTGCTCTAACCACTACACTAGCACCTCTGGTATGAGAGTCCACTGCCCTAACCTCTACATTACCATCTCTTGACTGAGAGTCCACTGCTCTTACCAAGAGTTCACTGCTCTAACCACTACACTAGCACCTCTGGTATGAGAGTCCACTGCCCTAACCTCTACACTACCATCTCTTGACTGAGAGTCCACTGCTCTTACCAAGAGTTCACTGCTCTAACCTCTACAATACCACATCTGGTATGAGAGTCCACTGCCCTAACCTCTACACTACCACCTCTGTATGGTGCTCTAACCATTACACTAAAATGTATATTGTACCGTCGATATCGAGTAGGTCTATAATATAACATTAGACAGCGGTACCCAATTACGTCCATATTGAGCACCAATGCTTCAAAATGGCCAATGATTTGTTTATTTTATCATCGGATGCAAGAGGCCAAGTTTGACGGCATCTTGAGAGAAAGCAGCGAATCGTTCTTCGCAAAGTATCGCCTGAATCGCTCGATAACTTACTTAAAATAACAAGACGAACCATATAGTTACACCATAGTATCTACATACAGCGAACGTGCACTGTGTGATGAAACATAATAAAACATTATAATAACCACGCACCCTGTTTCTCCCTCTATCGGATTATTGTAGGCCTATCTTCCAGTTGGCAGATATGGAGCAAATACATAAATCTCTGTTAATACTATATTCATGCTGCACTTTACTTGAACCATTTCTTGCATAATCGAGTTCCAATGACTGTATAAAATATAAATGAAGTGTGCTTTATTCAATGAGTGCAACTATCATCGTTCTAAGGCGTCTGAACCGGGGGGGGGAATATTTTTTGGTAGAGGGGCTGGATATAGGATTAGCCCCCCAATGTTTAGTCGTCATAGTAGGTGTCCACAGCGGTGTCGCCACCTAGCGACCAACTACCGCTTGATAGTTTACTTGTCATTTCGTGTTGTTATTTGTACTCATTTGGGGTCCTAGAACAAATTCAGCCTGGTTGCTCAAACTGCAACTTTGGGCAACTCTGGTAATTTGTGCATAAATCCAAGATGGCCACTGGTCAATATCTTAAAAAAATTACTTTTGAATCACCTGTCCTAGAATGATGCTCAATACATTTTTTAAGGGGTTTTGGTGAGAGCAGAATCCATCTCTGATGTCATTTATTCCAGTTCAAAGTCAAGATCAGATTCTGAAGGTCAGGTGAAGGTCATGTTTGACCTCTTGGTGGGTAATGATTTGATAGTTGTAGTAAATTATATTTTAGTTTATTCATACACAAAAATGGATAATTATACTATTTGATACATTTGTTCGCGAGAAAAAACAGTAATCAGTCATATTTTAAACACTTAATCACATATGTTACACGTAGTGTATAGTGCAAAGATCATTATTCACATTTCTTTGTGAGGAAAATTGTTGCATTAAGTAATCATGTACGAAAGTCATTGTAGGAAAGTTACAAGGATTGATATCCATAACTATATATAAATATAGTTTTACACAATGCTATGCTATAAACGTAAGGTTTACGCTATCTTAGTAACTCGCCTAATAATATTCACCTTTTACCTACTACCTCTCATCATCCAGGTAATCAGGATCAGCAAGATCATCCTCAACAACCTCAAGGACTTCACCCTTCTCGTCTACATCCTCATCCTCTACACTCTCATATTCAAAATCCTCGTCCTCAACATCCTCCATCTTGACACCTTCCTTGACTCCAGCCTGGGCCTCTTCTATCTTAGGGTATGGATTGCATCAACCCTCTTCGCCAGAGCAGTTGTAATATGAGTGCACGGAAGATGTTCTTTGTGACAGCCACAAACCTCCGTGCTGGACTTCTTTCCGTGTCTGTGCCCTACACACACAATGAGTCACATCACACAGGTGTGGTGGACCTAGGTCATCCTGGGCAATAACAGGAGAGTTAATCATAACTTTCAGTTGCTTCTAATTTTGTACGTCCTACATAATGCCTCCTACCATCTTCCATGCTGCTGCTCCTGCCTGCACCCTCCTCTGTATTTCTTTACAACTCCTTCCATCCCCACACACTGTACCGTCCAGGTATACAAAGCTGTTCACTTGTTTAATGGTCTTTCCGTCAACAACTACATGGATATGTACCTCCTGTGCACCTATCCACATATGAGTACAAATCAACAACAAAAAGGATACATTTCTAGGTAGGGTATTTAATATGTAAGAATTTCAAGTGGATTATTAAGTCATAACCACAGGAACCAGTTACACAATTAATCAAACCAAACCATAGTAACCAAATCCTACCACACCCATGTGAGGATACAGCCAGTACAGGAGGTGTTCATCATGTACCTAGGCAGCAAAGGCACCCCCTTATGAAGACCGGAATAATGTCATCAATTCATAATAAGTCGCCGAGACACCGCGAGCTGGTAGCACCAACACTTGTTCCTTAAGAATTTAGGCTCGCTTAACCGACTCGAGCTCGGCTGCTCGACTTCGCCGAGAAAGAGACAAAGTGACAAAAACCCCATTTGACCATGATCGCAAGCCAAGGCTAGCAGTCGACTACGTGTAAAATAAATATCAATGTTGCTATATTTTGTATGGTTTCGATAACGAAATTAAATTACAAAGTAGTATTACACAAAATAACAAATACCTTAATAAATGATCTACCATGGAGGGATTTGAACCCGAATCCAAAATATCCTTAAATATAGTTCATTGCTATAACCAATTAATCATCGGCGTATTCCCGTGGTTGTGGGTGCCTGCGTGCGTGTTTGAGAATTAAATTTAAAATGTGTTTAACGTCAATGTAATCTAATCTTTAATCGGCTAAGGTTCTGTCATTGACTTCGACGATGGTATCACGACCATTCTCGGTCCGTTGGCTGCGAAGACGCGTTTAGCTATCCTGTAGATCTTTGTCGCGGGCAATTGTTTGGTGCTGTTGTAGCCTTCGCGTTGTTGGTTTTGGTAACTCTCGAGATCTAAGCTCTAGAGCAATATGCTTTTCACGTCCGTGTTGAATATTCGGATCTCATTTCTTGTTGAAAAGGATGGTGTATTCTACGCTATCTTTAAAGTGATGAGTGCGTGCATGGCATTTGATATCTTCGCCACTTCCTTTTTGTCTCTTCACTACATAATACTACTAAGGTAGGTAAACGCGGTGTCCTCTTCTTTATCGGTTCTTTTGATTTGTGCTATGCGTTGGTGTTGTTATTGTTGTTTCTGTCGTCGTCGTCGTCGTCGCGGTCGTCGTCGTCGTCGTCGTCGCCGTCGTCGTCGTCGCCGTCGTTGCTGTTGTTTGAAGATGTTCCCATGGTATTATTATGAGTGTGGGTCCATTGAAAAGCCAAAATGTTAAACCTGTCAGATGTAACATTTGCAGCCTAAAAAAAGGCATTTAAACTTTACGTCGTTGGTTACTAATCACGTTAACGTTCTACTAAAGTGATATCGTTTAGTATTGATGACAATAACACATGATCTTCGCAATCAAAACAACCGTGCAACGCAACCAGACGAGTCTATGCAGACAATTTGCCGACCTTTATTAATGATTTTAATACTTCTTGGCTCCTTAACGTAGCCATCTATCTGCAAACAGCCTTAACATTGTACACCGATTTTGAGATGGTTAGATGCGTTGTCTTCGGTTGATATTCCGATTATTCTGGCGCAATAGAAAGTTGTTACATCGTGTTATGTATTATATCTAGTGTGCTCACAATCATCTCACCTCACCCTCAACCGACGCGCGCTGATAATATCCTAATGCAATAACAAGACGCTATTTTTAACGTAGACAGTTAGACAAGATACGGCCTGGGCGTCAACACAATTCCGCGGTCATTGATCCTGTTGCGTTCATCGTCGTGGACTCGACAAAGGCAGGTAACTCAGGTAGCTCATGTAACTCAGGTAGCTCAGGTAAACCGCTACAACGGCTGGACTCCTGAACAAATACATCCGCATCTAGCAAATGAGAAATGACAAATTATGTTATTGTTTCATCCCACCGTTTTAGGAGTTTAAGAAACATTCGTATATATTTTCAAAAGGGAAGTGTAACAAATTGTTGTTCGTCCTTCGTTGTAACAAATTTACTAATTATATAACAATGGCATAGCCATTATATGATATTAATTACTCAATAACACATTATTTACCATAACGTAATTACGTGAATTACATTTACGAAAACGGAAGCAACGACATTATATATTTAGCAAGTTTAGACAATTGTTATTGTCTTCGCGACATTGGCTGGTCCAGTCTGACGTCACATTCATAATTACGAACCTGACCTTCACCAAACTTCGCATTAGCAACCATGATGTTTTCACATTACAAATTACCATCAAACATAAATTTACAATATTTTGTTGATCATTTTGTTGATCCAAATATTGGAATTGTATCTTATTGTAGAATACACCTTGTCTTGCTATTTTAGATACACTAGCAGAATACTCATGTATCGGTTGGCGTATATCATGTACGTTGCTACAATTAAAAATCACGAATCTAACTATAATCGATCGCGCTAATGTGTGTGTGTGTGTGTGTGTGTGTGTGTGTGTGTGTGTGTGTGTGTGTGTGTGTGTGTGTGTGTGTGTGTGTGTGTGTGTGTGTGTGTGTGTGTGTGTATTTATATGCGTGTGCGCGCGCGCGTGCATGTGTGCGTGTGTGAGTAACTGAGTGACTGAGTGCGTGCTTCCTTTAGGGGTATTAGGCCATATGCTGGGGTAAAATGTGCTGTGTTCCATAGTAGCAAATTATGTATGCACTTTCAAGTGATGCTATTGAAAATATATCTATGAATCGCACAAGAGCGTACAACATAAAAATAACCTATAAATGGGCCGTCTTACAGAAACTGCATGAGACTGTGTGACTTCACTAGTGGAACACAGCCGCCAGCCTGGACCGTCCTACATGATTGACAGCCGCCCCGCGCGCGACCCGCCTTGTATAACCAACACATAGAATGGCGGCCGGTGGGTTGTGAGCGGTGACTCTTCTGTTACCGAGACTGATGCATACAATGATCAAATGTATTTTGAAGACAGTGATTATGACGTTTGAGAGATTAATGTTGTTTCTGCTGATGTTAGATTGCCTGGTGACGGTGCGGTGCTATGTATACAGGCCGAGGCATGAACCTGTCAAGAGAGTCCGGCAACTGACGACTGGCTGTTGAGTTTGTTGTGGTGAATTGACCAGTGGCGTTGCTGTGGTATTCGTTTGCATCTTGATGCTTCTTTTTATTTATTTTAAGGACTGTTGATTTATTGACATCTAACTGTATTTCGAACCCCATCTTCCATGTCATACGATATATCTATCGGAAGATCTGCGCCACAAGTGATATAATTCGCTGTAGGTGTAGCATGGATCTAGTCCTTTACACACAAAATGTTTCCATTTTCTGCCGACAAATTGGATTTTTGGGCAGATGTGACCCGAATTTCCAGTCAAACCCATAGTGCCACTGTTTCCCACGACACATATCTTCATCAATTATACATGTTAATGATAAAACAGTTGAAATATAATTATAATAAAATAAAATTTAGCCTCGTAGACCGTGCGCCCATGTGTAGGCCGTTCCACGAGTGACGGCACGTATCTGCGCCTTTGGACATTTCCCGAAAACAGACATTTCCAAGTGTTTGCACTGTGCCTGGTCACTGTTTAAGACCAATTTTATCAATGTCTTGGCAAACACGTGGCTTCGGATTTGTGATAACATTGAATAAGACACATGTACGAGTATATTTATACAGTTCTCTGGATATCTGGAAAAACATTTGGACAAGATATAGCCTTTAACGTTTTCCTCCAAGAAACATTGCATCTCGGGAGTCAAACTTTCAGGGTTTCATATATTGGCCCATCGGAAGAAAAGTGACGCCTTCAATATTTCGAAATTGTCCGTTTTACGTTTTTAAGCGGTTTCATGGTTCATGCCGGACGTAGATCGATTACTCATACGTACATACACGTAAATCGACTGTTCGTAACTTTACGGGACGAGCTTTGCGTGACTTCTGTTAACGCGAAAAGCTTATTTACATTGACGGCGTAACAAACGTCGTTTATGAACACTTCTTGTTCATTGTCGCTGGTTCGATGGCGCGTTTCGTTACTAAGTGAAACTATTGTTGACCATTGTCGCTGGTCAGATGGCGTATTCCATAACTATATGAACTTATTATTGTGTTTTGTCACTGGTTCAATTGTGTGTTCTTTAACTAAATGAAACTATTGGTGTGCTTTGTTGATGATGCTACGGTGTGTTCTGTATCTAGTATCAGAAGTAGCATAGTTACATATAAATTAATTGTCTATTTAAAAATACAAATCAATATAACGTCATTCAATAAATAAACATGTATTTACAATAACGGTAACGATGAACAATATTCCTTCGCTCTAATGTGATCGTCAACTATACAAGACAACTAGTGAAACCACGATGATGACCAGTATTTGTAGTTTCCGTATGGATGGTTCCGCAAAAAATAACGTCTTCCCTCGAGCAAAGCACAGAGACGGTGAAACTCAGAGTTCCAGTCTTTCCGAAGAACTTAAACTGAACTCGTCACGTGTCCGTCACGTGTGCATCGCACGAGAGAGAGGCTGTTAAAGATGGCGGCGAGTACCACACATGGTCTGGTTTCCCATACAAATGATACATCTTATAAGGCCTCAACGATGGAAAACGCACTGAGGTATTTGCGCATTCAAGTTCGTTAACATGTTTAGAATGTTCGTCTATATAACAGAAACACTGTTGTGAAATACAGGAATGAATATATTACGCGATTCCAGGTAAAACTTTGACTGCCAGTCTTTGTATTCGGCTGTAAGTGAGGGTCACGCAGGGTCGCCTTTCTTAATACTCGTACTGCATGACTGCGGTTTCGGTGAACAATTACAAATAAGCCCCAGGTGTTAATGAACTGTTGAATAATCCAACCGCTTAAATGTACGCCTTGCTACACGTCAACATAGTTAACAACTTAACCGAACCAGTGGGATTCCTTACACAATTTCAGACACTCAGATTTACCGTAGATGAACCCATGTTCAACATAATATATACAACACATTACAAAAGGCAGTTATAACTAATGTGTACACAAATTGTCGTAATCAATAAAGCCGACGGTCGTCATCTGGCTGCGAGACTCCGTTATACATAACCAAGCGACATACGCATTTGAACATTACTTGCTCTACCGACTCTCTAACCTGAAACGTAGAACAATAAATTTAACATTAGATAACGAGAAGAATTTTCGAGATGGTGTTTAAACACTCGATGAATGTCGTGTGTACGTGACTACGTCACAACAGTCGTATTATTGTTCGTGTATCGCTGCAGCCAGTCCCGGACCTGTTCGAGGCTATAGCCTCGAGGGCCTCTGCCGCCGGCGTACGCGATCTTGCCGTTGTTAATGACGTACAGTCGTTCAAAGAACGCCCCGTACGCAATGTTTGCGTCATCCGACATCGAGTCGATGACGATCGGAAACTGTTGAGTCCGTCGCGCCAACACACGCGCAGCCGCAATGCGGTCTTCCGTGCGGCAATGCCGCTTTACGGATATATTGTTCTTGAAGGCCCAACCGTCGGATGGATGGGCTTCTTCTATATACACAGTCAGGAAGTCGGCCTCCTTGTCGAAGTCCGCAGCGATGTGCGCGAACTCGTCGAATTTGGCCATGAACGGCGGTCAGGTGCAGCTGCCGAAGTTCACGACCAATGGTCGGTCGTGTGAGGCGAAGTCGAGCAGCTTGCGCGGGATGCCGTCCAACGAGACGACATCAGCGTCGTAGGCGACACTGTCCGGTCTCACCTTCGTGTATAGGTCTTGGGTGAACATGTGACACGTGGCGGTGAACGCCTGCCACGTGTTGAGAGTGTCCTGCCAGTCTTCCGCCTTCAGGGACGACTTGTTCATGTGCGTCTTCTCGCCGATCACGGCCACCATACGCTGCTTGATGGACGGCACGAGGAACAAGACTCTGTAGTAGAGCTTCGTGAGAGCCAGACACAGACAGAGCATCAGCACCCGCACGAGTCGCCTGTAGTCGCACGGCAACAAACCGAGCAACGTCGTCGCTTGAGACATCGTGAACGAGTTCGACTACTGCAACAGAGGGCAATCGTTTCGGTCACAAATCGGAAGTTGTTAATTGCACAAGTTCAAACAAATTCAGTCGTAATCAGCAATTAGCATTATTCACACGTCAAATGCCATGTTCAAACAAGTTACGTCTTAGCAACCGTCTTATTTGCATTCATTGCGTACTCCTGTAAGAAAACCTATCCAGCTTCGATCATCTAGTTCTGACCTACTTTTTGTTCCTAGAGTCAACACTAACATTGGAAATAGGCTTTTTTCTGTTGCTGCACCAATTCTTTGAAATATGCTCCCTCTTAGTGTTAGATCAGTTGAAAATATTACAAAATTCCGTCGTCATTTAAAAACTTATCTTTACAACCTTGCTTATCCACCGTAGCTCCCTAGCGCCTTGACCCATCTGTTGACAACTGGAATACTGCTTAAATTGGTTTTGAGATTGACCAATCCTTTTGTTTTTATGCGCCTCTGGGCTTGGTTTCCAATGATTTAGGTGCAATAGAAGTTATCTTATTATTATATTGTAGCATGATGCGTGTGTGCGTGCGTGCGTGCGTGCGTGCGTGCGTGCGTGCGTGTGTGTGTGTGTGTGTGTGTGTGTGTGTGTGTGTGTGTGTGTGTGTGTGTGTGTGTGTGTGTGTGTGTGTGTGTCTATGTGTGTGTGCGTGTGTGCATGTGAACGTGTGTGCGTGTTTGCGTGTGTGTCTGTGTGTGTGTGTGTGTGTGTGTGTGTGTGTGTGTGTGTGTGTGTGTGTGTGTGTGTGTGTGTGTGTGTGTGTGTGTGTGTGTGTGTGTGTGTGTGTGTGTGTGTGTGTGTGTGTGTGTGTGTGTGTGTGTGTGTGTGTGTGTGTCTGTGTGTGTGCATGTGTATGTGTGTGTGCAGGTGTGTGTCAGTCATGGTTCTTTCTGTTTACTATTTTTGTCGTTACGAAAATAATGTTCAAACTAATCCAGACGCTTCTATATTAACTTACGTTCCAAATGTACGGTTGCAGCGCGGCTCGTTTTTGTACATAAATACTTTTTGCAAAGACACCGCAGGTGTAAATAGGCCTATGGCATAGTGAAAACTGTGTAGTTTTCACTATGCGAAAGTAGTATACATTAACTTACAATCTAGTACAGTAATTCACATTTTCTGATAGTCCACATTAATGTATATATCTGTATAGCAATGCGAATTGGATATTTACCCTAGAAATGTGATCAATACCCAATAATAGTTTGCACCCATCTTTCAACATACTTCTTAAGGTTGATACGCTTTGCCAAATTGAAAAACAACCTGGTCTTCTTTTTAAATTCCGAACTCACATTTATGTCAATGGGTAAAACTTTAGTACTTGTGAAAACCAATTTAATTTCGATTCAAATTAAACACTTTTTTTTAAACGATTACTTTTGTTATAAAACAAAACAAACAAGAAGATATCTTACTTGACTCTCGCAGATTCGTTTAGGAGGACACTTTCTCGAGATGAACGGGCGTCTTCCTTCTTCAAGTTCGCACTGTCTGTCTACGTCGTTTCCGAACCGAGAGATTCCATGTGATGCCGTCGGAAGGAAACTTCGGCAGGCAATGACAGGTTAAACGAGAACCGCTTTTATACTCTACGAGCTGCGGCTCTGAAGACGGGGGGCGGCGGACACGCGCTCACTGTTCGCTGTTTCCGTTATCGCCCGCCATGCTATCACGTGGACAATGCCACCGCGCCCGCGAACAATGCAGCCACCATCGGGCGACAAAAGCGTTCCAAGAACGGACGTGCCGAATGCGTATGTTGCCCCAGCGTGACATTAAGAACCCCCATTGTCACCCGCGAAATTCGGGTTGTTAACGTGCAGTTTTGCTCGTCGAAATATGGTGTTACTATTGTTGTTATTACTCCCACTTGGAATATCTATATCGGTACCACTATCTCCAGACGTGTCCTTGGCTTGGCGGCGTTGTTTACACCGTCTGAGGTCATGGCCTTGCACCTGTGCAGCTGCCAGACAGCGCCGCAGGAGTCGCAGCTACCGTCGCCGCAGACGACGATGATGACCATGATGGTCGTGACGACGATGATGATTACACAAAGGAATGCTTCATACTCACGACGTTGAAATTGAGCTGTTTCCACAAATGAAATGGAGCCAGTCAGTTCCTCACACTTCACGCTACCATATATGTCACTTTGGCATATGACACAATGTTATTCTATAAATTAAAGTTACACCAGAATGTTAAGAAAGTGCCTAAATGTCCACTGAAGCAGTATGCTTACAAATGTAGAAATGTATGGACATGTAGACAAACTCACACACAATATTCGCAGGAGGCACCTACAACTCGCTGTCCATTGCTATCGTAATACTGGAGAACCAGTGTCAACATTCATCCTGTGGACACCCACACGTGGCAAGAAAAACAGACAGACACAAAAGAAAACATACATCAAGCCTATCTGTGGAAACCTTGATATTGAAGACACAGACCTCCCATCCCTGATGAACGATCGACCCATATAGAAAAAGGCTTATCTATGCACCGGCCCCGGTCGACGAATGATGATGATGATGAGCCGACTCCGGTTGACTGTCTAAATAACGACTACTAATATTTTTCCGACATCTCTTTCACACCAACTTCCTGCCACGGCTCATCCATTCTTCGCTTATCACTGTTCTTCTCTGTCTCTCTGTGTCTATGTATGTATGTATGTCTGTCTGTCTGTCCTTCCCTCTCTCTCTCTCTCCCTCTCTGCATGTGTGCGTGCGTTCTGCATATTTGGAGTTTAGTATGTGGTGATGGTGTCGGTAAGTGCAACTGTAAGATTGTAAGAATCCCATAGGAGTTCGCCACATATCAATGGTTTTTAGAAAGGTAAGTTCCTACATAGCGCGGTATCCAGTGACCAGGATTGATCAAAGTACTTTACACTTTATTCTCTGGTTGTTAACTTGAAATTGGTTAGAAGTGGTTGTGGAAACTTACTCACACCTCTGTGTGGCAGGCTGCTTTAATGAACTAGTTACTGGGAAATGAATTTAAAACACACCTTTACTTATCAAAATGAAGCAGTACCAGTGAGTGTTGTGCCAGGTACTAAGCCGATGTGTACATACTATAGCCCACATATACACTGGACTTGTTAAGATACCAGCCACATTTCCTTGAATACGTTTCTGTAGTCATATTCAGCATTCGATCCCTCTCTCAAGGCCAAATTCGGGTTTCACACACTGTCATTTCTCAGCGTGATATCATTTCAATTGATCACACATACTGGTTTGGTTTGTTCGAAGCACAGAATGCGTAGTCACATGAATGTAACATTGTTGTCAGACTAGGATGGGTGGATTCTGCCCGTTTTAGCCTAATTCAGGGTCCACGTGATATACTGACCTATACATGTATCGGTCATTCACATCAACTCTTTCTGTGCGTGGTGTGGTGGTGTGGTGGTGGTGGTGTGGTGGTGGTGGTGGTGGTGTGCGTGGTATGGTGGTGTGGTGGTGGTGGTGGTGTGGTGGTGTGGTGGTGGTGGTGGTATTGGTGTGTGTGTGTGTACGTGATACATACAGTTATGCCATGTAATATCCACTGCTGTTTTTTACAAAGAAAGTTCGGTTCACCTTTATGGTTTGGAAGGAATAGTAAAAATCATTTATATAAAACACTAACAATATACATAGCTATAAATATATTTAACTAAGCTTGGGAAACAAACGTGTACTATCTTAAGTAGACTATCAAGAAAGTCCAGTGATGCTTCGCTTCTATCTTCTGCGGAGGTCACGTGATGTTGTCAGTCACTGGAATTATGCTTCGCCTATGCTTTATTTAGACTGCTGCGAAAACAGCCAATCAACGATTTTTTATGTTTAGTTTTGATATCAATGTATTATTGCCAGAATACTATACGAACTGGTGATGTTGTTGTAGTAGTAAATTATGTTTTTAGAATTGTTTGTTTGTTGTCGATCAACTGAGTTAGATCGAATCCCGCCATTGCAATGTTTATCGCGTCTCGTGTTTGCAACGGTGGGAAAACCGGTACGCAGAGGTAGGATGGTACAAACACTTGACTTGATTCTTCTGTGTGGTAAACACTTACGATTAGATAAAAGATTAAAGGTATGTGCCAGTCCATAGACATATGGATTTTAATTGGTGACAAGGCCCTGCCCTATATATTTATAGACATCTGTCGAAATTTAAAACGATACGCAAATTTTCCACATTTTAGTTTCGATTAATCGTTGCAAGTCATGGAAGATTCGAGAAACCGTTGCAAATGAACTAATTAACAGTTACATATATTGTACATATTTACCTCTCAAGAAACGTGTTTTTTTCTGTTTGTATATTTCAACAACATTGCGCGGTCTTTATCAACAGAATGAAGTTACGGGTCTGTCACATGACCGCTGTCAGGTGACAATAATTAACAGTTACTTATGTCCATTATGTGTAATGCTGAAATATAAAGATGTTTGACAAATTTTTTCAAAGTTTTAACTGACTTTGTCTTGTTTATATTACCTCACTTTTGAACTGAATCATGTAACTGTTAGAAAAACAATAATACTTGTGACATGTGTAAGGCCATATTTATTCCAAAGGTAATGCTTGCAATTTGAATGCGTTAAATATCAATATGAAACATTGTCCTTTAAATGGTTCTTTAATGTACAATTGTTTTGTGTGAATTGAGAATGTTACCATCATGCCACGGTCACGGCAACAGTTCAGTAGCTGTTACAACATGAACACTCAAATGTGTAATATTGTTCTTGCTAGTGAGTTCTATCTTATACTTTGTTGATTACTGTCATTGTTACGTCCACCTTTTATGTGTTTTATACTGTATGTATCGTTGTGATAACAAATGTTACGCATTCAGTCGTTCGTTTATTCAGCAGTTATCCATTTTGATCCGTTTCACGCAAGATAGCGGTGTTTTTGTGCTCGCCGAATTATCTACTTGTCTCCATTCAGAGACGCCGTTTATCACAGATCTCCAGACAAGGAGGAAGTAGCCATTCGACACGGCCATTGATTGTCGGATGTGTGACTCCCAGGCACATGTAAAATGTGTCCCAAGAACATTTGCGTTAGGAGAGATGTGCGATTTGAATACTTGCACCACGACCAAAATCAGCCTAAATGGTTGGTCAACTGATATGGTGCGAATAGGTAATTCATATAATAAAATGGTCAAATTCCCACAATGATCCTATCTCAACGTACATAAACAACTAATCGTGTTTTAATCTTGATTGCCATAGTATAGTTACTGTCATAATTAGCATAAAACGGGAATTTCACAGGCCAGTATATTGTTTGATAAAAAAGTTGTTTATTTCATACCTAAATGGCTAAAAGTGAAATTGTATATATATGATTGTAGATATATGTATGTATGTATTTGTCTGCCAATAACTACATGATCTCTACACGATGCTGTAAAATTAGCATGAATTGTAATTCATCGCCAAATCATATATTTTGATTAAGAGATGACATTCACGATGTTAACACGTTTTGCATAATTACTTTTATAACCAACCAAAATATTTTCAATATTGATACATTCAGTGGGTCTATGTCCTGCAAAACTATCGTTTAGTTAACAAATACATATCGATATGCATACATCTAGTGATCACGCTCTGTGTCTAAGCCAACTCAGATATGCGACCATTTCCCCATATAGTTCTTAAATGTATATTTACTATGAGGTTCACTTTCGATGATGTACCTCCCCCGGGGCGCCGAAGTCCGTTTGCTCTTTCCATGTTTATTTGTTTCCTAGCTTGAACAATTGTCATCTGGTCAATGTATCATTAAAAAAAACAATATTTTTAGAGTTATTTATTTATGTGTTTTTGATATACATTACTTTTCTGGAGGGCGTTTCTCTTACTATTGACTGGTGATCAGTTTACCAGATGGTGCAACCGTACACAACGATCTTTATTTAGGGTTATAATTACGTACGTTGTGATATGCAGTGAATCTCTAGACGGCCTACCTATATGAGAAAAATGAGTAGTGATCAGTTGGGTGGGTTAAGCTAGTTGGTATTAATCCGGTAAGATAATTAACAATTAAGACCAAGCTGAACTGAACATCACTTGTGACTAATATCCAATTTGTCCAAAATATATGTCAATCGTTCAGGTCGTATCACACGTTTAACTTTCGTAACATAAATGTGCATCCTTTCGATTTGATAAGAGAACTGCTATTGAAGCACATTTTAGGCAATGTTGTCTTTATACCTGTTATATATCATTGTTTATACTGTTGATCGTGCACACCTTCAAGTAAATAGGTGTGCTGCTCAAATAGAAATGTCTTTGGTTGACAATGATACTAGTTTGTTTGTCGCCGTACAAAGTATCATTCTCGTGGAGTTGCAATGGCAACTTTGCAATATTCTCTTCGGGCATAGACCTCTTTGAGCTGGTGGTGTAGGTTGTGTGACGGACATAACATGCAGATCTTCCTTGTGTTCTCTCTTCCTTTTGCTTAAACTAATTGTGTCATATTCCAAACATTGTTTTCGAACATATAATTTTACGTAAACGGCATTTTCTTTTAGCTGTTGAGATTCGTTTTGAAAATTACGCCATAGAAGGTTTTGTACAAATACAGCTTTATGATTGATTTAGTTTAACAAAATAACACCATCGTACTGTGACAGTTCGCAAAATATCGTTTCGTTGTAAAACGCTAATGTGAAGGTAACATGTGAGTTTGATAACGTCATTTACATGACTTACATTTCATGAGCTATTTCATCCACCAAGACTTAATTCCATCATTGTTGTCCCGTAGTACTTTGCAAAAATTATATTGCTTATTCCCATGTGAAATATCGAGTACTCTGTACATAATATAATCTGACGGCAACTATCTATGTCATTACCCCATCTAAACCCACTCGCTGAATTATGTTGCTGAGACAACTCCAATATTAATTTTTTGGTACAATATTGACTGTTTTCCAATTCTGATTCGAGTGTCCGTTAATAGGTTACTGTTAGAAATATGGTAATAATAATTTTATTGTGTATGATTTTATAATGGAACAAACGTCGTCAGTTCCACGTATCGTTTAAAAAATTAATATATTTGTGGTTTTATTGATGCCACTGTTATCAATCAAATATCTGGCATTGCTGGTGGAAGATGGTTTTGAAATAGTTTGTTTATTGCATTTCTTTTTACGATTTCTAATCGGAGAATGCCATTATGTTTTAATGGTGTAAATCAAATTCGAGGTGATCCGCGTCTCCGTGTTGTAACAATAGAAACGTCCAATTGTTCTTGGACACCAACATCGAGTATCTTTTAAAGGTCAAAAGGAACGAAATAAACATATACGTAGGTATTGTTTTATCCTGACTGCAAAGTAGCAGACATATATGAAGTGCACTTTCATGAAAAACCCGACTGTAGTATTTTTGTCTTAATCCTCGGAGACGTTGTATACTGTCTTCGATGTATAATTATTGTCTTCGTATTTGAACTAGCTACAATGTCTCTCTGCGTGTCCTTGATCTAATCGGAAGCGTTTACAACAGAGACGAATCGAGTCAAGTGTTTGTACCGGTCGACTTCTGCGCATGACCGGAATGGCGGAAAGTAACGATTTTCGCGCCGTTACAAACAACGTATGCGATAAACGCAAACATCGACCTGACCCAGTTGACAAGAAGCATATAAACTGCTCAAAATACATACTACAATCACGTAAGGTCATTCACCGACAATAACAGGTTGATATCATAATTAAACTTGTCTCGATGCAAGACGTGTTTGCGTACAACTTGGCGGCATTGTCCCCGCCCTTTCGCCCACGAATCACAGCCTCATTCCTCTGACAATATCTTGTCTTATTGTATAATCCTTATTGTTCTGTTTATATCCAATGATACAGAACTGTTCAATAAACAGTGACTAGTTTAGGACCAACCTGGCTCTTTCAATGAATAAACGAGGAATACGAAATTAACAAATACATTCAGCATAGATACTACCGTAACATAATATGTTGCAGAGTGCAGTTAGTACAATACGGTACAAACTCATCAAAGAAAACGCATTTCGTGAAATACATTTCTCCTGAAGGGAACTGAAGCACAGCCGATTCATTCCATACATTTAAATACATATACATACTATATAAGTATGCATCAGTGGTAACAGAAACCTACTCATTCATGAGACAAGCTGAACAACTTATTTTGTTCGATGCCTAAATCGGCAAACTAGAGCACTGCGTCTCGCCATCTTTTTTTCGATGCAAGTTCCAAGAGAATCATTTGAGTCGAGCCTATCTAATCAACGGAGGTTTTCGAATTGTGTCCATTTATTTTATAAATATACATTTCTGGGTGAAAGAATGACAGTCTATGTACATGTCAACAAATAAGTTGTTTATGCGTTCTAAATTAAAATAGGGAAACATTGACTGTGTTTTAGCCAACGACAACTCAGGAAACGTCACTCTTCTCGGACACCCGCTATGCTAGCAGCGAAGCAGCGAGAACGGGCGCACCCTGAGTACAAGCGCACTCAGAATGGACGATAAAACACAATAAATTCGCCGAACATTACGGCTTCGGTACGTAGTTATAAGGAGAAAACATTGATCAAAGAGGAACATGTACCTTTGATCAAGAATTATGTTTTGACGTTCACCCAATGCCGATAAAACAATTCAGTAATTGCTGAGAACCCCGCTAATGCAACACGTTTTAATAACTTCAAGGCGTATGCCATAGTTAGTACTACGAGCTAAAACCGTATTATCGTTCAGTCATCGTAAAACACCGGTACGGCCGGAGCGGTTCCTGCGCCTATGGGTTGCACTCGGGTGTGCATATAAAGTGGAATAATTTGTGGTTCATTTTAGAAGACATTTAGTCAGTTGTGTACCATGTTAGGTAGCAGTCAAGGTAATGTTGGATCTGTAAAGATTTGCATGGTTTTATTAAGCAAATTGGGGACATATGCATAGATCTCCTACACGTTGCTTGTTGCACATGTAAAATTAAAATGCAAACGAAATTATACGTTCTAGTGTCTGCTACTGTACTCTGTTTCAACCATGCTGTACTTGAACTTGTTGCAAAATACGATACAATATTTGTGTAGTGACCTTATTCTAACTGGTACCATCTTTTGATCTAATCGGAAGCGTTTACGACGGATACGAATCTAGCTAAGTGTTTTGTATCAGTCCTTCGCTGCGATTGAACAACATGGCGGAGACTAACTATTCTGGCGCCGTCACAAACAACGTATGCGATAAACGCAGACATCGACCTGACCCAGTTGACAAGAAGCAAATAAACTGCTCAAAATGTGTACTACAAACACGCCAGTTCATTCACTACTCCGACAATAACAGGTTGATATCAAAAGTATATCTATTCAAACCGGCGTATCTTCGTTTTGTTTTTCCGATGCTGATTGTGGTCTGCCCAAAGTATGGACTCGTGGCATATTTAGACGAGAGTCGCTGAGATATTTGTCCAAATAAATTACTCTGATATATCCATGGCTACCCATTTGTATTTTGATAAGTGTAAATACATTATTATAATTACTAGCAATGCATCAATACGCTACCTTTGGAATATTGGTAGTGTATCTCCTCCCAGGCGCCTTGATTCACTCACGTCCGTCTATGTTCATTCGATTCCTCGGACCATTGGCCTCTGATCTACCAATTAGCAATATATTTAATAAAACGCAACGATAGTTATTTACAGTTATTTACTTTCTTAGAGTCTAGTGTTTCTCATATGCCCTTCTTTTTTACTTATGATCAGTCATCCAAATGGCACCACGTAAACACGTTGTGTGCTGCTTTGTGGATTGATGTAAGCTTGTTGCATTTGTTTCAGCCACGAGCGCATCTTGTTCGTACGTATCTGCCGCGTTTCCACATTTTCCGTGCGAAGGAAACACTCAATAGATCCGTTGATAAAATATGTACCGGAAGAAATTAACCTACTGAACAAAATGTTAAAGGGACTTTCAAAACATTATTTCTAGTTACTGTATTACAGTTGCACTATCTTATTGAGGCTGGCTGTACATAATGGTAAATCCACACAAGAACATATTATTTTATTTCCACAAACGATATGTATACACCGGCAGACACGTTAAATTACATTCATTCACGCTGATGCATGCCCTTCATCAATGCAAGTGAAAGTCAGAGAGAAACTCGTAATATACACATGTGCACTTTCATTTTACTGTGCCAATATCGCAGTTACGTATTAGTTTTCAGAGTTTATGAGTTTTTATTTAATATATTAACATGAAGAGCTTTTGGTTCTGTGTATTAGTAAATTGCAGTTCTAATTTGAAATTTTCTGCCATGTCATATTTCTCTTCTTCTATCTCTTCATAAGAACAAAATTCTTTTTTTACATAAAGCGTTGTCCATATTTCTGGTATTTCGTATCAAACCAAAGTGTTTAACGACGGGAAGACAATGTCATTGAAATACCAATACCATTCTTTGCAATATTTCTGTGTATATGTATCTGCCTCTATTACTGTCACAGCGTGTGTCACTGACTCTGTCTCTCTGTCTCTCTATTTCTCTGTAGCTCTGGCTCCTCGTTTCCCCATCTCTCCATCTTTCCGCCTCACCGTCTCACCGTCTCTCCGTCTCTGCCTCTCTGTCTGTCTGTCTGTCTGTCTGTCTGTCTATCTGTCTGTCTCTCTCTCTCTCTCTCTCTCTCTCTCTCTCTCTCTCTCTCTCTCTCTCTCTCTCTCTCTCTCTCTCTCTCTCTCTCTCTCTCTCTCTCTCTCTCTCTGTCTCTCTCTCTCTCTGTATTCTCGGTCTCTTATTTGCTACCTCTTTCTCTCTCTATACCTCTTTCCACAAGCCCTCCCTCCATGTTTCAACTCTCTCTCCCTGTTGTTACTTCCTTCATATTTTTACAGCCTTTTCTATCCCATCCCTTCCGATGTACGTCAAATTGTCTCTCACTGCGGCATTAACGCTCATCATTTTCCCTTCTGTTGGTCTCGTTTCCCTAATTCCTTTTCATCGTCGTCTTCCTTCCATGGCGGCGGCGTCTGTCAGCAGCACTCGGCCTTGACCTCTGCATCATTAACAACGTCGCTGATGCAACAACACACACACACACACACACACACAAATAGTGGATCGATAAAGATATTCCTACCAGATCAATAACAACAACAACATTATAATAATTAACCTGGTTTTAAATCGCCTGCTTTCCGCAAACGGCAGTGCCAATTCTGTCCTTTTATTAGAACGATGTCCACGGCCTTTGAAAATAATGTTTGTTCACGAACGCAACCGTTTTGTTCACGTGATGGCATTGCGACAACAAAGACAAAATCATTACCACTTGGCACTTGTCAGCCTCCGCCCCTAGCCGGAGAGACAGGTGTCGACCGATATAAAAGAGGCCTTTGATCGGTCACTGGCATCACTTGTCGGTGGTTCCACCCACAAAAACGTTGTCTTGTACAGAGAGAAAAGAGGCATACGTCAAAAGTTCTTTCTGTTCAAACCTGCTGTTGACGGGTAAGCATTATTCTGCATTTTGTTCTTTTCTCTGCGGTTATAGTTTGGTTAGCTCAGGTTGTATTTTGCTTAAACCGATTGTATAGATAGAATATATTTCAAGAAGGTTAATCCATAAGATTAACCATAAGGGAATCTGTTTGTGGACGCAATGTGTAAGCTTCTTTGTGAATCTGGTGTATCATTTCAACATTTTCAACCTAACAAAAGAAAATCCATCCCGGAAAATATTGGAAGATATTTTAGGCAAGAGTCAAAGAAAACATATTTGAATGACATGTCTTCTTTTTATTACAATTAAATAATATTTATTACTGGGAAGTTAAGAAGTTTGAAATATACGCGCGCACACACATACAACGTAACATCCACCATCAGACACAAACAAACGCAAAACTAATAGTCGAGAATTTTCGAATGCTCATCAGTTTTTAACTACCGAAAATTCTCATCAGTTTTTAACTACATCGCACCTTCTCTGAAAATCTCCATAATGTTTTTGTACGTTTTATTTTCTGATACGAGATTTTAATAATCGTAATTTATTGCAGGAGAACAACTCGTCCACGATGTCTCAGGCGACGACATTGTTCGGTTTGTTGCCGTGTGACTACAGGCGACTCGTGCGGGTGCTGATGCTCTGTCTGTGTCTGGCTCTCACGAAGCTCTACTACAGAGTCTTGTTCCTCGTGCCGTCCATCAAGCAGCGTATGGTGGCCGTGATCGGCGAGAAGACGCACATGAACAAGTCGTCCCTGAAGGCGGAAGACTGGCAGGACACTCTCAACACGTGGCAGGCGTTCACCGCCACGTGTCACATGTTCATCCAAGACCTCTACACGAAGGTGAGACCGGACAGTGTCGCCTACGACGCCGATGTCGTCTCGTTGGACGGCATCCCGCGCAAGCTGCTCGACTTCGCCTCACTCGACCGACCGTTGGTCGTGAACTTCGGCAGCTGCACCTGACCGCCGTTCATGGCCAAATTCGACGAGTTCGCGCACATCGCTGCGGACTTCGACAAGGAGGCCGACTTCCTGACTGTGTATATAGAAGAAGCCCACCCGTCCGACGGCTGGGCCTTCAAGAACAATTTCTCCGTAAAGCCGCATTGCCGCACGGAAGACCGCATTGCGGCTGCGCGTGTGTTGGCACGACGGACTCAACAGTTTCCGATCGTCGTCGACTCGATGTCGGATGACGCAAACATTGCGTACGGGGCGTTCTTTGAACGACTCTACGTCATTAACAACGGCAAGATCGCGTACGCCGGCGGCAGAGGCCCTCGAGGCTATAGCCTCGAACAGGTCCGGGACTGGCTGCAGCGATACACGAACAATAATACGACTGTTGTGACGTAGTCACGTACACACGACATTCATCGAGTGTTTAAACACCATCTCGAAAATTCTTCTCTTTCTCTAATGTCAAATGTATTGTTCTACGGTTCAGGTTAGAGAGTCGATAGAGCAAGTAATGTCCAAATGCGTGTGTCGCTTGGTTATGTAGCTGCAGCGATACACGAACAGTAATACGATTGTTGTTAATTAGAAGACATTAAGAAAGTTCGCATATACCTTCCCAAATGTTTATAATGTGTTCGTGGTTTTCCCGTTGTATTATGTTTGGTTACTTTTCTGAGCGAAATATTGCCGCTCGTTACACAATTTGCTTTATATAAAGTGTTTACGTTAAATTGGTCTATAGTTAGTACTATTTTAGCATATATTCCAATTGTATCTTTAGAAAAACAAACGCTGTTCCATCGGTATAAATTCAAATTATCCAATGTTATCAACATGATATTGATATTTATCTAGCTGATGTTGATTATTTGTATGTTTTAGAAACTTCCTAGAGCAAACTTATAGAAAGCGGGTATTTCATGTTCTTGTATATACTTTCTATATATGTTGTATTATAGAGGACTGGTTGCCAGTGGACATCAACCATTGCATCAGGCTGTGTACATACAATTTCCGGCTGTAAAATGTAGCTCTTGGGATCATATAAGGGTGTCCTCATCGGGGCTAACTGCGCGCGACATTCTACCAGTCACTAATTACAGTGGCATTGTTTCTATTTACGGAAGTGTTGACTATGTTTAAATGTAATACGTTGTGCAGTTAAGCGGTTAGGCTATTCACTGTAGGCGACCACCTGACGTGACCCTTGCCGGGCCTCGCCTAGCTTCCGCAGTAGAACACAACAGCGAGACGTCGACTTCTTACCCGAAGTCACCTTCATGCAGGGCCCATAGACAATCAGACGCTTTCATGTAAGGTGCCTGGTATGTGACTGAACAACGTAAGCGTTTCCACAAACTTGTAAACACCACTAATTCGCTCTCTTCTATAGTTGAGAGACGGCGCCAAATGTACTGCGTAAACGGAAAAGGATCGAGCGTTGTATTCGCCGTTTAACGGAATTTCTCATGCGATGCACACGTGACGGACACGTGACGAATTCAGTTTAAGTTCTTCGGAATGATTGGAACTCCGATTTTCATCGTTTCTGTGCGCATTGCTCGAGGAATGAAGTTGTGTTGGCGGAAATAACCAAATATAAAGTACATTTATAAATTTCATCTGTATTAATAATCTGTCGTATTCTCTGTATTGTCTCTTTATGAATTCGTCGATGACTTATGTTATAAATAAATGTGTTAAATTGTCATACGTTGTCTGTATTTTATCTAACCAACGTACATATACGAGATATATAGCATTGTTGTTATTGTAAATATAACTATAATGATGATATCCAAATGTTAAAAACCCGCAACAGCAACAACAGTAACATCCTAGCTATAACATGTTTGAATAAAATTAACACCAGGATTTCTTGCATGATCAACATTCACCACTTGGTTAACGAAATAATCAGTTATGGTTATTAAATAAAGGCGGGGTCTTGACCAAGACAATGAGATAATTCTTTGCACGAGCCGATTACTTATATATTGCACAACCTTGTCCAATCTGTCCATTATGTGCTACGAAATACGAATTGTTAATACACATGCTTACAAATCTGCAAGGCCACCTAGTTGATAAGTTATCGCTGTTCCGGAACGGCGTCAACACCGCATTATATCGTTAGGCCGCATGGCAAATAAAGGGATTTTCGCGTGAGATAATAATCACGATACCACAATGGTCTTGGGTCATAACGTACCTCAAGGTAGAATTCCAGAGATTTTATTTGTTATACATACATTGACACACACACACACACACACACACACACACACACACACACACACACACACACACACACACACACACACACACACACACACACACACACACATCATCACCACACCACAAACGCACGCACGCACGCACGCACACATACACACAAACACCACACACACACACACACACACACACACACACACACACACACACACACACACACACACACACACACACACACACACACACACACACACACAAACACACACATAGACATCCTTCGTTTGGTTTTAAACCATTTATTGTAATATGCAAATTGGTTATGAAGTTATATGGGTGAAATAAGAACGTAATATAATTATCCATATCAAACTATTGTGTGATTTGGAGTGACTTACTTGAGGCATCGCGATGTTAGCGGACGAGATGGCTATGACTTTAGGCAGGTAGGCCTGACAAATAGATAAAAGGCCCTTAAAAATAGATTGTCAAAGAGACGGGCACACATGTTGACAAGCGGTTCTTAACCTTGCCTTGAAACAGTTAACTTGTGGTAAATAATAAAATAAATAGCAATAATAATTAATAATACAAACATGCGCAGTACACAAATATTCCCATGTTGTACTTGTCCATACCAAATGCACGAGAGTCGAATATTTAAACCAAATGTCACGTAAATTTGAGATGCCCTGTTGTATTTTATCACGTCATCCAACATTTTGTATAAATTATTAAGTTCAGACAGTCAGTGGACACTCTTGTCGACCCACTCAAAACGGGTGGGCGAGAGGGTAATGGAAGAAAAGGAAGATATTGATCTGTGCCATAAGAACTATTTCAAAGGTGAGGATTTCATACGGTACGCACGCATACGTGGATGCAGGCACGCCGGCACACACACGAACAAATATGCGCGCATGTATGCATGCACGTACTCACAAATGCGCATAAACGCAGACACACACGCACACACACTCACATACAAACAGCACGCGGTACCAACGGTTTCCAGCAACTTTGTCGTGTCCTTCAAAGTCCGTGCCGTTTCTTGGTAATGCGAATAATATTAAACCACCGTCTCATGTGAACGCACCACTGTCCAGCAACGACGACACTATGTAATGTGTCGCATGTCCATAACGGGGTCATATATTGACACCGGACGAAACTTTTGTCCGGCGCGCTCCAGTTAAACACGGCATCTTCATTGTTAAGCTCCACTGGCGATCGTTGACAACAAATTGGCCGAGAATAGTCACACCGCGAATAACCCCCTTCTGAGAAATCATCCTACACAACTGCCGACGTGGCGCTAACGACTGAGTTCACTCACCGTGACGTTCATCAAACACGAATGTATATCCATCGCCAAACTGAATTCCATCAGCCTTGCCTAGACAACGGCCTCCTTCACCCTCGAAATCATCAATGGGGTTCAAGGAAAATCACTCTCAAAGCCACTCTCACCCCGTGCCACAAACACACATGTCAGCACACGGCTGTGATTAGGCTATATATATATAGGTATATATGCTGTTCGACCGCAAATTCTTAGAAAAACTATATCACCTATTCTTATCAGCTTGTGTGGAGTGCGCGTTAAGAAGGCTGCAGGTGAATCAATTACATACAATTGTCCATCTTTGCTGCACACTGCAGACAGTTCATGACATGTATGTGGAATGAGAACTTGAAATGAAAATGGGTGACACCAGGCCATTTTAAAATAGAATGGCGATTAAATAGTATTCAATACTTTTATTGATATAACAAATTAACGGTGCCCATCCCAATGGTTTAGGGTTTGCTGGTTCGTTAAGAGTCTAACCTATTGATGTTGAGCAACTTATCGATGTAAATACAAGTAAACCTGTATACGCCTCTCCTGGGTCGCTTAATTGTACGATGGAATTATGACATTGATGGATAATACACATAAAAGCTGTTTACAATATACCAAATTGAATACATCTGTCAACACGACAATAACGCGACTCACGCGATTAACAATTACTGTTTGATTTTATGTATACAATGTGTCTAAACATAAGTGTTGCAGGTGTTTCTTTCATGTAAGAGGATTTTCAATGTTCCTACCTTTTTCTCCCTGTTTCTCCCTGTTTCTCCCTGTTTCTCACTGTTTCGCCCTGTTTCTCCCTGTTTCTCCCTGTTTCTCCCTGTATATCCACGTTTATCCATGTTTTCCTCTTTCTCGTATTTCTCCATGTTTCTATCTGCTACTCCCTGTTTCTCCGTGTATATCTCTGCTTCTCCCTGTTTCTCCGTGTATATATCTGCTTCTCCCTGTTTCTCCGTGTATATCTCTGCTTCTCTCTGTTTCTCCGTGTATATCTCTGCTTCTCCCTGTTTCTCCCTGTATATCTCTGCTTCTCTATGTTTCTCCCTGTATATCTCTGCTTCTCTCTGTTTCTCCGTGTATACCTCGGCTTCTCCCTGTTTCTCCGTGTATATCTCTGCTTCTCTCTGTTTCTCCCTGTATATATCTGCTTCTCTCTGTTTCTCCCTGTATATCTCTCCTTCCCCCTGTTTCTCCCTGTATATCTCTGCTTCCCCTGTTTCTCCCTGTATATATCTGCTTCTCTCTGTTTCTCCCTGTATATCTCTGCTTCTCCCTGTTTCTCCCTGTATAATCTCTGCTTCTCCCTGTATATCTCTGCTTCTCTCTGTTTCTCCATGTATATCTCTGCTTCTCTCTGTTCCTCTGTTTTTTCTGTTTCTCCCCGTTTTTTTTATTTTTGTTCGCTGTTCAGTTTCTCCCTGTTTCTCCCTGTGCCTCGGTTTATCTCCATTTCCCATTTCATATTTTTCATCTGTTTCTTCCTGTTTTTCCATGTCTTATCCTTATTGTCCGTGTTTCCAAGCGTTTCTCCCCATTTGTTCATGTTTTCCGTATTTCTAGATGTTTCTCGATCACATTCATCGCACTAGACCAGGTTTAACCTTCATTGTCCTTTATCCAGGACGTAGAGTCACCGTTTGTCATACAAAGAGAATCTGGATTTACGGACATTTAAGCACCAAAAGCTTTTGGATATTGTGAAGGTAGCCTTGACCTCGAATTGGCGTAAAGGTCACGTCGAATTGGCGTAAAGGTCACGTCGAATTGGCGTAAAGGTCACGCAGACTGCACGATTTCTTCGCACTCCTCGATTTGGGGGTGAGAATGTAAGAGAAATGCTCTGAAAGGTCCCGTGTTTTTGCTGAAGTGAACAAGGTCGACTAGTGGACACTCAGGAACGCGGTGGGTGTTAAATTGTGATATTTTCTTGAGCTTGCACGCCGGTAAAATATATCGGATCGTGTAACAACCATATTGTCGCCCACGACACGCTCAAAACCGCCAACGTTTGCTGCTTAGCCTGTGATTAGACCCTACTATTGCGTAACAGACAACCACCAGCAACAATGAGCAAGAAGAGACCGACCTCGACCACCGTTGAACTTGTAGAACAAATCAAGCTAGCGCTAAGTGACGATGACGTAATCGCGGCCCTTGCTACCCGGATTGCTACAATAGTTGCTGACAAAATAAATAGAAGGCTCGAAAATCTTGAAAAGGAGTTGACAGACAAGGATGCACGAATTGAACAACTTGAACAAGCTGTTGATAATCTGGAGCAGTACAGCCGTCGGTCCTCGGTACGCATTACAGGAATAGTTGAAAACAAAGACGGTGAACAAATTGATAAGATTATCACTGACTTGTTTAACGATATGGACATGCCATTAAAAATGGACCATATCAACAGGGCCCATAGGATTGGGCCAAGAAAATCCGCCACAAACAAAAACCACTCGCGCCAAATAATAGTCCAGTTCAAAGACTATAAATCGAAGAATGACTTCATTAAAGCTCGAAAACGGCTACGCACTAAACGATCAAATGTCTACATATCGGAAGATCTCACCCAGAAGAGAGCAAGACTACTGTTCTTGTGCCGGACATTAAAGAAACAGCACAAGATTCTCGACTGTTGGTCGTATGATGGAAGGATTGTCATAAAGGACCTAAAGGGAACAATCAAAACCGTCAGTCGAGATGATGAACTAAATGCACTGTAATTGCGTTGGACATTGGCCCAAGTCACGGTGGATATTTTATATCTCTAGTCGGCCTATCATGGTGCTTGTTCACATAGGGACTGTACCATTCATGGACTCATTCATGGACACCTTCGTATTCTACATATGGTTCGTGTTTTATTTAATTACTCATATATACTTTATTACTATATGTTATCGATACATATCATGTATTCTAACTAACCTACTACAACTTAACAGATGTCACATAACGTTGTTTTTTATAAAACGGTCTGTAAATGTTATATGCAGCTATAGAAGCATTATTGTGTACCGTGTGAATATGTATGTATATACTGCATTTCATTGCTATGAGCCAATTACGTAATACTACCTTAGGTGATGTACAAGATTATGAAACTGGCAATGCTGCAATGCGGAATATAGATCCCGATTGTAATTTACTCACAACAGATAGCTTTGTAAATACTAAATATTATCTTGAGGATGATATAAATGAAGTTATAACAAGAAATAATATCTCTGATGAAGAGTTTTCACTTATGCATTTAAATATCCGTAGCTTGCCAAAGAACATTAGCAAATTGGGTGATTTCTTGTCACTGATCGATAACAGGTTCTCGGTCATCGGTCTAAGCGAAACTTGGTTACATAATGACAATCTTGATCTGTATGAATTGCCAGAGTACAAAAGTATACATTTGACTAGGCCCTCCAAGAAGGGAGGTGGTGTATCCTTATATGTTCGTAAGTCCCTTGAGTGTACTGAATTACCAGAAATGAGTGTCATAACTGAATATCTGGAATGCGTTTTTATTGAAATCAAGACTCGGTCTAAGACATGCAATAACAAAACAACTGTAGGTGTTGTCTATCGACCACCTAATACAAACATTACTGCTTTCACAGAACATGTTATCAATGTTATACAAACTCTCAATGTTGATAATAAACAGTGTTACATAATGGGTGACTTTAACATTAATCTACTTAATTATGATAGTCACACGGAAACTCAAGATTACATAGATGCAATGTTCCAACAGGCATTTATACCCCTTATCAGCAAGCCTACTAGAATAACAGCAACAACTGCTACTGTCATCGATAATATATACAGCAATGATTTAATTGGTGCAAATTATCAATTGCATGGAATAATATATACAGATATTTCTGACCACCTACCAATATTTTTGCTCACTAAACATACTGATAGCACAAAGGTAGAAATGACAATAGCGACTAGATTATATAATGCGCAGACTACTGCTACATTCAAAGAGAGTATAGATAAAATATGCTGGGATGACGTTTATGCATGCAGAGATCCACAAGAATGTTATTCTGTATTCATTAATGAGATATTAGTTGCATACAATAATTCATTTCCGTTAGCTAACACAACTATTAGGAAAAGAAAACATAAACCGTGGATTACTATGGGACTCCGACACTCCATTAGAACTAAAAACAAATTGTATATGTATTACTTGAAAAAACCGACTGTCTTCAATGAAACTAATTATAAAAGATATAGAAATAAAATAAATTGTCTTATTACTGTAGCAGAAAGAGAATACTATCGACATGAGCTTCAACAGCACAAGGGTAATTTAAAAAAAACCTGGATAGTCTTAAAGAGTATTATAGGAAGGAAGGAAGCATTTTTATCTAATGACAAATTACTAATTGACGGTAAATTAACAAAAAATAAAAATGCATAGCTGATACATTTAATGAATATTTTACAAGTATAGGTCCAGAACTGGCTGATAAAATACCAGTCATATCAGAGAGACCTGATGAATACCTCCAAGGAGTCTATAAAAATTCAATGTATTTGTCGCCAACCACACCAGATGAGATAAAGGGAATTATTAAGAATTTTAAAAACTCTAGTCCTGGATGGGATGGCATAAAACCTATTATTGTCAAACAGGCCTTCTCCAACCTACTTGATCCTTTAAGTTACATTGTAAATTTATCATTTGATCAAGGATATGTTCCTGATCAACTAAAAATAGCTGATATAGTTCCTGTTTTTAAAAATGGCGATACATCATTAATTAATAATTACAGGCCTATTTCTGTCTTGCCTGTATTTTCAAAGGTTTTTGAAAGATTAATGTACAATAGATTAATGAATTACATAATGAAACATAACATCTTGTCTAATTCCCAATTTGGATTTAGGAAAGGATATTCTACTGATATGGCTATTTCACTGCTAATTGACAAAATTAGTAAGGCAATTGATACCAAAGAGCACGTAATTGGGTTATTTCTGGATTTAGCCAAAGCCTTTGATACCGTTAATCATAATATATTATTGAGAAAATTAACACATTATGGAATCAGAGGAAATATACTCCAATGGATTCGTAACTTTTTAAGTAACAGACAACAACGAGTAAAATTCTATGGAACAAAATCTTCCCTTAAAAACATAACATGTGGTGTTCCGCAGGGTTCAATTCTGGGACCTTTACTCTTTCTTATCTATATAAATGATTTATCTACTTTATCTGACTCAACGTTTACCATTATGTTTGCTGATGACACGAGCATCTTTATACAAGGCAACAATATAGATGAAATGGAAAATGTTTTGAACTCTGAAATAAAAAAACTATCTTTATGGCTTAACATTAATAAACTTTCTTTGAATATACAGAAAACTCACACAGTGACCTTTAGTAATACGATCAGTATAAGAGAGAGGTGTAATAACATTTGCATAGACGGCATACAAATTAACACTGTACATGAGATAAAGTTTTTGGGTTTGCTTATAAATAATACATTGAATTGGAGCACACACATTAAATATATATCAAATAAAATTTCTAAGAATATTGGTATTATAAAAAAGGTGACAAACAAATTAGATAACAAATCATTGTTAAACCTGTATTACATGTTTATATACCCATATATTACTTATTGTAATGTCGTCTGGGGAAGGGCCCCGAATATATACCTTGCTAAAATTCATTTACTCCAAAAACGAGTTTTGCGTGTAATAAGTCATGTAGGATTTATTGAACATACGCAGCCTTTATTTACATCTTATCAAATAATGAATATTTATGACGTAAATAAATATTTATGCTGTATTCTAATGTACAAGCATAATAGGGGTATGTTGCCAGATATATATCATGATGTATTTGTCCTGCAAATATCCACACATAAATATAATACAAGACAGGAAGTAACATATAAAATACCATTCTGCAAGACTAATTGTAGACAACTGTCTTTGGCTTATGTTGGTCCTAAAATCTGGAATACATTTATTACAAATAACTATTTACAATATTGTACATCTATTCATATGTTCAAACAAAGGACCAAGCATCTAATTCTAGCAAACATATGCTAAATGCTGCTTTAATGAAATTTTGTCATGTTAAGATGTACCCTGTGTTCAGTGTTAGGTACTCGTATAATGTTGTCGTGTTAAGATGTACCTGGTGTTCAGTGTTACGGTACTCGTGTAATGTTGTCATGTTAAGATGTACCTGATGTTCAGTGTTACGGTACTCGCATAATGATGTCATGTTAAGATGTACCTGATGTTCAGACTTACGGTACTCGTATAATGCATTATTAAATAAATTGTTAGTTTATTATGAAGATTTTTTTTTTTTTTTTTTTTTTTAACACGAATCATAGATTTCATTGCATATATGACATGAATAAGGAACACAAGCAATGTGTTGCTTCGTTCCATTTGATACGTAATGTATACATGTTTCATGTTACTGCTACATCTGTGATATACTTAACATTATGTATCAATAAAGATTATTATTATTATTATTATTATACCCCCACCAAATTCGGGCCTGGATTTTAGCAAATTCGGAAGAATTTTGGAGGGGGCCAAAGGATGCTCGAGCCAAAATTACTGGGTGGTCTACTCTTTCTAGCCTACCCTCAGGTTCGAAGCTCTGTTATATCACATTTATGATACACGACAACCTAAATGCTAATTAACGTTTTGATCGCAAGTGCGATTCCCAAAGGAAAACACGTGTTAAAGGAGGAATGAAGCGCTCGAACAACCACAGCCCAGATATAAGGACATACCAATTACACTATACGTCACCATGATTTGATGAGCACAGCGCAACAGTATATTTTAAATAATGTTTCAAACTTGGCCAATATCGGCACTGGGCGCCGCCATTACCATCTAGCAGCCAGTGGTTTGAATCGCGAAATACCAGTCATGGCAGCACAATGTAATTCAATTGGCAACACGGCATAGCTCCAAGTAAAACCGACGGATCGCATAAAACATAAAAATAGAAAACTTGAATGCACTGAATGGCTACTGGATATACTAAAAGTGCTAGGAAACAACCTTTCACAAACTTCCACGGAAGGATTCTCAGAGAAAAAAGCAGATTATATAGTAGTCCAGTAGAAATTGACGATGACCCGGACATTTTGGTTAAAAAGCCAATTTTTGTTTTAAGGTGACCAATAGGGCTTCCTGAACTTCAAAAAAAAAAAAACCAACCAAAATCAACCCTGGGGAAGTTTGATTTTACCCGAATCCTTGTTTTTGGGTGTTTCGATCCAATTTCGAAGTAACACTTGCGTTTGTTATCATATGTTTAATTGTTTCATTTATTGGTTAATAACGTTTGTAATGATATGTATACTGGTCTATTAAGCCACACATTAATGATGAAGTTTAATTAATCAAGTAAGTAATTAACCGATTAATTAGTAATATATTTCTTATATAGTACTCCGTCCCAACGTTGTTCTGGGATTTAATTAACATCTCCACTAAGATCACATGAATGTCACTTATACCCCAAACAGTTAATGGTATAACATTCAAACTTGAATAAAACTAGGAGAGATCATAAATGTTCTACCTGTAATGTTCTAATATATAATTTGTTAAACATCATCATCAGCATTGTCATCATCTGTCGGGTAGCTGTACAAGAGTTGGGCCGCTTGCGAACTGTCCTTGACATTTGGAGTGGACGCTACAGGCAAGATGCATCTTTGAGCAGTTGCAAGACACACACAATTTATTTTGGTGCTTGCAAGAGCAACGGATCTCTTGTAGAAGATGTTCGGGTGCTGGTTTGTTATATGTGCTGACGGGCACTACTGAGTGTGTGTTTCTTTCTGTCCAATATCGTCTTCAGCTTAACCCAAGTAGAAACATGTAGGTGCACTCTGAGTGAATGAAATCAGCGTGATCGACTTGTCGATGAATTCTTTCAGTGGCGACATACTTTGATGAAATTATGTGCACGTATCGTAGGTCGTCGAGACTTACATTTCAGTTGCTTTTGGTGCAAAGCTAAACCATATACCTCTCCCCAGCAGTTGCAATGTCGGTGCTCGATGCAGAATTACTGCCGAATATGGCAACGGATGTTCTCAGCTCTGTTGCAGATCCTAGAACTTTCATGTGTTTGACTTTGCCAATACCATAGATAGCTGACGTTGTGTCACAGCCAGACATAGCGTGTGCAAATGGCAAGCACTTACACATCTCCTTTCCGAGAGCATGTTGACCAGTGCGGATACTGATTAGTCTTTGTTTGGTTTGCATGTAAATAGTGGACTTCTCAGGCGCATGGTAAAGCAGGATTACAAGCAGATCTGTATCATCACAACGGATACATACGTTCTCGTGGGATTCTGCAACTTCTAGGGTACTCTTCGCAATTGTGGTATCCGCATATCCTTCCTCGCCAGCGTGATGCACCTCTATACATTCTTTCAGCAGGTAAGTAGAGAGGAGATTAATGAGTTGCTGTTTGTTGTGCTTGTTTGAAAGAAAACTACTTTTGTCTGAAGGCACTGAAGTGTTACGTCCACCCAACACATCAAGTGGAGAACATACATCAGATAAGATGACAGGTACCTGTCTTTGGCCAGGGTATCTGATGCAGAACGGCACATCCATCCACAACTGTGGCTTTGTCGTCAATTCCATCATTGCAGACAACATGGGGATCGAGGGTAGCGATGTACGAAACTAATTTAGACTTCACTGGCCTTCGCATTGAGCCGTTGTCGTAGAATATAGCTGGGGCTACGGCTGCTAGCTCATGTGAGAAGACACTGCGATCTGGTGGTCCAGAAGTATATGCCTTGGCCAATAGTCTCTGGTACAGCTCCGTCGATGACATGCGCACTTCTTTTCCATCTTTCAGTTTGATAGTTTTCCTCATATCTGCGAAGGTTTTCACTCGGTTTGACTCTCTGAGAACGATGTCTCCGTACTTCTGATCTGTGATTTTTCTGATGGATTTTCATTCCAATATCCACAGCTTGGTCTACATGGACTCTCTCATCAGCTATGACCCCAGTAGCAAGATTTTTCAGGTGCTCGTCATTGTCGGTGGAAAATGGGTTGTGACTTCGCAGAAAGGTCAGGAATTTGGCCAGATCAATGTTGTCCTGTTTGATGCGACAGTGAGTTTGATAATCGTAACCTCTCGAGTTCGTACGAGTTGGCATACATTCAGATGCTACAACCTGGTTTGTTGCCTGAGATGATTTAGTCAAATTTTTTAGGCAGTGTAAGTCTTTCCGCATTTTGTATGGACATACTGATCACCTGCATTTTTGACTTATTCAGCAAACCCATCAACTCGTAGTTTTGACACCGCCACCAATGAATATATCCCTTTCTTTTTAAGTTTAGCCATTAAGCCACCACCACCTTCTTAACAAATGACACGTTGCTCCATATCAGTGACCCGTTCCTGAAAAAGAGGTATGACTATTTTCTAGGCAATCTTCATAATGTGACTATGTGTACTATTATTATGGGTAATATGTTCAACAACAGTTGCTAACTTTACTTTATATAATTACTCAAACAGAGATTTCGGATTTAGCATGCTATCTTACTAACTATGATTTTTTTACTAATAAATCAACCAAGATCTACCGTTACGCCTTGGCAACAAAATTATGAACAATGTCATGTTTGGCTTTCCATACCACACATTTTCAAATTGCTCAAGCATATAAATGCATAATAATCCAGAACAATCAGTACAGCAATTTATTATAACTTTTCTAACAATCTGTAAGCAAGTAATTAATACAACAGCAGTTATTTATTTAGAATATAGATCTACTGCATAAAATGTCTTGAGCGGGTTTACGAAAACGGTTTGTTCTATTAAGTATTACGGATTTTGGTTAAATTAATATAGATGTGATATTATCGTTCGTGTTTGGAATTTAAAACATTGGCTTTCGATACACAATTGTAAGATCTAATCTTGTGGCAAACATTTGATTTCTTATATTAGCGAGTTAATGTTTGCATAAAATACAAATCACCACAATTAAGTATCCTAACTGTTAACTTGTTGGCCAGTGGAAAAAAACTCATTTGCATTTATGTATGGACAGCCAATAAAAAGAAAATGTTACAAAAAATGACTGTCAGGGTATGTATATAGTTCATGAAAAAAATTGAAGTTCCCCAGGGTTGATTTTTTTTCTTTTTTCTGGAAGTTCAGGAAACACTACTGGTCATCCTAAAACAAAAATTGGCTTTTTAACCAAAATGTTCGGGTTTGGTAAAAATTTGCTGATTTCTACTGGACTATAGGCCTAGATGATGAATTTTGCATGTCCGCTGACGGCAAACTCTGCAAGAATCTGGTAGTCACTTTTGGTCGCTGATTGTAAGACTAAATACGAATGCGACGAGCAGGTAAAGACATAACTCTTTGTCAAAGATACATTTCCTCTTTGGTCGATTTTTCTGCATATAACTATTCATCTATGAAGTAATATTCGGCGAATCTGTCATTTTTTATCACCCATTCTGAGTACGCCTGCACTCAGGCGCAAGCAGGCTACGTTTTCATTGGCTAAATAATAGTCAATGTGTTAACTTTTTAAATTTAGAGCACATAAACAACATATTTGTTATACTGTACAAGTACTATAACGTATAATAAGGCTCCATAATTTTGTTTTCGCTCAGAAATGTTGATTTTAGAAAAAAATCTAAAACAAATCGAAAATCTCCATTGAATAGGTAAGCGCAACTGAAACCACTCGCTTGGAACTTGTATCGAAAAAAGATGGCGATACGCAGTGTTCTAATTTGCCGATTTATGCATCGAACAAAATCAGATTTTCAGTTTGTCTCATAAATGAGTAGGTTTCTGTCACCACTAATGCATACTTAAATAGTACATATTAGTGGGTTAGAGGTCATTCGCCGTCGAGGTTTGAGTGATCTCGAGCTCCGGTTTATACTGTCTGTTTGTGTGGCTGTGGTTGTTGTTTTTCGTGTGGTGGATATTTTATGCCCCTCCACCTCTCCGTTTGCTGTTTCTGTGCGCCTTGTTTTCTACAAGGCTTGCTGTGTTGACCAGTCGGATTCCGACAATTTGTTTACCCGGTCCGTGTTCCTCATCTGTGCAACATGAACACCCAGCTGTCATGAGACATGGCAACCTGCAGAGGAACGACTTTTGACCCAGGGTGAACGAAATCAACGCGAATTAGAACACGAACATGTACATTTATAGTACGAACGCACTCAACTTCTTGCAGTGGCACCGTCACGCCTGACCGCAGATTTGACGTCACGCCTTCGCTCGCTTCAGATCGGTGTTGGCTTGCGCCGGAAGCGGTATCGACGAAAGAGCAAACAACGCAAACGCGGCAATCTAAAAGTGTTGTGTGTCAATGTGCAGTCATGCCGTAATAAAGCTATGGACATTTACGATATGATTTTGAACAACGACGCCGATGTGTTTATGCTGACAGGAACGTGGCTGCTTTCGCAGGGTGATGAGACTTTCATCGCCCCACTACCGACCACTGCTACCGCGAAGACCGCCTCGACTATGTCGCTGCGCTATCGGGGTCAATACAGAGTTGGTTTTCCCATAGGCGACCATATTAACGTTTTGTCTGATTATAAGAAAACGTGACCTACAAAATGTCTTAAACTCCTCACCTGCTGCTATCATCATCTCATTGACATGCTGATAGATTTTAAAAAATTGCATACTTCTAGCTCTCATAAAATGCCTGTATGTGTGACACCCGTCAATATTTACAAATGCCGGCAAGCATTACTCCGCAAACAGGTCACACAGGCAAATTGCTGCCAAATATCCTTCCGCTTATTCAAATCATCTAGAAATCCACCATTTCACAGTCAACACCTTCTATAATCACACATGGAAATCTGCCTACTGAAATACACTTATGTCATGGCATGTGAATTAAAAAAAAATCATTTCTCAAAAATACACTGCTCCTTTCTTCGAACATGAACATGACCCCTATCAGGCGGACGCTGAAGGAGAAACAGGCACTGCCTGCCGGGATATAACAGTTTCCGGTGCCTCTCTTTATTAAACAGTATATGGATCTTATGTTAGACAGAATCGTATGCCTGGAAGCACAAACACTGCCTGTGGTAGTTGCCTTAATTTTCTTTGATCACTGCGTAGGGTCCTATATGACGTCCATGCAGTCTTTATAACATATGAGGTTCTCTGTTAACAACCCACAAAAAAACAGTCTGCAAATCAAGTGGAAGACATTTAAAATGTGCCTCTTCAAATCGATGTCATCGTTCATCTCGTGCAGACGTCTAACTAGTCATTACGACATACTGGTGCGTTCAACTATATGCTAATTCATTTAGCTTTTGTAAAATTAGAATCCAACTATTGAATTATTTTTTTCCAGGTCCGGTCAAAACTCGGCAAAAAGGGCCAAAGTGGTTCTTCAAAAAATATAACAAAGGTGTGCTTTTTTATTAAACCGACTACAGATATATAATAGTGTAACTACTGACATATTACAAATTTAATGATCACCTAACCTTCTTCGCGATGGGCAAAATTAATTGACGAAATATGTTCAATAATCTGGGATGACAAAGGATAGTCAGTAATCTAAATTAACGAAGGAGTTTTTTTTTTCACAGCCGTTGAATAATGCGCTTGTTGCATGATTTATCTGATAATAGTCAGTTCGGAGTTTGTTCTTCATCTTGTTGCAGTTGTAGTGCACCTCTTTTTGTTGACGCTACAACGTTCGGTTGGTGTAGGAATGGCGACATTTTAATGCTCAGCTGTGCATGAGAACATCGCTGCATGGCTGTGGTTTTAGTAACTATTACATGTTTTCGACTCGACTCCGAGGGTAGGCCTGTGTGTCGGACGTACCTGTTTAGCTACAAAATATACGTGCGTACGTGCGTGTGTGAGTGCGTGCGTGCGCGGGCGAAGGTGGTTGTGTGCGGTCATTTCTGCACGTAGACTGGACAGATGAACCACTGTTGCAAATGTTATAAAACATACACCCAACAAATGAGAATGGTTCATATACATTGGCTGGTGTTTTAAACGTTTATTAAAGTTGCTCTTGAACAAAGTATAGTCATACGTAAGGTGTTCGAGAAACATTGGTCTGAACGTAGTGTAACGCTGCAAGATCAGGTAGTATCAATTCCATTTATCGGTTTGACTCTAGTTCAAAAGAAATCTACCTTATAGTTAAATCGCATCAAGCTAACAATAAAAATTACCTCAACGACAAACCTTCTAACGTTTGTAAGTTATTAAATTGTAGATCGAATCAATTTACAGTCCACAATTCGTAGTATAGGTACAACAACAACGTTCTTAACATGTTGCAATATTAATACATCTAACAGGGAACATTGTGTATAATAATTATAATGACCCCTTGATATATGGTCTACATATAAATACATGAATCTAGCTAATAAGCTTAATTGAGAAAAAATGACGTATTCTCTCCCATGTAACGCGATTATAATCTGTATTACTATATGAGGCCAACATATGTACATACGTGAATCTCTAGAGCCCGAGAAGGAAAGTTCTTATATATAGCAATACACAGCCCTTTGGACTGCTCAAAGCGCTTCATCCTTTACTCCCTGACAATCGTGTTTAATCGAACACCATCGAGTCTTCTCCGGGAAGCATTCAGCCACTCTGCAGTTAATGCGCGAAGAGTATTCGTACACAAATATCCATTACTATCTACACCCAGGTAGTCAGTCATACAGATGAGTAAACTGGAGCAACGTAGAGTGAACGAGCTTGCCCAAGGTTCGAAACGGCAACACAGGATTTGAACCCGGGTTCTCTCGAATGAGAGTCCGATGCTGGGCACTGCGTCACAGCACCCCTGTACTGACCAATGTTTGTCCGACATAGCATCACGAACTAACGTGTATTGGTGACAGGATCAGGGTAATAAAAATTGGTGTGATGCGCCCAGACGGTCATTATGCTGGAGCATGCACTTCCCAAGCATTAATCAAATAAAATGCTCAGACGCGTAATGCGGAACTGCATCCTACGAACATGGGTGTCATCTCCATAGATCGCCATATATCCATAATTCTAAACGCACGTCATATCACAAGGTGTAATTCTTCTTCCATTTATGACCATAGGTCGAGCAATTGTCCATTATTGTCATATTTTTTTACAGAAATGAGATCAAAGTTCAGTGAGTCCACGTCAGGTTTTTTCCAATTCCCTGTGTGGGATCTTTCACTTCACGTGGCATAGACACCATATAGAAGGGACCAACTGCTTATAGTGTCTCTTACGAAAGACACAATCAACGTAGGGTGAACGAAATTGCCCAAGTTTCGACACAGCGTCCGAACCAGTATCGAACCACAGCCCGGCGGCACTAGGTCTATGGAACGATATTAGGGCCATAATTCCACAATGCTACATTGTTGATTTCTGACTTTCGATTATCCATTTACGCTGAGATTGTCGAATTCTGACTTTCGATTATGCTTTTACGCTGTCATTGTGCAAGATTGTTGTCAAATAATTCACTAGAATGGCGTTTGGTCAAATATTTCTCCAAAAGATTTTCTCAAAAAGATTTTCTCCAAAATATTTTCTCGAAACGAAGTTCTCGAAACGAAGTTCTCGATAAGATTATCTGACACAAATTGTACTCCATGACCTAAGGTAACCTAAGCTGTGCTGCCCCCTAGCGAACTACACCAACTTGCAAATACTGAAGTATCCCTTGCAAGTCAGGCCAAAGCAATTATAAATAATACTTATATCGAGCATTTTTCACCCACGTTATGAGCTGTTTTATCAAAGTTGGAGTTTAAAAGAACTCAAAGTCGATGAACGGAAGAAACGAAGTGCCAAGCAGTCTGCCAGAAAACGCGAATTGTTTGTCCGGAAGGTTGGTACTGTGTGTGAGCGGTAATTCATGATGTTTCGAAAACTGTCAATAATAATATTTATTCGTACTATAACGTGTACAATTCAGTGAAAACAACGTATACATCCATCTAATATGTATATAAAACGGTCAGTGCAGCCAGTCTCGTCTATGAAGCGTGAGCGTCTATGTCATGATTGGGGGAGGCTGTTTTTAAGTGAATATTATTAAACTATTATTAAAGATAAAAATAGTGTGGAGTCTCCCATCACACAGTGATTTGTTTTGTATTTTGTTGACATTATGTAAATTGTTATTGTAAAATTGGTATCTTAGTATTTGTTTTCATATTTTGTAGTTCTAGTTGTTTCCAGCGCTTGGCAATGTTCTATTAACTGACTAGTCTGTATTATTGTGGTTACAATGTAATGGTCTTATGAGGTCTCATTCTTATGCTGGCACTGACGGTGGTCACTACCAGGGTGCTTGTCGTCCCCAGTGGTTCTTTTACGTCCCAAATTGAGACGGGACCTACATTAATGTGATCACTGAGCCACGAGGGATACACAGTCCCCAATTTTGAGAGCCAGATTTGTACACCAAATATCATGCCTGCTCGGTCCAGGTTTCGAACTCAGAGCACTGGCATGCCAGGCGGATGTGCTAACCACTACACTAGCCACACTGTCTGTATAATTTGTTTCTGCTGTTGGGATAAATAAAATGCATCCTTACCTTACCTAAAGATGGGAGGGTGTGTTTGTATATTTCATAAAAACCTTGGTGTAACATACACTATCGAGAGGGATGCGGGGGTACCAGCCCAGCCTGACCACAGTGCTTTCTTCTATATCATGAGCAGTCTTACTCCAAAACCACTATACTTTATCTTAGTCACATATTGAACATAAGTTGGAATAATGTCATTGTTTTTCATTTTATAGGTTAATGAAGAGGAGCTCAGCATGAAACTACCGCAGAATAACATGTATAGGTTTCAGGGACATGCATGGTGGTAAGCACCAACTACCCAAATTTACACTGGGGAGTCTAGAGGAATACTTATCCCAGTACGGAAAGAAGCTGGAGGAAAAGGGGAGGTCTCTATACAAAGAAAGGTGTGTTATCTTAACATTAAACTAAAAGGACTGTAGGATTAAAGATATATATGCGATTAACCACATGAGCTTAGTAGTTTATACGTCCCTGGCAAATATGATACTGCCTCGATGAAATAATAGTTTTCGTTGTCAATGGATACCAGCAGGCTTATTTGTAAGAGGTTTGGCAAATTTATATGTGTTAAATGTAAGAACAAACATTCGAAACATAACAATAAATTATTCAGGATCAGTATTCTGGAATACCCTGCCTCATAAACTTAGAATACTCCTGGCCATTAACCAGTTTAAAAGAAACCTAACAGCTTCTTACTCGTGAATTATTATTGATATTACATTATATATGTGTCTGGGTAAATATATATAGGTGAAGCACAATACTGGGCCAAAAAAAGAGGACTGGACAACAAAAACAAAAAGTCATAGATGGTAACCAAGATACAACTACACCTAAAATTAAAGAAGATAAGATATCTTTACTCACTGTTATGTGGCGCAATGCCAATTGAAGTTAATGATCTAAAATATGTGAATGTGAAACCTTTCAGAAATAAAAAAATTGCTTGACTGATGTATGCTAGTACCTCATCACAATCCAACCAAGACTTTTAAAATGTTAAGAATGATCAGAGCACTCTGGACGTGAAATGGTGGACACTGTAACTTACGAAATCCACCACATTGTCCACAACCACAATTTTTTTTAAACAACAATAAACCGGCAGGATGCGTTTTTTTGTGTCTCTTCTTTCTTCATGGGCCTAAGATACAGCACAAATGTTATCAACAGGAACTGTCCGCAAAGAAGCTGGTTATGGAATAAATATAGCGTAACTTACATGACACCAATTTGGCCCGGTATTGTTCGACTCCACAATTTTTTTTTATAATGTACATTGTTTTCTTCAGGTTATTGCAGTATATGCGTACCACCACAGACAACACACAATGAAAGTGGTTTGTGTCAGCTGTTATGTGGGCAGAGATGAGGAAGTCTACCTCTTATAAAGTAGATGTGTCCATGAACAATGATGAGGTGGTGTAAGAAGCACAATGTGAATGTGGTGCTGGGCAGGGCCCTACAGCTCACTGCAAGCATGTTGCAGCAATTCTGTTCGGCCTGACACTACTGTCAGACAGGAACTACCTTGACAGAAGTGACATGTACACAGGTAAGACGTTTAAAAAAACACTTATTTTCTGCATTCAATGTATTATGTACAAATATTGGGGCAACTGTCAATGCACAAAAAATGGCATTTAGTTTATCCCAATTTTATACAAATAAGCTGGGTAGTTTCAAGAATGTGACACGCTCTTCTCAACATATCAGCAACAATAAATAAATGAAAGGGTTAAAATGCATATAAAATTCATAAATGTACACTTTGACTTGACCTGCAGGTCCTCCAGACGTTCCATCATGCTATACCTTTTAAAGGAACTCCTATCAAGTCCAGCAGATTACATGCAATTCGTGGGAAGGACAAAGCGGACCTTATATATGATCTTTGATCAGAGCAACTGCAGAACAACGACTCTACTCCAGACAGTTTCACTCTATTTGACGAAACAAATCTTATACAGCTTGTATTCCTTTTACAGACCAATTGAAAAATAGTTACTTATCAAAACATGGGCATTAGTGCAGTCTCTGGCTTTATGTATAAAGCAAATAATACAATGTTGCTTATATCTCTACATATACATATTTCAGGAAAGTCGACCAATGCCAGTGATGCAGCTGTTCCCTCCTGCCAATCCACATGCCCTTGCCAACGACCACATCTATTTGAAGTTAACTCCACAAGATCAGTACTTGAAAGATGAAATGGTTAGTTATTTCCATGCTTTTCAATTCAATATACATACATACATCTGTATTTACACAATGTGCTCCATTGAAACAATGCATACGGTTACAATAGAGTGCATTGGCTCAGTGACTAGAACGTTGGACTCTCAATCAAGAGTGGGTAGATGAGGGATCACCAGTAGATATCATCTATTTAGATTTTCAAAAAGCTTTCGACAAAGTACCACATCAAAGATTACTCCTTAAGCTAAAGGCCCATGGCATAGGAAATGGTATAATAAACTGGATAGAAAAATGGCTGAATGACAGAAGACAACGTGTAGTAGTTGATGGGGAGGCTTCAAACTGGAAATCGGTATTGAGTGGGGTACCACAGGGATCAGTACTAGGACCTATATTATTCTTAATATATATCAACGATTTGGACGATGATATAACAAGCAAGGTGTTAAAATTTGCGGATGATACAAAAGTGTTTAGAAGGATTAAAAGTGATGGAGACAGACAGCATTTACAAGATGATCTTGATAGGTTGATCAAATGGTCTGAAAAGTGGCAAATGCTGTTCAATTTTGGGAAATGTAAATGCCTCCACACAGGTCATGGGAATGAAGAGGTAAAATATAAAATGGGGGGTACTGTTCTAAGTACTACTGTAAAAGAAAAGGACTTGGGGTTAACCATTAGTGCTGATATGAAGGTTTCAGAGCAGTGCGGAATTGCAGCGTCAAAGGGAAATCAAATCCTTGGATTAATTAGGCGAAATATAGCGTATAAGAAAAAAGAATTAATAGTACCGCTGTACAAAACAATAGTGAGGCCTCATTTAGAATATTGTATACAAGCATGGAGGCCATATCGCAAGAAGGACATAGATATGCTAGAAAGAGTACAGAGGAGAGCGACTAAAATGATACCAAATCTGAGGGATCTTAGTTACGAAATACGCCTAAAAGAATGTGGTTTAACAACATTAGAGACCAGGAGATTGAGAGGAGATCACATAGAAGTGTTTAAAATATTGAATGGTTATGAAAATATTGATAGAAACATTTTTTTCTCAGTTAAGAAAAATAGAAGGACCAGAGGACATGAAGCTACATTAGTAAAGGAGCAGTGTAGATTAGATATAAGAAAGTTCTCATTCTCACAAAGGACTGTAAATGAATGGAACAGATTATCTCCTGATTGTGTTGGTGCTAGTAGCGTGAATATGTTTAAAAATAAAATCGACACACACCTTAAAAAGGCGTAATACATGTAGATAAAAAGTATTGGACTCTCGATAAGCCAAAAGGCTTCCTTGTCCACCTGCCATCCAGAGTAATTTTCTGGATGGCAATCTTGTTAAATCTTGTTAAATCAAGAGAACCCGGGTTCGAATTCAGTGCTGCTGTGTTGAACCTTGGGCAAGTTCGTTCACTCTACGTTGCTCCAGTTCACTCAGCCGTATGAATGAGTACCTGGCTATAGACAGTGGTGGATATTTGTGTACAAATAGCCTTTGTGCATTAATTGCGGCATGTCTGAAAGCTTCCCAGAGAAGTTGAGATGGTGCTCGATCAAACAAGTCTGCTAGGGAGTAAAGTGTAAAGTGCTTCGAGCAGTCATCAGGACTGGATACTGCGTTATTATATAAGAGATTACTTTTTATAAGCATTACATCGTCCCAACACAGAGTCCAACTTACAAACCATTGTGCAATGCAGCTCTGAGCATTTCATTTGAAACTAAAATAAAAAAATTAAAACTTGAAACAAAGAGGGGGTTTGTTGTATTGCAATTAATATCAGACTAACTGGTAATAATACAACTATATAGCTTTTTTAAAGCTGCAATATCAGTTCGATTTTTATGCTCCTCACTTTTCTGACTAATTTCCCTAAAATCAAAGCTATAAAGTATCCACTATAATATCCTAGTTCATTGGTGCACTTGTTCTACTTCGTTTTGTTGAAATTAATCAACAAACTGCGAACTATTTTGAATTTGGTTTTGAGTCGAAGGAGTCAAAATTAGCAACACTTACTTGGACATGCATCTGGAAGTGGAAACTTTATATAATTATATCGTGTTCGCGAATTTGGGCGAGACTGACCTCTGACCCTCAAGATTGGTGCCTCGATCAAGCCGTTTTTGTTGATAGTACATTGTTCGCAAGTGTTTATACAACACGTTCTTATTTTATGGCATTTACGCCGGCGATGGGATGTTCCCGGACATATGCCACCGACTCAGCAAATTACGCAGACAACGACAGACAGTCAGTATTTGCTTCAGATGGTTTATTTGGGAAAACACAGTATGGATTTGTGGAACAACACAACTCACAAAAAAAGAGCTGGAGTAAGACTAAGAACAGATGCTGCGTTCGCAAAACTTCTTCTAGAGAAGTTAGTAATTTCAAAGTAGTCAGCCTGAGCTAAGCATATTTATTCGTATGAATATAATATTATGTTGTTTATTATGTTCACAAAACCACCACCCCTCAATACTGTGAAAATGTCTATAACAATAGCATGTATGCCTTCGTAACATGTATCGATAGCTTGCGACTGATTTACATACATGCCAACCTTCAGTAATCCACACCTGTAAGACTATGGGCAAAAATCCATAAGGCAGCCATAAGCAAGCTGCAAGTGTAGCGACAGGACAATACAGCTGATATCTAATATACCGGCATTAACAACAACACCTGTTCACACAACTCTCTTTATTGACCTTCACTTGTCAGACAGGTGCTCGAGCTTATCCTCATAGCACGCGTGCTTTGCGTCGCGGAGCATCGCCGGCGACACCTTTAACTGATGACAGCAGCTGTCAAAGTTAAGTTTGCATTGTAGGTATGATGTGATTGTGTCTGGGTGTAGGTTGCTGCGAGAGTCTGTGTGCATTTTTCTTAGCATGGAGAATGTTCGTTCCGAGTCAGCATTGCTGTGGGGCAGGCTGAGTAGTGCAGTATAAACGGTTGCGAGAGTGGGAAAGCGCACTTCCCCCATTGCCGTATTCATCGCCATCACGTCCCCCCAGATGTGATCAAGTCGCCGATGATGGCCATCCACTGCGGTGACGACAGCATCGTCTTCTAGAAGCTGGAGGTCTTCAAATTCGTCCTTCAATGTCTCACCATCAACATCGGGAGTGAACTTTGTAGCCAGGCGCAACACTACAACAAGTGGGCTGGGTTGTTCAATCTTAGGGAGTAGGGTTCCATAATTATGCATAAAACATTGTGAAAAATAAAAACAAGTTAATTAGTCACAGAGCACATTCAAGTAAAACAAAGAGTCAACACGTACGTGGTGCATATGTGAACTCTGTGCGCCGAGAGATGTCCACTACAGCGAGATCCTTCAACACGGCGTCATCGAAAGGAATGCGCTGCACCATCTTCTGCAAGACGGCAGTGTAGAATTGACGAACTTCACTGGAATGGAGTGCACAAAATTATCAATTTATTTACCAAACTGGCCACCAATGCCACACTCAATTATTTGATAGTGATCACTGATCACCTTAGCACAAGTCAGCAAATTAAGATCAGCAAAACTAAGATCATTAAATTAACTGAACAAAATTAACATAGACAAAGACAAACTAATCTTAATAGGCAAGCACCAGGAATACAACATGATTAGATTCGGCTGTAAATGGGCAATAATAATTAAAGTAGTAAACAGCAGCATACCAGATAAACTTCGCCTATTTCGCAGGTTCGAAGTTCTCTTCGTCCATGAACGTCCTTGCAGCCATTCCAATCGCAACAGTCGCATCGTCGTGCTGGTTTTCCCGCAGGTGGAACTCGACCTCTCGATCCGTCTGGCCACGCACGAGTCGCAGGGGCACAAACTTCACCATGAGTTTGCGTAGCAAGCGGTCCATCTCGGGGAGCAACACCCCCACCTTTGTCTCGTCTGCCTGAAAACAGTGCAACTTATTATTGATCGTTCAGTGCCAAAATAAGGATGTGAAGCGCCACGGACAGCATGGAATTTGATCTCTGCAATATATGATGTTACACGGTACGACTGTAGGATTTTGGATGTTATTAAGGGGTCATTTATTTTACTCAACAGCGACCTTGCGTGCCTTAGCAGTTAGCAAGTAAAATTATTGTCAGCTTGCAGGATACCGAAGTCGCTTTTACCGAGACCCATTTATAATTAAAAATTACACTTACTTGAAATAGCTAGTTGAATTCCATCAACACGGGGAGGATGTACTGCAGAAATAGCAGTGTCAGTTTGGTATATGGATCCTTGAAGCGATCCACCACCCGCTTAACTCTGCCCGGTTTCTCTCCATCCTCATGGCTTGCGAAGTAGGCAGACAGAGCTGGATATTGGTGGAGGAGCCGCTCGACAACCCTCAGCAGAGACAGCCAGCGTGTCGGGCAGTGCTTCAGAATCCCCAGATGCTCGATATCTGCGAAGTCCTCGAACTCTTGGAACAGTTCGCGTCTCTTGGAACTGAAAGCAAACAAACAAAACCTCACCACCCCCGCAGACACGATGTCACAAAAATAACATCATGTTAGACGTAACAAGTCATCAGTTCAAATTATATCATGTGCATCGACGATTGCGACGCAATGACTACATGGATTTACATCGTGACGCACATGATACTTTATGCACATTATTTCACACATGTGCCTGGCCAGATCGCCGTCCTGTACAAATATGTACAATATTATACAGGGAACATATTATTTATTATCTACAGATGCTATGCGGAGGGAGCAATAAAAACATAGCATAAACTGACCTGTGTTGAAAGTGGAAGTGAATATCGACGAACAAGTCATCCACAGACATCGACAGCTGCTTCACTCCAGACTTTACACACAGATCCGCCAGGTGGCAAATACACCCAATGTTGAAGACATCGGGTTGTCGCTGCCGAACGCGGGTGAGAACCGAGTTCTTGGCCTCGATCATAACATTGCAATTGTCAGTCGCGAAGCCAATGCAATTTCTCCACGGGATCTCCTGTTCGCTGCAACAAAAAACAACAACTTGAACAACCCGTCTATAAAAATAAGTCATAAGACAATGCTGTTACGAATCGTGGTAAATGGTTCAGCATACCACTATACTATTTTATTGATTATTATACTATAAAGTAACTAGGCTTAATTGATGCAGTAAATTTGTAATTAGGCCTGTAGAAGACTATACGGTAGTCAATAAGCTACCATGGTCATGATTACGCAGGCCTATTCTTTAACATTTTAATGTCAACCGTTAATCGAGAATAACATTAAACAAAAATTGAAAGTCCTAACAGACAATAAACTGAATGTAATGAAACAATTGTTAATATGACTAAGATCGAGTACGAGACAGAAAATTACCTCAGGACGCCGTCCATGACATTGAATATGTCCTCACACGTGCTGCCATTGCAGACCGGCATGTCTAGTAGGCGCGTGTGTGCCGCCTTCTGGTCAAAGTATCGAACCAGGATCACGAGCCTCTTGTCAGTCTTTCGGTCGGTGCTTTCATCGATCATAATCGAGAAAGGTCCGCCTCGACATTGGTCCACGACGGGCGTCGTAGCTGCCGGCGCCAAGCACCGTTTCACGATCTGGGTTGTTTTCGTCCTCTTACTCAACAGACAGTACACCATGCGTAGTTGCTCCCTAACTTGCTTTCACTAATGATGCCTTTAAACAAGCCATTCCAACTGGACTGATACGTCCCGCCATACTGCTTCTGTTTTCGCTTCTTCGCCGGAATCTCCATCTTCTTCGAAATTTACATGCGGTACGAATTTTCGCCAGATGGTTTGCCGCGCATGCTCAAAAGGTATCTGCACTGCAATCTGGGATATATTCTTCGCATCTCGCGAGACTTCGATTAGCGCACTGAACTCCGCTAAAATGATCTGGACAAATGGTCGTTTCTCGATTCAGGAAGGATCATTTAGTTAGATGATAACGAGTCATATAACCAAATGATAATAAAACAACTAATTACATGAAAACGCGTGTTACCCGTAAGGAATTTGTCTTACGCCCGTAAGACCGTCAAATCTTAGAAAATCCGTAAGACTTACGGGTGATCCGTAAGAGTTGGCATGTATGCTGATTTATGTGAGAGAGCAGAGAATTACCCTTACAATACAAAGAATTGCAGCCCATGTTTTGTTAAGTTACAAATCCTCTTGTACATGTAAATTATAGAAGTTCTGTTTTTAGTTGTTTTTTATTTTGGTCTTTCAATTTATCAATAACATGCATTTGGTAATTTATACTTCTATATTCATACCGTTTGTAGAAAAATGTTGTAAATGTTGTTTTCCGTTTCATTTAATTAATTCACTTCATCTCACTTTGCGTGAGTAGTAGCATCGGCCATCTGAAGGGGTATCCTGAGGAGTTTTCGCAGTATTTTGAGCGATACTAGGGAGGTTTCGACGGCCGCCCCCCTGAGCAAAGTGAGTAGTCACGTGACAGTATGTACCGCGCCCCCTAGCGGAAAGAAGTGTACCTAAGCGTCCGTAGCCCCATCTAGCGACTCGGGCGGGTAGGGCGGGCAGGACGGGCGGGCAGGCGGGCGGGGATGGATATGGAGGTTGTGTCTATTGTGCTTGGGCGGGTAAGTGCGGAGGCGGGTATGGAGGTATGTGTATGTATGTATGTATGTGCGTGTATGAAAGAACTAACGAAACACAAGGGTATACGAGTGCACGCGTATTTTATTGAGGAAAGATACAAGCGTATAACATGAAACCGTGTTTTATTAAGCGAACATCAAGACATGTGGGTGAGTGAACACCGCGTCAGAGGTCGTGAGCTTAGGGGTCAATACGACCACGCCAGTGGCTCGTAGGATGACGATGGTAGTACGACTTACGGGTGAGCGAACACTGCGCCAGAGGTCGTGAGCTTACGGGTGTGTGACCACCGCGCCATAGGCTCCAATCGTATAATGACGATGATGATGACGATACCTGTTCGTTAATTAAACACGGTTATCGCAGTTGTTTAAGCCAATCGAATACACGGCAATCGTTTGCTACCAGATCAGTGCCGAAACCGTTTACGAAATCCTTCATGACAAGTCCACGACAGCGAAACATGAGATAAGCAAAACAGTATTGTCCGCAAACGTTAGACACAGGACTCTGCAGTCTCTTAGAATTATGAGTCCACGTTACACAATGTTTATTCAAGAAGCGACGGAACTCGACGTGCCGTGGTGGCAAGCCGTACGAGCAGAATTATTCGCCGCATCCGTTGGCGTCGACGTACATCGCTATCCAATGTTCACAGGGTTTACTCGCGTCGTGCGTGTTGCACACGAAGGCGACGGGGTAAGTGTCAATCCATAGTTCGAGGATTACGTCTTTGGGTACGATCCCACGGATGATGGCACGGGCGTGTGAATCGAGGCTGAGTAGGCGAACGAGCTGCAGGGTTTCCATCTCAGTAGTCGTAGATGACGTTGCGACTCTTGTCGAACTCCAGCACGTTCTCGAACTCGGCGTAGGCGATGACGTTCACAGTGGTCGTCAGAGCGTCGCGAAAATGAATCTCGACGCGCATGTTGCCCTTTTGTACCAGATGGAAGCAGCAGTGGTCGCAAGCATCGGGGGTGAGGTCCACGCCGAAGAAGATGTAGCCGTGTCGGAAGTCGGCACGAGACAAGCCGTTGCCTTTTTCCTGCCACACCTTACCCGTCGAGGTGAACAGGTTATGGTAGCACCTGACAAAGAGGTCGTCGTCGAAATTGGGCTGGAAAGGTTTGGAGGGTATCTGTCGTCCGTCGACGTACACGGCGAGGAAGTTGATGTGGTTGTTTTTAGCGCGAAAGGGATTTCTGGCGTAGCTTCCGTTGTAGACGTCGTTGTCGATGCAGCACAGCACGAGACGTTTCGGAAGAGCGCCAAGAAAGAGATTCTCGTGCGTGTCCGAGAGGGTACCTGCGGGTATGGAGTAGACCTTGCATTCGAGGGTCGCATTGGATACTTGTCGGTGGTTTTTTCGAGGGCTTTGATGTGAGCCATCTGCACACTCGGATTCAGGGTGATCTTCTTGACGAACAGTGTAGCGTTGACGATCTGTGTCTTGTAGCCGGGGTTGGCTCCGCCGGCCATGAGTGCGAACGCATCCTTGCTGCGCACCAGACGTATCTTGACCTCGACGCCGTTGACGAGGAGTTTATCCTGGAGGAAGAGGTCGACCTGGAGACAACACATCATGTCGACCACGCGACTCCGATCGATCATGTTGCGTCTGGCGACGAACCCCGCGTTGGCTGTTGGGTCGGCGCCGTTAATGACGACGGCGTCCATACGATTGGCCGTGTCCTTTTACCACATCTGAATCGTCAGTTGCATCTCCTTGGCATCGTTGCCGTAACTGAGCAGCGTCTCTATGTAGGCGCGGTACGGGTACGTGTTGGTCGAGGGAATCACGAACGTTCCGTTCAGGTAGACGTCGACCTGACTGAACAGCGAATGGAGCCAGTTATTCACGGGGCCGAAGGGATCGGCGGCGTCGAGATCGGTTCCGTCGGCACGCGTCACCTTCGCCTGAACGTGTAGCGTCGTGTTGGCGAGATCCAGGTAGTCGTCTCCCGAACCGGGTATGACGAATTCGATCGGTCCGCCCGAGTCGAGCGAGGACATCGGTTGGTGGTGGACCGTGTGACTAGCGATGAGGACGGTCTGAGTCGGAGGCACGGTGAAGAGATGGAGTTCGCTCTTGAGACCCTCACACGATAGTTTATGAACGAACGCCATCGTCGAATATATCGGGCTCACGACGTGTCGGTTGCTTCCTCTTGCGTCTCCCGGCTGTACTGACTCGTTTCGCAGCGGACGCGCGTCTTATATGCTTACGAGGTCGAACACCAGGGGTCAAGAGGTCGCACATCATGTCTCTACCGGCAGCGGTGACGCGTCGTTTGGCATCCGTTTATATGTTCTGTCCCGACAGGACGTCGTCGGCTATGCGTGCACCTGTCGACACCGCTCTCCTTCCCAACGCCACGGCACCTCTCTTGACGAGCGGCATGACGCTACGTAGTAGACCTCCGAATAGACTTCCCAGTCCGTGTCCTCGTTGGTGTCGGGCACCTGCGAAATAGGGAAGCGCACCGCCTGCTCGACGAGCGTAGTAGTCGTTGTAATTCATCTCTCTAGAACAGTGCCGTCCGTCGCCGTTGGAAATGAAGTGTCACCGTCACCTTACCGACCTCGAATGGCACGCGTTGTCCGGTGTCGTCTCTTATATCTATCTCGATCGTGCCAAACTCTTTGTAGAGCACGGGTACGTAGTGAGTCTTGTCGAAGGTCTTCGACACGATGTCGCCATGGTTACCGCTCACCGGAAAGATGCGCAGCAGTGGTACGAGGGTGTCACCGACAACTCGCGGTTCCACGACATCCGTTTAGACGTAGAGCGATTCGAACCCTCGTTCCATGCTGACCACGGTGTCGGCTTCCGTTCTATAGACCTTGAACTCGGGAGCCGCGGGATCCTTCGGGAGAGCCGCCAGCGTAGCGATGCGAAAGCCGAGAACGGTGGTCAGCATAGCGGAGCGGAAGACGGTATTCGGTGCCATGTGCACCGATATCTTATGTGTGATGATGCTGTAGCTCAGTTTCACCCGCCCCTCCCCCGCTACGCTACGTAGAGCGGCGTTAATGGCGAGGATCAGTGACCACGGATCTTTATAGTGTCCGGTGCCGATTCGGGTAGTCTTCGTGTGCAGGGACCGTGGGTCCCGCTCTTCGTCTATCGGTAGTGACACAGCGAACTCTGTGTCTGCGTCTTCGACGTTGTACCAACTGTGCGGGTACTGTATCTCCACCGGTCCACACTCCCATTGTCCCTGTAGCAGGATACGTTTCGGTAGCGTCGTGACGTAGTGGGTCAGCGTGTTATCGGGATACGTGTGCATGGAAGCATTGCTGGGCAACGTGAGATAGAAATCACTCGTCGCCATGTTGTTTCAACGTCGGACTGGGTAGCAGGTAACCCATCGAACTGCTCAACAGGGCCGTCCACAGAGTCGGATTCGCGTGGTGTCCGAACGACAGGTTGTAGATGCTGACCAAGATGACAGTGTACAAGACGACGACCTGACAGAGAAAGACGATCTCCTCTTTCGGACACGCGGTGCCGAATATGTGCCACGGAGTCCTCTCTTTCTGTAGTGGAGGTGGTGGTGGAGCGGCGTCGAAGTCGTCTTCTTCTTCTTCGTCGCTAACGGTGATCCGTGATGTCGTCTCGTCTGCCATGAGTGGACGACTGACATCGTGACGGACGCGCGTCTAGTCTTTATAGCCGACGAGAGCCTTGGCATCGATCCAACTGTTGAATTTCGAAGGGTATCCGAACCATTTCACCAACACCTCCCGTCACCTGCCTACCTTGCGGCGCTGCACTATCGATTCCACACGGTACAATTTATCGACTGGAACCGTCACCTTCTGCAACTCCGGTTCGTAGAAGGTGCCGTCCAGTATCTCTCCGAGATCGTCCGTTAGACGATAGATGGGCGGATCGGACGGATGCACCTCGCATATCGTGAATAGTTCCTTTGTCCAATTCACCATGTAGCCTTTGTCGAACCGTCTCTTGACCTTGCTGATACGCACACGATCCCCCACGTGGTACTTGGGCACGCCCTTACCGTGATGACCACCGTACAAGTGCTGCCACACCTCTTCCTGATTAGTCGCATCCACCTGTGACGGAGGCATCCTGATGCTGCGTTGGTGTGTGTCGTTGTACGTCCGCACCAGATCCGGAAGGATATCGATGTATCGCCACGATTCTTTGTGTGTCAGGTATCGCCACATCCGCGTCTTTAGTGTGTGATTGAAGCGTTCCACGATGCTCGCCTTGGTCTCCTCGTTGTAGGTGGAGAAGTGTTCGATACCGTACCTGTCCAATACACCCCGAACGCTACGGTTATAGAATTCCAGACCTCTATCGGTCTGCAACAACAGCGGCCGAACGTCGGTGTAGAGCCCGTCCAGCGCCTTCGACATAGACGTCGCCGACTTGGTCTTCAGTGGAACGCATCGTGCGACTTTCGAGAAGACGTCGATCACCGTGAGTAGGAACGTCGTACCGTCGTTTTCTTTTTTCAGACTGGTCACATCGACGAGATCGGCTTGCCACTGTTGATTCCGACCTCCGACGACCACGCGGCGCCGCTTGAAACGAACTCTCATCGGGTTGTGTAGGGTATAGGCGTTCTGTTCCGATAGCCATTGTTCGACGATCTTTCTCGGTACACGCTGTATGGGACGAAAGTCGACGACTCGTCGCAAAGACGCGATACCCCCGTAACTCCCCACCTTGGTGGGATCGAAGTAGACGTCCTCCAGCTGTTTACGATGGCGCACCATGATGTGTGACGTATGATATACTCGATGGTAATCCCGCACACGATGGGAAGTCCGGTGTAAGCGACACCGGTAAACAGACGTGTTAGAATGTCCCGTGGATCACACATTATGCTGGTGAATCGGAACGATGCACCTCCTTTATGCAAGACGCTCCCATGTCTTACTGCCCGACGACGGGGGTGTAGGTAGAGTGGACGAGCTCATTCGTGATCTCCGCGCGAGGGGTGTCCACTGCAGCGTTCGACGCGCTCTACCGAGCGATCGTGTGGCCGCCGCCGCTACGGCACTCTTCCTTTGTTCCTGTTGAATACCCAGTCTCCTGGCCTCGTTACCCACCAACTCCATGGGTAGATTCATATCGCCGAGTTGGCGCGCAAACACCTGCCAACCCGTCGGAGTGCCGACGGTGTTGCGCTGGCGCAACAGATCGTTCACGAGGTCCACCACGTTACTTCCGGGTATCGCTACACCTTTGTGCATGAGCTCTCCGTGCGCATTCCACGCGACGTCTCGTTTCAGACGTTCCATCAGTCGTCTGGCTTTGGGCTGCAGCGTTTTGGGAACGCTGGCAACGACTTCCGCTTCTATACCTGTCGCCCCCGCCTCCGGCGGGGTCGGTTCCTCGTTCGCCGCCGCCGCCGCCGTGGCCACAGGAGGCGTGTCCTTGTTGTTCACCGTCAACACGCGCACCGGTTCGCGCGTGCGTCGATCGGCCAACGCGTTGTAGCGTTGCAACACATGGTTATACATGACGACCTTGTCGCCGTCGGTGATATCTTGTCTGTCGAGTATGGCTTTCATCTCGTCGTCGAGCACCTGTACTTTGCGTCCTAGGGTATCCGTCGGTGCTGGCGTCGCGCGTAGACTGTCCAACAGTCGTGGATCTACCAAGGCCATCTTCCGTGTGTGTTCCATCTTCGTCGTCTTATACTTGAGTAGCATCTCTTTGAGCAAGGGTAGAAAAACCGGACCGGCCAAAGGTGCTAGTAGCGCCGACAGGAAACCGCCGGTCTGTCCCTCACCGACCTGGTTACCCTGTAGCAAGATGCGACGTCTCCTCGCCGCCGGTGCGCCTCTCCGTGCCAAAGTACGCATGTTTGTTTTGTACCTACTCAGATGACGTCTCTGTGCCTCGGTCAAGGGAATGTTCTTCTTCAATATGTTGTAGGCACATTCGGCTAGTGCGCACAACAGATCGGCGTCGGCGTTTCTGATGATGGCTCGTCTCAATTTCGTGCTCTTGTACCTGTTCAGCGCCTGTATGCAGAGGATGTGTTTCTTCACGAGTTCGGACATGCTGTCGTCTTCACGATCATGATGCGACTGAAAGGACGAGGCGCGTGCGCGGACGTCTTATACCTTGGGTTGGTACACGTACTGGACGCCGCCGTCGTCGTCCGGAAGGACGCACGTGCGCAGACGCATGTCGTCGGGCGTGTCCTGTTTCAGATCGATGACGAGATAGCCGTACGGCGGCGACGTGGCGTCTCTGGACGCTTCCTGTACAAACTTCAGGCGTCCCGGATACATCTGTCATGCCAAGTGTCCTATCTGTGACGCGTCGCAAGGATTCTTGAAAACCACCATGTATTGTGCGTTCAGACTGATCGTGCGACTCTCCCTGTTCTTCAGAAACAGGTTCTGCACGAGATACAGTACGGACGTGTTCTGGTGATGACTCTTTTTCGTGAACAATGTCGTGACCCATTCGTCCGTTTCCGCCATCAGATCGTCGATGACCACGAGGTTTCGCGTCGACGCGTCGAACGCACCGCTCGGCAAGCCTTCCTCGAAGCGTACCAGGTCGTTTTCGACGGCGGCGTAGGCGCTCTGCCTTTCGCCGTAACACCACGTGATCTTCTGGGGAGGCGGATCGATCATCGTTGCGGCGTGACGTAGCAAGTGCGTCACGAACGTGCTCTTACCGCATCCCGTCGGACCCGCGACGATGCAGGTGAAGGGATGTTTCCATCGCGTGTCCATCTAGTAGTCGGTGGTCACGTTCGACAATGTCGCGTTGTCCGCTGTGACGTTGGATACGACGACGACGACGACACCTCCACCACACCAACGAAGGAAGGGATCGTGGAACAAGACGTACAAGACGTACAGGTACAGACCGAGTATTCCCACTAGTGCTACAGCTACGACCGCTCGCGTCCGTGACATGGTACTCTATGACTATCGATCGCGTGACATCTGTCTAAATAGCGTTATCTTTTGTCGTGTGTCTCTGCATACTAACCGCGTGACAGCTAGAGGCGCCTATAACCCCAACTGACGTAGGGGCGCATTTCCTCATCATGTCAGCAGTGGTTCGGCATTACACGTCCACCGGACCCGTGGTGATTCCGTCCTCGTGGACCACGCGCTTAGCATAGAAGTAGGTCAACGCCGCACGTTCCTGGATGTACGTCAGCACTGATGAGTGATTGACCCGGAACCCGCGATTCTCCCCGCTTCCGCTCCGACGATTGGTCAGCACGTCCAGGAACGTCTGCTTGTCGATGGTGTTGAGTCGTTTGTTCAGTCCCTTGGTGCTGTATTTGTCGACCGTACCCGAACAATAGTAGGTCTTGCTGCACAGACCCAGGAAACAGTCGCCGGACCATTCGACCTTGAAGAGTCCCGGTGTTCTCTTGTCGTACGCCCTGCGCGCCTTGCAACACGTCTCGGTGCCGTCCCACGGACGTCCGGCCAGTCGACAGCGCACGTAGTCGTTCTTATGTTCGACACAACATTCGGACGGTAGCCATTCGGAGCGATGACGAAAGTAGTGGTCGCGCAGTGCCGGGGTCACGAGGTCGTCGACGGACTCTCCGGCCAGAGCCAAATAGGCGCTGTCCGTATCGGTTTCACAGTACTCGAACAGTGGACGTTCCACGTACCTGACCATCAAGTTATAGTAGAACTCCAACATGCGCAGTTTGGCCCACTGCAACACGAAGAATCCCACGTGCGTGGGCAGGGTGTATTTAACGGTGCGCTTGTGCATTTCGATCTCATACGCATCGGCGACGACGACGTCGAGTTGACGGAAGCGACGATCGTTGATCGCGATCAATGCCCTCTTCTTCGTGCAGTAGGTGACCTCGCGGTGCTTATCGACGTTGGTGATAAATTTCCCATAGGAAGAATTCCCCATAAGTTTGTTGGTGTCCGCAATGATAGTCTTGTCGGGGTGGGCGTCTCCTTCGCGTCGTGCGGACGACACCGCCTCGCCGAATCGTCGGAAGCAGGCGACCGGTGTGTACTCGATGTCCTGGTAGACGTGGGTCACCTCGAGACCGTGCGCGAGGTACCATCGCAAGAGAGGTGTGGCGAGCAAGATCTTATCCCCACGATAACTCCCGACGAGCATGCGACGCAGGGTTGCCATGATGTCGTGTTCTTCGGCGTAGCGACGCATGAACGGTCCGAGGTCATCGCGGGTCAGATGGATGTTCTTGAAGATGGGCTGCATCTCGGCAAAGTGTGCGCGCAGGTCCTCTGGTACGCGTATGTCGCACTGAATCATACCGAACACACTACCGTTGCGCACACCTGTCAGGATCTGTTGTGACGTCATTTTGCAGCGCACCTGTCGACGGTGTTGACGAACGTCCAGAAACTGTTTCACGCATGGTTCGCGTCTCGCAACCTTCCACTCGCATTCCCACAACTCGACGACCCGCACAAAGTGACGAAGATAGGCCGTGTTCTTTCTCGTTTCGGCGAGCAGTTGCGTCATGGGTTTGCCGTTGACCTCGTTGACCTCACGTCCGGTGCACGGACAAACGTGGTAGTAGCATCCGTGAAACTGATAGGCCGTCTTCGTTTCGCTGCACCAACCGTCCACCAACAGTTTACCGATGCACTTCTCTCGACCGTTGGACTGGTGACGTATGATGCGTCCCGTGCTTTCGGACTCCCACGTCAGCCATTCGGCGGCCATCTGACCTGTAGGCTGTGCCGCTTCGGGTCGGAACTCCTTCTCTTCCCTTCGTCGCGTGTACCATCCCGTCGGCATCTCTTGCGATATTGACCACAGATACAATGCATTCGCATCGTATCCGACGATGGCTTGACACGTTCGAGCCGCGTCGCCGTAGTCGTTACGACGAATCTTCGTGACCCCCTTCTCGTGATGTTTGGTGAAGATGAGTGACGGCCCTCCGACGATGTTCTCTCTGATGAGCTGATGGACGTCCTTGTTCGTCTCGTTGAAGAGCGTAAAGAACGTCCTCTCCGGCACGTAGGTGAACAGGTAGGTCAAGGTCAAACCAGGTATACTGATCCCTATGTCGAGACCGCGGTGTCGGTAGAAGTCGAACTGTTTGGCTATGGCCTCCAAGAACGGTACGACGTCCCTGTTGTTGTACCAGACGAGAAAGTCTCGCAAAGTCTCCATGTCGTTGTCTCGCCACACCTCCCGACATCGCCTGTAGTCGTCGTCGGATATACCTTCGTTCTTCAGTCGACTGAAGAAGGCCTCTTTGGGAGGTAGAGCGGTGTCGTCGAGTCTCTCCATGCTGTCCATGTATTCGTACGGGAAGTGACCTTTCGTGACCTCGCAACCGTACGCTTTCAGGTACTTGTCGTACGAGAATCCCGGGGCGATATAATGAGTCATATCGAGGAATTTCAGGTCGACCGTCGATAGACACATAAACGTGTTGCCACGTTTGATCACGTGAAACGTCTCTTCCTCCTCTTCCTCCTCCTCCTCCCCGTCCTCTTTTACTTTCTTTGTGGACAGGAAGTAGGATACCAGGAACTGCTTGACGACGTTCAGATCGTACCTGGCCGAGTTGAAACCGATGACAAGCAACTGATGAAGCCAACCGTACAATTGTCCCATGATAGTTTTGTAGGGATTGGTCGGTTGTCGCTGTGACTCGTTGTTCCCCTCTGTGGCAGTCGCCTCCACGGCGGAAGCTTCCTGTTCGTCCCACGTCACGATAGCCTCCGCGAGTTCGCGGAGGGTGCCCTCGTATCTGTCTACGATGGCTTCGTAGGCTGCTTCGCTCGTCGTCTGAAGGATGGTCATCATGTCCGATACCAACTTGTTGCTGTCGCCGTCCGTGATGAGACATTGCTCCTGTTCGAATCCGGGTACGTGACTCGCCAGGGACACGCTCAACGTTACGCGATGAGCCACCCAGTGGATCTTGTCGCTGTCCGTCGGAAGCTGTGACGTATCGAACCAGGATTCGAAGTCGAAGGTGGCGCGATAGGGATAGTAGCGCAACCACTCGGGAACGCGAATGTTTTCGTCGTCCAACCGCTGGAAGACTGTTGGCGACGGACGGTAGACGCCACCGGGATAGATCTTTCGCACACCTCCCGTACACCCGCGCTCGTGTCTCTCTAGTTTGTATGCGTAGTGCCATAGCGAGTCGCCACACTTCCTACATCGATAAGAGTGACAGTACATGTTCACATCTTGTATGTAGGAAAAGTGTGTCTCGTGATTGATGTACATCGTTTGGAGATAGTGACACAAGGAACGGCGTACGAGTTCGGCAGTCGCCTTTCCACCTTCTTCTTTTTCCGGTTCGACGGGCGTGTAGACGCACACGTTTGTCTCAAAGGTGGTCTCGACGCGATAGAGGTCGTCCATCGTCATCCCGTCAAAGTCTTTCATAGCCACTCCGTCACGGTCGTACTTCGCGTAGAGTACCTTCGCAGTGGGTTCCTGGTGGTGGCGGTCGCATCCACGATGCAGAGCCAGGCACCGGAAGAGGCACATATTGTCGGTGTACTTTGTCTTGTTGACGGGGTCTCTTTCCAATCCGATGACAGCTTTGTTCCGTTTGATGTACCTCGGCAGTGTGACGTCCACACATCCTATCGGATGATCTACGATGTGATTGACGAAGAAAGTGACATTCGTGACCACCACGCATACCCACTGACTGTCCGGACGTTGATTGATGACCCATTGCAACACGTCTGTGTCTCGGATACGCTCCAGAAACGCATCAAAGTCTTCAGTGTTTGTGATCAGACACGATTCGTCAAGGTAACGACCACAGCAGTTACAGGACGAATGGTAGTACCTGTACCTTTCGTGGTTTTGTTCCTCAAAACAAAACCATAACTCAAATTAATCTTAAACGCATGCGTCTGTTCGCGGAACATGATTTTCAGTGACGGTTCTAGAACGCTCGTGTACGGTGTCGACACTCCGTAATTGTACCTGGATTGCACGGGTCCTCTATCCACGTGGGTGCTGATGGTCGACCAGTGATCTCGGACGACGTCTCGTAGCTCCCTCGATTGAGTATCTGCGAAGGGGAGTCGGGGCGGTGGTTGTATCGGGTCGTCATCGTCGTCAGCGGCGCTCACACGTGGTCGCTCTGTACGTCTCGCACGCTTGTGTAGGGGTGGGTCGCTCGCTTTCACACGTCTGCTACATACCGTCTTGATATGACGTAACAGGTTGTCACGTCTCGTGAACTCAAGTGCACATCTCTCCCAGCGGTGCAGTGTATCACGTGACCTGCACGTCGTCCTCGTGTGCTGTACCTGGTTGTGTCGTCTTGTGAAGCCTCTTCCGCATATCGGACATGGATACTTAGTGGTTTTCCGTGGTTCGTCAGATGGCACCACTCGCGACGATGGTTTATTGTAGGTATGGTCGTCGTCGTCGACGACGACGTGTGATGCTGAATGCGTTTGATCTATGTGACGTTGTATATCGGCGTGTGTATCGAGGACGAGGCCGCAGTGACGACACTCGTGTTGCTTCATCGTCTACCTACAACTGAAGGATGGGAGATCCTTGTACGTTTCTATATATATCCTACACTGCGTGACGACATATAGACAGAGGGGGCGTGGCTATGCTACGTATAATACACTACATTACATTGCATGTATGTTTTCACTGATCGCAACGAGCTTTGAAGGTATATCAGCGTGGGGGACAAGAACAACAGACACCGGAACCTGGATTACATATATCTTTTATTTCATTAATTACAACTAAAAGCGAAAGCAAATACAAATAAAAGTAATTAATACAAATAAAAAGCAAATACAAATAAAAGCGAAGCTAAGCGCCTACAGTGACAGACAAGAAGCGCCTATAACCCCAGCTATGCGTAGGGGCGCATTTCCTCTTGTCGTCACTGCAGCGGGCGCTTCCGGAGTGACTCCGTAATATGAGCGACGTGCTCGTCACGAATTATGTTACGGGCGATTTCGTCGCACATCGTCCGTACAGCCGTGTCTATCGAGCATCTCTGTGTAGCAAACAACACCCCGGCTAAACTCTCGATGTTCAGCTCGAGGTGTCGCACGCTGTCGAACGGAGCCGAGTAGGCCCACGGGATAGCCGTACATGTCTTCGACCAGACGATGTGTCCGTCGTAGGCCACGTCGAGCGTCGATCTGTCTTTCCGCAATGCCTCATACTCGGAGGATGTCATGGTGACGTCATAGTCGTCGTCGTCATCATCGCATGTCATCTCCAATGATTCGGAGGATGTTGATGGTGGTGGGGATGATACGCACGTCATCTCTAGTGGTGGGGTTGAGTGTCGCCGCTCGTGGAGTTGTGTGAGGAGGGTCTGACGCAGCGGCATGGGGGTGTGGTGGCGGCGTCGTTTTTTCGGTGCCCACTCTAGCGGGTTCTGTCCATACGACTGTTGTATGAGAGCCAGTCCACTAGAGGGAGCATCGGTGACCTGTCAGCACAACAACAACAACAACATTAACAGGGTGTTTTCTCGTCCGACAGTGATATACCACGTGTACGTAGGATGGCTTGCACACGTGCTATGATGTCACGTGCCCTCATCGGTGTGTCCGCCATATACCTGTAATGGTGCACTGCATACTTCACATTGTCGTAGATCAGATCACTACGCACCAGGTAGATGTTGTTTACCTCACCTTCAAAGATGCGCCACAGTTCGTTGCTTACGAACCGGACGATGGCTTCGAGTGCTACTGTGCGCAGTTCAGTGTACCAGACCTGCCTTTCCTCCTCCGTGTCGTCTTGTTGTTTCGCCTCCCCGTCTTCCTTCTCATCCGTCACGTGTATACCACGGCTATGTAGACTCGCTTTCACCCATGATATAATATCACGAGCAAACCACGGTGTGTACACTGCGCATACCAGCTCGGAAACTACCATACGGAAACTATCAAATATACGTGTGTGATCTACACTGTACAGGGCTTCGTGAACGTCCGCATAGTGTCGATACAGTTCGTCGGCTGCCTGATGCACGCAGGCGCCGGTTAGAATGGCTATAAATAGATCACTATCTATCATTTGGTCCGCGCGCTTCTGAATGGCATCCACCTTCTCTACCGACTTCTGTAATTCACTACGCCTCCGGACCTCATCATCATCAACAACATCATCATTCCAATAAGTATCACATTCACCATCATTAGCAACATCATCATCTTCATCACTAGACCACGAACATGATCCCACTCAGATAACAACATCATCATCATCACTACACCACGAAGATGACCCCGTACAGATGACACTTGCCTCAACATCATCATCGGTGAAGGTCAGGCGACGTTTCACTCCGCGCTCGGATGGTGTTGCCTGGGGCGTCGTCGTCAACCAAGGGCCCGTCTACAATACGATAGAGACAATTACATCATAACTTCCGGTGTCAAATAGACATTCAGACAGACACATCCTCCATACCACTAGGGACAGGGTCTCTCTATACTCCGTCAGGGGGCGTCACCTACTATTTCGTCTCTGTCAGGTGGCGCCTCTTACGACTGGATTATTTCCAGTGCTATCACGATATAGTTTCGGTAGCCGGACTTTGTTGTCTTTCTAATTGTCACCCTAGCCTGTTTGCCACGTAGTACATTCAGCGCCTGGTAGCGTTCGTCGTCGCTTTTAAGCGTCATATAGTCGCTTGCTGTCAGTCCCCCCGTGGCCCGCTGGACTAGACGATCAAATCCCGTTGCCCACACTTCATTGCCCCGGCGATCGGCGAACAACATACCCATAGCATATTTGTATACAGAAATTCCCTTCTGTCGGCCATGGACCGGACATGTATTGACACTATGTTGATCTTTCGTCGTTTCGACGTGAACTTTTCGATTACAGATACGATACGCCGGATAACATACATATTTAGTCGACAGAGCACATGTTACCAGTGTGAGTGGACGCACGAATGCGTATGCTCCATCACTTACTTTTTCGAGGTCCGACAACAGCATTTCCTCGGGGTTGAAGTCGGGCGTCGCCATCTTGTCGTGCAGGAGTCGGTGTATACGAGAAGAGCTTCGAACGGCAGCGAATCGGAGAGAGAGTGTTTGTTCTGTTAGATTTAGCCTGGGTTTATATACATATTCATTCCCTCCAGGCATCGTCCACGTGATACCCTAGTCAATGACATCATGCGTCCCTGGGCGTTCGCGTCTTATCGAGCGCATGACCTTATCTCTCTCTCTCTCGTACTCTGTCCCCGTGTGGCTGTCTGTCTGTTTTTTAATGGACGCCTTATGTAAGCCGTACAGAGCACTGCCTAACGAAGTGCCTCACCTGCATAAGAATCACACCGAGTGTATTCTTACCTGTTTCGTTACGCTTTGAACTCTTGCCCCAATACCCTTCCGCGCTGGGTACATTCTCAATAAATCGTGCGTCACCTGTGTCGAGCAAGCGTTGTCGTAGTTTAGTTGCGCGGAACTTCGCGGCTACTATTGCGTACATCACGGATCGGCGTTGTGATAGCCATGTAGCGGTTCGATCTGGTGTCCATCGGATGCTTTTACTCCAGTATTTCGCCTGTAATCCACTGCGCGCAGTTTGAATCTTTCTCGCTGTGTTCTCGTCGTGAAAATGTTTGGCTTTTCGAAACTGATATGCTGCTTCTGCGCAAGCAAAGTCCTCGCCCCATATGTGTATATCACACGCATGGAAATTCGATAGGAAGTGACCAGCACCCCTGAATTGTATATCCAAGCACTTGACCGCCATATGTTTCATCGCTGACCACTCACAGAGTTCTTTTCTCTCGTCTGTATTGTTAGCATTCTGATAAGGTGCATTCCACATGCATTGTCATCTGTCTAGCTAGCTGCCCTTCGTACATCACGCGCTTATCGTCACCAGCTGTTCCCTCTGTCATATGACTGATATCGGTTTGTACTTTACTACACCGAAACTTTCCATAACCACATTACTTCCTACATAATCGATCCCTCCAGGCATCGTCCACGTGACACCCCTAGACAATGACATCATCTGTCATATGACTGGTATACTTTACTACATCGAAACTTTCCATAACCACATTGTTTCCTATGTAATCCCTCCAGGCATAGCCCACGTGACAATGACATCATGCGTCCCTGGGTGTTCGCGACTTTAGCCCTTTTCATACACCGGTATTTTTTCCATTCTACAGTGTGTCTTAGAAGTTGCCTTCACAATATACATATATATATATCTCGTTTGTTACATTCACATCATACCATTCGCAACTATGACTTCACCGATACTCGCGACTTTAGCCCTTTTCATACACCGGTATTTTTCCATCTTACAGTGTGTCTTAGAAGTTGCCTTCACAATATATATATATATCGTTTGTTACATTCACATCATACCATTCGCAACTATGACTTCACCGATACCTTGGGCACAACTTCGTGAGGAGTGGCGTCTCCGTGATGCTTCCCGTGAACAAATGTAAGTACTTTTATTATTCATTTCAGTATATTATTCTTTGCTTTGTTTCATTCGATAGATATCCTATGCATAATTACACAGAGTTCTTCACGCAACCTACCTGTGGCGTCTCACCTCTATTTCTGACATGTCGTTACCTCTCCTTTTCATTTAATTTCATTTCGTATTCCTTACGCTTACGTTCGTTATGTGTCACAGTTGTCTATATTTACATTTCAGGTCTGACAGTGCTACTGTTGATGACAATGATACCTGGAGTATGGCAAGCAGTGATTCCAGTGTCTCGGATTGCACGTGAGTGTTCAACGATTATATACATACTTTACTAATACTTATTTATGTTCTACTTACCACGTTTCTCATTCTCTTCAATGTATATACACAGACCTTTCTTGTCTCTCCCGTCTGCTGTTGACCTAGCTTGCCCTTTTATCGTGTCGGCTACCTACGCGGTGTCTGGTTACATCGCTGATAGTCTATTCCCACCGGCTGTATAATATCATATATGTTTAAACAACAATATTTTAAAAGTTTTCATATATGTTCCAGAGAAGAAGAACTCCGTGATAACCACTACTGCTCGTTCTGTCTGGTCTTGGATGAACTATTGCGGACACGGGCCCGATTTGACCCCGACCCTGTTTCCCCTCCGGACACAGGGGATGTCGAAGATTGGTGTGCGGAGACCAATGATGATGATGATGATGTGGGTTTTGATGTTGAACGCTAATGTTATTAAAACTAATTCCCCCACTGTACACAGGGGGTGTCGAGCGTTGGTGTGCGGAGAGCAATGATGATGATGAGGGTTTTGATGATGAATGCTAATGTTATTAAAACTAATCAACTTTCAAACTGTGGTGTTTGTCGATTATTACCTTAGCAATAATTCTTCTTTCATACATACATACATACATACATACATACATGCATACATACATATTTTAAAGTTTCATATATATATATATATATATACTCTTTCGTTTATTCCTCGTTATACACGGTTTATAAATATTATTCACACACATCTTTCAGTATACAACATAGGCAGACTTACCTATCACTTCGTCAATGCATCATTTAGTTTACTTCTTTATCTCTCATGATACACCTTTTAAAACTTTTCTCTTTGAACTTTCGTTATTACTCGTCAATACATCATTCAGTTTACTTCTTTATCTCTCATGATACACCTTTCATCAACTTTCATGGCTACTCACTCCACCACCAGGGGGCGCTACATACACTCACACATACGGTCACGTGACTACTCACTTTGCTCAGGGGGGCGGCCGTTGAAACCTCCCTAGTATCGCTCAAAATACTGCGAAAACTCCTCAGGATACCCCTCCAGATGGCCAATGCTACTACTTACGTGATTCAATTTAAATACAGTCAGGGTTGGCAGTTAGGTTTCTGACAGGACAATTTACAAATTGTTTGCACGTTGATGACACTGAAGCCACAGAGGCTTCGCTTCAAGGAACATACTTTCCCAGTCAGAAATCTCTAGTTAATAACCACAGTTGCAAGTAGTTGAAAGGCCGTAATAATTTTTGTTTGTTAAATCAAGCCAGGAAATCCATAATATAATGCCTTTGTTGCTCTCATAAGAGACACGACTAACTGTTGGAATCTTCTTCTAAAAACTTACAGTGACTCAGTCAGCCTTTAGACAAGTGTAGCCAGCTTCCAGTGGCACCTTGCAGTGCAGCTAAAGAACAAAGGGGATATTGATCATTGAACAATAACAGGTGGTAATCCACCCTGTGAGTAAACAGTAGAACTTTGTGGATACTGCCAGGGGTTCACCCACTGCCAGCCAAATGTCCTCCTCATTAATTAGCAGTGTTAGATGAATGACACATTGAGACCACAACTAAGGCATTGGGTATTTTGCATGGTTTACTATTGAATTCATAAAACTTTGTTTTGTTGAACTATCAGTGAAAAATTGCAAAACTTTTTATTTATTTTATATTTTTCGAATAAAATTTGTTTGACTTTATTTCCTGTAACCTTCTTTCCAGCCCATATGTGTTCTACCTGTACTTAGTTAATAAGTTGACACTTGTATATTGTCTAGTTGTTTGTTATGTACTACACTTTTACAATATATATACAATAATAACTTTGCCACACTCATATCATTGTAATTGTTTCACAACTGGGCAAATGACCTTTTCACTCGTGAGTGATGGGCAAATGACCTTTGGGCAACATATGTTTACCTAATGAAATTAAAAAGTTTACAAGTTACATACCACACACATATGTAATATTATATATATATTGACGGGTAGTAGTGCTGTCAAACCATGTTCATTTTCACAAATAATCTATGAATACTCATTCCATATTCCAATTAATGACTTTGTTCGACAGCTTCAACACAAAGGCGCGAACTACCTCAACATCACTGCCGCCGTCACATATGACAAGATTTGTGTTGGCTTTATCGAGCATCAGTGTTCGTAGCAAAGGCAGCTCAGGTGTCCAGTCACTTCCTGAGGCTGGATGCAGCTCAGGACAGTTAGAACAAACGTAAGTATTAATTGATGCTGCTATGCAAACGTTATATATATATATATATATATATAAATCATAGCATAATAATTGGAAGATATGCAAACATATGTGATTGGGTTTAACAATTATGTTTTATTCTGACCAATCTTAGGGTAGTTACACCATCTTTGGTTGATAAGGCTTTTGTGAAACTTTCAATTACTTTCTACATTTAATTTGCAGTTAAATTTTTGAACTTAATGGTCTATTTATTTAATTTGGAATAATTATGTTGCAAACATAAATTCGTATATACAGTGCAAGTATGTTTCATTAGCACCCCCCTCCCCCACCCCCCGTCTTCCAATATCACCACTCCAGCCAAGCGGCTGAAGTTATAGTTATGGCGGCTCAGTAGCGCCAAAATTTTGACTACACCATTTGGTTTGGCCAGGCTCAATTTCTGAATCCACCCCTGTATGTGAATGTGTTGTTTGTCTGCATGAGGATTTTGCAGTAATGGGTGTCCTCGTTAAATTGCATATTGTTGTTAGAAATGCATGTGAATTAAAGTAAAGACAATGTAAAGTACAAACATTTTATTGAAACTATTTGATAAGATTGACTACAAAATTATGAAAAGCACAATACAACTACAGGTACAATCACTGCACTTGATGTGTATAATGTAATAATTTTTAATATCACATACACATCACATGCACATAATATGCAAAGCAACAATAGAAACAAAAATTAGGAAGAGGTTGAAAAATGTCAAGTACATATAACAAACAAACAGTTACTTTTATCATGATTCTTTGTTGCAAAAAACAACACTAGTTAGTACATGTGATATCAAATGCTAGTTGTAGTTTATACATGCCTTATATGTTTACAACTCACAAAATTAGTGACTAAACAATGATGTATATTTAACCAAAAAAAATTAATACCCATAAAATGTAAACCAATGAGAAAAAATTACTTAGAAAGATGTTTAGTTGAACTTAAAATAGTGACTAGACTAGACAGGGTCATCCCTATGTGACTGAGAATTACATATACAATCACTACATGCTACATTGCTCCAGTTTACTCAGCTGTATGAAGAGTACCTGCTACAGACAGTGGTGGATAGTCTTCGCATATTAATTTCAGCTTAATGCTTCCCAAGTCAAGATGGTGTTTTTGATTTAACAGGTCTGCCAGGGAGCCAGTAAAGTGCTTTGAGCAATCCTGAGGACTGGATAGTATACAATATCAAAACTAACCTTACTCAAGTGTTGTTTAATTATCATGAGAAATGAAAATGTAATGTAAATTATTTGTGAAAATATAAAACAGTGATAAAAAAGAATAATTTAGAAAGATGATACATGGCATGACAAATATATAACAGTCCTCATGATTCATAGATAATTTAAACAAGTAAAATGCTGCTGTCAGTGTATCAACAGACTGTTGCTGAAAAATGTAAAAAGGCTTTCAATACCATTACTTCATCACAAACTTGTGTTGTACATAACAAGTGCCTGGTGTATGTTGCAAGAACTCAGCTGGCTGCCACTGACTATCAGCAACACAAAGACAATGAAACCCTACCACTGTAACCATACTGGATAATTCATGTATTTTTTCATGGACACTGGTAAAAGTTATAGTTGAATTGAATACAAATACCTTGTATTATTGACTTTTGATAAATGTGTCGTCACATATAAAAATATCATACATATCAGAGCCATGCTAATTGTCACTTTTTCTCCGGTATAGGTAGATGCAGATGTACAGCAAAAAGTCAGGAAGCTGGTATGCAGTACTATCAAAGATAACGATGTAGTTCACCGAAGAATGCTCGACACTGAACCTCTCTCACAGCGTTGAAAGTTGTTGCCCGAAGACTCATGCCATAACTGCCAGACCCTGGCACCCACCGTTCCTTCACCAATTGCAGAGCTAATCAGGCGTCACTTCATTCTTATGTCGAGCAACCTGCATTCTACATTGGTTTCCAGTCAGTCAAGCTAACTGACTGATCTGGAAGCCAGTGTAACCCCTTGGCACTGGGGGATCTGTCATGGATGCAACTCACGACACAATTGGGATCACTCGGTGGACATTCACATGACAAACTGTTAATATGCAGCATATTGCATGGCTGTAGAATCTTGTCCGAGATCCTGGACATACAACTGCCCAGTATGCCATATTAACTTGGAGAGCTAGTAGTACTAAGCACACTAGTTCAATCTCCTGTAAAGAAAAGCATATGTTCAGTAAACAAAAACAGGCATCATAATAGTGTTGGGAGGAAATAATTATGGAGTTGTTCATTGTCATAATCAGTAAATATAAAATCATGTTTCATGTATGATCTGCAGCATTTCACAAGAAAAAAGGCAGCAAGAAATGTTCTACTACAGCTGCATCTATACATGTTGATATCTTACTTCTTAGGAACAGTCAGTGTTTAGCGGGTGGAGAAAGAGGGTGGGTTGATACAGCATGCAGACATTAGTGGATTATGCTATTTTTCAAAACGGTGACAAATTTTAACTAATTTTCTTTACTAGGTGTTCATTGTCATTACATCAATTTTAAATTGTTCAATTTCATTACAGTGACGCTTGATCTTAATTAATATTATAGACTAATTTTAATTCTGCTAATCAGTAAAGTGCATTTATATATTTTTTTTTTTTTTCAGTATATAAATTCATGTAACTGTCCGCCATGTGTAACTACTACACATATTCATGTTGTTTGACATTTTAAGCCTGAGGTTTAATGGTCAAGGTGAATGTTGGAAATGACAAAATTAGGTGTATTTTCTAACAGTGTATTTTCCTCGTCAAGTATTCAAAGGTTCATAATATGTATGTCTACCTTCTTCAAGAATTAATCATTTATTTTATAAATTTATTTTAGGGTCATCGCCATATGCTAAATACTTTTTAAAGGTGTATTAATATGTCTTTGTTGATACACTGGGTATAATATACAAGTGCAGAAGTCAACCTAGTTTTTCATGTCCAAGATGTTATTATTAAAATGTGTATGAAAACAAATGTATATTTAAATGTGCACATTAAAATATTGGTGTCCTGTAACTTACGCTATTATTTACTCCATAACAAGTTCCTGTTTATAATATTTGTGCTGTATCTTAGGCCCATGAAGAAAGAAGAGACACACAAAAAATGCATCCTGCCTGTTTATTGTTGTTTGAAAAAGTGTGGTTGTGGACAATGTGGTGGATAACGTAAGTTACAGTGTCCACCATTTCACGTCCAGAGTGCTCTGATCATTCTTAACATTTTAAAAGTCTTGGTTGGATTCTGATGAGGTACTAGCATACATCAGTCAAGCAAATTTTGATTTCTGAAGTGTCTCACATTCTCATATTTTTGTTAAAAGACACCATGTAACTTACATCGTGAACTTCACTTGGCATTGCGCCACATAACAGTGAGTAAAGATATCTTATCTTCTTAAATTTTAGGTGTAGATGTATTTTGGTTACCGTCTAAGACATTGTTTTTGCTGTCCAGTCCTCTTTTTTGGCCCAGTATTGTGCTTCACCTATATATATTTACCCAGACACATATATAATGTAATATAAATAATAATTCACGAGTAAGGAGCTGTTAGGTTTCTTTTAAACTGGTTAATGGTCAGGAGTATTCTAAGTTTATGAGGCAGGGTATTCCAGAATACTGGTCCTGAATAATTTATTGTTAGGTTTCGAATGTTTGTTCTTACATTTAACACATATAAATTTGCCAAACCTCTTACAAATAAGCCTGCTGGTATCCATTGACAAAGAAAACTATTATTTCATCAAGGCAGTATCATATCATACTGGCATGCCAGTGCTCTGAGTTCGAAACCTAGACCGAGCAGGCATGATATTTGGTGTAAAAATCTGGCTCTCAAAATTGGGGACTGTGTATCCCTCGTGACTCGGTAATGTCGGTCCCGTCTCAATTTGGGACGTAAAAGAACCACTGAGGACGACAAGCACCCTGGTAGTGACCACCCTCAGTGCCAGCATATAAAGAATGAGACCTCATAAGGCCATTACATTGTAACCACAATAATACAGACTAGTCAGTTAATAGAACATTGCCAAGCGCTGGAGACAACTAGAACTACAAAATATGAAAACAAATACTAAGATACAAATTTTACAATAACAATTTACATAATGTCAAAAAAATATAAAACAAATAACTGTGTGATGGGAGACTCCACACTATTATTATTTTTAAAGTTTAATAATAGGACATTGTTACGTAGCCGAGCATCAGAACCGTGTGTGCCAGTGATAAATGTCTGAGCACTAAACGCGCATGCGCCTATTGTGGCTTCTTTCCGGTGCACGGACGCGGAGCAGCAAGCCGAGCATCGGAACCGCGTATGCAGGGGTAGAACTTCAGCATTTATTTTACTAGACAGCAGGACTAGTAAAGACAAAAGTTTACTAGTCCGCCAAAAGGTTTACTAGTCCTGCAAATAAAAAACATAGCACAAATTTAGGTCACAACAATTTTATTTAAAACACAAAAAACCACAGTGTCATCCAGGCCTGGCGTTAACACTGCCTGTCAGTCAGTCAGTGTCACTCAGAGTCGGAGGCACTACTGTCACCACAGTCGGTGTCACTGCTGTCAGTGTAACTACTACAGTCGGGCCTTGGCCTAAGCGGCTGAGTGTCTGGCTTCCGGGCTCCACCAGCACTCTACAGCTCGATTGCCTCCTTCGGTTCAAATGCAGCGATGTCTGGTGAACTCAGCTGAATGGTCAACAGATCAGTCAGTCGATCTGCCTTCAGGACTGACCGGATGCTGCTCTTCGTCAGCTTCAGCTGACTGAAGCCTCTCTCCGCATCAGCCAAGCTGGCTGGCAGAGTCAGAATGGCGTCAACAAGCCCAAGTATGTTTCCATACTCAGCCGAGCTGGCTGGCAGAGTCAGAATGGCGTCAACAAGCCCAAGTATGTTTCCATACTCTGCCTGGTGGGCTGCATTGACACTAGACCATGTCAGCTGTCGCACGTCTGGGGACTGTTCATACAGGATCATCTTCAGAAGTGTCCGCTCCGTCTCCACACTGGCAGTATCGATGCCAGCGTCGCGAAGCACAGGGCCAAAATGGTTGTTGAGTGTGGCCACAGCGTCATTTCCATAATCACCTGCAGCTTCAGGCCACAGCTTGAAGCTAACGATTGATGATGCACGCACAACGTCCGAATTGCTGTCAACGAAGCGACCCTCTAAACAGCTGACCAGGTTGCCCAAGATCTGCAGTCGGGTCTGCTTGGCGAAGACAGCACCTGTGAGTGTCTCACCATGGAAGTCTTCCATGCGCGCCAGGGCACGCTCCTTGGCAGTTGTGGTCGTCTTGTACATCACAAGGGTAGCCACAACGGATGTCAGCGTGGCATGTACATCAGCAACTGTCGCAGTCACTGTCTGAGCCACCAGCGACAGCTTGCTCAGAACAAACAGCACATCGAGAAGGAAGTGTGCCATCTCGATGATGTCTCGTCGGTGCAGTGTCGCCAAGAAGCCAATGGCCTTTGCCTTGGCATCTCCGGAGCCCCCGGGCACTTGCATCTGCGTCAGATGCAGGACATATGCTGGATATCCCTTCACAAGGGCCTGCAGTGCCTTCAGCAGATGTGGCAACCAGCGAGTGCCACCGACACGTGGTGGAAGGGCACATGGCAGAGACAATGTGTCGAATGCTGCCTTCAAGTTGCTACGGTTCAGTGGCGAGTGATGGTAGAACAAGTAGAGGCTCAGGAGGAGACCGCTCAACTTTGTGTACATGGGCAACCGACACAATGCGTCCTTGTATGCAAGTTCCAGGCGATGCGCATAGCAGTGGATTGCTTGCAGACACGGCTGCTCATTTCGGAAGAGCGTGGCGACACCGTTGGCTGATCCGGTCATAACCGACGTTCTCAATATCAGCGAAGGCAGTAGAGACGACACCATTCACTGCATACCTCACGTACACTATCTCCGCTTCCGTGATGGATGCATCTGTCGTACCGTCACTTATGAGGGCGAGAAAGTGAGCACTCTCTAGGTGCTGTGCGAGGTGACGGCGCTCAACCTCAGCGATGGCACGCACGAACTGCTTGCATGCCTTGTCATTCCGATAAGTGTTCCCCACATCAAGGCCCTTCTGTGCGTCCAGGGTACACTGCCACACATAATCTGTGAACGGACGCCGGTGCTTTGCTATCGCGTGACAAGTTCTGAAACATCCAATGCAGGAAATATTAAATATCATAGTATTAAGTAAATACTGAGTATAGTCACAACATAACAACCTTCCTCAGCAAACAGTGAATATTAAAAACATACTCGCTTTCAAAACAAAACTTGACGAAGATTTGAAAATGGGCAGGTTTAAATTTTAATAAAAGCACAAAAATCACAAGACAAGCCACGTTCTCAAAACCAAAAATATGATGCATAAAGGCGGGAAATACAACACGAAATAGTATTACTTTTGAACCCGAAGATCCAGGCAAGTTATAACACAGATCTACATCAAATGCAAATTAATAATTTCCCATGGCATTGTTTACTGCACGGCACACTTGAAATGAGAGATAACAGAGAAATGAGGGATAATAATTTAAACCATATAGTGCTAACCCTAACAAAGTACAATCAAACACAATATTTTTTTTACATTTTATAACATTATATCACATGGGTAACATAATTACCTAAACAAATGCGTCAGACGGTCCATGGTGGCCGTGTTCAGCGCTTGGATGGCTCGGTGGGCAGGTGCAGTGCCGGGACGGGCTTCGAACGCAGTTTGCCGGAAGACAGCTCGTGTGTGCGCCTCGCTTGTACTGTGTGCGCGTAGCGAGTCTGGACGAAAGTTGTCCGTGCCAGTCAAGAACGCATTCTTGCCACGGACACCAGTTACGTTGTGTGTCCTGCACACTTTGCAAAACATCAAATCGTTGTCGTCATCGTAGGACAGCCAAGTGTGGTCTCGTTCCCAAACCTTCAAATAGCCACGCTGTCGTTTCTGCTGGTCGTACAGCGTGTCCCGTTCTCGCTTTTCCACCTTGCGTTTAACTTCTGGTTTTGCAACCTCAGTTAAATAACGATGCATCGTGCGTAAACGTAACAAAATAATTAGTAATGAATTAACAAAATAATTGATGTAGAACTGAAGATGTGAACCGTATTCGAAATCCGCGCATTTGAAAATAGATTAGAAAATAGACGCGAAAATGGACGCCAATTGCGCTCATTAGCCGGTACCCCTCAACATGATACGCTAAGCCAAACAAAACGGTCGTTTCAGATTTCTATGTCACACAACAACCAATCAAAAGTACCGTTTCACTGTCGATTCACATTAGGTGAAGATTTACTTTGTCAATTGTACGGTTGGTGGCGCCACGCAACACGCTGATTTTTACTAGACAGCCGGACTAGTTGGTAGGCCGGGTTTACTAGTCCGCCGTAATCTTTACTAGTGTACGGACTAGCGGACTAGTGGGTAGTTCTACCCCTGCGGTATGTCAATGATAAAGGTCCGAGCACTCAACACGCATACGTGTGCATGTTGTGGTGCTCGGACACAGCGCATCGGAACTGTGTTCATCGGTGTTATAGCTGGTCCGAGCACATTCCCGACCGCGCTGCGTTTCAGTTCTCCCTTTGTCTCGGATTCATTACTTATCGTACAGCTTACTAAAATAGGTCTACTAACATATACATTGAATATATACTATAATTATCTAGGTAATGCTGCCAGTCATTTGCACGACGCAACATGATTATAAGAACATTTATGTGTTCAAATGATATAAACAAAACTTTGTTTACTATTTTATGATGGAGTTTTCATAAATATATGCTATTAGAAAATGTGTCTCTTACAACAATATGTTCCAAATGGTGTTAGGATTTGACAGATATTATAGTGCTACTGACATGATTATTTACAGGAATCTGCTTATTGTGTTCCTGGTATTAGAACTTTTGACATATAGATTTACATGCCGGTTATAGTTCTAAATTATATTTTTATTGATGGTTCAAGTAGCAGCAATATTTTACTTACTGGCTATATGTAACTATTGCCAATATCACAACTATAGAACGCAATAATGCATTTGTTTGTTGTGTGGAGTCTGCGAATAAAGCATATTATTATAAATAAAATATACTTTTAGTACACCTATAGCCATAGTAATTTGTAAAAGCAATTGCTCAAAGCAATGTAGTCTAATTACAGCATATACATGCACATAATTGCCAACAAAATATAAACGGAATAAAACTATGGTATCATAATTACACGAAAAGCATAAGTATTGGCAAGGACATACAGAACTATTTTAATGTAGGCCCTATATGTGTGGGCAATAGTAGTTTTGTAAAATATGTATGTATGTAAATAAAGAAGTCATTATTATTATTGTTCATGTTATTATGCGGGTGCGAGCCCAGTTGAGTTTTCTCGTTGCCCAGAAACCCCCCAAGAAATCCCACACTATACGGCAGTGTACAGTGAATGATGGCATGCAACATCCACCGTTACTGTGATACCCATTTGGGAACCCACAAATATATCTATCCTGGGTACGCCTCTGTTATGTGTTCTACATATAATGATATACTAGTTATGATGAATTATGACAACAGCAGAGTAGAAACACCAGAAGACGATTTTATTGAAATAATGCATACAGATGTGTGAAAGAACATGTCAAGTAATGCTATAAATACAATCACAGTTGCATAATAGCATCAGTGTCTAAGTACTGACACTATAAACCCATTAACCAGTTTAAATATATGTAAATACATTACATATAAATAGTAATAGGACTATCTAATATTTACTTTAGGCTATCTTAATTAACAATAAAATAATTATAAAATATCAAATGAAAATATTAATTCAATCTTTAAAACGCCACTGGCTTAAGGTCACAGGCTCCATTTGAAATGTTATATTTTAATTATCAGTCATGTGTTAAAAACTACTCGTCATAGATTAAAGTTGCATTCTGAGTTACACAACCATGTTTCAGGTGTATGTACAACCTAAACAATAATGTCAATATATACTTATTTGAGTATACTTGCTTCCGTATATGTCACTTTGGCATTTGATGTTATTTGATAAATTACGCTTTTGCAAAAAATAAACATGACATGCATACGTAATTTTAATTTGGATCTTAGAATTACATATTGTGTGAACGAAAATTTATATGGAGTTGAAACTAATTAATTGCACAACTTAATATATTATTGGTCATAATTAGTTTATAAAATGTGATTTTCAAAGGATGTTCCGTATCGCCAACGTTGATCCCAAATAAAACTACGCCATGCTCAATTGCCATATTTAGGGGAAGCGAGAGCAAACACGTGATGACTGGCGCATGCCCGTTCAATGCTCGGATCTTTAACGCTGAGGCACACGGTTCCGATGCTCGGCTACGCAACCACTTCGTTAATAATATTCAATTAATTGTACACGTTATAGTACGAATAAATATTAGTATTGACAGTTTTCGAAACATCATGAATTATCGCTCACACACTGTACCAACCTACCTGACAATCAATTCGCGTTTTCTGGCAGACTGCTTGGCACTTCGTTTCTTCCGTTCATCTTTGAGTTCTTTTAAACTCCAACATTGATAAAACAGGTCATAACGTGGGTGAAAAATGCTTGATATAAGTATTCTGTACACTACGACGTGACGTTGGTGACTGACAACAAGGCCTGACCAAAGCAATTATATAATTGCTTTGGCCTGACTTGCAAGGGATACTTCAGTATTTGCAAGTTGGTGTAGTTCGCTAGGGGGCAGCACATCTTAGCTTAGCTTAGGTCACTGAGTCCAATTTGTGCCAGATAATCGTTTGGAGAACTTCGTTTCGAGAAAATATTTGGGAGAAAATTTTTTGGAGAAAATCTTTTGGAGAAATATTGGACCAAACGCCATTCTAGTGAATTATTTGACAAAAATCTTGCACAATGACAGCGTAAAGGGATAATCGAAAGTCAGAATTCGACAATCTCGGCGTAAATGGATAATCGAAAGTCAGAAATCAACAATGTAGCATTGTGGAATTATATGGCCCTAATATCGTTCCATATAATGGAGCCACACAGCGGCTGCAACAAGCTGGTGACGCCACGTGTGACTCGATTGCAATTTGATAGTCTCCCGCGTACACGAGATAACACCGACGCGAAGACGTTTTATTCAGGGAAATTATGGATTCCCTTTGACCTTCCCGCAAGCGGCAGGTTGACTATGAATGGTTCGGTCCAAATTAACTGACCGTTATACGCAATAGACAGGTTACCGTTATGGACAGGTCGAGGGCAGTGCAAACTAATAGGAAATCATTCGGAATTTTGAAAAGTGACCATTATATCCAGGTTATCGTTGTCGACAGATGGCAGTTAAGACAGGTTTTACTGTATATGTACGTAGTTACATACATACGTACATACATATATACATTCATGCATACAAACATAAATTTAGAGAGTAGTAGAGTAGAGGCCACCTTCATACGCACATACAAACACACACACACACACACACACACACACACACACACACACACACACACACACACACACACACACACAAACACACACACATACACTCACACACATTTATTATATATATGTACATACATACATATATGCTTACACATATACGGACTTAGTCACATATGTACATATTACATACATACAAACACATATTTACATACATACACGCATATATACATAGGAATATGCATACATACATACATACATACATACACACACACACACACACACACACACACACACACACACACACACACACACACACACACACACATACATACATACATATATACATACCCACATACATACACATATGCATAAATACAAAATAAATGACAAGTAACCAACGCGCCTACCCACTGAGCCAGCGTGACCAACGGAAACTCTCTGACTGATTTAAGTTGTTATGATAAATTGTACAACTCCTTCATATATCGATATTCTAGTGATATTATGAGATTATACACGTTATTTTATGTAGCTGGATACAATATATGTTTGCTGTGTATGTTTATCGGTGTAGATTATCTCCCGTTGGTTGCATTCGATATAATTATTCTGAAAACGAGCCCAAGCTCGCCGAAACCTAGTCGACTTGTAGGCCCATTCGCATTCGTTGTTTTGAATAAAATTCGATTCATGTGGAACCGTAAGATAAATGTTTGTTCCTCTATGATGACTAGTGTTTGTATTACGTCGGAATATTGCACAATAACTCGTTCTGACGCTCGTTTCGACCCAAAACCTATACTTCTAAACATGCTCTAAAGCATGAAAAGGGTCGGCCTGATGCGAGTTTGAGTCATAAATGACGTCACATCTCGGCATCCCGAAAAGCGCGCCAAAAATATGCATATTCGAAAATGTCCGGATGCACACCATAAAATGTGGAATTTGTAATTCATTGAAGTTTGTTGCCTTTTTGGCTTGGTGGACGTGGAAGAAGATAGCAGGATGTAATATAACATGAATTCGAGCAATATATGTTTTATTCCCTTTAACAGAGGATACTTGAAACCAGTACACCCACTAAATACAAACATACATGCATACATGCATGCATGCATGCATACATACATACATACATACATACATACATACATACATACATGCATACATACATACATACATACATATATATACACACACACGCACGCATACATACATATATAGTTACGTAATTACATATATACATTCATAGTTTTATGGGTACCTGCATGCTTACATACATACGTACATAGTTGCATGTATCTGTACATAATTACATGCATACGTACATACATATATACATGCATTCATATATATATATATAAACATAAATTGAGAGAGGAGTAGAGAAGATGCCAACTTCATAAGGGTTCTACTCTCAAAGAATTAATCAGCATACACGTATACATACATACACGTATACATACATACACGCATAGACGCATACACGTCACTTCTGTTCTTTAGCTATTTAACGGATTCCTCAATTTAATTTCTCTCTGCGTGTGTGCCTACGTGTGTTTGTGTGAGTGTGTGTGTATGCGCACGTGTGTGTGAGGTACAGAAAGTGTGGTCAGCGTAACTAATTTTAATTTCTTGGGGTTATCATTGGATACATATCTAAACTGAAAAAAAACACTCTGAAAATGTATCAAACAATTGTTCCAGAACGCATAGACGCATACACGTCACTTCTGTTCTTTTGCTATTTGACGGATTCCTCAATTTAATTTCTCTCTGCGTGTGTGCCTGCGTGTGTTTGTGTGAGCGTGTGTGTATGCGCACGTGTGTGTGAGGTACAGAAAGTGTGGTCAGCGTTACTAATTTTAATTTCTTGGGGTTATCATTGGATACACATCTAAACTGAAAAAAACACTCTGAAAATGTATCAAACAAATGTTCAAGAATGCATAAACCCATAGACGCCACTTCTGTTCTTGAGCTATTTAACGGAATCCTCAAACTCATTCTATCCCACCTTAATACACAACACAGTTGAGATTTTCGCGCACTCTTAAAAATACACACATGACCCCGCTTGTACCCGGACCCAGGGCCGTCTCGGAGGCGACGGATAAAAGCCGGAGGCTGCGTCAGTGCGCTGAGCTCTAATTATGGATGTCGGACAAGTCGCGCTTACAACACTTTATCAGAGTGGATCGTTTCCACGTATGTGTGTTAAGGTCAACGAGGTTATTATTTAACTAATCATATATTTCAGATTAGCACATGAGCAAGGCACGTCATTGGAGAACTACATAGACATTTCAACGGCGTGATTGAGGACCCAGAGGAGGGAGAGAATTGGTCTTTGTTTGCGTGGGAGGAAGCTAGTGGAGTCTCGTCGAGTGAAGCTGAACATTTGTGAAGGGAATATAGTACTGACATAATGGTGGATATTTATGTACATTTGTGTACACCCATCAATTATAGTGCGGCTTCCAGGAGAAGTTGAGAGATTGTTTGATTGAACTGTCAGGAAGTGTAAAGCGCTTTTTGGAATGTCCTAAGAACTGATTTATGTAACAACGTTTTATTAAACACGGTTAAATGATGTATAAGATTTAATCTCTGTTAATAGCTTAAAACTATTCGAAATGTCTGGATACATCCAGTGACATATTTGTAGAAGGCGTAATGACCTTTACGAAGATATAGGATAATATGAAATCCATTGGAACTTCCCCTATCGCCACACATTGGCTATTTGAGTGCCTCCCACGGTGTGGAGACCGACCCTGTTTGTTTACATGTCATCAGCGCGGAGCGTGTCGTACGTACGACAGACCCTCCGCATACCACAGTCAGCCCCAATTAAGGTGAGTGGTTTCCCACGAATGGGAGTTTTTCAATGTCTATTGTAGTGATAATCGTGGGGTGCTGGGTTGATAGTCAATGGGAACTTGTCCGTGGGTGCTGGTAGTGGTCAATGAGAGTTAGTAGTGGTCAATGGGAGTTAGTAGTGATTAATGGAGTTAGTAGTGGTTAGGGCAAAGGTCAGTGGTCAGTTTAGAGTACAATAAGAGATGCTAACGGTCAGTGGGGAGTGACGTTATGGCTGGCCGATACAACATATAGGGGTCCCTCCTGCACGTATATACTACTATGGGTCACCAGTAGATATCATCTACTTAGATTTTCAAAAAGCTTTCGACAAAGTGCCACATCAGAGATTACTGCTTAAACTAAAGGCCCATGGCATAGGAAATGGTATAATTAACTGGATAGAAAAATGGCTGATTGACAGAAGACAACGGGTAGTTGTTGATGGGGAGGCTTCAAACTGGAAATCAGTTTTGAGTGGGGTTCCACAGGGATCAGTACTGGGACCTATATTATTCTTAACATATATAAACGATTTGGACGATGATATAGCTAGCAAGGTGTTTAAATTTGCAAATGATACAAAAGTGTTTAGAAGGATTAAAAGTGATGGAGATAGACAGCATTTATAAGATGATCTTGACACGTTGATCAAATGGTCTGAAAAGTGGCAAATGTTGTTCAATTTTGGGAAATGTAAATGCCTTCACACAGGACATGGGAACGAATATGTAGAATATACAATGGGGGGAACTGTACTAAGTACTACTGTAAAAGAAAAAGACTTAGGGCTGACAATTAGTGCTGACATGAAGGTTTCAGAGCAGTGTGGAATTGCAGCTTCAAAAGGAAATCAAATCCGTGGATTGATTAGGCGAAATATAGCATATAAAGAAAAAAAACTAATACTACCGCTGTACAAAACAATAGTTAGGCCTCATTTAGAATATTGTATGCAAGCGTGGAAGCCTTACCGCAAGAAGGACATATATATGCTAAAAAGAGTACAAAGGAGAGCGACTAAAATGATACAAAAACTGAAGGATCGTAGTTATGAAAAACGCCTAAAAGAATGTGGTTTAACAACACTAGAGACCAGGAGATTGAGAGGAGATCAGATAGAAGTGTTTAAAATATTGAATGGTTATGAAAATATTGAAAGAAATATGTTTTTTTTCAGTTAAGAAAGATAGAAAGACTAGAGGACATGAAGTTACATTAGTAAAGGAGCAGTGTAGATTAGACGTTAGAAAGTTCTCATTTTCACAAAGGACTGTGAATGAATGGAACAGATTATCTGATGATTGTGTGGGTGCTAGTAGTGTGAATATGTTTTAAAATAAAATCGACACATACCTCAGAAGGGCTGGATATATGTAGATAAAAGGGTTGGACTCTCGATAAGCCAAAGGGCTTCCTTGTCCACCTGCCATCTAGAGTTAATTCTCTGGATGGCAATCTTGTTCAATCTTGTTAAATCTTTGAGGTGTCAACGAAAACTTCGATAGTCCTCTGCAGAAATTTCGCCAACCATCTCTGTTTGATTCGCAATTGCCTCCGTCCTCTCCTTGATTGAGCCGTGGTGTTTATGCTCGGGAAGGTCTGCGTTTGCTGCATGTTTGTCGATATGTCTGTAATCATCAAAATATTCATATATATAACGTACCACTTTTGCTCGCAGACTGCATGTTGATCGCCGGGTGCTTGCGCATGTTGATCGCCGGGTGCTTGCGAATGTTGATCGCTGGATGCATGCGCAGGTTGATCGCCGGGGCTTGCGCAGGTTGATAGCCGGGTGCTTGCGCAGGTTGATCGCCGGGTGCTTGTGAATGTTGATCGCTGGGTGCTTGCGAAGATTTATCGCCGGGTGCTTGCGAAGGTTGATCGCCGGATGCTTGCGCAGGTTGATCGACGGGTGCTTGTGCAGGTTGATTGCCAAAACGCGATGTCGCCGCATGCATAGTCATCGTCTGTGAAAACATGACAGTCACAATGCCAAATACCCGTGCAGCGAAAGCCACTGATGGCTGTTGCCATGGTTGCGGAGACTACGTTTGATTCGCCGAAGAGCCTTGCAATGACATCCACCATCACAATTGTCTTATCCGTTTGCAACCATTTGTTGCATGCACGGTCGTAGTTGACCATGAGCGAATTGTAGGATGTGCATGCGATCATGTGGTGAATGGTGTGCGTAGGGAGCGGTAACAGGATGATGCCGTTTTCTCGAGCGAAGTCGATAGCCTCCAAGTTTCTTGTGACTGAATAGTGGCCGTCTATGATCAACAGTCCTGGCTTGTTCGGGATGACGTTTCATGAATTTTCGGTACCACATGGTACTTGCCGACTGTTTATCATGTTTGAACCCGTCGATTCCGTTGACGTTCGCCAGTTGATAGGCCAACTCCATCAGATCGGTTATGTTTAGGCCATTCAAAATATACACCATGTAGAGGACGTACTTGACCAATGCTGCCTCAAGCTTAGGCGGTAGTGTTTGTGGGCGACCGGAGAATTTCATGCTGCCATTGGCGTATTTTTGCCGCTATCGATGTGCCACTTGAGCGTCGCGTTCGAAACCCCGTACGCCTTGGCTATGACTTTTAAACCGGTTTGGAGAGCAGTCAAGGCGCGGTCCAAATTATTTTCAGTCCCTTTGCCATATGTGCCCCTAATGAACAAAAGACAAAAACTGCATCAGTGATTGGAAGTCTGTCATAGCAGGTTCAGTGTGACTGTGGTTTTGTCTAGCATTCTCTCCCTGGTCGTTTTTCTTAAGGGGCGGGGCAGGGCAGGGCTAGCGGGCAGATGAGCGGACGGGCGTGTAGGCGTGCGTGTGCGCACGTGAGCGTGCGTTTGTGAGTATTGAAAAACATGAAGTAGAATCGTGTAGAATGGTAAATTTGAGGTAAGATGAGTCATAGGCTACGGTAAAATAAAATAGGTTGAAATAGTTTACTATTGACGTATTCGTTGTAGTATATAGTTCATGATTTAACAGCATTCCTGTTCAAAAGCGCCGGAATCTATATTGGACCACCTGGGATATACTGTAGACTCTATAGGCCGATTGAACCACCGGTCCAATATATAACCTCTCCGGTGGTCCAATATCGGTAACACAACACTCCGGGTAGCCGGATTTCATTCTCCTGTGTCTGTTGGAGTGAAACTTTCTGAGTTTTACTATGATTAAGAAGGACCCCCAGGTACCTGACAAGCAAATCCTGTTGATACAGTATTGATAGTTACAGCGCGTCGCACACTTGAAATTGCGATACTATGATGGTCGAGAAGGGCCATCGCGTTTTTGTATGGAAATCTGCACAGCCATGGGGCGATGACGCGATGCTATGGATGATGCGATGGACGATGTGCGATGCGATGCGCGATGCTATGGACGATGCGCGATGCGATGCAATACGCGATGCGATGGTATACAGATGGTATAAAGGTGCCTTAATGAGCATGCGTACGCCGAAAACGAGACATAGACAGCCATTTGTATTTTATTACACATTTCTGTTTGTGTTCACAGCATGTTTTAATATGGCGGATGACGTATACAGTTACACATATGTTTGTTTTGCACAAAGAATTTAATGTAGTGTTCGTACTTCTAAATGTTAATGCGAAAGTCGGGGGCAAAATATTTCGTAACATGACATATATGTATATCTTCTAACACTCAGATTGTATTTGTTAAATTGTTTCCGTCTGGATATCCTTGGTAGAAAATATAAAACTTATTTTGTATACATGGGAAGAGACGACAACTTGAAGAATTTTTTTCAACTTTAGCTTATTGCAAATGCCGTTCTTTTGTGTCCAAATTTATTGTTAATGTTTCAATATTATAAATAGCTACAATATTTGAAGTCGGTTTAATACGAAACATGTACATTTGCTTAAATCATCGAAAAAAACTTAATTTAGTCGTCACTTGCGTCACATGTTTTTCTTTCTGTCTTCCGTGTAATGGCTTTTTTTCGTTTAAGTGAATCCAGTTGCTGAGGCACAGTTTACCAAAACGTAGACACGCTACAGTGTAACTGCCTGTCAATCGCAGCGGTTTACGATGCCGCCAAATATAGCATGCGGCCCGAAGGGGTAACTAATGAGATAGTCTCGCTTAACCGACTCTCGCCTGGCTGCGTGACTTCGCCAGAACGATAGTCTGGGGTAAGACCACATTAAGGATTCGTCCGCCATTACCGAAAGAATGCCCTTGACAATACCGTTTTGATGTGATGTGTGAATTTTTTCGAGCACTTTGACATGGCACATGTTAGTCCAGTGAATATTGAATGTACTACTGCATTAGATTGTTCACGAGATAGCAATAAATATAAGCTAGTCGCTCGCGTATTCGCACAGTGGCTACCCAGCTAACACATAACGTTTTCACAACGTTGCTGGAATGTTGTATTAAGGTTATGTCAGAAATAACGTTGTGGCAACGTTGTGGCAACGTTTTTGTTATGGTCCATCTTCCTCACTTATCTAAATAGTTTTGTATAACGTTGCAAAAAACATTTTAAAAACGTTTTATTAAAACGTTTCAGCCCAACATTTTCTAAACGTTGTGATGAAACGTTATCCATATGTTGTGGGAATGATCTTCAAAAACGTCTCAGGAGAAACGTTTTTAAAACGTTGGTAATTGGTAATTTTTGTTAAAAAAATCCACAAGTTTAATGAAAAATCCAAAAATAAATAGTGAATTTCATGCAAATTTTTTGTTATGGCCCATCTTCCTCATTAATTTAAAAACATTTCTGTACAATGTTGCAAAAACGTTTTAATTTTTAAAAATATCAATTAAAGGAAATAAAAACAAGGCATTAGCTAAAATCCGTTTTCCATGTGTACAGAAAGTTTAATATTGCATGTAACATTCGAGAACATTAAAAAATACAGAAAAATACATTTGTAGCATAAATTCGATTTTAAACCTGTCTGTGTAGCGATTCCCGCGGAAAATAAAATTTTAATGAGCTAGGCGATCACGTGGTATCTTAACGTCACACATGACTCACACTCGCAGCAGGCCGACCCTTTCTATGCATTCAGAGCATGTTTACATGGATAATGTTGGGGTCGAAACGAGCGTCAGAATGAGTTGTTATGCAATAATCCGATGTAATACAAACACTAGTCATCATAGAGGAACAAGCAGTTATCTTACGGTTCCACATGAATTCAATTTTATTCAAAACAATGAATGCGAATGAGCCTACATGGCTACAACTTGTAGTACAAGTCGACTAGGTTTCGCCGAGCTTGGGCTCGTTTGCAGAATAATTATATCGAATGCAACCAACGGGAGATAATGTACACCAATATACATACATAGCAAACATATATCGTATCCAGCTACAGAAAGTAACGTGTAAAATCTCATAATATCACTAGAATATTGATGTATGAAGGAGGAGTTGTACAAGTTATCATAACAACTGAAATCAGTCAGTGAGTTTCTGCCGGCCCTGATAGCTCACTTGGTAAACGCGTTGGTTCATTGGCGTTTGTTTTACAATCGAGCGACGCCGGTTCAATCCTGACAGCATGCAAATTATTGATTTTCTTTACACCTTTTTTGTTTATGTTTTCACGAAGTAATATAAACCAAATCATTTAGTATACTATGATGCACTGTTTGTAAATATTTTTTTATTTTTGTAGTAATTATTTATTCGCCACAAATGAAAATATGGTCATTATATATAACGATGTTTCTAAATTGTATTTATCCAGACAGATCACAATCTTTTTCACATATATAATTACAATATATTACTGTACAATATATTTACAATTAATAAATTATATATCCATTACATTATATTTGTTTGGATAAATAAAATTTAGAAACATCGTTATGTAATGACCATATTTTCATTTTTGGGGCGAATAAATAATTACTACAAAAATAAAAATTATTTATAAACAGTGCATCATAGTATACTAAATGATTTGGTTTATATTACTTCGTGAAAACATAAACAAAAAAGGTGTAAAGAAAATCAATAATTTGCATGCTGTCAGGATTGAACCGGCGTCGCCCGATTGTAAAACAAACGCCAATGAACCAACGCGTTTACCAAATGAGCTATCAGGGCCGGCAGAAATTCGCTGACTGATTTCAGTTGTTATGATAACTTGTACAACTCCTTCATATATCGATATTCCAGTGATATTATGAGATTATACACGTTACTTTATGTAGCTGGATACACTATATGTTTGCTATGTATGTTTATTGATGTAGATTATCTCCCGTTAGTTGCATTCGATATAATTATTCTGAAAACGAGCCCAAGCTCGGCGAAACTTAATCGACTTGTAAGCCCATTCGCATACGTTGTTTTGAATAAAATACGATTCATGTGGAACCGTAAGAAAACTGCTTGTTCCACTATGATGACTAGTGTTTGTATTACGTCGGAAAATTGCACAATAACTCATTCTGACGCTCGTTTCGACCCAAAAACTAGTAAACATGCTCTGAATGCATGGAAAGGGTCGGCCTGATGCGAGTTTGAGTCATAAGTGACGTCACATCTCGGCATCCCGAAAAGCGCGCCAAAAATATGCATATTCGAAAATGTCCGGATGTACAGCATAAAATGTGGAATTTCGAATTCATTGAATTTTTTCATTTTTTTTTTGCTTGGTGGATGTGGAAATAGATAGCAGGATGTAATGTAACATGAATTCAAGCAATATATGTTTTTATTCCCTTTAACGTTGCAAAAACGTTTAAAAAAGTGACGACGTATTCAACTTCAAGTTCAAGTAACGTCATAGGGACATGAACTGGAACGTTTTCATGCGCTAGACAGTCTCGATCTACTGTCACTCGATCAACAGTATTTATATTTGTTGCCAATAATTAATTTACAAAAAGAACAGTATTACATTGTTATACATATAATATATATATATATACATATATATGTATATATATATATATATAGTGTGTGAAATCTTCTTTTAATTAATAGTGGTCTGCCCGGTTTATACTTATAAATATTGTATCAATGTTTATTGAATCATAGACTAGTGAATGGTAGTGGAAATATGAATGCTTTGAGACTTTGTTAATTTGAGAAAGATGATGTGTAGCGCCAAAAATGTTAGCAAAAATTGTCTCATTTATGGTATATAATGGATTAATGCTGTTTTTGACCACTAATGACAAGTTGATTTTTATCACACCCCCCCCCACCCACCCATCAGAGGTTGCATGATTTCTTTCACCTCCCCCTTCCGGAAATACTGATGGCTTCCCTTAGTATAAATATCCCCACTGTCTTTGATTTGACATACTCAAATTTAAAGGTCACATTATGTGTCAGAAAGTTCAACCCCAAAATTACGACGTGTTATTTATCAGTACCCACCTATGCGTGTGGTGCTCCCCGGGGCTTCACATTGGACAGGTGCATTACATTTGTGAAAAATATTACAGCATTTGGGGCTGTTCCTGAATTTCTGATTAGGGAATGGGTGAAAGATTTGATATGGAGAGCCCATCAAAAGTTATTACCCCCCTTGAATTTTTGTCAAAAGTTAATACCCGTTGAAATTTGCCCCACCCCCACCTATTGTGAATTGTACTTTTTCTATTGCTTTATATTAGTTTTAAACGTTATTGTTGATGCACAAGATACTGAACAAAATCACTGCCCACATAACATTTAAATAACAAATTAATATCCTTTTGTAAACAAATATTACCCCTCCCATCCCCAATCAGAAATTCTGAACAGCCCCTAACAGAGATGAGCCATTATAAATGTTTTTGAGCTAATAAAGTTGAACATTTTGAAAATTAGTATTAACTCCCTCTAATCTATGGAAACTTTGTGATCCTATTTCAGAATGCAGCTGCAGGGAATAATAGCGCAACAGAGCCAAGCCGGATGCCTTCGATGGACTTTACTTCTGATGAAGATGAAATTTAAACTGATACCCATGTAATAAAGACAAAATAAATGTTACGAAAAAGCTTTGTATTCTGTTCTTATTGACATCATCTTATTGATCCCTTTGTGTTGTGGGAATGTTGCTGGAAGGTTGTGGGAATGTTGTAGGAAGGTTGTAAGAATGTTGCTGGAAGGTTATGAGAATGTTGCTGGAAGATTGTGGGAATGTTGTAGGAAGGTTGTGGGAATGTTGTAGGAAGGTTGTGGGAATGTTGTAGGAAGGGTGTGGGAATGTTGTAGGAAGGTTGTGGGAATGTTGTAGGAAGGTTGTGGGAATGTTGTAGGAAGGGTGTGGGAATGTTGCTGGAAGGTTGTGGGAATGTTGTAGGAAGGTTGTGGGAATGTTGTAGGAAGGTTGTAGGAAGGGTGTGGGAATGTTGCTGGAAGGTTGTGGGAATGTTGTAGGAAGGTTGTGGGAATGTTGCTGGAAGGTTGTGGGAATGTTGTAGGAAGGTTGTGGGAATGTTGCTGGAAGGTTGTGGGAATGTTATGCATAACGTTTTGATAAAACGTGGCAACGTAACAGGGACCATCCATTTGAACGTTGCTGCAGCGTTTTATCAAAATGTTACCACAACCAAAGTGTAACGTTGTGGCAACGTTGCTGCAACGTTATTTTGCAGAACGCACCAATATTTCAAAATCCGTCACCAGATTGGGGTGAAATTGAGGGGTGTCAGGTTTGGGTGGATTTTTCTGAAAAATGAGGTATGAGAATTTCACGAGTTTTCCACAGCACTTGTGTCAATGGAGGTTAAATATGCTGTGAAATTTTCAAGAAAATCGTAAGACAAATTTGGCAGGAAATTAAGGAAACGTTATATAAATGGCCGCCTATGTAAAATTTAAATGTGGTCTTACCTCGTATGGCTCTGAATGGCCCTTCTGAATGTTATGCCATGAGAGCTGCCACTTAGTGAATATGCATGTGATTAAAAGGCAATAAACTACGAACAAAGTTTAATGTCGGTTTATTTTATGTGTGACATGTTTCAATATAAGTTTAATGTTGAATAGTTATTATATTATAGTGTATAGTATAGTGTTATCTGATAAAAATGTATCCTTATTAAATTTGTTATTTGAGAGCCAATCATCGTTTCAACCCGAATCTGGGGTAGAGCCCCCTATCGGTAACAATGGCTGGAGTTTAATAATCCAGGCCGTTGTGACGGGCCAATGCTGCCACCTCACGGCGGCTGGATAATCGAGGATACTATTGAGACTGTCTGGTTATAGTTGTGTGTAGGCAACTGATTTGATGTGGTCACATGTGGATACGATTATTGTTTTAAAATGGGTGCTACTAGTGAAGCCAGACATATTCATTAGAACAGCACACAGTGAATTTGTACCAATGATTGTTACACAGTATGTATATCTTATATCTGTCAGTCAGTTCCCTGACATGGAAGTACTGTGAAGGCAGTCAATCTATGCATCGTCTATCTTGCATACCCCCGGTAAATTCAACCATGGTTTGTAATATATTCCTGTGTGTGTGTGCGTGTGTGCGTGCGTGCGTGCGTGATTATAAACCTTAATTATAGCCTGCATGTGTGCCAATTGTATTGTTGTAAATACAGTTGTAGCATCATTGCCAGGTCAATAAAGCTAACTGCTGCAAACTTGTCGCGTGTTTTTTCATGAGCGTGCATTTCACAAAAGGTGTTCCATTCCAGTTCACAGTTTAATAAGACAGTGTTTCGTGGCAGGATGCACTAATGTTGAAGTCTGTGCGAGACTCAGCCACAATGAAATATCCATTAGGTGTGTTCTTTATATAAATATAATATGATAATAATATAATAATCTTAGTAAAACGCATAATAATGTTCATAGATGACATCCTCGCGCGTCAGGGGGCGCTACTGATTACATATGTCTCAGTGCCCCCGGCAGATCGTCTTGCGAAACTCGGAATATTAAGCTAAACCAATAATATTGCTTGCCGACAAATTCCAGTGATCTTCATTTCAGCCACATGAGTTTGCTAATGTTATGTGTAATGTTGGGGAAGTAGAAGTAATTATTTGAATACACAATACAGTGCAGCCCCTAGTGAGAATGTTGTGATTCCATGAAGTCACTGGCTTCGTCTTAGAATTGAGGTGCGGCTGGAGCCATCCTCGCGCGCCAGGGGTCGCTGCCGGTGATTACGTCAGTGCCAGCCAACAGTACCCCCTGGCTGATCGTTTTGCGAAACTCTGAATTTAAGCTCAGCCTATGAAATCGCTCATTAGCTCAATGGTTGTCCGCAGGTCAGGTGGTCATAATATAACAAATTTCAACCACCCGTGGCTCGTGTTACATGCAATGTTTAGGAAGTAGAAACAATGATTGAATACACAATACCGCTCAGCTGCTCGTGCTAATGGGCGAATAGGTCATTGTATAATGGGATTCCCAGAAGTCGTTTATCCGTCTTCAAACTGGGCCGGGTATTTGCGCTGTTCTCACGCTGTTCGCGACTGGCGAAGTCAATTACTACTTTGACTTAGCTAACTTCCGCACTTCGCGTAGGAGATCTGCCAGGGCAAGTTTTGCGTGGCAAACAACCCTGGCTTGCGAGGATGGGTGGAGCGGGTGTCTGCACTGGTCTCACGGGTGGTACAGTTGGGGTAAGACCACATTAAGGATTCGTCCGCCATTACCCACCGAAAGAGTGCCCTTGAAAATACCGTTTTGGTGGCATGTGTGAATTGTTTTCGAGCACTTTGGCATGGCACATGTCAGTCCAGTGAATACTAAATGTACTACTACATTAGATCTTTCACGAGGTAGCAATAAACATACGCTATTCGCTCGCGTATTCACACAGTGGCTATTTTGCAGAACGCACCAATATTTCAAAATCCGTCACCAGATTGGGGCGAAATTGAGGGGTGTCAGGTTTGGGTGGATTTTTCTGAAAACTGAGGTATGAGAATTTTACGAGTTTTCCATAGCACTTGTGTCAATGGAGGTTAAATATGCTGTGAAATTTTGAAGAAATTTTTTCGTCAAATTTAGCAGGAAATGAAAGAAACGTTATAATGGCCGCCTATGTAAAATTTAAATGTGGTCTTACACCAGTTACGGCAAAGCCAATTACTAGTTTGAATCAGCTGACTCCCATACATTGCGAAGGATATCTGCCAGGGTGCATTATATAACGATGTTTCTAAATTTTATTTATCCAAACAAATATAATGTAATGGATATATAATTTATTAATTGTAAATATATTGTACGGTAATATATTGTAATTATATAATTATGTAAAAACAGATTGAGATCTGTCTGAATAAATACAATTTAGAAACATCGTTGTATATAATGACCATATTTTCATTTTTGTGGCGAATAAATAATTACTACAAAAATAAAAAAATATTTACAAACAGTGCATTATAGTATAAAATGATTTGTTTATATTACTTCGTGAAAACATTAAAAAAAAAGTGAAAAGAAAATCAAAGGTTTGCATGCTGTCAGGATTGAACCGGCGTCGCCCGATTGTAAAATGAACGATAAGTAACCAACGCGCCTACCCACTGAGCTAGTGGGACCAACGGAGAATCTCTGACTGATTTAAGTACTTGTGATAAATTGTACAACTCCTTCATATATCGATATTCTAGTGCTATTATGAGATTATATACGTTACTTTATGTACCTCGATACAATATTTGTTTGCTATGTATGTTTATTGGTGTAGATTATCTCCCGTTGGTTGCATTCGATATCATTATTCTGAAAACGAGCCCAAGCTCGGCGAAATCTAGTCGACTTGTAGGCCCATTCGCATACGTTGTTTTGAATACAATTCGATTCATGTGGAACCGTAAGATAACTACGTGTTCCTCTATGATGACTAATGTTTGTATTACGTCGGAATATTGCACAATAACTCGTTCTGACGCTCGTTTCGACCCAAAAGCTATCCTTGTAAACATGCTCTGAATGCATGGAAAGGTCGGCCTGATGCGAGTGTGTGTCATAAGTGACGTCACGATACCACGTGATCGCCTAGCTCATTAAAATTTCATTTTCCGCGGGAATCGCTCCACAGACGGGCTTAAAATCGAATTTATGCTACAAATGTATTTTTCTGTATTTGTTTAATGTTGTCAAATGTTACATACAATGTTAAACTTTGTGTACACATGGAAAAAGGATTTTAGCTAATGCCTTATTTTTATTTCCTTTAACAACCTGTTAAATATATGCGCTTTGTTGTGTATAACGCATACCTCGTATACTCGCAGTCCGAGATTCTCGCAAGGAGGTCCGAGTAACGTGGCTTGGTCTCTATGCCATATTTCTTGCACCTGCAATACTCTTCGCACCTGCAAAATTCCTCCCCAGGTGTAATCTGTCTTGGTCTCTGCTATATTCCTCGCACATGTTTTTTTTATAAGCTATCAAGATGGTCCTGCTCATCTGCCTTAATAAACCTAGGCTGGTGAAGTGATGGGTGCTTTTGCAGTTTAGACCCGCACCCCAAAAACCACGAAAACGGTCACCTAGACCCAACATTTCACATAGTGTATCTACTACACGTATTCTACACCTATACGCTTGTCGCGTGATCAACAAATTAGATGTATTTTTTTATCGATCAGAATGTATTTTGATCACATGGCAGTTAAGTGCATATAATTTAGAATAGGTGTATCAGATATATGATGTGAAGTTTGGTGATTCTAGGTGACCGTTTTCATGTTTTTTCGAAGTGCGGACGTAAACTGCAAAAGTACCGCCTGATCTTAGCCTGGCTACTGTTTCGCTACTATTCGAACTATCTATCTTTTGTTTACATTTACTTATATTTACTTATATTTACAGTATTGGTCATCATCCAACACGCTAAATATCAGGTGGTTCTTTTTGGTATTTGATTGTCTCAATAAATTACTTGTTGTCTCAATTAATCGTCCATTAGTTGTAGAAGCGCATGTCGTCCGCGTCTCTCTAAGATGCTAATGGGTGGCAGTGATATGGTAATGCTAATGAGGCTAACGTGTTCGCGAGAAATTGCAAGACCGCGCATGTGCAACTAACGTGGCGCATGCGCAGTGTGGCAGATCCGAGTAATATGGCAATGCGAGGGATTTGGCACGACACCGGCTGGAAAAGACTCCGTGGTCGCCCTCGCCGACGATGAATCGATTGCGTCAAGCAGGATCTGGACGGCCTGGGCCTCCCGCTTGAGGAGGCCGAGCGGATGGCCGCTAGGTGTTACGGACCAAATCGGAATAATGGCCCATACCGATATGGGACGTCCGCCATGCTCAATACCAGTATCGGACGTCCCAAATCGGAATACTGCGCTGCATAGAAGCCTTCGTCTGATTGGCCTACAACCGACCAATTATCAAGGCCGGGACGCGACTTCGCCTTTTCACTTACACATTTTGTTCGCGCTGTGGTAGCAATGCTATATGCGCTGTGATTGGATGCTGACAAGTTGTATCGCCTCTCTATAAACAAGCGGAACATATTTAAGTGATTGAATAGCGTGTAGGCTAGTAGCGTGTTAGCTGGTATTTAATGCCGCATTCCAATCGTGTATACCGTGAATACGACTTCGCAACCCCTACTTGACCCAACTGCATAAATTTACAAGTTGTAAACAAGGGGAGCTCGTTAACGCTCCAGCGGTTCACCAAGTCTTGTTTACGATATGAACGAGCCCATTGGAACGCAGCAATTACTGTCGACTTGCTATCGCTGCCGTTGTGCGACTGTCTGTGCCTGTGAACAACGACGCAACTAATGGGGACAAGCAATATATTGTTTTAAATATGATCAATACTGAACGTTTGTTAGGAAGTTACGGTGGTATAGAAACTAATTCTTTAAATCATATTTTAAAAATAGATACAAATGATGAAGATGGTGAATTAAATTTAATTCACCAGTCACCATATTTTAATGATGACGACTTAAGTAATCACATAAAAATAAATAGGACAAATTTACAATACTAAGTCTAAACTGTCAATGTCTAAACGCAAAAATTGATGAAATTGTTATTAAGCTAGACATACTTAGAAACAATAATTGCAAAATCAACGCTCTTTGTTTACAAGAAACGTGGCTTAAGGATGATTCTGATACCTCCTTATTACAAATTTATGGACACAATTTAATATCACAAGGCTGAATGTGTAGTGGTCATGCTGGCCTAGCAATATATCTTGATAAAAATTACAACTATAAATTGTTAGATATTTATACAAAGTCAAACATATGGGAAGGACAATTTATTGAAATAACATCAAACACCGTCAAGAAAAAAATCATCCTTGGAAATATATACCGACCTCCTAGAGATGTCATTGAGAATTACCAAACATTCATAGAAGAATTATGCCCTAAATTAGATCATCTGCAAAACCTAACTGGTGAAGTAATACTAGCCGGAGATTATAATACTGATCTACTGAAAATAAAAGAAAAACACATAATATGTGAATATTTTGATACAATCACAGCACATGGCTTCTTTCCTAAAATTACTTTACCAACACGTTTTTCAAATACTAACTGCACGCTTATTGATAATTTTCTATGCAAACTATCAAAATGTCTTTTTAAGTCAACTGCCGGCATTTTAATCAGCAGCATTTCTGATCATTTTCCGTATTTTATATGCTTTGATTGCAATGCAACTGTTACAAATGTCCTTAAATTTATCAGAATAGAATTGATGCGTTAAAATATTTATAATAAACTAAATAATGATAGAGATACTAATCCCAACGACAATTACAACCTCCTTGATGACACTATTACTACTGCTATGGATACATTCTTACCTACTAAAATCATTAAATATAATAAACGCAAAAAGTAATGTTGGATTACACAAGGTATCATTAGATCTATAACATTTAGAGATAAATTGTATTCAAAACTTAAACATACTCATATAGGTGCAGCAGAATATGTTTCGCTCAATACAAATTGTCATACATATAATAAAATTCTTAAAAGAAATATTAGATTAGCCAAACAAGCATATTATCAATCCAGTTTTGAAAGAAATAAGCACGATATTAAAAAAACGTGGTATATTATTAAATAAATTATTAAAAAAAAGACAGGGAAAGAAACGTTTCCTGATTTCTTTCAAATTGATGGGGAAAAAAGTAACTGACAAGACTATTATTGCAAATATATTTAATTCATTTTTTTATCAATATTGGTTCTACACTTGCATAACAAATAACAAATACAGGAGATAACTCTTACAAAGACTATTTAATAGAGAGACGTATACAGACTTTCAACTTTAAGCCAATAGACAATAGTTCAACGATTAGCATAATCTAGCTTTGGTAAAGATGGTCTATCAACCAAACTACTAAAGCTAATAAAAAATGAAATAAGTGAAGCAGTCACTCTAACCAATCAATAACAACTGGCATATTTACAGATAAATTAAACATTGCTAAAGTTATTCCACTTTTTAAATACGCATATAACTTTGTAATTCACCAATACAACACACGTAATAAAAACAACTTATTTATTCCCAGAGTTAATCATCAATATGCAAAAAAGTACATCAGACACAACATTATACAAGCTGTTAACAATACTCCAAACATCATCCTTGATAAAATTTATACACATAGTTTTTATGGTTTTCCCCTTATACAAAAAACTTACTTTATCAAGAACTATGAATCATGTTGTCATATTTCTAACTGTTACATCTGTCATTCTTAAACTAGACATGACTTTGCATTTGTTTAAACTAATTTATGTATTATACTATATTATAATATACTATACTAAACATACTATGTTTACACATATATGTATGCATATATAGTTGATCACGTGATAATTATATAATTATGTTACACCAGTGGGGTGGCTCCTATGATAGCGGCATATAATTGTCTTAATGGGAGCCTCCCTGACCTTACAATGAATTTTATAGTGTAGTTTATGTACTTATGATGGTCAAAATAAATACTAATTTGCTTTGTTATAGTGTAATGCGATACAGTCAACAACATTATTGACAGAACAATACGTCAGCGAAGTGAGGAATAAACACATAGAACCTACTCTTTCATGCCTGACAAATGCCGCGTGCGCTTGTTTACTTGTCAGCAACCAATCACAGCGCAGATAGCCTTGCTACCACAGCGATAACAATAAATTATTTGTAAATGAAAAGGCGAAGTCGCGGCCGGGAGAGACGGATAGGTGCCAAGACATCTAGGCCGACGTGACAACTCGGCCTAGTTCGAGACGTCTCTGGCCCGATTTTGAGACAACTCGGCCCCGGGCTTGGGTCAGTCAATTCAACTCCGATAATTTCGGCCCCAAGTACGACATCCCGTTGTCTTTGTTGAATCCGGCCCACATTTTTGTTACTTCGGCCCAAACGATTGTACATCCGTGACATACATGCACTTTAAAATAGCATATTACTCACTTAAAATGACTACAGTAGCACGCCGAATTCAATTATTAATATAATAAACTCACGAACAAATGTGTAAGTAACTGATAACGAGCTATTGTTTGTTCTAAATACAACGAAGTAAGACACCAGCCATTTGTCGCTACATCTAAAGAAATACATTACCTCGAGCCATAAAGTTGATATCAAAATAGAGGTTTTCAGGTACGATGATTATAAATATGTTACTTTTGACATTCACCGACATTCAAATATCCACCATTTTTAAAGATGGCGCCTGTCAGCGCATAATACCCCTATATCATAAGAACTACATCACCTAGGGTCACAACATTGACGTCAAACTATAGTTTTTCAGGTGCGACGATTTTAAATGTATTGCTGTTATCCTTCTCCGACTTTCATATCCTCCATTTTCAGCACACCATGTGGCCGCCAGATATTCGGCAGTGTGAGACAATGAGCAAAGTCACTTCAAACGTTGTATTATTGACTTTATGGTGATACCTACCCTCTAAATACTCAACTAGGATTTCTAGACGTTTCACACATCCTGCTCACATCCACTCCTGGTCATCTGCGTGTTGGAATGATTTATCTATACTGATCGCTATCACGAGACTTGTGCAGTCAAGATCGCAGGCTAAGTTGACACCTAACACAACAACGACAGTGTTGACAGTTTTAATTACTGTTTCCCTATTCGACATTATCTGCGGTGCTCAAAAGCATCCGAGTGACAGTCAGTCCAAGTTAGTTGCTTTGAGCACAGTACATCTTCTCCACGTGTGACCACCACCTTGCCAGGAAATGCTTAGGCAGTCATTCATTCACACAGCAGTTAAAATAGTTTTATCTTATTGTTTTGCGTTCTAAGGAACTCTGACCAGTGATCACTGTGCAGGTAACTTCTTTCTTCTGTATGTTCCCGTCCCTCTTATCTTCCTTGTTGTGGCCTTGAGGCTGTAAGCTCTGTACACAGCATCAACTAAGAAGGCTTGAGGATGTTATAGACCGCTGTGCCGTCAATGATGATTATGTGTGCTTCCGTTAATATGCAAGCCGACACAGTCATTGTGAGACACCAGCGGGACATAATGTTGAAAACAACTTGCGGTCATGTTTCAAAGACAGCAACTGCTCTTGTGCTTACATGTGAATAATTTCATTTCTTGTGATATTTACTGAAGTAATACAATTTGTTCCTTGGGATTGTTTCATTGACTATTGTTGAGCGGACCACCATATGTTTTCTATGAACTCTGCGCTGGTATTCTCCAACATTTCCCCCCACCGGTATCCGATAAAGGATTGACCACCTCCTTCGTAGTCGTGACAAGAGATCTGGCAGATGTGGCTGACATTCAGATAATTTGCATACCTCTTTCGTGTAACGTTCCATGTTAAGTTTAGTATGTGATCTCGTACATGACCGTGTTTTAAAATAATTTATTATCATTTAACTAACTTATTTATGTCTTATGATGCACATATTATGTCACGTTTTAATTAATATTATATCCTTTTACCACATAATCATATTGTCCATGCATCACGGTTTTAGCAATTTATTTTATTTAGTTAGTTTTATTATCATTTATTTAACTAGCTAATTTTAATATTCCTGTATTAATCTATTATAGCGCCTCTGATTGGACTTTTGCCTAGATTTATGGCGCTCTACAAGTTGACTGATTATTATTATTATTATTATTATAGTGTCGATCAAACAAAGAAAAAAGAACATCGTCATAAAATCTGTTGACACTGAGGTCGTTGTGCTAGCTGCTGTCAGTTTTGCTTGCAGAGAAAATCTCGTTGTAGCAATCGGTATAGAGAAATCATTCCGATATGTCAATGATTGGATGTGGATGTGATCATGATGTGTGAACCGTTTGCAAACAGAGATAGAGAGAGAGAGAGAGAGAGAGGGAGAGAGAGAGAGAGAGAGAGAGAGAGAGAGAGAGAGAGAGAGAGAGAGAGAGAGAGAGAGAGAGAGAGAGAGAGACAGAGAGACAGACAGAGAGACAGACAGAGAGACAGACAGAGAGACAGAGAGAGCCAGAGAGAGACAGAGAGACAGAGGGACAGAGAGACAGAGGGAAAGAGAGACAGAGAGACAGAAGGACAGAGATAGAGAGACAGAGAGCCTATTATAGTTACGAAGAAATGGTTTGTTGGCAAACATACATGCTGGGGATACATACACAGCGCAGTTCTACACAATATATATTTTTTATCGAAGTGGTAATTTTATGGGTATATCAATTTGTAGTCTTACCCTAGATTTACGTCCCATTCGAATAAAATAGTGCTAGCTAACGGAGTTTCTGTGAAACGGAACATGTAGCATATATATATATATATATATATATATATACACATACACTTTTGGGCTCCTGTATATTATAATTACGAAGAAATGGTTTAGTCAGGTTCACAATGTTAACATTTGTTTCGTATGGTTTTTTTTAGATTTCCAAACCTATATTTTTTGGAAACGTTATGATCTAGTGAATCTGAAAACCAATGTTTACATTTTTAAAGGTATATATGGCGGCCATCTTGGATTCTTAAAATGGTGGACATTGAAAACTTGTATTTCTCAATATCTCAGCTGCTAAACCACCCAGCCTTTTGATTTTGGTGGCTAAACCTACATATTGAGGAGCAAGGAATCCACCAGGATCAATTACAGTCATCTAAGCTTTTTTGAAATTTGCAAAACTATATATTTTTGGAAACGTTATGATGTAATGAATCTGAAAACCAATGTTTACATTTTTAAAGGTATATTTGGCGGCCATCTTGGATTTTTAAAATGGTGGACACTGAAAACCTGTATTTTTCAATATCTCAGCTGCTAAGCCGCCCAATCATTTGGGAGGCTAAACCTACATATTGAGGGGCAAGGAATGCAATAGGATCAATTACAGTCACCTAAGCATAATTAAATTACTAGTTTAAGACCCCCTAAGAGGCTTTGGGACCTCCATTGAAAATTATGGAATAGATGATGCCTTGATAGCAGCTGCTGTGTACGGTTGTGCGACAACCAGACAGATCCTGAAGTGTGCACACTACAAGCGCTCCCTGTCTGCCCACATATACTCATGTGTGGCACTGTATGAGATGGCCCTGGAGGAGTTCTTCAAGGACAACCCACACTTGAAGGACGTGTGTCTGGAGGCAACAGCCGAGATTGAAGATGCCTGCTCAGAGACATAAACCTCCATCTTGAAGCAGGAGAAGAATTGAGCAAGCTGTTTTTTGCTATGGACCAAATAAAGTACAAGAGACTCTGGCCACGTTACATAGCTGACATGCCCGCACACAAGGCTGAGCACTCAGAGATGTGGAAGGAACTTGAATTAGGCAACATATCAGGTACCAAGTCTGCCATCCCATTTGTCTCCATTGGGATATACCATGCCTGTGAACATCTGAACAAGCTTATGAAGGTTCATTCTGGTCTCATCGGAATCCCCAACAATGTCAATGCAAGACAACGCTTCTTCCTAGCTTTTCCCGAACTGTCGTGCATGGCAAACGAGTTCAAAGGTCAATTCAATGTCAAAGACAACAAGGCTAGTGAACATCATGATATATTCACGAGTGTGGTCGAGCGGGATCATGATGCCATTAGCAAGATCAAGGCTGCCATAATGAGTCATAGCAATCCATTCGCTGTTGAAGATCGCACGCTATGTTCAACTTGATTACTCGTGCATACATTCCATGCGAATACATTCCACAGATCCTGAACATGGACGAGACTGGACAGTAGCTGTACGAACACTAGGTGGCAGCGAGAATAAATGGGAATGTCAGCCTGTGGGCACCTCTCAAGAAACAAAACAACAAGATATACATGTCTGGCAGCAATAAGCTTGCAGACGAGTCAAGACAGTAGATCTGCGGGAAACCAAGGACCGTATGGCAGACTTGCTCGGTCAAGCAGAAATATTGACCAGAAGCACTGCATCAGCAACTGTGACGCCAAGGGCACTGCCATGCAACGACAAGTCCAAGCTCATCCATGTCCTTGAGCAGTTGTCAACAACAGAAACTCACACCGATACCTCTCAGACGGCTACAAAGGAGACGCATGTTAATGTACCAGATGATAGAGCTTTGGACTTGGCATCTGCTGAAGATGGTCCTCATATAAGTAGGAAGATTGCGGTCGTAGATGGTACGGTGGTTGTCCAGAAACCGACGAAGAAGAAAGCAACCATGCCGACAGTGAAGGATCTCAGTGATAGTTTCATTGATAAAGTGATGGACCTCACAAGAGGCTATGATGAAATAATTCTAGTCTTTGACACTTACAAGGTGGATTCACTGAAGAGCACAATCAGGGAGAAGAGACATGGAGGGAATGACCCAATCCAGTATCAACTCTACAGTACAACTTAGATTCCCCCAAGCTGGTTATCACTTCAGTGTCTGGGCGAACAAGGAGCAATAGGGACATTCACTTTGAAGACAACCTCGAGCAAGCATACACCTTAATGGTCTGTCAGGCTGCTTGTGTAGCGCACAGTGCGATAATGACGATGATTCACACTTTGAAAATCTTGTATCCGACGACGATAGTGATGACTAATGTGCAGTATACCGGGGCACAACAATATTATAACAAACTTGACATATCTGTGTACACGCAACTGTGTAGTGATGCTGGTATGATAGTTATAAGGAGTTAATAAATGAAAATACAGGCACATACTTGTTTCCAATGTACACATGTGTTTATACGCTATGCTACATGTATATTATTCAGTCATAACATGTGTAACTATCATAAACTAGTAATTTAAGTATGCTTAGATAACTGTAGTTGATCCTATTTGATTCCTTGCCCCTCAATGTGAGGTTCAGCTACCGAAATAAAAAGGCTGTGTGGTTTAGCAGCTGAAATATTGAGAAACGTTTCCAAAAATGTATAGGTTTGCAAATCTCCAAAAAATGAACGAAAATACATAACAAACCTGACTAGTGTGTGGGCTAAAATACATATTTGGGTATATGTACATAGCGCAGTGTTAAACATTTTATATATTAAAGTCGTAATTTTATTGGTATATCAATTGTGGTCTTACCCCATATTTACGTCCCATTTGTGGCGCCAATAAAGTGGCGCCAACTTACGGAGTTTCTGTGAAACGGAACATATAGCAAGATACATTATTTTATTGTATATTTTTTATCGGTACATGGCAGTAATTACAATTTGTTGATCACGTGACAAGTGTCTAATTGCATATTCCTATTTCGGATGTCCCATCTTGGAATTCCGATTTTGGTCAACATGGCGGACGTCCGACACCGGTATGGGCCAAATTCCGATTTGGTCCGTAACAGGCCGTTGACCGCTACACATGTTGGGCGGTTGGTTATAAAGGGTGTGACCTCTACGCTGGTGTCTGGAGACCCGGCAGCGATCGCGACTCGGCAAGACCACTTAGTCAAGTAAGTCAAGTCAATTAACGTCATTATCCTCTTGCAATGCCCATCTTATTGTGTGGCAGTGAGTCAATATGCAGAGCTTTCCGACGCCAACGTAAGTAATGGAGGTGTACATCGTATTGGGCAAGTTTGAGTATGTGTCAAAGATTGCCAGTCACACTGTGGCTGTTGCTGTACAAGCTTCACTATCGCGAGACAAACAGAAGTCGATTCTACCACTTCCACAATCAGCAAAACGTGTTCTTCTTATTAAACAAGCAAAGTTATACCACGTCACGTGCCAATAACACCAAGACATAACCAACTGTTCGAATATACTATATTTGATCGCTCGTTAAATCACTCATTAGTTCTAAATAGTCAGCTTTAACCAAGCCGCTCTAAAATGCATCGAATGAATTTGGTGAGTTGATAAATCAAAGTTAAATTGCGCTCGCATTGAATAGTAGTTACTGTAGTATGGGTCAGCCATCCGCGATGATTAATGTTGATGGCCAGAATGCCACTGGACGAGTGACATTCAAGCCATAAACATTGTCGAGTAAGTCGCGTGGACTACAATATATCATCTGCGCATTGACTAACTGGTATGCAGCCCGCGTTTCTCTAAACGCATATGTCCTTTGCTAAAGTTAGCAATGTGATGTATTGCCAGCAGATGCTAGGACTCGAGGCCCCCATGATTATAAAGTACGAGCACTAAAGGGGAACGGCGGCAAAACGGGCCCCTTAAGCGGGATTTGTCATAAAGTTGACATTTTTTACTCTAATTATTTTTTTCTCAACTGGATCATTTTCTCCACTTATCTGACTATATTTATGCTAAAATGTAGCGTATTGCTGTTAAAATTACTGTATCTACGGAGGGTTTCAGAACACCACCCGATTTTTGACTTGCTAAAAAGGTGCGTCCAAAACGGCCCCCTGCACATCCACTTGTATTATTTGATCATCATCACACATGTCGCAAACACATTGTGCACACTCGGACCATGAGCAGTCGTGGTGTGTTCACGCAGCATATTATGCACATTTTATCCTTTCTTCCCCGTCCTTACTGTCCGAAAACAGTTGGTGCATTATTGTTTCTGCATCCAGTTGTCTCGCTTGTTTTCGAAGCTTCGATATATCGCAGCTGCATAGCGAACGATCTCTTCCTTCTCCGTGTAGTTCCACTCGTGGTGCGTTATGCGGCCCTCACACCGAGGAGACTTGCTCGAGACGCGGTCGAGACGCGATTTCGATGCGTCTCGACCGCGACTGGAGCATTTCGTCTCGACGCGTCTCGAGTCAGTCCCGCAGCCCGCACACCAAGGAGACGCGAATGCGTCTCGAATTCCCGTCTCTGGGCAAGACGGGTCAATGCGCGCGCTCATGTTGGCAAAGGTCGAAAAAAAAAATGGCAAGTGTTTCCTTTAGTAGAAGGAGAAGAGCAATTCGTCTTCTTCTGCTAGTTTTAAAAGATGGGACCGCGCGATCCGTCGTCACGACGAAATCGCGCAGTCCCTGAAACAATTCTGGGTTCGCTTTTGGATTTCGCGTAGGCATGCAAAGGGCGCATACATTAACCTCGTGAACAGAATGAGAGTTATGCAACTCTTGCAATTTGTTTTGCCATTTGGCATGTAATAGACCTACAGCATTCCACCATTTACATACACCGTTATAATTTACTATATCATATACTACTTGGTGCAAGATTAATTATTTGAATTTCAGAATGGTGTATACGTTCAATTAAACTTATTTTTTGTGTGAAAATGTTAAATATAATATTTAATTAAATATAATATTTATTTATTTTTCAACTGTCCGATCCAGTTTATTATGCATTTTTTCCGTATGGACTTCAACACATTATAATATATTCTTCGCATCGTGGAGCCTCATACGAGGAAACGGAATACCCATCGTATGAGTTCAGGCCAGCTCCTCATTGGCAAATGGAATTGCTCCGTCTCGTCTCGACCGCGTCTCGTCGTGAAACCTACGCACACAAAGTCTTGAGACAAGACGTGGTAGAGACGAGGTCGAGACGAAGTCGAGACGTACCCAAAATATTAAACATGCTTGATCCTCGAGACGCGCTCAAGACTCGCCCGAGACGCGCTCAAGACGCCTCGAGACGGTCTCGAGCGAGTCTCCTTGGTGTGCGGACTACTTTATGGTATCGTCTCAGTTGAACAATTTTTGTCAGATTATGTTCTCAAATCGAAGTTAACTTTTGTATGGACTGAGCGTGGTGATGCATGTATTTGCTCTGTTACTCGAATTTCGCTTTGACTGATCGCCGTTCATTATCTCCTTTCTCCTGATCTACTTTCATTATCTCCTGATCTCATTTAATTATCTCCTTTCTCCTGATATCCTTTCATTATCTTCTTTCTCCTGATCTCCTTTCATTAACTCCTTTCTCCTGATATCCTTTCATTATCTCCTTTCTCCTGATCTCCTTTCATTATCTCCTTTCTCCTGATCTCCTTTCATTATCTCCTTTCTTCTGATCTCCTTTCATTAGCTCCTTTCTCCTGATCTCCTTTCATTATCTCCTTTCTCCTGATCTCCTTTCATTATCTCCTTTCTCCTGATCTCCTTTCATTATCTCCTTTCTCCTGATCTCCTTTCAATATCTCCTTTCTCCTGATCCCCTTTCATTATTTCCTTTCTCCTGATCTCCTTTCATTAACTCCTTTCTCCTGATATCCTTTCATTATCTCTTTTCTCCTGATATCCTTTCATTATCTCCTTTCTCCTGATCTCCCCTTTCATTATCTCCTTTCTCCTGATCTCCTTTCATTTCACTATTGTTTATTATCATGGTTGGTAAGAAATGCAACTTGACAACATACTGGTATATTACACAACTTAATAATATAATAATACAATATATGTCCACACAGCTCATATTGACGCTATATAAAAATATATTTGTAATATTATTGTTTTGCTTAAGAACTTTATTATTATTATTATTGTATAGCTGGGTAATATGTAACATCCTATACATGTAAAATAATATAATATCATAATACGTTACAAATGTAGGTGTGTGTATTGTATCAACAGCATATCGACAATAGCGGACCCCTGTTAGCATAGTGAGCTGCTCAGGGGCCCGTTTTAGGCGCACTTCACCGCCTCGCGTTGAACATCAATTTGAATACAAGCCCTGCACGTTTTAAACATCTAATACACACATATCAGAGCACACACATTTGGCTTAAGCATACCACAGTTTCCGTTGTTTTTAACGCGCACAAACGGAAATAGGATATTTGAAAAATAGTGCTAGCATTTAAAAAAAGTATGAAAAATAATCTTTTTGAGCTCACCTGTTTGAATGTGCGTTTCGCGCTTCCGACCAATATTCACTAGTGCCCATTTGTGAGTTATTTAGCAACGCCACCACAAATTTAGCGGTATATAATACAATAACGCCAAACGGTTGGGGGCCCGTTTTGGGCAGGTGGCCCGTTTTGCATGCCGTTCCCCTATACGCCACCTACATTTCGTTGTACGCTTAATCCCAATGTTACACGCGCTGTCACAGGAAACTGTCGCGGCATCTACCGCAGAAGCATGCTAGAGAACCACCCTTCAAATAATCGAAAAAGTCACATTGTAATCCTTCAACCCTCTTCACCCTTCGAGTTGGCATGCACGATTTTATTGTATAGACCCTACTATGAAACTGCAATATAGTAAAGTATTACTTTTAGCAGTAAGCCTAGATCTATATACTTGTGGACTTGTACACTAGCTTTGCATTGAAAGTAATACGTGGCTCCATTTTGTCCGCCCTCTTTCCAAGACCTTAGACACGACACTGGCGAAGGCCAATACCTGTAATTTAGGACTCTGGGTGCAATTTGTTTAACTAGGTACCTTACTATTTATACTAGGCCTAGTCTCAACTAGCCTCAATTACCCAGACAGACTCCGTAATGAGGCGCCACTGTCGCTCCTACATAGTAAAGTTAAGTAAAAGGAAACGTTAAGTTCATATAACGCAGTATCCAGTCCTCAGGACTGCTCAAAGCGCTTTACACTTTACTCCCTGGCAGACCTGTTCAATCGAACACCATCTCGACTTCTCAGGGAAGTCCGATCGGGACATCCTCGCGCGCCAGGGGTCGCTGCTGGTGATTACGTCAGTGCCAGCAAGCGGTACCCCCTGGCTGATCGCTTTGCGAAACTCTGAATTTAAGCTCAGCCTATCAGATCGCTCACTAGATCAGTGGATGTGGGCAGGTCAGGTGGTCATAATAAAACTAATTTCAACCAACCGTGGCTCGTGTTACATGCAATGTTTAGGAAGTAGAAGCAATTATTCGAATACACAATACCGCTCAGCTGCTCGTGCTAATGGGCGAACAGTTCATTATATATTAGGATTCCCAGAAGTCGTTTATCCGTCTTCAAATTGGGGCGGGTATTTACGGGTGACGCAGTCACGACTGGCGAAGTCAATTACTAGTTTGACTCAGCCAACTTCCGCACTTCGCGTAGGGGATCAGCCCGGGCTAGTTTTTCATGGCAAACAGCCCTGGCTTGCGATGATGAGTCGGGGGTCATTTGCTACTCTCACTGTCACGAAAACGGTTGTCGCCCTGAATCAGTGTAACCAATGACATTTATTTTCGTGCAGAACAATGAAATAAGATAAGAACACTTTTTCAGTTTATTAAAACGTTTATTCAAGTCATACGCACGCGCACGCACGCACGCACGCACGCACACAAGTAAAACTGAAATGCAAACGATAATGTTTAGATTGTAGGTTAATAAAAATGCTGTCTAATAATACCGGGTAGTCGTTTTACGAACACTTTTATTTTGGCATACCTTTTATTTTCTGTAAAAATTATCAATAACGTAAAATTTTGCGTTATCTATAACACTTACAATATCGCATTATACATGTTTAATTGTTATGGTAAATACAGGTTTAATAGCTGAAATAAAGTGATGCCAACTGACGGTAACATTCATACAGGTAACCCCACCTGTCACCGGACTCTTTCTCGGCGAAATCACGCAGCCGGGCGAGAGTCAGTTAAGCTAAACTAAGTATCGGCCAGAACATGTTAGATCAATGATGATACACAATTGTAATTTCAATTAATAATTACTTCCCGACTGAATGTTGACTTATATTTTGTTAAAGTATTTTGTACTCATCCTGTATATTTAGTTGTTTGTAACCTTTTACTTTAGGTTCAAAATGTCAAAAGCGCTCTAGAAATCACGTTAGGGGTACCCAAATGTTACAAGCTGTCACCCGTGCCAGGATTTATCTGTGACCTCTACCAGTCACAAAAAAAGCCCGGATGACACTTTCTATTGTGATTTTTTACTACTTAGTGAGCTATTTTGTGAAAATGATGGCGGGGCTTTTTGAAGGTTTTTCAACATGTACAAATTATTTTTACCTCACAACAATTTGAGTTCATATCAAAATAAAACAACACTAAATTATCTGTCAAAGAATGCAATATATTGCATATACAACCAAAATACTAACACTACCCCCTTACCTTTCAGAACCGCCTTCCTCAAACACAATTGGTTATGTTTACTAATTACAGGGCTACATATCTAATTTGTATATCACGCGTAATTTTTTAAATAAGAAACGATATATAGTACGTTACATATTTGTGGTAAGCAGGCGTGTCAATATTATATACATACTTGAAGGTAGAGCACACATAATGTCACCAGACAACTGAGTCAGATTAGATTGGTTACATGTAAGATCAACCTCTTATAAATTGTGTGGCACATAGATGCTACACATATTATATATTAGGTGCGATTATGAAGCGCACAGTGCCATGTTAGTTGACGTATGAAGAGCTTGACTCTTCAGTTACAAATAAAAGTGCCATGTTCCATGGATGTAAGTAATGATTTGAAGTATTGTTCACCTTCCGCCACGAAACCTAACTATAGTGTTAGTTTATGTTGGCATAGTATGTGCTTTCCTTTTAAGTCCGTTTATAATATTGAAATAAGTGTTTACCACAACTACGCAACGTACTATTCTAAACATTTTGGTAACAAAGTGAGCTATGTAGTCCTGTAATTAGTAGGTCTATAATTATAGCCGAATGTGTTTGAGGTTTGGCGGTTATGCAAATAAGGGGGTGGTAGAGTTAGCGTTCTGGTTTTGCATGCAGTATATTACCTTGTTTGTCAGACAGTGTAACATTATTTTATTTGGAAATGAAGAGGGATTATTTTAAGATAAAAACAATTGTCATGTGCCATGAATGTAAGTAATGATATGAAATATTGTTCACCTGCGGTCACGAAACCAAACTAAAATGTATTATCTGGTGGCATAATATCTGCTTTACTTTCAGATATATATATGATATTGACATGTATACTTACTAGGAATATGTAACGTACTATATCTAACATAACGATGCCAAATTTGTATACCCAACCCTGTAATTAGTAGATATATAACCGATTGTGTTTTAGGAAGACGGTTATGAAAAGTAAGGTGGTAATGTTAGTGTTTTGGTTATGCATGCAAGATATAAATTTTTTGGCAAAGTAATGTTGTTTAATTTGGATATGAACTGGGATTGTTGTGAGATAAAAAAGCGTCATGTATGTAAGTTGTACAACTTCGATCACTAAACCAAACTAAAATGTTAATATATCTGAGCCTGTGTTGTTCTTTTCGTTCATGTAGGTCTGTAATATTGACATCTACATTAACTACAAATACGTACATTATCTTTTGAAACGATACCAACACTAGCTATGTAGCGCTGCAATTAGTAGCTATATAGCCTATTGTGTTTGAGTGCGGTGGCTATGTAAACTATGGGAATAAGTTTAGTGTTTTGGCTTTGTATACAACATATTACATTCGTTGTCTGATACACTAATGGTATTTTATTTGAAAATGAACTGGGATTGTTGCGAGATAAAACAATTGTCATGCGCTTCGTGTGTAAGTAATGATTTGAACTATTGTACACCTTCGGTCACTAAACCAAATGAAAATGTTAACACAATCAGAGCATACGTTGTGCTTTTCTTTCAAGTAGGTCTGCAATATTGGCATTCATATTAACTACAAATTCGTATCTTACCTTTCCAAACATCTTGATATAAAATTAGCTACGTAGCGCTGCCAATAGTAGATATAGTGTCGATTGTGTTTGAAGACGGTGGTTGTGAAAAATAAGGGGTAGGGTTAGCGTTTCGATTTTGTATGCAAACTATTACATTGTTTTTCAGAAAATCTGGTGTTATTTTATTTGGAAATGAACTGGGATTGTTGGGAATTAAAACATAATTGGCATGCACTAGATGTGTAGATAATTATTTTAACTAATGCCCACCCTTCACGAAACCAAACTAAATTGTTAATAGATTTTAGCATATTGTGTTTTTCTTTCAACTTCGTCTACATTATTTATGTACACATTAACCACAAATACGTATCTCACCATTGGAAACATTTTGATATCAAAATTAGCTATGTAACCTTGTAATTAGTACATATATTGCTGATTATGTTCTTGGGCGGCGGTTACGAAAAATAAGAGGGTAGGGTTATTACTTTGGTTGTGTACGCAGTATATTACATCATTTGTCAGAGAATCTAGTGTTGTTTTATTTGGAAATGAATTTGGAAGTTTTTGATGTAAAAATAGTTGTTATGTGCCACGTATGAAAGTAATTGTTTTGAACCATTGTACACCTCCAGTCACGAAACCTAACTAAAATGTCAATATAATTTGGTATGTGTTGTGCTTTCATTTAAATTATATCTATTGTATTGATTTAACATTTGCAGCACTCGTGACTTGTTTTTCCACACATGCTGACACAAAATGTTACCGTGTAGCCCTATAATTAGTAGATATATAGCCGATTATTTGCATGTTGAAAATCCTTCAGTAACCCCTGCCTCCATTTTTACAAAATAGCTCACTACGCAGTAAAAACCCAGTGTGTCATCCTGGCATAGATGGCAGCTTGTAACATTTAGGTACGTCTGATGTCATTTTTGAGATTTTGGGCATAGATTATTTGGTGAGTCCACCCGTTCAGAACGTATCGACAAATCAGATGCGTTGTTAATGATTTGTCCGATTCGGAAAATCTAGCTATAGCTATCAATGTTTCGAATCACAGACACATGCATGAGTGTTTGTATCTCTTTTATGGCAAATGCTGTTAAATTTTGGGAAATGTAAATGCCTCCACGCAGGACATGGGAACGAAGAGGTAGAATATACAATGGGGGTACTGTACTAAGTACTACTGTAAAAGAAAAGGACTTAGGGTTAACCAGAAAGAGTGCAGAGGAGAGCAACTAAAATGATACCAAAACTGAGGGATCTTAGTTACGAAATACGCCTAAAAATGCTGCTTAACAACACTAGAGACCAGGAGATTGAGAGGAGAACAGATAGAATTGTTTAAAATAATGAATGGTTATAAAAATATTGATAGAAATATTTTTTCTCAGTTAAGAAAGATAGAAGGACTAGAGGACATAAAGTTACATTAGCAAAGGAGCAGTGTAGATTATATATAAGAAAGTTCTCATTTTCACAAAGGACTGTAAATGAATGGAACAGATTATCTGCCCATTGTGTGGGTGCTAGTAGCGTGAATATGTTTAAAAATAAAATCGACACATACCTCAGAAGGGCGGGATACACATCGATAAAAGGGTCGGACTCTCGATAAGCCAAAGGGCTTCCTTGTCCACCTGCCACCTAGAGTTAATTCTCTGGGTGGCAATCTTGTTAAATCTTGTTAAATCTATGAATAGTTGTAATGACTCTTGATGGAAGGAATATTCCGCTAAAAGGGAATATTTTGAGATCCCCTTCTGCCCTGCACTGTTTTTTTTATCACATGATGCTTTTGGGTGAAAGGGATAACAACTAATAGAAACAACTGCCACTATCGGAGACCTTCACTACATGCTATGCAGATTTTGTGTTAAATATTTTGCCTTACACCTTCTACCTTTAATCGCTAGACGGGGCTTCATACACGTACGCAGTACGCAGGCATCATGGCATTTTGAGTGGCTGGTTCAACAACACTGAAGTCATATATTCTGCATGAACGTTGAATTTGTAGACAACTTTAATTAATATTGCTTATCGTAACGTATTGTTTTTATATAGGCTTAAAGCACTGTGAGAAGATGTTCTTATTCTTGTCTGAAATCGCCGTTGACTGCTCTGTCCTTTCACACTGATATAAGAAACGGCTGGGCCAAGTCACAACGTGTCCACATGACTAGTATCCATGAATGGTTGAACGCATACACAGCACACATAAATACGCACGCACACACGCGCACACGAACACACGCGCACATGTAAAGGTAATACTTATATAGCCCAGCATCCAGTCCTCAGGGGCCGGTTTCATGAAGCGGCTAAGAACATTCTTAAGGCTAAGATGAATGTTTTAGTAAATGACGTGATTATTTTAATATAGGCGAATGTAGTGGTTTACGCAAACACGTGACGCTAAATAATTGCGTAACTATAAGTACACTTTATGAAACCGGCCCCAGGACTACTCAAAGCGCAATTAATGCGCGAAGACTATTCGTACACAGATATTCACCACTGTCTATGGCCAGCTACTCATTCATACAGCTGAATGAACTGGAGCAACGTAGACTGAACGAACTTGCCCAAGGTTCGACACCGCAGTACAGGATTCGAAACGCACGCACTCACAAATTGCTTTGGACAACTGTAATTGCATAGCCAGAACATAAAATCATACTTGCCTTCTTATTCAATTCAACGGCGGAATTTGTCTACAAACAACTGCTACGTCGCCCAATGAAGTCTACTGTATATAGGCCCAATTTCAATCTGAACAACATTGGTATGAAGAAACAGTACAGAGTAATTACGAACTAGGTAGCAAAGTAAACCAGATGGCCCAGGTGCTTAGCCCGGAGTCTAGCTCAACCACCCTTTCCCTAGACGCAATCTTCAGAAAAACATGAAACATAAGATACGTCAATGTTTACAGAAACATACCACACACGTATCTGGACTGTACCGATTCGATAGGCGCTCTGAACAAACCAGGATGGCGCTGCTTGGTGTCGTATTGATTAAGTCGAAAATGGCCTTTTTCGAAGGTTTCTATCGTCGGGTAGACGGCCCGCCATAATGTTATAACCGCCTTGTTCCCGACGATGTTTCGGGTGCGTCATGGGAACATTCAAGTGTTTTAATGTTTTACTTATAAATACGGACAACGCGGAATGTCAATATTATAATGGCAAAACTGAGTATTAATTTTATTGTAGACAATGCAACTGAGAGGGTGGCGCGACCGAGACAGAGAAGGGAGTCGCGCTTGCACACACTTTGTTGTTCTTCAGTTTTCTTAGTAATTAGACATTATATGACACGGGCAAAGTAGGATTTTATAGAGACAAATAGCTCGATTGAAAACAATTAAACGCACGCACACACACACACACACACGCACGCGCGCGCGCACACACACACACACACACACTGTTATCGGAGTTGTGTTGCCGTGGTCATCCGATATCATTCAGTTCACAGTTCAGCCTACCACAAGGATGTTTCTGATATCAACCACATTTTGGTTTTTGGTGTTCGTTTTGACAGATTGAATGAATAATGCTCGCCTTGTAACATGTTTAAACTAAACGTCAAAACACGCAAATATTTCTACGCAAGTTTTCTGTCTGACACAGTGAACTCGCCGATCCCGTGTCAACGCTGCATGATGCAGCGATATATAATGTCTTGTCGACATGTATGCACGTAGTCGACAATCTCGCCCAAGGCGCACGTGTTACGAGGTGGACATTATTCACTATGTCAAACCGAATACCAAGAACATCATCGCAATTAAGATGTATAAACATTGATTACATTGATCGAAGAATAATTTTAAAACCACGGGCGCGGTGGAGCATCGAACTGTCGTTCGAGAGGACTGTGGTTCTAGTCGATGCCGCCATTTCGAAACTTAGGCAATTTCGTTCACCTCACGTTGCCTGTGTCTTTCGGAAGAGACACTAAAAGCCGTTTGTCACTTCTATCTGGTGTTTATGCCGGGGAAGTGAAAGATCCCACACAGGGGGTAAATGTGTAACCTGTCATGGACTCACAGAATGGCGGTCTCTTTTTCTAACCCACTGGATCTTGCTTCCAGCGGCCGGAGTTCCTTCCCGGTCGAGCGTGTGAGAGATGCCGAGCAGGCAATGTATACAGTATATACACTGTATCATTTGACCCACTGGTCCTATGTGAATGTAGAATTAAACTATAGCATGGCTCACTGTTGGCTGAATGACAAATTAGACACAATAAGTAATAGGTTTGCAGTTAGCAAAACAATAAGTAGAGCAAATTATATGCGTCAATGTCGGATTCTGGGACCCCGTTAACACAGTCATGTTTCAAATTTATAAAAGTGTCGGTTTACGATAACTGTTTATATTTATCACGTCTATAATAAAATGTGCAGCGAGGATTACACTGCAGGGCTTAAGTCAGCAACTTAGCAGGTTTAATAGTTATTATTATTCTCCAAACTATAAGCAACTTGTAAACATCCAACATATTTTCTGTCGGCAAATGTTGCACCTTGCCGGATGTTTGCACATACTTAGCAAATTAAGTGTTCAACCTAATTCTGTACTACTTCGTTCTGGTGTTGACCCAGAATGGTGCGCGGTCACGAACGTGATGCCTCAATATTTCCATCACTTAAGCAGTGTCCCCCAAAGCACACTTCTCGCCTAGTTGATCTTCAAGTAGCTCAATTTACTGATGGAGATATTATGTATTTACATTGTTCTGGTGTGCACTCGATGGCAAGAGAGCCATTCAGTTAGACGTCATTGATCAGTAATAGTAAGATAAGGACCAAGTTCTGTTTGATACTCATGGCGTACACTATTCATGATGTCCGTTGTATTAACTCATTTATCATTAAGACAACCCCTCTAGAGCGGTCACCCGCCTAACGCGACCGGCAGCTGGATTTTCAGGCCATTTTAACAATGTTCTTATGCAGCGGTCACTTAACGGCTGGAAACCGCCGACCAGGCAACATGATTTAACATGACCGGTGCTTGCCATGTGGTGTGGATAGGCGCATATATATTATATGTCGGCTACGTTACGTTAGAATGCCTTGTGTACTGTTCAACAGGATTTCCGTGTCAAAAATACATTAATGCATTTTGTGTATAATGTCCTGTGTGGAAGGTAGGAGGCTGAATGGGTATCCCTCTGTAGACCGGCCACCCCTCGTATACGGCCAAAGTAACTTTCCATAAGGGGGTAACAGGAATCCAAAATCGCATTCATCTAAACAGGTCTAATAACCATGCACATCATAACTACGATGTATTCATTACGGTACCGTAAAGAAACTGATAAATGTTCTTCCGCTATATAATAGGCCTACCAGCTGCCCGATTGCAACCAGGCAAAATTGTTATTTTACACACAAAAGCAGCTGCAGCTCGCATTTTTGAACCAGGAAACCACTTCTAACGTTTGAGCATCAGACATGCACATAAAAGTGCCCAACTGAAGCCTATTTGATTGGGATTGTTGCTATTCTCAGTGTTCGCTCGAAAGTAGCCTCACAACGTCTGCGTGTGCACTTGATCATTTTGTACAACTAAGTAGTAACATTATCCCAAACACCTGATATGTCAACATTCCAAAGCATTAGTATTTGGCGAGGGCGCTCTGACCCAGACCTGGTATCATTGCCAAGATGGTCGCAAATGTGACGTCGATGGGGGTAGACAGCCCAGAAACATATCTCAAACAGAAGCGACTGCGTAAAGACGGAGGAGAAATGCGGAGTAGAATGATATAATGACAAGCAGATGGAGAACTCTGCCGATAGTGAGAATTGGAGTGTCTGTGTCTGTGTGTGTGTGTGTGTGTGTGTGTGTGTGTGTGTGTGTGTGTGTGTGTGTGTGTGTGTGTGTGTGTGCATGAGTGCGTACGTGCGTGCATGTGTTGTGCGTTTGTGTGTGTGTGTGTGTGTGTGTCTGTGTATGCATGTAGTACATATATAAATACATGCATTCATGCATACATGCGTACGTGCATACATGCATACATGCATACATACATACATACATAAATGCATATAGTTATTTTATTCACACACGCACTCATGTGCACACAGACGCACACACTGACACACACACACACACACACACACACACACACACACACACACACACACACACACACACACACACACACACACACACACACAGGCACACACAAATGCATGCGTGTATGAACACAATAACTATGACATTTTAGTAAAACGTATTCAAAGCATTACCGCCTTAGCGTCATATACGAATTTAAAACTCCCAGAGATTGTACTTGAAACGTATGTACATCCATATAGGACCCAGTGGGTCCAATGATACAGTGTATACACTGCCTGCTCGGCGTCTCTCACACGCCCGACCGGGAAGCAACTCCGGCCGCAGGGAGCAAGATCCAGTGAGTTAGAGTTTTTCGTCCCCTGGCATAGACTCCAGATAGAATGGACCAACAGCTTATAGCGTCTCTTCCGAAAGACACAGGCAACGAGAAGTGAACTAAATTGCCTAAGTTTCCTAAGTTAGGTGGAATCGCACCACCGTCCCCTCGATTGACATTCCGGCGCTCTACCGCGCGACTGCCGCTCCCCACTTGTGCTTGAAAAAACTAAGCAGCCATAAGGTATCATAAACTATGCAAGACAATATATAATTTAGCAAGACAGACGTGACTGTGTCGTGCATTATATGTGACAGCTACTGTCAATGTGCCATAACATATCCATATACACCGCAATTTGGAACGTTGAAAAACAACAGGCGATGTGTTTGTTATATTTAGTAAGTGATAAATAATGTCAGCCAATATTAGAAAATGTTTGTTCCTTTTGTTCGGTTAGTATTGGATTAATTGGTAGTGGTAAAACTTGTGTGAATTAAAGCCAGTAGTGTTAGCTCTTGATAATTTGTATTTATTATTTGTTAACTATTTTCTTGTATTTCAAGGAGCTTACATTTTATACATGGTTTTGTTTTTAAAATTAACTCTTATCATGATATATTAATATATATTATTTGGAATGGTAACGTGCATTTAAGCGTGTGCATGATATATGTGCGTGTGTGTGTGCGTGTATGTGCGTGCGTGTGCGTGTGTGTGCGCGCGCGCGAGTGTATGTGCATGTGTGTGCGTGCGTGTGTAAATGTATGTGCGGGTGTGTGCGTTTATGTGCGTTCAAGTGCATGTGTACATGTATGTGCGTGTGTGTGTGTGCGCGCGCGCGAGCGCGTTACGCCTGTGTCTGACGCATGCGCGTGAGCATGCCTGTACGTGCGGAACTCTACCAACACCGCCCCGTCCCGCTGTCAACCTCCAGTGACGTGCTTGTAGCGATTGTGATTTGTGGAGACCCCGACGTGAGTCTACCTAGCGACGACCGCGCCGCACGCACACATCACCGCGCCAGTGAGGGGGAGAGACAGCGGCAGATACAGCACCTTACCGGCGACAGCAACACCTCGGACCGGCATCATGGCTTCGCAGGGCACCAAACTCGGCATCATCGTCCTCGTCTTCCAGGTCGTGTGCTTCGCATTGTTCGTCTTCTTCGCCGACTACGGCGACAGCGCCAATGCCTCCAACCCGTCCCACAGCCGCAGTCCCGCCAAGGGTGGAGCAGACCCGACCAAGAATGACGTCTCCAGATACTATCCGAGTGAGTACTATAATCATGATTACATAATTAATTAACTTGTATTCTCGCGCGCTGCTGGAAGTATAACTATTTTGGTTATAGGTATTTTTAAACACTTGTATAATATATTTGTAGTCAGACAATAAACAACACATTTCTGTATATTGTAATGCGTGAATTAAAAAAACAAACATGTAACGGACACTAAAACCAGTTCGATAATTTGCGAACATTTGCAGAACACGTACATGCGCAACTTCGTAATACCCATAGGCCCATTAGCCAACGGTCACACTTGAAGTTTACAATATTTGAATACATAGTATAAATTAAAGTCAAAGGACTAATGCAACGTTACTGTAAAACATCAGTCGGATGACGCATATGTAGGCCTATTCATCCATGCTTAGACGTTTACAATATTGCACACACCTACCGAAATGACATCAATTAATTACTTATAAGGTTTCTGTCATAAACAAGTTTTTAAATGTTATGAGATACTCGTAAGTCACCGAGATCTTTGGCATGGAAATGACAGCAATGCCAGAAACACGTACACATGTTATTGGCCCCTTTCTCCGACAAATGGGTCACTCTCTTTGGCTCCACTAGAGTATAATCCAATTATCTAGGTCAGACTTATAATAAAAAGTGACGTAAACATCAATTGGTTGGTATTGGTTCATCTCTTGAACGTACGCCACGTAAATATAATGTTACATTCAACTACACATCGAGCCATCATCTTGGTCATCAACTTTTTTATAGTCATTATGCTGGACAAATAACTAATCAAATCATATATCATTTCTTAAACTCTTTAAAAGGCTGTGCGTGTGATTATAATTACCATAAATTCACCTAATTTGTAAACAATTGTAATGCTTCTCTAAAGGAACGAACACAAGCTTCAATAAATTCACCTAATTTGTAAACAATTGTAATGCTTCTCTAAAGGAACGAACACAAGCTTCAGTAAAAACTCAAATTATAGGACGAAAGTCGAGCTAAATATGGCATAGTCTCAGGACGCCAACACAACGGTGCTCACATGGAACACAAAAAGCAACAGGATAAGTGGAAGGCCGGGAAACACCAGGCCAAGACAACTCGACGCAAAGATGGCAAAAGCACAATCAAATTGGAAACATCTGAACAACTAGCCCATAAGCATGTTTGGTGAAAAGAAGTCATTCACGGCCTACGCTAACCCGAGGAATGACACAGCTTTAGTTAAAGCAGTAAATGTAGTAAATAAAATTAATGGTAGACACTTTACTAACTAGCCTACCTACACATACACGTCACACAAGTAACTGATCGGTCCTAAATGTATTATCATATCTCTGTTCCAACACATCATACATACATCAAAAATTGCCGAAAGAAAGTATCGTCTCAAAACTACCGACATAAATTATGTATGTTCTGAACCCAGAAGTAAATTATGTTCTGAACCCGCCTGTTGCCTGGAGGAACGGAATGGACTGTAACAAACTAGACCAAGTCGGGAAAGGCTAATTTGGCGCAAACCCGTTTTACGTAAGCCCAAACTAATTGCTATGTTAAGAGCAACCTAAATTAAAAATAACACACATTCTTTATGTATCTATTTCTACATTTTAAGGAACCGACATTTAAGAGGAAAAGCAAGGCCTGCATTATGTTAGGCCCTATATATCTGCAATAATGATTGACGAATCTCGGTTACATGAATCCAGGGAAACATTTCTATGATTTGTAACATTTGGTCCTTGGCCTTTAATATCCATAGTGGATAATTGGCTGTAACATTTTATTTGTACCACATTTCAACTGTAAATCAGGGGCATTTGTGTCCCCCGAATAGCCTGAAGTGGCAAATCAACCGTACAGTGGGAGTTGAAAGACAACGGCTCCCGGACGATCAAAACAAGATGAAATTAGAACAATTACGAAGCACAATTAATTGGGTGTCCCAAAACACTACTACACAGTACACACTGCACAACAGACAATTGTTGCTAGAGTACGTATTTGACTTATTTTAGTAGATTAATAGTGTCCTTGTGTATATTACGGATTAGTGAGATGGTAACGGTCAATGCAATACCAACATCCTACCAAGTGACATACCAAGGGGCTTCTCATAGCTGTCAAAACTGTCCTATCAGCACAGAGTATATTAATTACCAGACTCCCTCCCTGAATGAGTACTTTAAAATGTTGATAATTAGATCAATTTGATAAGCCATTACGCGGGATTCGACCTCTGCCCCCGTTACTACTACTCTTTGTGTGAATAGGTAGATGTCTAAGATTGCGATTGGCCCCTAATCTGATAAGTGGGCTGACGAAATATAAACACAAGTCTAGTGTTATCAAGTGGGATCAAGATAGACGCCTGACCGCATTGTAGGACCGTTCGTTGATTTAGCCTAGATTCCTTGACACGGTTCTATATTATTCTTAGACCAATGCTACAATAGCAGGGCCTACAGTTTTGTATTTGTAAGCATACTGTATATGTGTCAAGGACACATTTATGGAAACGTTTTAATCAATTAATTTTTGTAACAAAACATATTATGTTTATGAAAGTCCAAATACGATATGAAAAAAGTATGGGACTTAAGACAATTGACAATTCGCGCATGCAAGGCCTCGTTAACAAAACAACGGACGGTGATTGTAGTTCAACAGCCAACAGTATGAACGAGTTTACTGTATCTGTAAGTGAACATGTACCTCGTTTAAATAAAGACAATCAATTTCTCACAATAAATGAGGAATTGCCAAACCAGTATGTCATCAGTGTTATGACAACTTTAAAAGCATTGCAGAATGTTAAGGTGAACAAAGCGACAGGGCCTGGTAGTATTTCTGCTTGGGTGTTAAGAAATCATGCAGACGTCTTCGCTCCTCTATTAACTGCTATTTTTAATAAATCACTGCGAGAAGGAGTACTTCCTATGGACTCGAAAATGGAGAACGTAATGCCGTTGCCAAAAATAAACCCTCCTCGATAGAAAAGGACATTAGACCACTATCACTAACTCCAATAGCTGCTAAGGTGTTTGAGTCAATCGTAATGAAATGGGTGGATGAAAAAATTGAAGAAAAAATAGATTGGTGGAACATCTACATCAGACGGTCTCGTTGAAATGGTACACATGTGGTATGAGGCGACTGATTCGTATGTCCGAGTTGTCATGCTAGATTTTGGCAAAGCGTTTGACCTCATTAATCTTCATGTGTTACTTGAAAAACTACAATTGTATGATTTGCCCCACACATTATAAGATGGATGGAAACAGTTTTACTAAACAGACCTCAACAAATAAAAATTGGAAATGTATATTCGCATTCTGCTCACCCAAATGGGGAAGAACCACAAGGAATCATATCTGGACCTAAATGTTTCCTAGTCTACACAAACGATTTTGAAACGCCTGTTCCGTTATATAAGTATGTAGACGACAGTACATTATTCGAAGTATGCGACAGAAAAAAGTGCATCTGCTATGCAAGAATCGGTTGATATTGCCGCCAGGTGGACAGAACAGAATGGCATGAAAATTAATTCAGGAAAATCAAAATAGATGATCATCAGTTTTGGACAAGACGGTAATTTTTGAAATACCATACCAAAAATAAAGATCAATGGAATGGATGTAGATCAAGTAGACCATGCCAAACTTCTAGGTGTTACAATTTCACATAATCTTGCATGGAATAAACATGTGGAGAATATTGTGAAAAAGGCTAGGAAACGATTATACATGTTGTAGCAATTAAAACGAGCTGGAATTATATATAATGACCTGGTGAGTGTATATGTTAGTGTTGTCAGACCGTACTTGAATATGCATATCCCGTGTGGCATACTAATTTACATAAATACTTGTCAGACAATATTGAAATGATACAGAAAAGAGCACATGCATTTTCCCTGGTACGTTATGCTGAAATACTTAGTTATGTTGGCTTTGGAAGAAAGACGAAACTGTCTGTGTTAAAGTATTTCAACAAGATGAAAATTAGCATACACAAATTAAATCATCTGCTACCTGAAAAAAGACACACCAATTATACTATAAGAGGGAGTAATGTGTACCCATTGCCAAGAACCCGAACGAACAGATATCGTAACTCTTTAATACCACCGGGGTTATACAACTGGCAATAAACATGAAATGGCAAAAAAGAAGATTGTATTACTAATGTGTAACGTTTCACTGTATTAATTGTATTCTGTCATCGACTGTATAATGTGAATCAAACTCAGCTGAGTTGCTAATAAAACATGTTTTATCTTTATCTAAGTGGTAATTCAAATCTACTTTACAAACCCGTGCGTATGTGAATTTGACTAACCCTTTGCTATATTGCTACAATATCAAAAAAAACGTTTGCGTAAGACAATAGATTCAATACGCTTCAATCGTGATTCTTTATCAAAATGCCACCCAAGTGGGATATGTTGCCTCGAGCCATCGTGTTGATGTTTCCATCGGTGAATGACAATATCCAGGCAGTCACCAGGTTAGCGTCAACTCGCCGGAACAGTGCTAATTCAGCTGCTTATCGTGTGGGGTTTACATTTGTGGGTCCACTGGGACTTCTGGAAAACCTCCTTGCGCTGGTGGTGCTTTAACGCTGGATGCAAACGACTAATACTAGGAACACACCTGACTTGCAAATACTCACTTTGTTCGTCGGCGTACCATGATTGTTAAAGGAAGGTTGTCGTTTCGTTTTTTATCATAAAATTATCTTATACAGTATAAACTGTATCCGTTGTACACGCTGAACGCCGAACTGTGTATACAAGGGCTCCCCTTATACACTACTAACCATTTTGTCTTGGTGAAATTGAAGTGTTTCGGGAGGAAACCGTTTGTTTACATGGCGGCGTGGCTTCACGTCCGATTACTTATTGGTACATCTGATATTACGGCATCACGCCTCCGTCGGTTCATGAACTTTCTCAGAAACATATTTGGGATTTAAGTATGTTAGATTACAAAACGTGTATACTGTAAAAACACGATTTTACAATAAAAAACCTCCCGCCTTGGGGGATCTCTTGATATTTACTCGTGCCACCTTGTGAGGTCTGTGAGGTGACGTCGGTCGGCATGTTTCCAGTGTTCCAGGATGTCCATGTGATGATCTTCATCGGCTTCGGCTTCCTCATGACTTTCCTCAAGAAGTACGGCTTCAGCAGCGTCGGCTTCAACATGCTGCTGGCGGCGTTGGCACTTCAGGTGAGGCGACGTTATGTGTAATAAGTTAGGTAAGAAACAAGCACACAAGTGCAGGGAACACGGAGAGTCACATAAAGGAAATATATATATATTGAAAACCAATATAGGTAATTGTGTGTTGTAAAGCTAGTACGCAAAGGTCACATTGCTTAGATAGAATTGTTGACTTGTTGTTCTGCAAAACTAAATCGGCTAACTCGGCAGCTGCTGGCTGTAAATCCTAAGGTGAACTCGGCAAGGACAGAGACCTTGCGTAGAGCAAAAGGGTCGTGAGAATTCCCGATCGGTCACTGGCAGCGAAGCCAGCGGCTCGGTGTCGAGGAAGAGGAATGTGTGTAAATATTATGTATATAATTTATATTCGGATGGCCGCCTTGAACCGTACATCACAGACAGTGTGGGCTGCTTTGATTGGGCGGCTGGGTTAGAATGAACGTAGAACCAGTCTTGGACAGCTAAATATGACAGACGGGACAGGGTTGCAGGGAGATAAAAGGAAAGGTTTGGGCTAATAAATCAGAGCGGAGAGAAGAAGATGATTGTACGCTACATTGATAGATGTATGGTCGTTAACCTTGCCCTGTGTCCGACAGTGGGGGATGTTGCTAGGCGGCCTCCTGCACTCGGGCGGAGCGGCTGTTCACATCGACATCGTCAGGTATGTCGGCCGAATACTTGTTTGATACGATCCATGATTAATCGCTTGTCACCTCAGGGTGGACCTACTTTGTTAGTGGTGTTAGTATTGTTGATGTCTATTTTTTTTCAAGTCATGTCCATTCGCGACTGACTGTTATTATTATTAAGCGCAAAAATGCCCGTCACCTGACGGGATGCCTTGGTAGATGATAGTCGTGATAGTAATATTTACGAAATGTTAGAAAAACACACAGCGTCATTACATAAACACCATAAAGCGCTCGCAGATACTCGTTTGTTCAAAATGACGGAGGTCTGATACTGTGAAGTTCACGTCCATCGATAGGCCCTAGTTGTGATCATGTAGAATTATCAAATATTATTCGCATTGCCATGCTATTGACAGGAGGGTAGATATAAACATTAATGTGTCATCGTTTACTCCATGTTACCAAGTCTGTGACGCAGGGGCCGCTTTCCCGAAGTATTTGCCGCGCGCATTGTTCGTGCGATTGTTAGATTTTTGTAATACGCGCACACTACGTTTTACGTTCTGAATAACTGATTTACCCCATAAAAGGTGACAACCTGGACATACATGGGGTATTTTGAATAAAAAACGTACTATTCTAAGGGTCATAGTTTAATCCCTGAAAGTTTGGCGCTCGAAGTTCAATTCGTCTAAAAGGAAAACGTTAACCTACCCGCACATATACGCTAGCACGATTATAAGTAGATTATATGACACATTGCTATTATATATCTACACTATCTGGATCATACTAAATGATTAGGATACCTGAATGCATATACACGTCATTTTCATACCGTCGTAGCTTAATATGCACCCAGTGACAGAACATTTACCATTAAGTCAACACGTGATAACAATGCAGACAGAGAACTGCGGTGATGCAGTGTGGCTTACAATCATTATATTATAATTTTGGCATTGTGGCTCAAATGTACTGTGCGTGAAAGTTTCTATCGTAAGCTCGTGTAGTATTTATAAACTGAATTAAGACTTGTTTAGACCACAGGTAGTTAACTGAAAAAGTTATATAAAGAATTAAAAACAACTGGTTTCTTACAGACTTTGAAGAATAAACAGATGCGCATATATATGTAAACAGTAAGCGGAGAGACGCTGCTTCGAAGTTTGCACCCGTAACCTTTGTTCCTGGTGACCTGCAAGTTATCAGGCGAGAATGTTTCACAGTCCAGCATTGTCTCTGGCATCCACCGCCATTACACTCTCGCAAATGTACGGAATGTAAACAGCGCCTATTTATAAATATAAACTTTGTTGTTCAAATATATAAGTGGAACATTATTACGACGGTTGATACAGAACACAAAAAAGACCACTTATTGGACATAATGTCTGCTTAGGGATGTCTCATTAGTTCTCACAGTAAAACATAAATTGCAGAATTACCCTGTCGTCCACAGTTAATGGTATGATAACCGGGCCGGGTACGTCTCTTGCAGTCTCATCACGGCTGACTTCGCGGCGGCGGCAGTCCTCATAAGCTTCGGCGCCGTGCTCGGCAAGCTTAGTCCGATGCAGGTGGTCGTCATGGCCATAGTCGAGGTCGTCTTCTACACGGCCAACGAGTACGTCGGCGTCGGCCTCCTGCGGGTAGGACACTATATCAGGACACTAGGTCCATGTCACACGTCGGAGTAGTCGTAACGGTGGTCGTCCTGACGGTTTAAACTGTCACGGATTGACCAGTTCGTCCATTGTGGAAATTTTAGAAACCACTCTAGAATGTCATCCCTCCCTCCCTCCCATTCCACCCCCACCTGTCTCTGTTTCCAACGCGACCTGTCTCTGTTTCCACCGCGATCTGTCTCTGTTTCCACCCCACCTGTCTCTGTTTACAACGCGACCTGTCTCTGTTTCCACCGCGATCAGTCTGTTTCCACCTCTACAGTCTATGTTTCCACCGCCACCTGCCTTAGACCTGTTAGTCCGGGAGACAGCTGTATTACATTGGTCCGAACCTTGTTTTTAATATATAAAGTAGTTTTTTTACCGCATTCCAACAATATTTTGCCTGCTGACTTCAAATAGGTCTGGAGCCATGCAAGAAAACTTGACCATTTTGTAAAATTAGCATTTTAAATATACTAAGTACAAATAAGTAAATACATATACTTTACAGATACTGTATTGCCATTATCGACATAAAATACATGTTAATTAGGAATGTAACTTGGTGTTAAAATATACAGTCATATCAAACATACCACGAACATAAAATAAAAATATATATATAATAAATAATAAGTCTAAAATTGTCAAAAAATATCCATTAAATTTATAGGTTAAACATAAAAGAAGGATAAAACACAACTGGCAAAATTTACATCCCATTAACTCTATCTATCTCTAAAGTCTACATGTAATCCCCGATAAGGCAGCAAGAGGAAGAAACTGTCTCGAAAGCGATTTGTCTTATCACGGATATTTCTGAATCGCCTGCCTGAAGGGAGTTGTTCGAAGAGATGGTGGGCGGGGTGTGTTGGATCCGTGATAATCTTGTCAGCTCTCTTCCTGGTTCTTTCACTGTATATACCTGATAGAGGGTGAGTTCACTGCCGACGATCTTAGATGCTCTTTTCACCACTCTGTCTAGTCTGATCTTTTGACGCTGGTTGATTTTTCCGAACCACACACATATGGCGAATGTAAGTACACTCTCAATAGGCGAGCGATAGAATTGAAGAAGAATTTCTCTCCTCAGCTCGAACGTCTTCAGCTGGCGCAGGAAGTAGAGTCTTTGCTGGGCATTCTTCGCGACTGCAACCGTGTTTTTCTCCCATCCTAGGTCACTAGAGATGATGGTGCCCAGATATCTGAAGCAGTCCATTCTTTCGATGGCTTCGCCATTGATAATAATGGGAGCAACTGGAGCTTTCTTCTTTCTAAAATCAACGATCATCTCCTTTGTTTTGGACGCGTTCAGCTGAAGATTGTTTTCGTCACACAACGACACCAGCCTGTCCACTTCATGGCGATACTCACTCATCTGAGTTCCTTACCAACCCTTCCAATGTGATATAATCTGCAAACTTCACCAGCTGTACGGAGGAAGGTTGGGACACACAGTCAATCGTGAAGAGCAAGTACAGGAGCGGGGAGAAGACACAACTCTGGGGAGTTCCGGTGTTCAAGGTGATAGTGTTAGAAACCATGTCATTCACTTTGACGACTTGAGGACGGAGCAGATGACGACCTGAGGTATGTGACACATGCAGATATCTCCAGCAGACGCAGCTTGTGGAAGAGTTTCTGCGGGACGATCGTATTGAACGCGGAACTGTAATCTACGAACAGTATGCGTGCATACATGTTCGGAGACACCAGATGCTGCAAGACAAGTGAAGGGGTCAGCACACTGTTGAACTTCCTGCTTGATTACAGACGAAAAAAAGTGCATTATATTTTTGAGAAATGATTTTTTACAATGTTCACTTGCTCTGACATAAGTGCATTTGAGTAGTCAGATTTCTAGATGTGATTGTAGCAGCAGTTGACAGTAAAATGGTGTCTTTTTAGCTGATTTTACTAAGCGGAAGGGTATCTGGCAGCAATTTGGCTAGTTGACACTTTAGCCGGATTACTGCCTGCATGCATTTGTAAATATTGACGGGTGTCATACATACAGGCATTTTGCAAGAGCTAGAGATATTAGATTTTGACTAAAATCGACCAGCATGTCAATGAGATGATAATAACAGCAGGTGGGAAGTTTAAGAAACTTTATAGGTCACGTTTTCTTATAATCACACAAAACATTAACATGGTCGCCAATGGGAAAACTGACAGTGTGCTGAGCCCTGAAGGACCAATGCAACAGCGTCATCGGTAGACCGGTTTTCCCTGTACGCGAACCGGAGTGAATCCATGCTGGAGTTTATGACCGACTTCGGGTACTTGAGAACCAAGCGCTCACCACTGACGACAGGGCCACGGGGCGGTAGTCGTTCAGAGCTGTCACCTTGAACTTCTTCGGAACAGGGATGATAGTTGCTGCCTTGAAACAAACAGGAACTGTGCTGACGGCGTGAGGAATTAAATAGTTCCGTGAATATAGGAGCTAGTTCATCAATACAGTGTTTCAGTGTGGAAACATTGTCAGGACCAGCTGCCTTCCTGCTGCTCGGCTGCTTGAAGAGCTTTCTCACCTTGTGCTCCTGTGTGGTAAAGGGAGGAGGTAGTGGCATAGCAGGGTCGGGCGGGCTGACCGAGACAGGCGTCAAATTCTGATGGTCGAAGCGATCGTAACAGTTGTTGAGGTTGTCCGGTGTTACAGACTTAAAGCCAGGAGTAGATGGCTTCTGCTTGTAGCCAGTAACACTCTGCAGGCCCAGCCAGAGAGCGCGGGTGTCGTTGGAAAGGAACTGGCCTTCAAGCTTGCGCCTGTAGTCAGTCTTCGCTCCCCGTATCGCTTTTTGTTTGGACATCGTACTTGGCTTTCTTGTATAGTGCAAGGTCTCCACTCTTGAAAGCATCCCATTTCTCTTTCAGCGTTAATTTTAGGTATCTGGTAAACCACGGTTTATAGAACACTTTGACAGTCTTCTGGGGAATACACAGATCCTGGCAGAAGCTTATGTAAGACGTCACGGTGTCTGCATATTCATGAATGTCTGTGCACGCGTGTTTAAACGAGTCCCAGTCTGTACTGGCCAAACAACCTTGGAGACTCTGAATAGAATCAGGCCCAGCGCTTGGCATTGCGAACGCAGGATTTCGCTGTTCTAAGCTTCTGGCGGTAGGAAGATAGAAGGTAGATCATGGAGTGATCGGATAAGCCAAGGGGCGCACTTGGGACCGCATGATAGGCATCCCTGATTGTACAGTAGCAGTGATCCAAGGTGTTCCCCTCTCTAACTTAGTGACACACTTGACATGCTGCTTATAGTCTGGGAGGTCTTTAGGCAGCGTAGTGTGGTTAAAGTCACCGAGAACTTGCACAAGTGAGTCAGGGTTGGAGTTTTCCACTGTGATGATCTGATCGGCGAGAGCTCCGATCACAGCAGTAACGTTGACCTGGGGTGGGATGTACACAAGGCGGGTAAAACTTGATGATAAGAGTCTCAAGTTCAGGGGAGCAAGTATCAGGTAGTAGACAAAACTGATGAGTCATTACACCATCGCTGATTTACCATGAAACACACCCACCGCCTTTAGATTTGCTTGAACGTTCTGGCGAGCGGTCGGCTTTGTGATGTGCATGTGTACCCAGAACAGCACGAAGGACAGCCGAGTCTAGGGCCAAGCCATGTTTCTGTGAAACAAAACACAGAACAGTCTATAAAATCACGTCTGGTTTTCATAACATAAAACAGTTCGTCATGCTTGTTCTTCAGGGATCTCACATTTTAGAGAAATTCCGCAGGGAGAGGAGGCCTTGTGTCCGTGCCCTGGCTGAAACGTTTCAACACGCCTGCATGTTTGCCTCGCTCGGCACAGTTGAAAGTACGACTTTCGACTGTGTTTTTTTGGAAACAGTTATTTTTTTATAGCTGGACGCAACAACGAGCAACTAAATATACTCCGGCACTTGTGTCGAATCCGGACCCACCTCGATTTTGCTGTTATAACTTGAGTTTTGCCTAACTTTGATACATCGGTGTGTTACAGTTCCACCATTCAACATTATCCCAGGCATATTTACGTTTAAGAATATTGCGGCTTAGCGCCCTTTTGAGGCGTAAATAGCACCAAGTTTGCAACAACATAAACTGCTATATCGCTCATTTTACGCGCGCGATGCGTTAAAAGCACGACCGCAGCGGCGCAGACTACCGCAAACCGGGACGCTATTTGGACTTCAAAAGACACAATATTTTCTTAAGACAGATATGTCTGGAATGATGTTGAATGATGGAACTAACGCACTGAAGTAAAAATTTAGACAAAATTTTAAGTTATAACGTTAAGTTATAACGGCGAAATCGAGGTGGGTCCGGATTCGACATAAGTGCCTATACGAGGCTATAATCCAACGCAAACATATCCGTGCACGACTGAGAACACAGAACAAAATCAACCTTAGTCAAAACAATGGATAACTAACGTCTACATAAAGATGCATCCCTTTGATAAATGCAAAAATACGCGTGCACGAGTGACGCAGAAGACAGGGAGCAGCAATTGGTATACGGATCCGGAGCTCTACAAACAGTTTCTGATAGGGATGCGAAATATAACCAATCCGGACCTTGTTTTGCGATATAAAGTCGCTTTGTTCCTGCAGTATGTTACCAGCTTATTCCAAATCCGGCTGCTGCCAGACTCAAAACAGTGAGCATTTTATAAAATTAGGTTTTAAGTGTGCCGCTTGTAGATGCTAGCCATTGCCTTAGCATTGTTTACAGCAAAAATTGGTTCAGTCCAAAATACGAAGTGAATATAGCTTTGATGGCAGTACAGTTGTTTTGCCCTAGTTGCACACTACTGCTTGTGATAACATTTATTCAAACAAAAATATATCACATTTTACTTTTGAGAAAACAGAACTAAATTAATATTTTTCAAAATAACAAAACAACTAAAATCAACAGAAAGCTGACACCCCTCTGTGAAAAGATATATCTGAGCGACGAGGGAATATCGAATAAGTTGTCCTAAATATCGAGCTTAAGATAGCCTTGGCTTAATCAAGTAGAACTGTTTCGAACTCATGAACGACCACAGGTGACCACATTAAAAGTTTATGAAACTATATTAAATGGAAAAGGGTGAAATTCAAGACAAACTGAGAAACCGTTGCAGAACGCCAGACTCAGTCCAAATGGCTGCTCCCAGTTTTAGCAGGTTGCATTTAGTGCACGAGCGCCCGTTCTTTAATAACCAAAACAACGTATTAAACCAGGCAAATTATTGTGTTTAAGCTACTCCATAACTTACTATTATTTACATATGTGCTATTTGGCATGTCGCCTGATGGCTTGTACGTTGCTCGGTGACAACGTATTCGAGGGGAGCATTTAGTGTTTTAATAATAATTTTGATTCTTCATTTTAAAAACTGAAGGTGCATAGTCTGCCTGCCATCAGATGTGGACTCTGCGCCTAAAAATCATTCAGAATCAATGAAAAAAACCTTTATATCATAAATGCAAGGTATACCTCCGTGACTCCCTGACTACGTACATGTGTTTGCCGCAGGCTGCCGATGTCGGGGGTTCGATGTTCATCCACACGTTCGGTGCCTACTTTGGCCTGGCCGTGGCCCGGGTTGTCTACACGAGGGACGTCAAGGACTCGGCCAACGAAGGCTCCTCCTACCACGGCGACCTCTTCGCCATGATCGGTCCGTGCACATTACCTCTTGTCGGCCAATATGATATACTACATTTGTAAACAAACATACAGTTATCATCACCAGGGGCGTGTCCAGAGAGTGTCTAGAGGGGGCACAAACCTCCACTGGCGGCTGAACGAAATGGTGTAGAAAATTGTTCGCTCCCGCGCCGCCATAACTTCAGCTTCGTCTCTCGGCTCGACTGGTGACATATGAAGGCGGGGAGGGGATGCAGTTGACAATGTTTCGTCGCTGCTTCAGCTCTTCTTTCCTTCTCCACTGGCTCGACTGTGTCATCGGGGGGCGGGGTTGCTGTGTTAACAAAATGTCAGCTTATTGTGTAACCTGAACGGGGGCACATTTCTAAGCGTCTGGGGGGCACGGTCACGTGGGTCCATTCAAAAAGGTCTACGGGTGCACAAAATTCCAAAGGACTAGGGGGCACGGCCCCCAGGCCCCTCTAGACACGCCTATGATCACTACTAGGGTGTAACAATACGTTCATCTATCGATGCACTGCGATAATTGATGTAACAATTATAATATACATTTCCATGAGAAGTCGAGATGGTGTTCGATTGAACAGGTCTGCCAGGGAGTAAAGTGTAAAGCGCTTTCAGCAGTCATGAGGACTGGATACTGCGCTATATAAGAACTTACCTTTACTCTGTTACTTTTGTTACGTTATAATTATAATACTTAACGATTCTAGTATTGCTTTTGGGCTCGGATTGTTGAGGATGTAAAAAAACGCAACACCAGTATGAAACGTATATTGCGCCCAAATCACTCGGCATCTGGAGCTCAGTGGTACATCATCAGAACCAAAGTGTTAGGCTGCCTTCAATATCGGTGTACAGTTAAAACATTATGAACATATGGATAAGGATAATGGTAGGGAGCTAAGAAAGATAAAAAAATTGAAAAAAGTCTTCGGATAACGGAGAAATTATATTATATTTCCTACTAACGTAAAATACTAATAAGATGTGACTTCCGCAGAGTCAGCGCGGCAGCCAATCGAGTTTCGATACATGGTGATACAATACGTTATAATGAATTAATTGTCTATACGTTACTCTCGTTATATTTATATAATGCGTACTGCATGGTTTCAATGTTGCAACTTTCCTCACTCTGTCTCAAGCATACCCTGTTCCTGCGTGTGTTGTGCAGGCACCGTCTTCCTGTGGATGTACTGGCCGAGTTTCAACGGCGCCCTGGCCCCCGGCGATGACCAGCACCGTGCCGTGATCAACACGTACCTCTCCCTCGCAGCCAGCTGCCTCGTCACCTTCGCCGTGTCCGCGCTCGTCAGCGGCAAGGCCAAGCTCGACATGGTGAGTGGCACGGAGCGAGACGGCGGCAAATACAATAATAGACTGTTATGACACATATCAGCGCGTTGTCGGGGTTTACATGCTTGTCTCTCTGTCTCCCTGAATATACGAATGCATCTACGCATGTACATATGTCTGTCTGTATGTATGTATGTATGTATGTATGTATGTATGTATACATGTACATGTATGCACGTATGTGTGTATGTGTGCGTGCATGCGTGCACGTATGTACTTATGTATGTATGTATGTATGTATGTATGTATGCATGTATGTATGTATGTATGTATGTATGTATGTGTGTGTGTAGGCCTATGCATGTATGTGTGTGTGCGTGCGTGCGTGCGTGCGTGCGTGCGTGCGTGCCTGCCTGCCTGCCTGCCTGCCTGCCTGCCTGCCTGCCTGCCTGCCTGCCTGCCTGCCTGCCTGCGTGCCTGCCTGCCTGCGTGCCTGCGTGCCTGCCTGCCTGCCTGCCTGTCTCTCTCAGCCTGTCTATATATTTGTGAGTCACTCAGTCAATCCGTCTGCTGTCAGTCAGTCATTCAGTCAGTCAGTCTGTCCTGAAGTTTGTCTCTCTTTCTGCCTGCCTTTCTTTCGATCTTTCATTATTGCTTTTCTTCTGTGTTCCTTTCTGTCTGTCTGTTTGTCTAACTGTCTGTATGTCTGCCTGTTTATATGTATATCTATATTATGTCTTTCTCTATTTCTGTCTGCCTAACTGCCCATTTTCCTGTCTTCCTATGTTTTTGTCAATCGTTCGTCCGTTCGTCTGTTATTCAGTCAGTCAGTCAGTCAGTCAGTCAGTATGTCAGTATGTCAGTCTGTCAGTCTTTCTGATTGTTTTAGACAAGTATGACGTGGCCGTTTGTTGAATATTTTATTCATCTTGGTCGTTAAATCTGTTCTTAATGATGTGACATTAATTTTGAATACCGTCGTTGTAAAGTTCAACATGAGAGACAAACACACTCATCCTGATCTTATATGGTAGGTGCACATCCAAAACGCGACACTGGCAGGCGGTGTTGCCATAGGAACGAGCGCGGACTTGATGGTGCGACCATGGGGAGCAGTCCTTATTGGAGGTATCGCTGGATTGATCTCTACCGGCGGCTACAGATATCTGTCGGTAGGATGTCGCCTCAATGTAACCGGATCCACTGGGGGTGGGGTGTTTAAACGCAGCATTAGGAAGTCGTATCTGCTGAGCGTTAAAGAATATTTTCAAAAAATGTAGCATTTTTAGTAGAGTGCTGATTTAGTTATTCACACCACGTTGCTCCAGTTCATTCAGCTGGAGCAACGTATGAAAGAGTATCTGGCTACAGACAGTGGTGGATATTTGTGTACGAATAGTTTTCGTGCTGTAGGCCATTAATTGCAGCGTCACTGTTTATTTCCAGTGTCGTTTATGAAATTTAATAAATACAAATACACGTTTCGTATGTCACTGCCTTGTGACGACAAAGTTATTTTATTTAATAGCGTTTCTCACCTACATATCTAGTCAAGCTCGGGATCCCAATTCCCGATCAAAACATTCTAAACAACATCCAGCGGAATATGTTATTGCTCGCGTTACATTCCATAAAAGTAGACCCGTATATTTGTCGACATTGTAAACACTATATTTTAATGCGCATTGATTAAATCAGATTTGCGGGCGTATCAATTAAGCGAAAGACTTCTCTTGCAGCCATTACTAGATTCGAAAATCAAGCTTCATGACACGTGCGGTGTACACAACTTGCACGGCATGCCGGGAATCCTTGGCGCAGTGGCCGGGGCCATAGCGGCCGGGTTTGCAACGGTCGACGTGTATGGCTACAGGTAGGAAGATACTTCTGTACACAGAGCACACCAAAATAAACTCCAACGTCAACAAAACAAACGCGCCGGCCTAATCGATTTTGAGCACTGTTTAGTTACTCCGTTTACTCGCTATTCAGTTAAAAAGGTTCTGTTTATTTACACGGCAGTGCGCCACTTTTAAGGTGTGGCCTCGCCACCGAAGTCATGATGACAGCGTGCAACCTTCTCCGAAATTATCCGAGCTCGCTATTAAGAAATTTGAGTAACAGCTCAGCGATTTGTGGTACACAAATTGTGTATACATTGAACTATCCAATTCATAAGTTCTTTCTGTTCCGTTAAAACATATTAGGAGTGTCAGTACGTTATAACATATTATAATTTACACTGTATAACGCGATTACAATAACGAACGGATACTCCCTTTAATGGATGTCTCCAGTACTCGTGGTTTCCCGACGTCACAACCACATTTTGCTCGTGACCATCGTCAAGCTTTTTATTTGCCGCCAATGTTGAACACAGTTATACACGTGAATTACATCATTAATATGGCATGACATCTCGTAAATAAAACATTGCCACTTTAAAATCTTTGCCTTATGTTTTGGTTATAAAGAAACACTTTTGTGACCAGAATTTCAATAAAATATACGGCTAATTATCCGAACCCACCACATGTTTTCGGTGGCTTTCAAGACGGAGGTTTTGCTAGGCACCAAGTACGTAATGGTTATGTCAATTGCTAGTCTATGTCGTGTGTCGCAGCTTATACGAGATCTTCCCCGTGCGGGCTCCGGGCGCCAACACGACGGCACTCTACGACATCCAGGCCGTGCTGCCTGACGTGACTGCCGGTGTCGGCAGGTCGGCCATGGGGCAGACGGGCTTCCAGTTGCTCGCCCTCGCAATCACGGTACTCATCGCCGTCATCGGCGGCAGTCTCACCGGTAAGCAAAAAAAAACTTTACAAACAGTTTTATCGGTATGACACGGTCTATATATGAGCTAGACCATAAAATGGCACTGCTTTGACATTGGTGTGTTGACTATCATCATCATCATCATCAATATCATCATATCATAATCACCATTGGTCGGCCGGGGCAGGAGATAGATGAGCCGTTTCCATATGGGTCGATCGTTCGTTAGGGCTGGAAGATATCTGACTTCAACATCGAGGTTTTCGAAGATCAGCTTAGTATATGTTTTCTTCTGTTTTCCTCGATGTTTTACTTGCCATGGTTGCGTGTCAGCAATATGAATATTGACAGTGGCTCTGTGTTAACTATAATAATGTATCACATTCTGAAGTTCGATGCTTTATATGAAATCATTTGGTCTCAAGCACAATTACATAAAAAATACAACGCAATTTGTATCGTTCACAGGTCTTCTGATACGTCTCCCGTTCTTCGACCAGCCAAAGAGGAAGCCACTGTTCGACGACTCCCTCTGGTGGGAAACTCCGCAGGACTGTGGCGCCACTTGCAGCGAGAGTGAAGTGAACAGGGGACTCGTGGAGCAGCCTCCGAAAGACTCCAATATCTGACGATGCTTGCTAGACTAACCGGGGTTACTCGTTCACTGAACTGAGACAGTTCACAGTAGTAATAAGTTAGGTCGGAATGAAGCAAAAGCAAACGTTGTTCTGGCTTCCCATGTTAAAAGATAAGGAAATAGTTCGGGTTGCTTCGCTCGGACGGATAACGGATTCCAACACGCCAAGAACATTTAAGTAAAGACTCATCAACATTAAATAAAAGGCTACTACAAACATTCTAGAAAGACATTCAACGATCATTGCTTAATTGGTAGTACTTTTTGAGTTTATTGTAAGTTCCTGAAATTTCACTAATTCATAGTTGCATCGAAAGACGGAGTGCTGTTCAAAATGTTTCGCCGCCTTCAGCATTATAACCTGAACGGGAGCGCATTTTAAACGGTCTGGGGGGGGGCACGGTCGCGTAGGCCCATTATAAAAGGTCTGTGGGCAAACCAAATTCCTAAAGTCTAGGGAGCACTTGCCCCCAGACCTCCCGAATCCGCCTTTGCATACTCACGGTGTACTGCATAGTACTATGTAGACAGAAGTTACTGCTTCTGTACTGTTCTTATTGTCATGTTACCGACATACGATCCGGTTTGCTGTTGACGACAGATTCACCCCGATCCATAGTTGGATGACGTCTTAACTTTTACTGAATACATCGACGTGAACACTTATTTTTACTTTACTAATTACACGTGTAAACAGATAATATCGATATCGATAATGAATTAATGTGATCAGTGCTACACTAATATGGTAAAACCGGCATTAAGTCAACTCTTTTGATCGCTTTAGTACGTTAACTAGTTCACAAAGCATAATAAACTAAACACGCACACTGTACGTGAGCGTGTATTCCAATCGTGCACACATTGGTCTATATCCTACACATACCTAATTACTAACTTCTTCCAAAACAAAATGTTTATATATGATCTATAGCTATAGCCAGTGGCGTGACGGGGCCAAGTGCTGGGGGCAAGAGTAAAAAATGCCGCCCCCAAAAAAAACCCGAACAAATAGAGTGCAGTAATGGAATAGGTATCGCTAGTGATATATTTATCATTGCTCCTACACCTCAGTAGCAAACATATATAAACGTATCGATAGGCGCGATTTAATTATTCAGCGCAGCTACACCACACGGAGGTACACCTCAACACAATATTCAGAATATCTCCAATGAAACCCATGAAAACCTCCCAACAATACCCCCAACAGTGGTCAGCTAACAAACTACTGAATATACAGTGGTCAAAGTTAACAACTGTCAACACAACATATGTTCATTGGGAGCTCGTCCCGCCACTGCCACCACAACGACAATGATAGGCCAATGAAACCGGGAAGGATTTGTTGGTCCGAGCGCAGAAGCTCCGTCAAATTCTCCTACAGCCTAACCTTTCTTGCTTTGAGTGACGCGAACTCGGCAATTGCGCCGTCGAAATCCACGACATCGGTCAACTTTGAGAAGCTTTGAGAAGCTTCTCTCACACGAGGCCACGCTCAAGCGCATAGTGAGCAATTAGCGTCCTAAGACACACGAACAGGTTCGGGAACGATGTCTCGTGTCCCCATTTCACTACCCATTTAAGGAGATCGGGTGGATTCCAGTTTCTAGTCGTCTCTCCTGTTTGCAGTTCGTAACTGTGGAGGTGACGTCGCACACGGCGTATCTCCCCCTCGCCTCACCTCTTCTTGTAGTGACAAGCCGGCATCCTCAGCGTTTTCTCCCGCCATTCGTCTTCTCCGCCGCACCCTTCTTTCTGTTGCTACCCCATTTCCTCGCAGAATGCCGTGGCCTTCGCCTTTGCCTCTTCAACGACATTTTCGCGTTCCTCTTCGCAGAATAAAACAAGAGCCCCCAGTTTGGTCGCGCAACTGTCAAGCCCGAGCCCAGGCTTTTGGAGGAATATCTGAACATCATTGATCTCTCAGGACTGGATGCCAGAAAGCCAGGTAGCAATGAATGTGTAAGACATCATACATAACAGGAGGATGGCGGCATCAGAGCGCGTGTCAGCTGTCTCGTGATCACCGTCGCGGAGTTGCTCCAGTGCAGCGAATATAGACTCCAGACTCGACACCACTGCATCTACGGCATCATGTCTCGAGCTCCATCGGGTCTCGTAGGTCTTTTTTACGGTCTTTCCCGTGACGTGTTGCTTAAATACATCCCACCGGTGGGTCGATGCTGAGAAGAACACGAAGAGACGATCCATCGTCCCAAAGAAGGTAGTGTCATTGACTGACGCTTGCGCAGGGTGGACGCCCGCCAAGTTCAACGAGTGATTGTTGCAGGGGACGTAGGTGGCCAGTGTGTTGATGCCCAGGTGTCTATGCAAATTTATGCAAGCGTCGCAATTACTGGTGGGCGATAATAAATACGCAACAACAACGCAATTCTAAACATCAGGACTATTTGCTTGGTAAAACTTGTGACAGTAGTCTTACTTGTATCTATATTAAATATGTAAGACAATAATATATCCACAAAATATTGATATTTTCTTACTTCAGGTAATATTATACTTACAAACACTGCGCGTTCGGACGCCAGTGCGCAGTAGTAACAGTGCGTAAACAGTTCGGCCGCCAATAGGCCTATAATAGACGTATTATAGACCAGTTCGGGCGCCTGTGCGTTACGTACACCAGTATTGGCTAGTGTCAATTGAGTTACATTTGATGTATTCAAGCATGATTACTTCAATGTTTATATACATAATATAACAGCGATGTGTTCAGAATTCGTGTGGACCACAACGTATAAATATGTATGAATTTTGTCTAAGAAATACAATCTCCCCAAAGTGCCGACCCCCAAAAAGTGCCGCTGGGGGCATTTGCCCCCATCGCCCCCCTCGTTACGCCAGTGGCTATAGCACAAAAGCATGGTACATTAAACCTGCACGCTGTACGTATATGCATTACAGTCCTACACATATGCGCGTAGGCACGCACGCACAGACGCACGCACGCACTCACACGAACGTACACACCCACGAATGCGCGCGCACACTCACACATCTTATTAGTAACTCCAAATTTGCTTATACAAATTGGCTACGTAATGCATAAACTAGCACATCCGAGACCTTTATTAAAACATTGTGAAGATGGTTTCATTAAATATCCTTTATCTCATTCCTCCTAACTATTTAACTTGCCGACTCTCGTGTAGAAACGTATATTAATTTCCATTAGCAAAATGCCTATAACATTCTACATAATTAAATCTATAAACAACACATAAAAATATGTATAATTCTATAAACATGGATGTGGCCATAACAATTATACAGAATTATACAAAATAGTATACACAATTACATACAAATATATATAAAATTGTCATTGTCACTACAATTACTGTAGCATTGTATAGAATATAGAAAGTTGCTATGACTAGGGGCTTATTTATGTTTCTATAAAATTCTACATTACAACAATCCATCTACAGTACAGCATTTTCTAGAGAAAAACACCCAAAAAATCCTATAGAATGTTATTCTATTTACTTTTTTTCTAAAGAATGTTTTGCTAAGAGTTACAAACTCTCCCAATAACCAGTTTCTGATGCCATAATGAGATGACGTCACAGCTGATGTGTACCTAGGCTGGTGTTGATATACGACGGTAGACATAACATGTTACACATAATAAACACAGTGAGTAGTATTGTAATTTATTGTCACATCGAAAGACGGAGTGCTGTTCAAAATGTTTCGCCGCGGCGTCGCAGTAACTTCAGCATTATAATCTGAACGGGAGCACATTTCTTCCAAAACAAAATGTGTATACATGATCTAGCTATAGCACAGAAGCACGGTACAGTAAACCTACAGGTTGTACGTATATGTATTCCAGTCCTACACATATGCACGTAGGTACGCACGCACGCACGCACGTACTCACACGAACGGACACACACACGAACGCGCGCGCACACGCACACACCTTATTAATAACTCCTTACAAATGGTTAGACATTATCTAGCTATTGAGATGGATGAATTAATGCATGGTTATCAAGTACTCCACCATACAAAAGTCTCTAGTTAGCCTCGAATTGTCGAAATACGATAAGCAGTGACCGCCATGTTTGCCCTACTGTCCTCGAAGCGTCGAGTCACTGTGACCTAGTCATTTAACCCAAAAAGTCGAACTCGCTTCTAAACCTGTCACCTTATCGTGACACATCAGAAGGAATAAGCATATGTCATCGTCAAGATGACAGTCTGCGGACTCCGGTTTTCGGAGTATCTTGTAAATGTCACGTCAAATACATCATATGTGCCAACTGACCCGCCTTGGGAAGGAGATACCCTTTCTGCCGATTATGTAACATTTTCTACGTTCCCTCCTTTTTCACATATTAAACGTTCATTTCTCAAACCAATTCCAAATTTGCTTATACAAATTGGCTACGAAATATTTGGTTCGTGTAACTTGTTAGTCTAAGTTTGGTTCGTGCAACTCGCTAGTCTAAGTTTGGTTCATGGCACTCGCTGGTCTAATTTTGGTTCTTGCAACTCGCTAGTCTAAGTTACGTTCATGTAAGTCGCTAGTAAGTTTGGTTCTTGGAACTCAATAGTGTAAATATGGTTCATGCAACTCGCTGGTCTACGTTTGGTTCGTGCAACTCGTTCATATAAAGGCCCTATTACACTGCTCGACGGCAACGGCAAACCGCGACCGGAAACAGCAAAATAAAACCGCTCTATATTGAGTTACCGAAACCCTAGTACACTGCTCGACGGCAAACCGCTCGACGGCAAAACTGCTCGACGGCAAACCGTCGTTAATCGAAACAGAAGCGATTTTTTTCAGAAAATGCCGCAAATTTATCTTTGACCAATCAGCATTGTTGTTTTTGTGCACATATCAGATTGCACGTGTTCGATGTAAACACTTTAAAATAAAGGAAAACGTATTCGAATTAGCGGCACCGTCTGTTGATAACAGTGGTTGAACTAGCAACGCCGCCTGTTGATAGCCCTGAACAAATCATGATGTAGGCAAAAAAACGTATCGTACAGGTAGAGAGACGGGAATTGCTATATGCTCCATCCCATCCTGATTACAAAGACGCAGAGAAGAAGTTGGCCGTGTGAGAAAGTATTACGGCCAAGCTAGACTTGACTGGTACGTGATAATTACTAGAAATAATGCAACACAAGTTTCGATGTCAGTATAAATATAGTCAGTTGTTGATATGCGGATTGCCTCCTCTACGATTCTTAGTAGTACAGCGAACTGCTCTTGTGACATATGAAAGTAGGTAAAAAACCGATAATCGTAACTGTCCAGTTCATGGACAAGCCTATGGAATTCCATAGTTGTTTCTCTTCTGGAGAGTTTCGTGTACCCAGACACGTCGCTTTCGTCGTCGATTGTTGCGTTGTTTGTACCTTCTGGCTAACAACAGTAGGAGTAGTGATTCCTCCTCCCGGTTGCATCTTTTGCCCGCCATATTTTACAGCATCTACAAGCTGTTCAAGTGACAAATTTGTATATGCCGAATATTGCCGCGTTCTGTGTACTAGACTCTGCTCGCGGTTTGCCGCTTTGCCGTCGATGTTTTGCCGTTACCGTCGAGCAGTGTAATAGGGCCTCAAGTTTGGTTCATGGAACTCGCTACACTAAGTTAGGTTCACGTAAATCGCTAGTCTACGTGTGGTTCTTGGAACTCGGTAGTCTAAGTTTGTTTACCGCGTTGCCACGTAAAGTCACTAGGTGGCGCTTCTCGGTAGGACAATAAGTCAAACTATGACATGAAACTCGCGGGACGCCGCGTGTCGGCGCGACCACGGCGTCGAAGACCATAACTCAATAAATAAAACGGTACCCGAGACAACGTGATTCGACTGTGAAGTTGGTAAGTTTGGATCTTGGATATTGCTATTCTAAGTTTGGTTCGTGTAACTCGTTGGTTTAAGTTTGGTTCATGGAACTCGCTACTCTAATTTAGGTTCATGTAAGTCGATAGACGAAGTTTGGTTCTTGGAACTCGTAGGTCTAAGTTTGGTTCTTGAAACTTGCTGGTTGAAGTTTGGGTTTTTTATATTCGTTGATCTTAGTTTGGTTCTTGAAACTCGTTATCTAAGTATAAGTTCTGATGTAGAAGTGATGGAAATGGTGGATTCCGACTGAAAGATAAAGGTGGAAGTGGTGGGTTTTGATGAATCCGACTGAAAGATAGAGGTGGAAATGATGGAAGTGATTGTTTCCGACCGAAAGATAGAGATGGAAATGGTGGATTCCGACTGAAAGATAGAGGTGGAAGTGGTGGAAATGGTGGATTTTGATGATTCCGACTGATAGATAGAGGTGGAAATGGTGGATTTTGATGATTCCGACTGAAAAATAGAGGTGGAAGTGATGGAAGTGGTGGATTCCGACTGAAAGATAGAGGTTAAAATGGTGGAAATGGTGGATTTTGATGATTCCAACTGAAAGATAGAGGTGGAAATGATGGGAGTGGTGGATTCCGACTGAAATATAGCGGTAGAAGTGGTGGAAGTAGTGGATTTTGATGAAAGATAGAGATGGAAGTGATGGAAATGGTGGATTTTGATGATTCCGACTGAAAGATAGAGGTGGAAGTGATGGAAGTGGTGGATTCTGACTGAAAGATAGAGGTGGAAGTGGTGGAAATGGTGGATTTTGATGTTTCCGACTGAAAGATGGAGGTGGAAGTGATGGGAGTGGTGGATTCCGACTGAAATATAGCGGTAGAAGTTGTGGAAGTGGTGGATGTTTATGATTCCGATTGAAAGATAGAGGTGAAAAAGATGGAAGTGGATAGGTGAATTTGCTGAATTGAGCTGTGTATCTAAGTTTGGCTCACGGAAGTCGCGGTTCTAAGTTTGGTTCATGCAACTCGTTGATTTAAGTTTGGTTCATGGCACTTGGTTCGTGCAACTCGTCGGTGTAAGTTTGGCTCATGACACTTTGTTCATGCAATTCGTTGGTCTAAGTTTGGTTCATGATACTTGGTTCGTGTAACTCGTTGGTCTAAATTTGGTTCGTGGAAATCGCTAGTCTAAGTTTGGTTCGTGTAACTCGCTTATCTAAATAAAAGTTCCGACTGGTTAGTTTTTACCCGTTAGATGGCGCCACCACGTAACGTAGTAATCCAGTTATACACTAGGTGCGCTACGCTGGAAGTGCCATAACACCTGAAGTCACGTGACTGTAATGGGTGCCCCTACAGTTCTATCATTCCCGGAAGTGTGTCGACGAATAGACGTCCGCGGTAGGTGGCATTACTCTAAATAATTACATTGGTGTCCGTTGGATGGCGCCGGAAGTCGCCTAAGTCTCATAGACGCGCCCACTGTTCAATGGGTAAACATATTACTTATACGAAATGATTACCCCAAACTGACACGTAAAGTCACTATGTGGCACTTCTGGCTAGGACAATAAGTCAAGCTGACATGAATGATAGGTAAGACTATACATTTATACATAAGGTTACAAGTCAATACGTTCAATGGCCAAACATATTACTTATACGAAGTGATTACCTCAAACTGATTTATAGAGTCACCAGGGGGCGCTTCTGGATAGGCCAGTAGTTCAAACTATGATATGAATGATAGGTAAGACTATAAAATGTATACATAAGGGATACAGGTCAATACGTCCAATGGGCAAACATGTTCAATTTATAATTATACAAATATAGGGCATAATAGCTTCAAAGGGAACTAATTGATAGTGACTGATTATGCCAAATACTATTCAGGGTTTTCTGAGTTGTTGCTACTCAGTCAATACAGGGAGTCTACTCTGACCCAGATGACGTCGGATAGTTTAACACCTGCCTCTAGTAAAACGGTCAAACAGTCTTTAATCATTGCAGTTGAATTAATGTCCTCGGTCGCGCAATTGTCTAATTAAGCAGTTTGTCGGTTTGAACAATACATGATGGATTTTTGTGCTTGACGACCAATATATGTTTACAACGCATACCTATTTAATGACGTCATTGAACGAGATTATTTACATACGCGCAAGTTTCAAATTCCTGCTAACCAAATTACTATCAATTGGACCGAATGACCACGCGTACTTATTTAATGACGTCATTTTAACAAATTCCCGCTTGTTTGTATATAACTGATCACACCATCCCCTGTACCATTTGCTTTTAGTTTAAGTAACAATCTTTGATGTGGTACTTTATCAAATGCTTTCAGAAAATCTGAGTAGACAACATCCACTGGCGACCCATCATCTACCCACTTTGTAATTTCTTCTAAAACATAAGAGATTGGTTAGACAAGACCTAGCTTTTAGGAACCCATGTTGAGATTAATTTATTAATTTGTGTTTTACAAGGAATTCCACCATGTGGTCTCTAATAAGCGTTTCTAATAATTTGCATAAAACGTATGTTAAGCTCACTGGTTTATAATTATCTGTCTTGCTCCTTGATTCTTTTTTAAGTAATGGTGTAATGTTTGCTTCTTTCTATTCTAGTGGAACGATTCCCTCTTTAAATGATAAGTTAAAAATATAGCAAGTGGTGTACTGGTTTGGTCTACAATTTCCTTTAGCATCTTTGGAGGTATCCAATTCCAGGTTATTTGCTTTCTTTTATCATATTAATTTTCATTTATATCATTTCAGGAGTAACAAACAACTGCCCTAATTGATTTGATTCATCCCCCTCAAATATAGTAACTGGTAACGGCTTGTGTTGTAAACACTGAGCTAAAATACTCGTCCATGGCTTCTGCCAATTGGATTTTTGTATGTCGTAAAACTTGCAGAGCTGAATTATGACAGCGGCTTCGAAGCTCCGTCCTTGGTCGCTGTGTAGCTGGTACGGCACACCAAATATTTGCTGAACCATTCTTTTACGAGGACTTTCGCAGTTGTGATGGCGGATTGGTCCCTCGCTGTAACAGCAATACTGTACTTTGTAAAGACATCTGTCATCACGAGGACATCTTCCAGTCCGTCACTCGCCTTGTCTAGCTTACAGTAATCAACCGCTATGATTTGAAGTGGTCGAGACGCGATCAGACTACCAATTGGCGGTCGCACCTTTGGTAACGGAGCCTTGACAATTACACATCTCTCACATTTCCGGCAGTAGCCAAAAACACCTCTTTCTGACCAGTGCGAGTGTTCGCTCGGAACCTTAGTGTCCCGCCATGCCATGGAGACTCCCCAACACGTTATCTCGTGGGCGCTCAGGAAAGAGAATCTGTAGCTGATTTTCGCCTTGTGTTCGGCGGTAGAATACTCCGCCAGTCTCCTCCAGCTTGTCCCAGTGCCGCAGACTTTTGTGTACGTAATCCGGCTCCTTCTTCAGTGCATAAGTGTTGTTTTTGATGCCAGTTGAACACAAGTGTTTGACACGCGACAACATCAGATCCTGTGATTGGAGTTTTGCTAAGTCGTCCGTAGTATATGAGGGAAGGGTTAGCGATGTAGCTTTTAGTTCTTCCTCCAAACACGTGGACTCTGTCGAAACCCGCATTGTATAGCTGTCACGTATCTTCAGAGGTATAAACATAGGCTCTGGTACTCGAAACTGTTCCCTTAAATCGCCCGTAGCCCCTCTCCGACTGAGGGCATCAGCATTTGCATTTGGCTTCCCCGTGCGGTGGACTATGTCAAACTAAAAGTCGGCCAGCTGAGCTGCCCATCGCAGCTCTACAGCATCAAATTTCACAGTCTTCATGCAAATCAGGGGATTGTTGCCTGTGAAGACTGTGAATGTTGACCCCAACATATAATCCCTGAACTTTTCTGCAACTGCCCACTTTAGAGCTACAAGTTCCAACTTCATGGCATTGTAGTTGTTCATGTTCTGCTCGGTCGGCCGCAATCCACAACTAGCATACGCAGTGACTTGCCGCTTGCTTTCCTTTTCCTGAGACAGCACAAAGACCGCGATGACTGGCGTCTGTATCTACGATGAAAGGGCGGGAGAAGTCCGGATAGCCAAGTATGGGACTGGACGTGAGACGAGTTTTTAGCTCTTCAAATGCGTGTTGTGCCTCGTCATCCCATTTATCTGTGAATGGACGATTGTCTGTCATCTTCTGTTTTTCGGTTATTTACACCTGGTCATCCACTTAGTAGTCCATCGTAATAAATCGATGCAGTGGCGCTGCAATCTGGGATAACCCTGGGACAAAGCGATGGTAGTATCCAGCCATGCCCATGAATGGCTGCAGCTCTTTCGCGGATGCTGGTGTCTTCCAATTCGAGATAGCTGTTATCTTGTCGGTATCTGTTGACATGCCCCCCGATGATATTACACGACCAAGGTATTTGACTTCTTTCCGAAAGTACTGACACTTGTTTGGGTTAACTCGGAGTCCGTGTCCTCGCAATCGTGTGAACACCATGTCCAACCTCTGCAACATATCTTCATATGTTTGAGAGAATACCAATATGTTGTCTAGGTAGATGAGCAACGAGGAATAGTTCTCATCTCCCAAGATCGTGGCCATAAGACGTTGAAATGTAGCCAGAGCAACTCATACGAGTAAACTCATATAGTCCGCCAGTTCCAGCTCTGAAGGCCGTATTGTGGATGTCCTTCTCTGCTACACTGGTGTAATGGTAGTTGTCAGCTAGGTCAATTTTTGAGAAGAACTAGGCTCCTTTCAGAGTATCCAGGGCTTCCTCGGTCCTTGGAAGAGGAAAGGCAACCTTTTGTGTGCGGATATTCATCCCCCTGTAATCGATAACAACCGCAGTGATCCCTCCTTCTTCCTGGCGACAACCAGTGCAGCTACATAGCCACTACAACTCTTCCAGATTAACTTATTGGCGATCAAATTGTCGAGATGTGCTTTGACTTCGGTCCACAAATTAGGTGGTATCGGACGAGGTACACCATCACCGTAGATCTCATGCTCTATCCTCTTGCATTCACTGTCGATGCCTTTTGTTCTGAAAACGTCCTGATTCCGAGTGAGAAACTCTAAGACATTAGAGCGGTTATGCGGCCTCAGTTCATCACATTGCATCACTGGTTCCCTCAAAACTGTTTGGAGGTCAAGATTCACCTTCCCGTTCTCTCTCTGACTAATAGTGATTCCATCGGAAGTCAGCTGGACACAGTCGTGGTCGCTGGCCATCACCTCAATAGGCTTGGCTGCTCCAACGCGGCATTTGGGTTTATCCATGCGTCCTGCATGCATCTGGCGCTACTGGATCGTTCGCTTGCTGCGAGTATTTGAAGTGTGCAGGCTCGTCATCATGATCGTGGCCGTGGGCATGATCGTGTTCGCCGTGTGCATGGCCATGGTGATGTTCTTGACTTAAAACTAAGACAGAAACGAACGCAAATAACACAAATATCGTGAGCAGCCGGCTACCACATCTCACGGGGGCTGCCATTGTTTATGATGAGAGCGAGGCGCTGGGCAGCCGCTGGAGGTAAACGTCTGACGTGGCTTTACGGAAGCGAAACGTTCCACCGACGTTTACATGTGCAACTTCGCTAGATGGCGCCACGGTGATAGGCGCAACAATTGGTGGCGGCACGTGGCGGAGTTTGGGTAAGTGAGGATTGATGGGGTGATTCAAAAGACTGAGTTCACACATAACATAATTATAGTAGTCCATGAGCCAATCCTGCAACTTTTGAAGTTGATTCCAATATCTGAGGTGTCCGAAAATGGGTGATGGACATTTCAGAAGCGTAGCTAGTCTCGCTTAACCGATTCTCGCCTGGCTGCGTGACTTCGCCAGAACGATAGTCTGGTTCTGAATGACACTTCTGAATGTTATCCGCTAGATGGCAACACTGCTATACTCATGAATTAAAGGGTCACCAATTAATGAAGTTATATGTGACGTATTGTCAGGATTTGCCGTGTATTAATAAGTATTAGTCTTGCTTAACCGACTCTCGCATGGCTGCGTGACTTCGCCAGGAAGATAGTCTGGTTCAGAATCGCGTTTTCACTGCTCGAGCACTACCAGTTAGCACGTCTATCCCACGGAATGCTTATATATTATGTATGTTTTCGATAACGAAATGAAATTACAAAATAGTGCCCGAAATAGTATTATACAAAATAAAATGAATGTTAAACTAAATGTACGCCAACAAAAGTTTCGACTACTCTGTGGGATTTGAACCGAGGACGCTAAAAATAGCAGCTCGACATATTACCAATTTAGTCACCAAGACCACCACGTCTTGGTTGTACTTTGGCGACTACATATATTAGTTAGCAATCCGACCGTTGCGCGAGACATCGATTGCACTTTCTTTAGTTAAATTGCCACCTAGTGAATATGCATGTGATTAAAAGGCGCTAAACTACGAAAAAAGTTTAATATCGGTATATTTTGTATGTGACATGTTTCAATATAAGATTAATGTTGAATAATTGTTATAGTATAGTATTATCTAATAAAAGTGTATCCTTATTTAATTTGTTATTTTATAGTTGGCGTCAGAGCCAATCATCGTCTCTACCCGAATCTCGAGTAAAGCCCCCTACCGGTAACACAATACGGCAATACTCATATAATATTTGTATTATCTTTATTGGCAAGGGGATATGTCAAAGAAAATGCAAAAAAAAGATTTTTTTCCAAAATATTGTTTTACTTTAATTTTGGTAATGTTTTAATGACATAGATGATTCATTTTTTTACATTCTTTTGAAACTATATGCAATTTGCTACATTTCTGTCATTTTAGATATATTCTGTACTGCTTCTATATGTTGTAGGCACATCAAAACATAAACGTACCCCATCTGGTGTCTGAAAACGGGAACATTACCATACATATTTCACTTCCCTCTTACGGCAAAACGGCGTGGCAGATTTGCATGCAATTTTGTGTGAATACGTAAACGTATATGTATTACGCACATGAAATGTCAGACACAGAATAAATAAGTTATGCATACGGTTTATTAACCTAATAACATAAATTATGCCAACCATTAGCCTATAAATGTTATGTATAAACTTCTGTCTTCGAATATATAATCTCAATAAAATATGTAATTCAAGTTATATGATAGGCAGTTACGTTCTGCTATGCACAAGATATATGTTTCCAAACGTGATGCCGCAGTAATCTACCTATAATCCAGCTTGCGTGTGTGGATAGGTTAACCTTTTATTCTTAGACGGCCTGAACTTCGAGCGCTAAACTGTCTAAGATTAATTTACGACCCGTAGAATATGACCTATATATTTTTCAAAATATATGTCAAGATTCTCAACTTTTATAGGATAAATCGATTGTGCGGAATGTCAAACGTAATGTGCACGTAATAACTAACAATCGTACGACCCACGCGCACGCGGCAAATACTTCTGCATGACGGACTTGGCATCATGAAGTAGACGCTGGCACGATATGCTTATGTCTACCCTAGCATAGCAATACGAACACTATTTGACAATTCTACACTATCACGAGTAGGGCCTATCGATGGACGTGAACTTCACAATTCTCTCCGACTTTCATCATTTTAAACACACAACGAATATACACTTATCTACGAGGGCGTTATGATTTTTATGTAACGATGCATTGTGGTTTCTAACATTTGGTAAATATTACTATCACCACTGTAAACTACTAAGACATCCCGTCAGGTGACGGGTATTTTCGCTAGTTAATTTTAAACGCCCTTTGCTTTAATTAGCATGTGCTTCCGTCCAGCTGTTACACCAGGTAACTAAGCGTAACTTCTTGTTAAGTAAAATATATTTAAAAAAAAATTGTATATAAAATACAGAGAAAATACCTTGAATTATCTTAAAGGGGAAATTAAATGACTGAACAACCACAGCCCAAACATAAGAACATACCATTTACAGTACAAGTCACCATGATTTGACAAGTACAGCGTCACGGTATATTTTAAATAATTTTTCAAACGTATCTACTATCGGCACAGGGCGCCGCCATCATGCTCCAGGAGCGTGTGGTTGTACATCCGGTTTGATTGGCGAGATGTCTCCCAAAGCCGTATACAGCAATTCGATAGGCGACGCAGCATAGCTCTCAAAAAAACCGACGAAACTCATACAAACACATAAAAACAGAACAATTTATTGCACTGCGTGGCTACTGGATATACTATAAATGTTAGTAAGCAACTTTTCACATACTTCCACAGAAGGGTTCCAACAGAAAAAAACAAGTTATAGATGATGAATTTGACGTGTTCGCCGGCGACAAGATTGACAAAAGTCTGCGGTAGTCACTTTCGAACGCCGATTGCAAGCCTAAATACGAAAGTGACGAGCATAAAAAGACATTGGACGTCAAAACATAATTCTTGGTTAAAGCCACAGGTCCATCTCCAGTCGATTTGTTTACATATAACTATGCACCGATGAAGTAAAATTAAGCGAAATCGACCTGGAAGCTCGACATCATTGCCTTATTTGGAGGGTGAAGCGGCGCGTAGGAAATGACAAGCCGAAACCAGCTTGTTGTTGCCAAGGTGACTCGGCACTCACGAGTTCCGTTAGGTATCATTACCACTACTATATAGTCCCACAGTTCTATTTCAAAGTCTGCATATATACAAATATGACGTATGCGAAATTGAAATGTAATAAGAAATGTGAATGTAATAAAGTACAAATACGTGTGAATACTATGATATAATTGGGAATAATGAGGGCTTGTAATCCGCCGATTTAGTTTACAGCAATTTGTGCCGGCGTGTTGCTACGTCGGAATACCGCAACGTCTACATCTACGAGTCTATGTTATCGACTTAGTTGCTGGTGGGGAAAATAACCTTCTAAAATAATTACAAAAATAAATGTCAGCTACCGTAGCCAGTATAACGTTTTGCGAAATAATGTCATCATATATTAGTCAACATTAGTCACAGTCCGGACCAGGTCCAAGCCCTGTCAATCATGAATTGTAGGCATTGCCATTGGAATTATTAAATAAGTGACATTACAAGTATTTAAATCCTTAAAAATATTTGTTTACGATACAGTCAATAGCATACAACAAAACACTATAGTCATATCTGATATAATTAGTTTTTGGCACAGTAAGTAGGTTCACATCAGTCAAGTAAAGTTAATCACCATGTAGGCATAATACTAATTTATGTGTCTCAAATATTGGCTTGTAACAATGGACCCCGAATTGATGCTCCAGCTTTGAGGCGACAGTTTAGCAAGCATGCTATCATACCAAGTTTTTTTTCTGATATAGATTGCATGACTGCAAACACCAATATATGCTTTTAATAACAAGGACATTGTATTTAATTTATTGACTTTTGAATGTAAGCCTAACAAGGAAAAAAGGAAATAACGTCACAAGAAAAAACCACAAAGATTAATAAATATATATTTTGTATTTACAAAGTTCAAATGTTAAACACATTTGAGTGCACATGCATTTTAATCATGAAAATTAAAGATAACACACATATATCCACTAAAAAGAAAACGTTGAAAAAGTCACCTGTAAATCGCACTTGTGCTCCAATTTTAATGAATATTTGCAAGATTGTCTCATTTCGTTCATAATATATGACGGAAGTATCCAAACAACCATAGGGCCTAATACCGAGCACAAGCTTCGAAGGATCCAGCGAAGGATTCAGCACGCGAGATGACATTGTCCCTCATGGTAATACAAATGTCACTTGTAGTGCTGCCACGCCATTGACTTGTAGTGTCAAAACATAAAGGAAGCCGGTGGTCGTGTCGCCAGTGCGACACTTTGTCGATGCAGTAGTTAATACAGACAATAGTGTTTGCCATTGAACATTCATCATGACCATGGGTATGCAAAGTTGCCATCGCAGTCCAGCACGCTTTCTCCGACTGACCCTGACAGTTCTGTCACTGTAGACGACCCTTCGGATGTCCCAGTATCACTATCGCCATCTTCAGACGATTCTGTCTGCAACAGTGAGAAGAGAAATATTGAAACGAGTGATGCAGAATATGTTGTAGCAGGTGACAGCGATATCACTAATGATGACTCAAGTGGTTCTTACACTAATGGGAAAGAGAGAAAGTTTGCCATTTGTGAGAAAAACATAATTTTACTTTTCTGCACCTGCTAAAACACCAAACTGCAATAAACCACTTAGCCTAGCAGTTGGGACCACATAATGTGTTGATGGCCACTTGTTCATGTGGCACTCGCAACCCAAGATTGGTAACATTTATGAGAGTAACTTGTTGACACCAAGCGTCCTCTTCCTGACTGGACATTCATTCACTGTGTACAATTTGGTCAACCTAATGAACCTATGCGCCTTGTCATTCCGCCAGTGCTACAACATACAGCGGGCATACATACTGCCAGAGATAGAGGACATATGGACATGCCATTCAGAGGCCATCATGTCAGCTCTGGTCAGACAAAGCGTGGTCGCATCAGGCGATGCAAGATATGACAATCCAGGACACAACATTTGGCATTTACTTCATCATGGACACTGACAGCCAACTCATCATTGCTCAAGAAACGTTTTCGGGTCACAGAGGTCAAGAACAGTTACTGGATGGAAGTGGAGGGCTTGAAACGCTGCTTAGACAACCTGACTGACCATGGGGTGAAGATTATCACACTTGCCACTGACAGACATCCCAGCATTAGAAAGACTTTGTTAGACTACCAAGAAATAAAGGTTGTTGTCTGCCAAGAAAGTTGAGGTTGTCCCTTCGACAGGCGGAATTGCCAACCACCTGTGGTATTGCGCATCAGCTTGTGGTGGTGATCCCCGCTTGATGAAGGAGATGTGGATCTCGCTCCTCCATCACATCAGGAATTTCCATTCATGGACAGCGGGTGCAGAGTTGTACCGGTAGTGCAGTCATGCAACGTATACACAACAAGCAGTAAAAACAACACCATGACTCACTGAAGGTACAGAAGCCTTCATTGTCCAGTAGGCTATACTGGACTGCCGCCTACTGTATGATATAGAGAGCGTTACGAAGTGCGTTAACACTGGTGAACTGGAGAGCTTACACGCCCTCTTCCTCAAATATGCACCCAACTTCAGCCATCAAGGCATCATAGCCCGACTCCACTTGGCCACCATTGACCAAAACACAAATACAAGGTAAGGCTTGTGATATCATTCATCAATAGTGTTGACATTTTATGTTACAAAATAATGTATCAGTTGCTTGACAAAGCTGCACACTTTAGAAATCCAGTAGTGCATTAGGAAATAAACTAAAATGGCTGAAAATCCCTGCCTGTACTCAACAGCAAAACAATGTTAGGAATACAGTTTCGAAAATACAATCTCACTGCACAAGAGTATGCATGCAAACTACAGATAAAACAATTATAATTGAGGACATCTGTTTACTGTTACTTGAATTGTTTAATTATATATAAATCGAATTGGAATGGTATGCTTTGGAATTGCTTATTGAAATATAAACTTATGCATATATAATATAATAAATATAAGCATCATTATATATAAATTATATATATATATATATGATTCAATAATAAATATTTGAATGTATTGTGGAATTCCCTGGAAGTTGAAATTGAAAATGATGGCAGAATTAGGAACCGATTAAAAAATGACATTAGTCGTTTGATTTCAAGAGAGAGAGCATACAAGCAAGCTGTTTGGTTTACTGTGTGCATGTTACAGCTATTCTTCAGATATTTCTATTGTTATATTGATTTTATATTTATCATTTGTTCAATCGGCGGGTGAAAACAGCAGACAACAAGCTACGGTATCAGCTGCAGTATTCAAAGTCTGCTGAGTATGTAGTGAAGAAAGTGATGGCTTCAAAGGACTACAGCTTCCGAGGAGAAATTCTAGCATTGCAGCTAGATGCACGAGACACCCAAAGCTGTGAAGTATGCTCCAAGTTGCGACATCGAGTAAGGAGGTAACTCTAGCAGAGCATGCAGGCATCGAAAAACCAGCAAAAGAGGAGGCTGTGGCAAAGCAAAGAACCCGCTTTAAGGAAAACTAGTTGTATCCATATCAATTCGGTTTAGTGCCACCAAATTGATACGACATCCAATTTCAAATGACAATGGATTTATATGCTTAAATAACATTGTTTGAACTTCACTGGCAGAAATAGATAAACATTTTAGGCAAAGTGGATTCTCACTACTGTACAGGACCTCCTAAAGTAAGGAACATTCACTTGAAAGCTTATATACTAGTTGTGGTATGCAATGTGTTTTATTAGACACTATTCGATGTAGGGAACTTTGGGTATATGTAATTTACTGGAATAGTTTAACCAAGTCCAAACATGTTACTTATAGTGAGTTTTTTGCAACAGACTCTCAAACATCACACTGTGTGCTACAAACTAATGAAGCAGCAAAAGATTCAGCTACACGTTTTTTTTTATATATTCATACTTCACCGTTAGTATTACATTTGACATTATCACAAAACAACATCTCAAAAAGTACTTAATAATAAAAAGAACACTTATATAGTGCCATAAATCTAAATGAATCCATTTGGAGGCACTTGATAGATTTTGAAACTAGTACTACAAGCTTTGAATCTGTATCTTGACTAATAAGTACTTGTTTTCTTGACAGATGCCCCTAGTGTTGAAAATTGAAACCCACAAATATGTAAAACTGGAACTGTAATGGAATATTTTGTATGTATTAATTTTTGTATCACAATATTTGATCATAATGGTGGCCCATATCATCAATAAACATGTTACTTATTGATGTACTATGTGCACAGGACTGGCACAGACCCAAATTGTAATACAGTTAGATTAAAATGTGTCACAGTGTGAAGTGAATCAACTGAAAGAAACATTGAAAACTGGTGTGTGAATTTGACTAATGCCTTGGCAGTCTGCCATGTAGTCTTATTTATTTGTGAATTTTTTCTCCATATGAATAAACTGTTGATATATTTCATGTTGGCTTCAGTATTACAAATCGAATTATGAACAGGGACATGCAAGACACTACAGATCACATTGTTGTTCCAAAAATGGGATAAGAAGGCACCGAGTAATTCATTCTACCTTTTGGTCAATCTAATCTTACTTGTCCAGGGTTTTTATTTCCACTGTACACTCACCTGTATAGTGCAATGTCCATAGCTGAAATTTTCATAAACCCCATTCGCTTCTGGATACAGTGCAGGCTGGTATAACATGTCTGTTGCCTTTTCCAAGTCTCTCCCTAGACCACAACGTGAAGTGACGTTATGCGGCTAATCGAATCAATCGATATGTTCTGAAAGTTCATTTATTTGCATTAATTGATAATAAACAACCGTTATCTTCTAATTATTGTTATACTGGCAAAACTTTGTTTTATCAATATCGCATCATGAATTCAGTGAATTGGTTCATTTGTTTGTGAAGGACTGTAATAATTATAATTGTAAGACTACATTTCATGATGTGGTCTTGATAACACACACACATAATATATATATAACATTTTTATTATATTTTAGCTTTAATAGTTTATTAAGAAAATGATCAAAAATGGTTTCACAACTTTGATGAAAATCATAGACATAGTATTTTACGAAGATAGAATGAACCTGAACATTTGAGGTGGGAACAAGTATAATTGCTCTATTTAAGTTTGAAATAGTTATTGCTAGAATAATGATTCGATACCTGTTGAACTACGTAGTACTTACCTACTAGCTATTGGTCGAATCAACGAGTCTGCACGCAAATCATACAATGACAACAGACCGACTTCCAAGTTCCAACACCGCCCTGTTGGTGCAAACCGTTTCGAAGTCGTCACTCATACTCATAGTCGGTAATGCAGGCATCTGCAAGGTCTGTCATACGGTGCTGTACGGCAGCTATCTTCCTACAGCACAGCGACTCGATGTGCGTCGACATTGGGACGCAGTGTCCACACGAACACCATGCGACATTATTAAGTCGCGTAACGTCTTCGTCGTCGATAGACCAACTGTCACTGTCCGACTCCCACAACTGAACCTCACCCGGGGCCGGACATTATCGGACCGTGGATCGCACACTGTCAGTGTCACTGGGTAAAACCCGTATCACCCGTATGGCACAGGCCCTTTGCAGGCTTTGGCTTTGTGTGTGTCAACCGTACCAACCGTAATTTCTGAGTGACAAGTCGAACTAGAGTCTTCATCTGTCGTATCGATTTTCTCCCAAAGTGATACGGAAGTTTTAAATATCACTTAATAACTCGTCTCTACCAAAATCCTTCGACGTCTTTGTCAACAACAAAATAAAAATAGTCCCGGTATGCGCGCGCATCGAATATTCTGACCTTTGCTTTGAAAGCACCGCCCCTTCTGGCAGCTAAAATCTTCGTTCGGGAAGTGCGACGTTAACAACGTTTTCATTGGTTATAAATCGTTGCCATTTAATTTCACCTTTTTATTTCGAACGCGTATACAAATTATTTGTTGACCTATAGAACACCTATCGTGTATAATAGGGCACCATATCTTTGTTTTCGCACATAAATGTCTACTAATGAAGTAAACCAAAAAAAAACGAAATTTAACATGGATTAGATAGGAGTAAATCAAACCACTCGTTTGGAAGAAAGATGGCGATACGCAGTGCTCTATAGCGACGATTTAGGCATCGAACAAAATCGTTTTTTCAGTTTGTCTTATAAATGAGTACGTTTCTGTTACCATTAATGTATACTTATATAGTACATATTTCAATATGTAGCATGAAACAGCTGCATTTCATTTCCCCTTTAAGGCAGAGGTAATAATATTTTGAAATGACAAAAATAATTATGTTACTGTTCTGCCATCTCTACATACATTTCTTCGGGTCTTCTTCGGTGCATCTCCGGACATTTTCCCAATGCTGGACATAAAGTTGCATAAGGTGTGGAAATTGCTCATCATGAGAACAATTCTCCGGTACTGGTCGGGATGCTTCCATGCTATTTTAGTGGCCTTTGCGAACAGAGCAAAACTGTGCAACGATTTCAAACTGAAGGAGGACATTATGTCCAACGCGTTGCGAAACATTTCTTGGATAGTGGACAGTGTTGCATTGTGCATGTAGCCCACAACATTTTCCACGTCAACATGTTCTTATGAGATTCTGTTGAATGCCGTCCAAGAGCTGATTTTCCGATACAGCAGTTATAGCAAATGAGTGAACACTTACACGTGGCTACTCCGTTCAGCTGTTGGTGCTGAATCTGCATGAGGTCCAGATAAATTATAGCTGGTTAGATTGTACGTGGGCCTTCTCTTTTCCCAACGCTGTACACTGGGATAGCTAGTTCGGTCGCTTCTTCTCTGTTTTAGCAACATTTAAAAGTGAGCAGTGATAACATATTGGGTTATTGACCTGTTAGCGCGAGCAGAACCGTCTTCACTTGCACCGAAGACGACCAGAAGAAATGTATGTAGAGATGGCAGAACAGTAACATAATGATTTTTTTCAGGTCAAAATATTATTACCTCTGGCTTAAGATAATTCAAGGTATTTTCTCTGTATTTTATATACAATTTATAAAAAAATATATTTTACTTAACAAGAAGTTACGCTTAGTTACCTGGTGTAACAGCTGGACGGAAGCACATGCTAATTAAAGCAAAGGGCGTTTAAAATTAACTAGCGAAAATACCCGTCACCTGACGGGATGTCTTAGTAGTTTACAGTGGTGATAGTAATATTTACCAAATGTTAGAAACAACAATGCATCATTACATAAAAACCATAACGCCCTCGTAGATAAGTGTATATTCGTTGTGTGTTTAAAATGACGAAAGTCGGAGAGAATTGTGAAGTTCACGTCCATCGATAGGTCCTACTCGTGATAGTGTAGAATTGTCAAATAGTGTTCTTATTGCTATGCTAGGGTAGACATAAGCATATCGTGCCAGCGTCTACTTCATGATGCCAAGTCCGTCATGCAGAAGTATTTGCCGTGTGCGCGTGGGTCGTACGATTGTTAGGTATTACGTGCACATTTCGTTTGACATTCCGCACAATCGATTTATCCCATAAAAGGTGAGAATCTTGACATATATTTTGAAAAATATATAGGTCATATTCTACGGGTTGTAAATTAATCTTAGACAGTTTGGCGCTCGAAGTTCAGGCCGTCTAAGAAGAAAAGGTTAACCTATCCACATACGCAAGCTGGATTATAAGTAGATTACTGCGGCATCACGTTCGGAAACATATATATTGTGCATAGCAGAACGTAACTGCCTATCATATAACTTGAATTACATATTTTATTGAGATTATATATTCGAAGGCAGAAGTTTATACATAACATGTGTAGGCTAATTGTTGGCATAATTTATGTTATTAGGTTAATAAACCGTATGCATAACTTATTTATTCTGTGTCTGACATTTCATGTGCGCAATACATATACGTTTACGTATTCACACAAAATTGCATGCAAATCTGCCACGCCGTTTTGCCGTAAGAGGGAAGTGAAATATGTATGGTAATGTTCCCGTTTTCAGACACCAGATGGGGTACGTTTATGTTTTGATGTGCCTACAACATATAGAAGCAGTACAGAAGATATCTAAAATGACAGAAATGTAGCAAATTGCATATAGTTTCATAAGAATGTAAAAAATGAATCATCTATGTCATTAAAACATTATCAAAATTAAAGTAAAAAAATATTGTGGAGAAAATGCATTTTTTTTGCATTTTCCTTGACATATCCCCTATATTTTTGCCAATAAAGATAATAGAAATATTATATGAGTATTGCCGTATTGTGTTACCGGTAGGGGGCTTTACTCGAGATTCGGGTAGAGACGATGATTGGCTCTGACGCCAACTATAAAATAACAAATTAAATAAGGATACACTTTCATAAGATAATACTATACTATAACAATTATTCAACATTAATCTTATATTGAAACATGTCACATACAAAATATACCGATATTAAACTTTGTTCGTAGTTTAGCGCCTTTTAATCTCATGCATATTCACTAGGTGGCAGTTCTCGTAGCTGCATGTCGAAGATTCCGTATTGAGTTTCTTTGCTTATGCTCGGGCAGAAACAAAAGACTAAGTGTGAATAAGCATGATATAAATACCAAACAAGGACAAATTTAACTAAAGAAAGTGCAATCGATGTCTCGCGCAACGGTCGGATTGCTAACTAATATATGTAGTCGCCAAAGTACAACCAAGACGTGCTGGTCTTGGTGACTAAATTGGTAGCGTGTCGAGCTGCTATTTTTAGCGTCCTCGGTTCAAATCCAACAGAGTAGTCGAAACTTTTGTTGGCGTACATTTAGTTTAACATTCGTTTTATTTTGTATAGTACTATTTCTGGCACTATTTCGTAATTTCATTTCGTTATCGAAAACATACATAATATATAAGCATTCCGTGGGATAGACGTGCTAACTGGTAGTGCTCGAGCAGTGAAAACGCGATTCTGAGCCAGACTATCTTCCTGGCGAAGTCACGCAGCCATGCGAGAGTCGGTTAAGCAAGACTAATACTTATTAATACACGGCAAATCCTGACAATACGTTACATATAACTTCATTAATTGGTGACCCTTTAATTCATGAGTATAGCAGTGTTGCCATCTAGCGGATAACATTCAGAAGTGCCATTCAGAGCCAGACTATCGTTCTGGCGAAGTCACGCAGCCAGGCGAGAATCGGTTAAGCGAGACTAGCTACGCTTCTGAAATGTCCATCACCCATTTTCGGACACCTCAGATATTGGAATAAACTTCAAAAGTTGCAGGCTTGGCTCATGGACTACTATAATTATGTTATGTGTGAACTCAGTCTTTTGAATCACCCCATCAATCCTCACTTACCCAAACTCCGCCACGTGCCGCCACCAATTGTTGCGCCTATCACCGTGGCGCCATCTAGCGAAGTTGCACATGTAAACGTCGGTGGAACGTTTCGCTTCCGTAAAGCCACGTCAGACGTTTACCTCCAGCGGCTGCCCAGCGCCTCGCTCTCATCATAAACAATGGCAGCCCCCGTGAGATGTGGTAGCCGGCTGCTCACGATATTTGTGTTATTTGCGTTCGTTTCTGTCTTAGTTTTAAGTCAAGAACATCATCATGGCCATGCACACGGCGAACACGATCATGCCCATGGCCACGATCATGATGACAAGCCTGCACACTTCAAATACTCGCAGCAAGCGAACGATCCAGTAGCGCCAGATGTCGACGAGGAGCATCATGGTCACGATGATCATGACCACGATCATGGGCACGGCCACAGTCATGATCACAGTCATGACGCTCATGGTCACGATCACCACGAAAACCCCACGTCAACGACGACAGAAAAGCGAGGCATGCTCGTGCCCCTGGGGACGTGGCTGCGAGCCCTGGGGTCGACAGCTCTGGTCAGTATTGCTCCGGTCTTCATATTGTTACTGATCCCGCTGGACAACAGCAAGGAGCGCCAGTCACTGCTGAAAATACTCCTGAGCTTTGCCTCTGGTGGCCTCCTTGGTGACGCCTTCCTGCATCTCATTCCACATGCTCTGTCACCACACAGTCACGGCGGGGAGGAAGATGGTCACGGCCATTCACACAGTCATGAGGAGGATGAAGCCAGCAGTCACGGTCACAGCCACGGTCGCGGCATGACCGTAGGACTGTGGGTGCTTGCAGGCATCATTGTCTTTCTAGCTGTAGAGAAGTTTGTGCGGATCGTGAAGGGAGAAGACGGCCATGGTCATAGTCACTCGGTGAAGAAGCCTGAGGGAAAGAAGTCTGACACTGCAGAGAAGGAATCCGACAGCAAGAAGGATAAAGCTGAGAAGGAAGGCAAGAAAGGAGAGGAGAAAGAGGTTGAAAAGAAAGAGAAAGATGGTGAACCCGAGAAAAAGGTTGATAAGAAGAAGACTAAAAGTAGTGGTGAAGAAGAAGGTATGGAGTAGGAATTAAAAAGGACATTAACTTATTAGAAACACAGTAAAGTTCTAGCATTTCAATTAATATTTAAAACATTCAATATTTAACTGAAGAACATGTCAAAGAACAAGCAATTGAGCAGAGAAAGTTAAATAAATTTATTAACAAAAAGGACAACAAACAAAAAGAATAAACATGATAGTTTATAAACTATCATGTTTATTCTTTTTGTTTGTTGTTTTAATATTACATTAACAAAACATTTCTAAAGACAACCTTATGGCCTGATGGCGTCTACTCCCATTTTTTTTGCATATGGTTTATGTGAGTAAAAACTGGTAATGTCTGACTAGTATCTGAATTTGTACATAAATATTGGTCAACTTTGTATGAGAATAACTGAATAATCCCCAAATTAAAAATGTAGTGAAAAACTAACTGTAAGTTTCATCAATCTGGTATAAATACATGGTATTTTACTAAATTACAAGTAACAGATAGTTGTGTTAATTGTTTATTCCGTTTGTTACAGGTGACATTAAGGTGGCTGGCTATCTCAACTTGGTTGCTGATGCCACACACAACTTCACAGATGGTTTGGCTATAGGTGTGTCATATCTGCTTGGACAGAATATTGGCATTCTCACCACTATCACCATCCTGCTGCATGAGGTGCCTCATGAAGTCGGCGACTTTGCCATACTCGTCCAGTCTGGCTGCTCAAAGAGAAAGGTATAAAGAACTAATATTTGCAGCTTTGCCATCCTCACAAGCCAGGGATGGTGACTACGTTTACTACCTCTAGCAGATCTCCTATGCATTGTATGGAAGTTAGCTGAATCAAACTCATAATTAACTTCGCCGTACCAACTGTGAGAACAGTGCAGACTGTTCCAACCCACGCTCCAATTACAAGACGAAGCCCCGAGTTCCAGCAATCCTGATATAATTACCCATTCAGCCATTTTCATGAGCCGCTGGGTGGTATTGTGTATTAAAATACCTTTAGAACTTTACTTCCTAAATCACCGGAACTTGCCGGCAAGCGATATTATTGGCTGAGCAGTTATATATTCCGAGTTTTGCAAGGCAATCTGCTAGGGGGCACTGAAACTGATGTAATCGGCAGCACCCTCTGGTGTGTGAAGATGAGCTTAACAAATCGTCATGGAGTCAATTTTAATTCTAGTCAGTTCCAAAATATTAATTCCTATTCCAAATTAACAATTCCAACTTTAAAAATCCCGAGGACAAATTTAGTTCCTATTTGACAGTTTTATTTGTACTTAAAAACATTTAATCAGGTATGCTTACTAATTTAACTTGTTCATTCAACACACTTGAAGAAGTCGAGTTCATTGACTCATGTTTGCTGCTACAACAAATTCAATTCCAGTTTAAAAAAATTCAATTCCAGCTACCTTAAACAAATTCTAGAATTGGAGTTGAGGGTTAATTCCGGAATGGAATTTGCTTCATGCCTTCTTTAACACAATATGAATTGCATTTGTCTACTGAGATGCTATTTTTATAGCTTCCCATTCCACAGTTCAATTTATTATGTTAGCCTGTTTTAGAATAACTTTGGCAAAACATCAAACCTATCTAATATCCATTATGACATATTCACTTGTTTGTGCAAATGTGTTATTTAGTGTTGGTTAATTTAGTTGAAAAGGGGCAAAAGTACTTACCCTTAGAGCAACAACCAAATGGCATCAGTTATAACCTCAACAGTACATATTCACAGTGGCGCCATCTGGATTCACTAACTACCATTTTCCATATTTTTCTGATGGGTGGCCACACAAATACATAACTTTGCAAGTAGCTAACAACCTACCTTTGCATATTTCTTAAATACATCTCCAATTGGTAGATCATGGGTCACTGGTTCAAGTATGTGAGTGAACATTGAAAAAAGTGATTGGATCTTGGTGCCTTGGAGGAAATACACTTAGTGCCCCCAAAGTTAGCATATAAATATGGCACAACCCAGCATTCACTCTGCAGTTATCGTGCATGCCGCTGCATTTGTTTCAGGCGATGATGCTTCAGTTTACGACGGCCATTGGTGCGATGGCCGGTACTGTGGTCAGTCTAGCACTCGGAGGGGTTGGTCCAGAGGCCATGGCATGGATCCTGCCCTTCACGGCCGGAGGATTCATCTACATCGCGACTGTGTCTGTGATTCCCGAGCTTCTCGCCGACTCCAAGTTTTGGCAGTCAGTGAAAGAAATCGCTGCTCTCTTGACCGGGGTGGTTATGATGATCATCATAGCAGAGATGGAGTAGAGATGACTAGATTTGGCTAGGGCAAGATCTGTCCATAGATCAATTTAAGGGGTTGTATGGCAGCTAGATAGGAAATTTGTTTAAGCATAATTAATATAATTTGTTGTGCCCATGCAGTAGAGAAGATTTTACTTAGTAAAAAATATACTTACACTGTTTCTGCCTGACCCCCTCCCTGTTTCCATGGTAACAAACAAAACGGCCACCAAATATAGAACATCTAAAAATTGCAACACTCTGGAAGTAATAATGATATGGTAATCTGGCTTGGATTGTTGTGTTCTGGACATTCTGTACAATCTGTATAAAAACATTTCAATTTTTTTTATTTTGAATTTTCAAACTATTTGTAAATGGAATTTTTTTTGACACATTTTGGGATATTACTCCAAACATAAAGCATAAAACCAAAATGTTTTTATGCAGATTGTGGAGAATATTAAGGAGTACACAACAATCCAAACCCGATTACCATATAATTTTTTAGTTCTGGAGTATTTTAAGTTTGTTGTAAAAAAATGGGTTTTCTGTAAACGCTCGTCAAAGATTGAATAATCATATCAATTGCTTGAAAGAGCCACACGTTGTTGATGAATAAACGTGTTTTAGAGATGTGTAGTTGTTATAAAAGGTTCCTTTATTGATAGTAAACATAGACAACTATTGAAATACTTAAAATGTGTTTCTTGTTAAAACCACCATTCTAGCTGCCATATCTTCCCTCAATTCGGATTTAGATGCGTGTTATTGCTGTTTTAGGTGTGGTGTATATATCCGGTGTTGTTGTCAGTTATTCCAATTGGACGATCCACTCGGGTATACACTACTGTTATTAGTGCTTCTATGTTGCCTTTTGTGTTTGTGGACAAAGATATTGTGTTTTGTGCCAGTGTCTTAAAGGAGTCAACATATTAATTGTGCTATGAAATGATTTACTGTTAGCACATTTACTAATAACGTTATTGCAGAATACCATTTGATTCTGTTGATGACAAAAAATGTTATGTTATGTAGTAGAGATTAAAGATAATCTTCATCACTATGTTATGTATTACAGATTATCTTCATCACCATGCCCACAAACTCCTGAAATCTGTAGACTTCTTACATACCTGGTCAAAAAAAGAAAATGGTGGGCTGACCCCCACAAGAATGTAAGCTTGTGAGTGATAAGAACTCGATCCACCCCACCTAGTCAAAGTTCCAGTTGTCTGATCTCATCATATCATTTGTCTGGTTTAGAAGAACGAATTGTTACGATATAATTTTGATGTTCGATGTTTTTATCAGCAACATTTTTCATCACAAAAGTTCAGCTGAACTTCACAAATTGTAGTCATACTGTAAATTTGTAATCATGCTTTGTAAAATCATATGCAGTTAAGGCATGTGGTAATGACTGCTCAACTGCATAGGCAGCTCGACAGGTGTAATTAATGAATCTCATAGATGATAACGATGTGCGAGTCTTTTTGCAAATTATTTATTGAACCTACTCCATGGACATATGAGCATAAAACGACATCACATGTTAAGCAGTATTTAAAATGTCTTGTAAGTTTAACATGTATGTTGAGTTTAATTAATAATTTTTGGTAGTATTGTAAGGTCTGAAAATGCATGCATGTATCGATTATGTGCTGTTTCTGTTGGAAATACACTACAATGTCATATCTCTGAAGTAATCTTTGTTCTGGAGATTGTTGTGTCTGAACAGAGACAAGTCAAGCAATCCTGTAACAGGCGAATCGAACTTTGGATGAAGCTCAGTAAAAAAGCATGGGTTTCAACTTCACCAAATTAGCATTGACTCTAATACTTATTTATATATATATATACATATTTTTATTTTGTTCTTCCCCTTGTTTTCCTCTCTGTCTGGGGTGTTTTCCTCTGTCTGGTGAGGCGGGCCTCGATACTAGTCCTCGATTTTTCTTTCCCCTCACCGTCTTGCACCGCTCTCCCCACCAACCGTCTCCACTCCTCTCCAAATCCCTCTTTACTTTAAACAGTCGTCCCATCGCAGTCTCCTTTTCCCTTCCACTTTCTGCTTTCTTTGCCAACCGTTCTACTCCCATTCTCTCCACATGTCCAGTCCACTTTAGTCTCCCCTACAGCTTCTACTTAAAACTTATACTGACCTCCTCTGTCAGGTCCTCCATTCTTTGCTTGTTTATTCTTTTCACTCCCACAGTTCTTCCGACCCAGTTATTTTTGCAAACGTGTGCCCTCTTCTTACAATTAATCTTACAATTATATTGCAAGATTTGTTTAATTGACATCAACGTTATCTTTCTGAATTTTAATAGGGCTTAATACAGTTAATCTCGTTAATCCTAATAATCCTGCAATGAACTTATGAACACACATCCGGATTAGAGTTTCCCAGAGAAATTAATCACAATATAACAGGGTATGACAGCATAATTTAGATATTCCATACCCATGAAATGATGTCTGGATACTGTATTTTCCAGATTCACAGGGTCAAGGTTAAGGTTGTTCCAACTTCCACTGTATTATAATATTTAATCAGAGCTCTGATGATGATGCTTTGAAAATGTTTGTTTCTTATACACTAATTGTTCAAGATCACAACCAAACACACATAAATAAACACGATACTAAAGGTGTCATCTCAAAACCTTGATGTTTGATATTAAACAAAAGTCATTTAGCTTCAGACCACCACAAGCTTATATGACAAGAAAATAATTTTATGAAAACTCATCAACGTACAATGTTAGATGAAACGGTCATCCAAATACGTTAGATTACTATGTATCAAACATCGGTGTCTTGAGGTGGCCCTTTAAGTAGAACTGTGAATGGCTGACTTGGGAATACAAACCCCACACACTGTTTGCACACAACATTTTATGTCTTCATTTCTTTCGCTCCTTTCAGACATTCATTCGCCTGCAGTACTACCTCTTTGTATTTTAATTTCTTTGCTAATTTCAGTGCCGTTGTACAATGTTTCTCTGCGTCTTTAGCTTTACCGCGGTTAAGACAAATATTACCCAGATTGCAGTGCAACACAGCCTCCATGGGTGAATCGGACCTCTTGGCAATGCCCAAGGCCGTCTTGATGTTACTCATCGCAGCATCATTCTTTCCCAACAGCAACTCCACGTTCGCTAAATCACTATATAGTGCTGCCATCTGTGTGTCATTTTCTTCAAAAACACTTCGGGCTATGTCCAGTGCATCATTGAGAAATTCCTCTGCTTCTGCGTAATGTTCCCTAGCCACCAAAAACCTTGAGTAACAGTCCATGGAGAGTCCAAGTAGTCCCTGTGTATCGTCTTTGGTAGAGTCGTCCAATTCACCATCAGAGAGCTTCTTCTTTTGAGTGTCTATGCAGAATTTATAGCCCTGGACGGCTTGTTCATCATTCCCCTGAGTGGCGTAGATCAATGCTAATTTCAGTGATATATCCACAACAGCATTAGCATCCTTCTCCATGCCTTGTTGTAGCAGGCCTTTGAGTGTCTCTTTAAACATCTTCTCTGCCTTGTCCATCTCTCCACGGATCAGAGCCAGATTGGCCATGACGTCGTAGATGTACACTGTCACCTGGAGAAGTTTCTCGGCATTGAAGACTTTCTCTCGTTGAAGTGGAACCAACCTAGCCAGGGCCTCATGACACAGTTGCTCAGCTTTGTCAAATTCGCCCTTCATCTTTGCAAGAATCGATCGCTTGATAATCATAGTCAGCTCATCTGTGGCGGCTTTTTCCCTCTCAGAAATAGGTGTGTTATTTTGTTGCAGCCCAGCAGCAATGACAGTGAGCGAAAGACCAGACAGACTTGATCTGAAATCAAAACAGCATCAGCAATATAAATTACATGTGAATTAATTTATTTCAACAGCAACAACATATTTACATCACTTAGTTATACAGTGCTGCCAGTGCATATATAATTGAATACGATCTGTTGAAAAAAGGGTAAAAAGAAGTGCAATACTTATAATGTTTACCCTTTTAATAGCTTTTTAACATCATGTCAATGTCACTGGCTACAACATCCACAAACTATACACACATTTGTGTCAGTGACTATGTGTGAAGGTGCGTGTTTGTATTTGAACCATTTCGAACACATTTTCATAATTTTCTTGCTTTAATTTAAAATAAAAATGTTTGTACTTCAAAAAATGTGTGACAACGTGTCTGGTCCCACACTGTCAGTGTCATTGGTGAGGGGTATTTTTCTTCTAGCTAGGAGCAGACATGGGGTCAAATTTTAGTACATGACAGTTTCCTTTCTCAAAATGTGCTAAAGCCAACCAGGGGTGAGAATGTGTTAGACATAGTTTTGTCCTCAGAGAAATGAATTAGTTGACACTGTCAAATTATGTGATCCACTGGGAAGTAGTGATCACAACCAGATACATTTTACCATCAAACTAAAATCAGAAAGAAATAATAAAAAGCAGTTCAGGAGAAATTTTCACACAGGAAGATATAAGGAAATGAGGAAATATTAGGCAAAGATAGACTGGAACAACACACTGAAGAATAAGTCAGCAACAGAATGCTGGAATATCTTAGAGTGAAATATAGTGCATCGTCGATAAATTTGTCCCATTAAAAAACAAGGGATAAAACAAGACAGCAAGAGTTTTTATGCATATGTTCAGAGCAAACAGAAAGTTCAGAATAAGGTCGGTCCTCTAGAAGCTAGTGCTGGAAATATAATATCAGAGGGATTCTAAATGGCAGAAGCTCTCTGAATTACTATTTTAGTTCAGTGTTTACCAGGGAAGATATTAGTTCACTGCCAGTACCAGAGGCTAAGTTCAATGGGGGCAGAATCAGACTATTTAGGACAGTTAATTGTAACCCCGGAAATGGTAGCTAAGAAAATTAGGGCTATGAAGGATAATAAATCACCTGGGGTGGATGGGATTCTGCCCAAACTACTATTGAAAATTGTAGAACAAATTAGCAGACCACTTGCAACAGTTTTCAACTTGTCATTAGAAGAGGGAGTGGTTCCTTTAGAATGGAAAGAAGCAACCATTATACCGTTATTTAAGAAAGGTTCCAGAAACAAGTCAGAGAACTACAGACCAGTGAGTTTAACGTCAGTGATTTGCAAATTATTAGAAAGACTATTTAAAGATCACATTGGATTTTCTTGTTAAACATAATTTGATAAACCCATCTCAACATAGGTTTCTAAAAGCGAGGTCATGCTTAACAAATATGTTATGTTTTTTGGAAGATATCACTAAGTGGGTAGACGAGGGATCACCAGTAGATATCATCTACTTAGATTTTAAGAAAGCTTTTGACAAAGTGCCACATCAAAGATTACTGCTTAAACTATAGGCCCATGGCATAGGAAATGGTATAATAAACTGGATAGAAAAATGGCTGATTGACAGAAGACAATGGGTAGTAGTTGATGGGGAGGCTTCAAACTGGAAACTATTGAGTAGGGTACCACAGGGATCAGTACTGGGACCTATATTATTCTTAATATATATCAACTATTTGGATGATGATATATTAAGCAAGGTGTTGAAATTTGTGGATGATACACAATTTTTTAGAAGGATTAAACATGATGAAGATAGACAGCATTTACAAGATGATCTTGACAGATTGATAAAATGGTCTAAAAAATGGCAAATGTTGTTCAATTTTGGGAAATGTAAATGCCTCCACACAGGACATGGGAATGAAGATGTACAATATACAATGGGGGTACTGTACTAAGTACTACTGTAAAAGAAATGGACTTAGGGTTAACCATTAGTGCTGATATGAAGGTTTCAGAGAGGTGCGGTATTGCTGCTTCAAAGGGAAATCAAATCCTTGGATTAATTAGGCGAAACACTGTATAAGGAAAAAGAGCTAATAATACCGTTGTACAAAACAATAGTTAGGCCTCATTTAGAATATTGTATTCAAGCATGGAGGCCATATCGCAGGAAGGACATAGATGTGCTAGAAAGAGTACAGAGGAGAGCAACTAAAATATTACCAAAACTGAGGGATCTTAGTTACAAAAAACGGCTAAAACAATGTGGTTTAACAAAACTAGAGACCAGGAGATTGAGAGGAGATCAGATAGAAGTGTTTAAAATAATGAATGGTTATGAAAATATTGACAGAAATATTTTTTTCTCATTTAAAAAAGATAAAAGGACCAGATGACATGAAGTTACATTAGCAAAGGAGCAGTGTAGATTAGATATAAGAAAGTTCTCATTTTCACAAAAGGCTGTATGGAACAGATTATCTCCTGATTGTGTGGATGCTAGTAGCGTGAATATGTTTAAAAATAAAATCGACACATACCTTAAAAGGGCGGGATATACGTAGATAAAAAGTATTGGACTCTCGATAAGCCAAAAGGCTTCCTGCCATCTAGAGTTAATTTTCTGGATGGCAATCTTGGTAAATCTTGTTAAATCTTGTCAAATTAACCAGTAAAATGTTTGACTCTCAAGAAGTTAAACAAGTTATGTGAATACAAAATGTAACTTATAATTTATTAATAACCATGCCCAAATAAAAGTATTTGAAATAGTATTGACTCTCAAGACGTTAAACAAGTTATGTGAATACAAAATGTAACTTATCATTTATTAATAACCATGCCCAAATAAAAGTATTTGAAAGTATTTAAAAATTTACTTTATGGAAGTATACAAATACAAATACTTTCATTTAATTAGTGTCAAATACAATTACAAATACTTCAAAAGATATATTTAAATACTTTCAAATACAAATATATTTGACCCAATGTCTGGCTAGAAGTGGGCCAACAAGAGTTGCGTACACTTGTCTGAGGGTATAGATTACGTATATCGACTGCAAAATTACTGTCTGTGAAGGCTGCAATCTGACAGATGTGTACAAAACGATGTCTTGGCGGGAAAATCTCGGGACTGGATTATTGAGATTTTGTGGTGTGGGAAAAATCGGTAACACAGTGAAATATTGATCAACTAAGTATAATTTTGTGTCAGTATTATTCATAAACTACCTGTAGACATACTAAGAAATGATTATATCTAAAAGTTAGTCAGAGAAAGTATTATAGGCTACCTTAGCTTTCGCGAGCGATATTAGAATATATTTGTTTTAACGACAGCACCATACAAAAATGATCCCAAACCATATGACTTGTTTTCACACTCAGAGTCTGAAACTGAAAACACAAACCCAAGTGATGAAAACATTGATCCCCCTCCACACAGAACCTACAAACATCACAAAGTTCTCAGTCAAACACAAGTCACAGGAAGCACAAACCATCAAAGAAACTCTAATTAATGATTATCATTACATACCAGGCACTGTCCAGTAAGCAACCATCTTATTTGCATTCATTGCTTACACCTGTAAGGAAACCTATCCAGCTTCGATCATCTAGTTCTGACCTACTTTTTGTTCCTAGAGTCAACACTAACATTGGAACTAGGGTTTTTATGCTCCCTCTTAGTGTTAGATCAGTTGAAAATATTACAAAATTCTGTTGTCATTTAAAAACTTATCTTTACAACCTTACTTATCCGCCGTAGTTCCCTAGCACCTTGACCCATCTGTTGACAACTGGTATACTGCTTATGGATTTTGAGATTCTTGGTTTCCAAGGATTTAGGCGCAATAGAAGTTATCTTATTATTATTATTACAAATTGCTGATGTATGTGCAGCACCAGCAAGAAAATTCCATTCCAAAGCCTATCATCAAAGGAACTGAAAGCCATCTTGATAACACCATATGCTCAAACGAGATCTTCCCACCGAACTATTAAATATTTAGAAAAGACAGAAATTGGCATGGTGGTGCAATAAAAGATACCTGTGTAGCCTCACTCCAATATAATCTTTCTTGTAATGCTGAAATGCTATGGGTTAAGCTCCAGTTCACAAATAGCAAACCACTACACATAGGTGCCTTCTAACATTCACCAGATAGTGGTATAGACCTGCTAGAACACCTCCAGTCAGCCCTTTCAAAGCTCCAACAAACATGTGCTAGTAACACTCTCCCAAGTATTCTTCTTGGGTGCAACTTCGACCTTACCAGCATAGACTGGTCAAATAATTCCCTTGGGACATCTCCCCAATATGGAGAGGGCATCAATAACAAGTTGGTAGACATTGCAAGTGATTCCTCTCTTTCTCAACATGTCCATAAACCCACATAAACGACTCTATGACCGAGCTAGAAAAACCCAAAAACATGAACACTGGACTCAGTATAGACAGGTCAGAAACAAAATAAAACAGTTACTAGTAAAAGCCCATGACAGCTATGTTAAGGATCTACTAGATACTACCGTAAATGAGAAACCTAAATGATTCTAGTCCTACATAAGAAACTTGCAATGAGAACAGGAGGGCATCTCCCCACTACAGTACAACAACTTCATCAAAACTGACAATGTTGAGAAAGCAGAGGCTCTAAGCCATCAATTCAAATCCGTCTTTACTAAAAAAGATCTTGGCAACATGCCATCAAATGATGAATGCCCCTACATACTTATGCCAGATATTAACTTCTCATGTAAAGGGATCAAGAACCTCCTAGACAATCTATGAAAAAATAAAGCCCCTGGTCCAGACCGAATCCCTGTCAGGATTATCAAGGAGCATTTTAAGTTTCTAACGAAATAGCACCAATTCTCCAGTTCATCTTCAATCTCTTCTTCCACAAAGGAGAACTGCCCAAGGATTGGCAATCAGCAGACATATGTGCAATATTAAAAAAAGGGGACAGAATCCTACCCAGTAATTATAGACCCATGTCTCTGACATCAGTGTGTCGCAAACTAATGGAACACGTTCTATACTACTCGATCATGAAACACTTAAACAAAAACAACATCCTTATCAGCACTCAGTGCGGTTTCCAAGCAAAGCACTCCTGCGAAAGCTAATTAATTACAACCATTGACTCACTAGCTAAATCTCTATGAATGTTAGTATTTGCAACGAAAAATATTGTCTTTAGACAGATCTATAGGTACAGAATTACTCTGTGTTGAACATTTTGATGTACCCCATAAAATCGAAATGTGGTTTTAGCACCATTCAAAATATGCAACATTTGTCTGATTTTGACCGATCTGTGTCAGTCAGACCCAAAGCGCATCACCTGAGCCAGATGCAGATCATGACTTATTCCATTTCTCTGAATTTAAATTATTACAGAAACAACAATATATGTTCTGACTTTTAGATATGATGTTATTTAAGTTTCTATTTTATGAATATTATTATAATACACGGGCCAAGCCATGGCAGTTCTGCTATTTGTACTCGTAGCTCTAGACTAGGGTACAGTAGACTTAATCCTAGGCCAGGGCTGGTTACTGCTTACCCTTGGCATGGCTTGTCATTATATATGGTTATGATTTTATTTATACTTAGAAATAATATAAATTTCATTATGCAATAATTTTAGTTAATTGGACATTATGGCGTTTTCTTGAAATGTCTCGGTCTGTTGAGGTACCACAGTAATTAGCCAATATTGACTTATTAATTATATTATTATTAAATGAATAGCTATATGGTAATTTGTCACGAAACATCGTCAAATAGGTTTCTGAAGGGGGCAAAAATAATTCATATAACTTCATACTTCCTGCCCTACGTTTAGTACATATTGAGAAAGTCAGTAAAGAATGTGGGAACTCTAACTCCTAAAACTCACCCTTTTATTGCATGGTGAAACAGCAATTACGCACAGCATATAACCATATGAATGCATATAATTTATTAACCTTACACTGCTGCTACACGTGTGAATGATTAATACGATGAGTATTCAATACACTTTCATGTTTTATGTAATGGGCATGATGTTACTATATACCAGGTATATCATTGCAATAAAAAGGTAATTTACAATTTTTTTCTAAATTTACGTAACAACAGAAAATATATACTTTCCAACAATACATATATTCTGTCCGTAGCCATTTTTAATTATCAATCTAGGTATATATTAGAAATGCGTTCGTACGCATGTTAAATAAAAAAACATGTCCTTTAACTTCCAAATGTTCTCAGGAAGTAGAGACCTCCATCATAGTTACGATAAAGTCCCCTATGCAGTGTTCACCGAGGCTCCGATTCCATTTACCCATTCACGGTACTACGCTGTGTTTGCTGCCATCCTTCACATCTGGCATGAAACACACCACCCTTCTCATAGCAGCACGACTTGAAACATGATGTGCTCCGTATCATCGTGCTGGGACCAACTGGGACTATAGTATATACTAACATAATGCCCCAGACGGCGGGCACACTCCAGCCTTCCACCTCATCATGCTGGGACCAACTGGGACTATAGTATGTACTAACATAATGCCCCAGACGGCGGCACACTCCAGCCTTCCACCTCATCATGCTGGGACCAACTGGGACTATAGTATGTACTAACATAATGCCCCAGATGGCGGGCACACTCCAGCCTTCCACCTCATCATGCTGGGACCAACTGGGACTATAGTATGTACTAACATAATGCCCCAGACGGCGGCACCTCATCATGCTGGGACCAACTGGGACTATAGTATGTATTAACATAATGCCCCAGACGGCAGACACACTCCAGCCTTCCACCTCATCATGCTGGGAGCAACTGGGACTGTAGTATGTACTAACATAATGCCCCAGACGGCGGGCACACTCCAGCCTTCCACCTCATCATGCTGGGAGCAACTGGGACTATAGTATGTACTAACATAATGCCCCAGACGGCGGTCACACTCCAGCCTTCAACCTCATCATGCTGGGACTATAGTATGTACTAACATAATGCCTCGGACGGCGGCACACTCCAGCCTTCCACCTCATCATGCTGGGACAAACTGGGACTATAGTATGTACTAACATAATGCCCCAGACGGCGGGCACACTCCAGCCTTCCACCTCATCATGCTGGGACCAACTGGGACTATAGTATGTACTAACATAATGCCCCAGACGGCGGGCACACTCCAGCCTTCCACCTCATCATGCTGGGACCAACTGGGACTATAGTATGTACTAACATAATGCCCCAGATGGCGGGCACACTCCAGCCTTCCACCTCATCATGCTGGGACCAACTGGCACTATAGTATGTACTAACATAATGCCCCGGACGGCGGCACACTCCAGCCTTCCACCTCATCATGCTGGGACCAACTGGGACTATAGTATGTACTAACATAATGCCCCAGACGGCGGGCACACTCCAGCCTTCCACCTCATCCTTACAACTGCTGATCATTCTTTCGCTGACCTCCAGGACTAACATGGAACTGTCGCCCTCTCTCAGAGCCTCGTAGAACTGTCTACTGCTTGTGATTACCTTACCGATTTTGACGCAGTTACTTGCCTTCTTTTGATGGCACCACCTACTTCGTCACATGGCCCTTGACAGACCATGGTGCTTTGAAACCATTGAATATGTGTTGGAAACGTACCACAATTGCACAGCTTGAATGATTCCTGTATTGTGATCGATGACGTTGAGTCACTGATGAATTGAATAGTCGTCAGTGTAGGGATGATTTCCTTGATATCCTTCAACAAGGACTTTACGTGTGTCCTTATTATCTTTACGGCGTACCTCCATTGGATGAACTGGTTCTTGTCACAGTAGACGGATGCTATTTCATCTTTGTACTTTCCACATAGTCCAACTGCACAGTGGCTCCTGTGTTAGTCATCACGGCCTGCTTGAGCAACTTCACTTGTGCATACTGCGTTTTTATTCTAGTATCACAGCGTGCTCAGAAGTCGGCCATTTCTTTGATGAAGGTATCCACACATTGTTCCTTTGTTACCTTCACCTCCATTAGCTTTACTTTCTGGAATATTCTTCCCTTATACTTGACATCTTGGCACCGCCAAGTGTGGTACTTTAATTTAATTGTCTCCATCCATGGTGTCAAGTTTGACCTTGATGGAATCGTCGCTCATATTAACCAAAACAGAGGGTGATTGTGGCAAGATTTTGACAGGTTGGACCTTTGGTGCCACGTTAGCGTGCCGCTGACACAGACATATCAGTGTGTACGTTATCAACTGTTTGAAAGGTGGTTGTGATCGGCAGAAAACCGCTCATGACATTGTAACTTCGGGGTATTGGCTTTTGACCTTTTGGTGGAGATTGTCCGTGGTATCCATTAGACAAAATATCATTAAATAACCCGCTATCTGACAGAAATATCCCATACATGATCGTTCTACCGATAGCACACTGCATTGTTAATATTATTTACATCATTCCCATCTATGAAATATCAAAACTTCTCACCTCTCACATCTCGTAGGTTTTCTGCGGTGTTGTGAGTGAGAAACTCATTGTAACAACTTAGAGTTTGCAGAGATTCCCGCTATGTGCAATGTGTTCATCATTGCGTCATACCACAGCATGGTTACTTTTTTGCATACGTACAGTTACATGCATTCGTACGGTTTCACAGCCAATACAAGATGTCATCAAACAGAAATAAATAAACTGACGTATTTCATTTTGGGGCTCTACTTACCTTAGTGAATTTATTTCCGTGTAATATCTTTGACTAATCTTTAAATTTTTTCCAATACACAGTCCGTATGTGTCATTCGTACGGTTTCAACAAAAACTTCCCCACAGTTGCATTGCAGCATTTCATAATTTATACCGTTGTCACATATATAATAATTATATATATTTTAAGGTATTTTACCTTAAAGGTACACAGTATAAGCTTAGTGAATAGTTGAAAAATCATGTTATTCCTATACATTATGACCTGCGTTGGCCTGCATATGCATACTGCATTCACACGGTTTCACCATACTTCCCCAACACTAAAAAAATCAGGAAAATTGTGCGTTCTTCAAAGGATCATTATAAAGTGGTCAATGAATACTGATATGTAGGCCATTTCAGAAATATATTACACTGCTGTATGAGACTTGTAGTGTTTCTTATGGTACATGGTAAAGCAAATTGTTTGCATCAAGAACGTTGGGTAGTGCCTAAAAATTACCTCTTTATCGATGATAGTGCTAAAGGTTTTCATGATATATAAGTAAAAGTACTACACCCCACAAAAGCTCTCCTCAAAACGGATATGATGAACATAATACCAATCTCCTAAACAAAATTTCTAAGGATTTATAGCAATAAACACAGTTTGTCGACATTTCGTGAGACGTATATTTAACATTTATTTAATAATTCATTTGGTTTTACAGCTTGCATAAATTATACAAATATCTTCATAATCATGGACATTATGGCCTTTTACTGAAATGTGTAAGGTTTTCTGCAGAGTCCTTCTTGGAAGAATCGAGACAGCTATTGACAACAAGCTGAGGCAAGAACAAGGTGGATTCCGGAAGGGAAAAGGATCCACTGATCAGATCTTTGCACTGAGGAACATCATAGAGCAGTGCCTGGAGTGGAACTGCCCATTGGACATCAACTTCATCGATTTCAAGAAAGCATTTGACAGGGTCAATCGTGACACCCTGTGGAAGATTCTAAGATCCTATAGAGTCCCTCCAAAGATTCTTTCACTGATAGAGATGTGTTACAACCACTTTGAATGCAGCTCATCCTGAGTAATTCACCCTCTGAGTGGTTCCCAGTAAAATCCAGTGTTAGACAGGGTTGTATCCTCTCCCCCATCCTCTTCTTGGTCGTCATCATCTGGGTTATGTGGAAAGCTACAACAGATAAACCCAGGGGCATCCAGTGGACTCCGTTCTCCCAGTTAGAAGACCTCGACTTTGCCAATGACCTTGCAGTTCTCTCAGCTTGACCATCTGCAAGGGAAAACTGATAGACTAGACAGCTATGCAAAGCTAACTGGGCTTAACATGAGTACCACCAAGACACACGTGATGGGTATCAACACCACACCAACTGCACCTGTTATCATTAATGGTGAACCACTTGAGTTTGTAGAGGACTTTACATACCTGGGTAGTCTCATCAGTAGAGATAATGGAGCCCAAAAAGACATTACAGCAAGATTATGGAAAGCCCGCTGTGCTTTTGCCAAACTTCAGACCATTTGGAAGTCAAAGCAGTATAGCTTGAAAACAAAGATAAGGCTCTATAACAGTAATGTGAAGTCTATCTTACTTTACGGCTCAGAGTGCTGGCGGGTGGTAAAAGGGCACATGGCAAAGATCGATGCCTTTCACAATGTATGCCTGAGGAAGATCTGCCGGATATTCTGGCCTAATAAAATATTCAATGTGGAACTCTACAAAAAAACGGCTGCAATAGTGTGGTCCTAGAGATCAAATGCCGATGCTTGCGATGGCTTGGACACATCCTCAGAATGGGCCAAGACCGCTTTCCTAAAGTCGCCCTGAGATGGACACCACCTGGGAAGAGAAAGCCTGGACACCCAAAGACCACCTGGCGTGCGACGGTGATAGCAAAACTGGCTCAGATGAAGCTTTCGTGGGGCGAGGCAGAGTCCATAGGAAAAGACTGAACCCCCATCAGGAACAAAGTGTATTGGTAAGTAAGTAACTGAAAAGTGTCGGTCTGTCGAGGTAGTGTGCTAATTAGCCAATATTGACTTATTAATTAAGTTATTATTATTATTAAATGAATAGTTAATATATATTTATTACCATAATTAATGTGGTTATACATCTTGCATAATATATATAAAGATCTCCATATTCATGGATATTATGGTCTTTTATTGAAATGTGTCAGTCTCGAATATATACGAATGCCCGCGTATTCGCACAGTGAGTTTGCATGCTACATAACTAAAATTAATTAATTAATTGCATTAATTTGGTTATAATTAGTACTAAAAATATTAAATATTGTAAATTTATTACTCTAGTCAATGTGTTTGAAAACATTGAAAACAGTATTTAAATATCTATATAAATAAAAAATGTATGACATTTTAAAGCAAATATTTATCCACAGAAAACAACAAAAATGAGTCCATTTTGCCATTGTAAGAGATACACAAAAATGACGGTACCAAAATTACACTGGTTTGCCGCCTTAAAATTGCAATATATTTTGATCTATTGAAGATATCTTAATAAAATAAACAGTTATGTGATCCTTAACCTATTTCCTTTAATTTAAGCCCATTCCCAATGTTCTAGTATCACGATCATATTTAATATTTTTTGTTGAAGTGCCTAATTGTGTGGGTGCTAGTAGGGGTAAGACCACATTAAGGATTCGTCCGCCATTACACACCGAAAGAATGCCCTTGAAAATACCGTTTTTGTGACGTGTGAATTTTTTCGAGCACTTTGACGTGGCACATGTTAATCCAGTGAATACTGAATGTACTATTGCATTAGATATTTCACGAGATAGCAATAAATATACTCTAGTCACTTGCGTATTCGCATAGAGGCTATTTTGCAGAATGCACCAATATTTCAAAATCCATCACCAGATTGACGCGCAATTGAGGGATGTCAGGTTTGGGTGGATTTTTCTGAAAAATGAGGTATGAGAATTTTACGAGTTTTCCACAGCACTTGTGTCAATGGAGGTTAAATATGCTGTGAAATTTTCAAGAAAATTGTTAGACAAATTTTGCAGGAAATGAAAGAAACGTTACAATGGCCACCTATGTAAAATTTAAATGTGGTCTTAACCCAAATTAGAAATTCGGCCCGTTTTATCACGAAAACTGCCAAAATGTGATTTGAACGACAGGTGATGGTTTTTTGGCTGCATTTGGAAACTAATATAGACCAGAATAAGGTGCAGCTATTGCATCCTGTTAATATTATGTCTAAAAGAGGTTTTAAAAGTCATTAATAAGCCTGTTATTAGGTGATATGCATGGAAAATAAGGTGATAATTTATGTGGTGTGAAGGTTAAATATTACATTCCAAGCATGTTCTATGATACTGAGTACCACAAAAGCTTGTGTAAAATGTGCATATGTGTAAGGGCGTGGAGTTTCTTTTAAATCTGCATCATGTGCGACAATATTGACATATTTCCAGTAAGACGAATTTCGCCTCAGTTATATCATTTATGCTTTTGTAAGCGACATCTATAAATGCGTGTTTCTTAACTCCAATACTAATGTGAGTGTTTCTCCTGTTCCAACTTGTCCTTCCTAATTATATGGCACTTGTATATATCATGCTTGGATCGCACAATAAGCAATAATGGGTAAGCAGGCAACATTTTGATTCCACCCCCCCCCTAACGCAGCCCTAATTTTAGTGAAAAGTTGGCCACCATAGGAAGCAGGTTGTCCACACACTTCTACTAATCAGGCATCTAGCACCTGTTTTTTTATAGCACCATCCATACACTAACTGCGACAACAAGAACAATTGAGAATCTGCATAAATATATCCCGAATGTGACTGAGAATATCACAGCAGTGTGTGACTCTCCAAATATGCAGCGACCGCAATGATCCAAATTTTAGCCATAAAAATTAATTAAAACTGATCACCTAACAGAAGTGCCCTATGTTGAAAATGTGTACATGGACTGGCATGCTATCATTGTTGACGGTCGTGCACTTTTCAGCTGTAAAAGCCTGTAATATTACCAAATTATACCAAAGTTGGCACAAGGCAAGGCAGCTTAAACTAATCATAGGCTTACGTCAACTACTTTGACAAGAAGCTGCTTTTATCACTGGTATTTTGTATGTTATATCCGTATATTTAACATCGGAAATGGTTTTTAGTACCCGTGTAAGAATTTTGTGATGTTTGAATAAAACATGATTAGAACAATGGACTCATTGATGTACTTGCAGAGATACTGGGTGCCACAACTGTCAGCAACCTTTATCACGTGTCTTGGATGTCCCTGTCAAACGCTTGTTTCTTTTTGAAATTATCTATTTTGCCAGCTGTACCTCTTGTTTCCAATAATATGTGTACATCAGCGAAATATATAATGGCCGAGTAATTGACATGTGGTGATGTTTGGACACTCTGTATGAAACAGAGATCTGCACCATGTAAATGTATGGTTATTTTAAGGGGTGTTAGGATGACAATTTGTGTGACGCAAGATATACGTTCTACTGGGCATCCCATTTTTGGTTTCATAATGTACTATGTATATAGCTCAATTTATACCCGGTGTTTTAGGGCGTTATCTGCTATATAATTGTAGTTACCATCAAAAGATGCCTCTGTGCCTTTCAATATTGTTAATATTGTTGAAATGCCTGGCTTGTGCTCTTGATACCTACTGGTGTCGTACCCGAGTGACATACAGTTCATGATTGCATCATATTATTTAGCATAGTTTGTGGGCATTACGTCGTACCAAAATTCGTGAAGATGTGCAACTTGCATGTCCAATAAAATGCTGCTTAAAATAATGATTTTGTGTATTTAAAAAAAAAAATTACATTTTATGAAAATTGACAAACAATTTATTTCGTTAATATTCTATATATTTTACTCCCATACAGGTAAGACACTGTGTTGGCCTGTATGTTTGGCTCAGTACCATTCGTGGCAGGCAAACATTGTATGTGGTATAAGGTACTGAATAAGCATGTTTAAACTCAAGGCACTGTTTAGCTTGACGGTGTGCACAGTTTGATGACGCATATTTGAATTGTTATTGAGACAGTGTAAATTTCCCTTTGTGGTTAATCTAGTTATATGTATAGCTTGATATAAATCTAACTTTCATGAAGATTTGCAACATTCAGGACATCTATCTGGGGTAAGACCACATTAAGGATTCGTCTGCCATTACCCACAGAAAATACCGTTTTGGTGTGATGTGTGAATTTTTTTCAAGCACTTTGACATAGCACATGTTAGTCCAGTGAATATTGAATGTACTACTGCATTAGATCTTCCACGAGGTAGCAATAAATATATGCTAGTTGCTCGCGTATTCGCACAGTGGCTATTTTGCAGCATGCACCAATATTTAAAAATCCGTCACCAGATTGGGGCGAAATTGAGGGGTGTCAGGTTTGGGTGAATTTTTCTGAAAAATGAGGTATGAGAATTTCACGAGTTTTCCACAGCACTTATATCAATGGAGGTTAAATATGCTGTGAAATTGTCAAGAAAATTTTGCAGGAAATGAAGGAAACGTTATAATGACCGCCTATGTAAAATTTAAATGTGGTCTTAACCAAGTAGCGTGAATATGTTTAAAAATAAAATCGACACATGCCCCAGAAGGGCGAGATACATGTAGATAAAAAGAGTTGAACTCTCGATAAGCCAAAAGGCTTCCTTGTCCACCTGCCCTCTAGGGTTAATTCTCTGGGTAGCAATCTTGTTAAAACTTGTTAAAGCATGTTATTCCAGCGGCAGATTGGGTTTGACAAAAACTTAAAGGCGCACGACCACACACGACCACGAAATTGACGAACAACCACACACGACCATGTAGTATATGTTGGTGGATAGTTTGGCCGATGATGGTATACATATATATGGTTTGTATGTGCATTATTTAAAATTCTGAGTCTGTATTTTGCCTAGGAGTTACACAATTTAGGCATTTTATTAGATCTTCTTGACGAGTATTTAGTCTTGGCCCAGTAGCGCCACCTAGCGAATAGAACCGCCGAGTTACCACAAGCGATGATAAAAGTTGCGAATTTTGTTACTCCAATGAGAACATATCTGAAATTTGGCAAGCTCCACACACATGCCTCCTACGTGCCATCAACAGCCCGCTTGGTTACTAACACTATATACATTTTGGTCGTGCGCCTTTTAGACTAGTCATACCGGGTAGATTGGGTACACATGGGCGATAATACAGTATACTCACTTCATATATGTGTTTCGGAAATACCCTCGCAGTTTTAATGCGGAGCGCGGAATATGCTGCCATTTAAATATTTGTACTGGATGCTCAGTTTGGGAAATAGACTTCCGCGTTCCCAAAGTTACAAAACGTCTGATGACATTGCGCCAGCGGTACAAAGTTATCAAGGGCGCCGCCATCATTAATGTTGATGGTGCCGCCATCTGTCGGATTATATAAGTACGAACGCGTTTCTACATGACCACGTGTCCATTTTTATTATTTTTTAATCTACGAACTACTCTTTCTTCATGGATTTATGAATACCAGCCTAAACATATACGGAATTAGCTGAAACTTTTGCAATGTCTCTCATAGCACATACATATTGTTTTTCTATGTTCGTCTCCGTTTTGTTTCTGGGGTAGTTGCGGAGCTTGCACGCAAGTCAAGACTATTTTTTCTGGGAGTTTCTTCCAGGGGCGTGGGAATGACCTCAGTCCTATACCTGCCAACTTTTTTTTTAATTCCGGGAGATTTATCAGCGGTTCAGCCCGCTTCCCGTGTCGCGCTGTCTCACCGCGCTGTCTCGGATCTTGACATCGGAAGACTGGGGAGCTAGCTGCTGAAAATTTATCGCCGGAACTTCAGCGGTTCAGCACAATTCTCAGCACGTCTCCCGTGGTGTCGCTCTGTCTCGGGTAATGACATCGGATGACGGGGTGCTGTTTGTATTCCGGGAGACCGGGAGATACACAAAAAATCAAGGAGACTCCCTGAATTCCGGGAGAGTTTGGCAAGTATACAGTCCCGTAGCGTGGGGTGTGTTTTTGATCTGCGATTACAGACTCCAAAAATATCCCCAACTGCACCTCCGATCGGTTTTACCTTCGCCCCCATTGAGACCTGCAACTATTTTCGCTCTCGCTCTCTCAGTCTATGATGTGGTTTTTCTATTGTCGTGTTGACTTGTTGACTGTGAGGGCAGATTTATTGATTGTATACATATACATATATTTTTTTTCCAATCCTTGTGTATTTCTCATGTTGCGTGTTGTTTGCGTCCTGTCTGTGTTCCTCGAGTCGTGTTTAACAGTCTTCTTGTCTCCCCTGTGTACACTGCATCACATTTCTTGCATTGGTATTTTGTATACCAGTTCGCCATGTTCTTCTGGCTCTACTTTATCTAACAGGCGCCCGAGGGTGATGTGGGGCGCATGGCTCTGGCTACCCCATACTTCTTCAGTACTCAATCTACTCTCCCCGAGACTCCCTCCACGTATGGGATGACTACTTGGTTTATATAGTTCTTTTCCACGCTAGAGCTGCCGTTTTGTTGCTCTTTTTCATCTTGTTACTATCCGTTACGTTTTGTAAGGCTCAGAACGGATAGCCACATACTCTCAGAGCCATATTGGCTTCGAATCGGAAGTTATAGGTGAACTTAGCATCTAGGAAGGGCATGCTTTGCTCTCTTAGTCTTCCTCGTGAAAATTATGTTGCGGTGTTCATGTGTTGCTGTAATTTCTCTGCTTTTCCTGTGTACACCAGGCAAATTACATCATCTATATATCACTTCCAGTTTCTTGGCTGGCAATGGTCAGGACTTGTGGTGATAATTTTTTGCTCTAAGTATCCATTTACAAATTTACGACAATGGGGGATATACTGACTGCCCATGGGTACAACGAACTACCAAAAACGGATCATAGACTGGGAGGGAGCGAAAATAGTAGACAAGGAATCCAATCGGAGAATCAGACACGTAAAAAAGCCACATGGATCAGAAAGACCTGAATACCAATTAATCAAGACCAGAGAAACGGCAATCTACCTCACGTGTATGATGACGAGATTCGTCATCATATAGGTACTGAAGAAGTCGGCGTGCAACGCTAACGAAAGCCTCCGCAAGGTAAAATTAACTTGGAAATGTCAAAATGATTATTTTTTTTAAAAAGAACTATCCTGAAGAATGTTCAGTAAACTACATTTGTGTTTTCGAATTAAGCGCCAACTGTGTGTGTGTGCGTGCGTGCGTGTGTGTGTGCGTGTGTGCATGCGTGTGTATGCATGCCTGTTTCTGTACAGACACAAGCACGGGTGCGTTCGTGTGCGTGCGTATGTGGATCATGTATAAGGGTGTCTGGGTGCGCACGCGCGTGTATATGTACGTTCATGCGTGCGTGTGTCCACGATAGGTATTTCCGGACTAAAGATACCTGAAACGTGTTGGTTTATTTCTGTTAACAAACGTGGTGATAACACTAGTAACAATTCGCATTAGGTCTAGAAACGGTCATAGCAAATGGAACATAACCGTGTAGAAAAACTATATCGACAGCGTCATCATTGGTGTGGATAAACCATTCTTAAAGCTCACGCAGTAAACTTTTAACTATATAAATTGGTGCACACTGGATTAACTTTACCAATATTTATGAATGTGTAATTGCGTTCATTAACAATTCTCATGAGATACGCCACCTTTGGCCGTGACAAAGAACCGACTGCCAAATGTATGTATTGATAACGTCCATACGGCGCCACCGCTCTATCAACGAACATAGCCTATTGTTGTCGAAACGCACATACAATAATAAGCAGTTTATCTGTTGATGCAAACGCCAAGAAAAGACCTTCTGAACATCTTGTAAAACAAACGGGAAACAAAATGCTGAGAACTCAGTTGTTGTCTTGGAGTGGCATTATTTATGAATCTACGCAGCTTTTGGTGCATCGGTTTAATGCGCGTATTCGTTACAACGAAAGAACGGCTGCGATTGCGAATATTTTGCGAGGTGACCACTTCTCCCCACGTTCAATTCTTCCCATCCACCCCTATTATAATCGTGTCCAGCCGCAGCCACGTCACGCGATGAAAAACGCGCTCCCTGGGTAGACTGAGTTAGACGAGGTGAGGTTATGCGGCAGTTGTGCAGCGATTCATTGAGCTACTCCGCCGTTTCGCTGCCGAGTTCTCCGACATTCGGCACAGACGACGTCGCTACGACCTCTCCCGTCGTAGCCACGTCCTCAGGTTGGTCGGCGGTGTGTAGATCGGATGACATGCTCGTCTTACTGAGAATCGTCTTGATAGTCGTTTCGCTTCGTTTCGACGCCGTCACGATTCTGGTCTTTGAGCCGTCGGAGCCTATGATTGGCGTACGCGGGGCACGGGGTGAGTGGTGGTTGCTTCTTGATCTTGATGTGTCAGTGCCTTCTTTCCCCGTCTTCTTGAAGATATTTGGCCACGGATGGGGTGTCGTCTTGTGACGGGGAGAAGTGCCTCCCTGCGAAGTAAACAACAGCGAGATTGCGTGCGTGTGTCTGTACGTACGTACGTACGTACGTACGTACGTACGTACGGACGGACGGACGGACACACGCAAGCAGCATGCATGCAGACGCCCGCACGGACGCACACACACTCACACACGCACGTACAGACACACGCACGCACGCACGCACACGCGCGCGCACGCAAACACACACACACAAGCGCGCACGCAAACACACACACACACACACACACACACACACACACACACACACACACATACACCTACATGCACGAAGTAACTGCACGAAGACGCGCGGTAGAGCAGTTGCTAAAGCTGCGGACTCTCAATCGAGAGATTCCTGTTGCTGCCGTTTTGAATCTTGGAGAAGTTCGTTCACTCCTCGATGCTCCAGTTCACCCAGATGTATGGATGAGTACATGGTTATTAACAGTGGTGGATATTTCTATACGAAAAATCTTCGCGTAGCTATACTGCAGCGTGGCTGAATGTTTCCAGAGATGTTGGAATAGTGCAAATCGCTTTCAGCAGTCACAAGGACTGGATATCGTGCTACGTGAGAACTTACCAATATTTGTTTACTATTCATACACCACCAACGTCTACTGCCAGGTATTCACTTATACAGCTGAGCGAACTATATTTACCTGCCCGGATGTTCCGGTCAGAGACACTAGGCTCGTGTTGTGTCCAGACTCGACCTTCGGGAATCGGGTCTTCCTCGCCGACTTGCCGGACAGCTTGCCGCTCGGCACTAGGTGCTTCTTCGGTGTGGATGTCGCCTTCTTCTTCCTGCTGTTCGAGACGACCCAGCCGTTGAGGGCCCGGGTCCGATGGGGGAGGACCTCGGAGGCGCTTGCCCCGGCCGCGCCTGCGACCTCAGCGAGCCGGCGGTAGGACTTCTTGACGGAGCGAGCCGAGGACGTCTCACGTGTTGATGTCAGCGCCGGGTCGCTGCTCTCTCCGCCCGTCGCCAACCTGGGTCGGTTCTACGGGACAATAGTTGGAGGGCGCGGTAGTGAAGTGGTTACCACATCCGCCTGGCATACCAGCGTTCTGAGTTCAAAACCCGGACCGGCATGGCGTATTTTTAGTGTAAAAACCTAGCTTTCGACACTGCGACTGTGTATTACTCGTGACTCGGAGATAACGTTAGTCTCGGTCCCGTCTCAATTTGGGACGTAACAGAACCATCGAGGATGACAAGCACCATGGCAGTGACTACCCTCAGTGCTAGCATAGGAAAGCCGGTTTAGCGATATTGTTCTAATAAAGGCTGACATGTTGAATGATACCTCATAAGATCGTAACTTTGTAACTACAATATACGCAGACTTAGTCAGCTGCCTAGCGCTGGAAACAGCTAGAACTAAAACAAAGCACTGCCCAAGTTGCTTGGATTGACTTCGATATAGTTTCAATACAATCGCATAGGCATCGTTATGTGAACTGTTCTAATGTAAGTGGTACAGGAGAAGACGAAGCAATCAGAGAGAGAGGGGGGAGGGAGAGAGAGAGTGTGTGTGTGAAGAGTCGAAAGGACAGAGATAAACAAACGAGAGAGAGAGAGAGAGAGAGAGAGAGAGAGAGAGAAGGACGGGGAGAGGGAGGGAGAGAGAGAGGGGGGAGAGAATGGGTGAAAGAGAGAGGGAGAGAGAGGGAAGAGAAAGAGGGAAGAGAAAGAGGGAGAGGGAGATGGATAGAGAGACAGAGGGAAAGAGAGGGGGAGAGGGGAGGAGGGAGAGAGTGAGTGAAAGAGAGAGGGAGGGAGGGAGGGAGAGAGAGAGAGAGAGGGAGAGAAAGAGGGAGAGAGAAAATAAAGAGAGGGAGGGAGGGAGGTAGGGAGGGAGGGAGAGGGAGAGAGAAAGAGAGGGAGAGAGAGGGGGAGGAGTGGAGAAAGCCGGGGTAGTTGGCGAAGTATCGTCGAAGGGGCGGGAGGGACCGTGTGGTGTTCCCTTATTCCTCGAGAGGATAAAGGAGAAGAATTCGTACGCACCTTCTTAATAAGTAATTTGCCGCTCTTGGTCGGAGTGTTCCGCTTGTGCGTTCCCTTCGAGTCAGTCTTCACGACCATCGTCGTCTTGCTGCTGCTGTCTCCCGTGGTGTTGGACGTCCTCATCGCGTCACGCAGCTGCGGCACGTTCTGCTCCATGCATTCCTGCAACTGCATCAACAACAGCAACATCTTGCAACTCTGTAACAACCTCTTGCAGCGAAATCGTACAACCTCTTGAAACTGCCCCGTATAACATCTTGCAACTGCAATATACAACCTCCTGCAACGACAACGTACAGCCTCCTGCAACGACAACGTACAACCTCCTGCAACGACAACGTACAACCTCCTGCTTATACACCATACGCCCTCGTCATGTAAGATTACTAGAAGAACAAAAGGACACGAAGTAACATTAATGAAGGAACAACGTAGACAACACATAAGGAACTATATATTCTCACAGTGGACTATCTATAATGGAACGAACTCTCTACTAAATACACCAGAAGGGCGGGTTTTATACTGATAAGGAAATGTTCTACTCTCGATATGCTAAAGGCTCCCGTCTACGCTTGCTTTATGTGGGTTTCAGATGTCCGGTCTCTGGCTGAGTGTCTTTGAATACAAACAGTATTTAAGTAACCATTCATTTTCCCCATCAACTTCTTACAAGGTGAGCGATCATAACGGACTCAAACCCTGAACAATCTGTCAAAGTCGACCTACGGGTGTAACTAAGCAACTAGGCAGTCCGTTATTCCTTTAAAAAATCGCATTATAGGAACAAACGAACTACAAGAGACTATTTTTGAGATAAGAGAGACAGAACGTTTCAAGAAAGAAATCACCGTCTTCCTTGATGGCTGGTGGCAGCAGTCACTCCAAACTGAAGAGAGGGATATAGCTGCTACGGAATTTGCAGAGGGAACAAATAAGCAGTGAAGTCGTTTTGTTTTGTCCTGTTTGTTATTCTTCTTCGTTGTCCTACACCCTCTTAATTTGTCATCCTCCTCTGAAGTTTCTGAAGTCCTTTGTTACCTAGTGTTTCCATTTTATACACTGTCTGTACATTCTCTTACGACCTCGCTGTTTCGCCATCTTTGTTCGCTTCAGTATTTGTGTTCTGCCTATTTCACCGTGATCTTTACTACACTTCCAGTTACATTTTTACGAAACTCGAGTCATTAGTGAGATTTGTTTTTTTAACTAAAGACAACCGCCCCTGCCTACCTGTAAGAGCCGCACGTCGATGTCTCGAAGTTCACAGCGCCACGAATTCGCAATCTGCATATACTTGTCGTATGTTTGCTGCATGCAAGAATTTGATAAATCAAATATATCGCTCGCTCGCTCGCGCGCGCGTGTGGTGCGTGCAAGTATGTGCATGTAGGCGTGCGCGCGCGTGTGTGTGTGTGTGTGCGTGTATGTATATGTGTGTGTGCATGCGTGCGTGTTAGTGCGCGCCCGCCTGTGTATTAAAATATCGTTTATTCAACAGAACTGTAGAGTAGTATTTATGGAACGTCTACAACACGAATGAAGTCGACATGTCGCACTTTTCATTTTCAACAACGGAATTGTATGCGGCGGCGAAACGAGAAACCAACTGTTTCATGATTGTGTTGTTTTATAATTTATATGAACACGATAATAACTATTTTCAAATAACGTTATTGTACAACACTATTGTTATTAGATGGATATGAGACATAAACGAAAGTGATAACTGGAGGCTGGACGCGTTCCATTTCAAGTTTCTAAGACGCATATTGACAATTTGATGGCCGTACGACATGTCAAATAAATACATTATGATTAAAATAAACAACAGAAGATAAGAATATGTATCATAGGATACGAAGATTGAACTAGATTGGGTATATATATATATATATATATACATATATACATACATATATATATATATATACATATATATATATATATGTATATATGTATATATATCTTATTATATATACATATATATATATATATAAATATATATATATATATATATATACCTAATCTAGTTCAAGCTTCGTATCCTATGATACATATTCTTATCTTCTGTTCCTTTATTTTAATCATAATGTATTTATTTGACATGTCGTATATATATATATATATATAATAAGATAGATATATATATATATATATAATTATATATATAATAAGAAAACTGTCATTGCCTGACGAATCTAAGACGGACATCAGAAGGCAACCGGAAATTGAGTCGCCCCAAAACAGTGTGGCGGAAGAAACGGTGTGGAAGTAGTGTTGTGGTATTTAACCTGGGGGTAATTCGTGCATTTTCGAGGGGGGACACAAGCTTTTTTTAAGTATGGATTTTTAGTTAATTAATCAGTCAAGCAATCCCGACTATGTTGTTGTAGCACGTTATATTGAATATACATACTGTGGAAAAACGTACTAGAAGTTAAACATGTATCATACTGAAAAATAACAATTCCCTACAATTGGAGCAGATCTTATCAATGCATATCTTGTTCAAGCATCGAGGTCCGTCTTTGGTGAGCAATAAGGGAGATAGATGAACCATTTATCACTTTAGGACAAAACCGTGAAAAATGAATATCTGAGACGAGCAAAGTTAATTTTGGATCAGGCCATTTTAGTTGCAGAAGAATGAGCAAACCCCTCGATGTTTAGCGCTTCAATTGAATGAATCAACATAGTAGTGTTAATGATACTGTTACTATGTTGTCTATTCTGCACAATTGCTTGTACCTGGAAGGCGAATGTAAAAGAGGACTGTCTGTTCTCTAAACAGTTTACCATGGAGTGCCACGAAACCCACAAGGGTCAGTGAATGTGATGAAGTTGGATCCAATTTCAATATCCTTCTCTCCCGTGTGGAGGATCGCTGGTTATCATGGGGACAACATTTAACTGTGTATTTGAATTAAGATAAAAACTCATCATGTTCTTGGATGGGGAAGAACTACTACAGAACACAATTTCAGATGGTGACAATGGCAGACAAAGAGGCCAAACAGTCATCATGCCTGGGCTATAGTGCACGTCGTTTTGTGAGATCAGATTAACTTCTCACAAGAAAGTCATATGGTGAACATCCCCACAGCTTAAGGCAAGGTTGCCAGCGCCCTTCGCAAATCCAGTTTTATCAACACCAACATGAAGTGCAGGCCAATGAGGTCTCCATGTTCCTCAAATTGTCAATGCCATTTGAAGAAAGCGAAGAGTAGTGCCCGTTTGCTGTTGATATGATGCCGCACATATTTTCCATGGAAGAGGCCATCCTTGGATATTTCCGGATACGAAACACTGTAAGAAGTATGCTTGGATAGTGATACTTGTTCAGTGGATGAAGGAGTTTTCAAAGACGAAAGGCGAGTTTCTTGGCTTGCGAGAAAATAGTACGCTGAAAGAATTTTCTGACAAAAGGCTGGTGGTGAATACAAAATTCGCTCTGACAGAGCTCTCATTGCTGTAGAGAACTGGCACTTCTAGAAAGATCAACAGTAAAACCAAGACAACAAAACTTATATTGGATCTTGATGATGACCTGCAATGTGCTCTAACTGAAACAAAGCCTCGCGTCTCCAAGCTTTCAAAGAATATGCATCTTCAACCATATACACATACTTTCACCTGCTTGTCATAATATTATATTATGTTTCATCTCATTTTAATGTTTGGGAAGCCAAGGTATAACTGATGTTATATTTTACTAATAAATTATTAACATAATCAATTATGTGACTAAATGTTCTTTCAAAAAATCCTTTTCTCGAGGTTGGCATTTAAAAATAGAGGGGTAATTACGGTCTTGTTGGCTCACTCAAGGGGTAACAATGCCAAAAAGGTTAAATACCGCTGAAGTAGTGGAACGAAGCCAAGCAGGCAGCCAAAGAATTAATGAACTAGAGATGGAACAATGTAGCTCTATAGAAGATCATGCCGGAAGAGCACAATTGAGGTGGGTGAGCAGTTCGGCCAACATTGTCCTCTAGTAAACAAATAGGGCCTAACATTCGTTGTTGGTGAATTTAAGAGATATATTTTCTACTATTCTTTTACAGACCTGCATTTGGGCCGTCTGGTGCCGTTGTAACTGTTGGCTGTGCCGTTCCTGTTCGCTTAGCAATCGCGCGTGAAGTATCTAACAAAAAGAACCGTTACCATCACACCTATGTACAACAATTTACACGAAGATCACAATAATAATGTTGTAATAGGTGTTTGTGCAACATCAACATGATGTTCTTCTAAATCAATTGAAATAAATCCAAAACAATTCCAGCTTAATATATTACGGCGTCATGTCAATATGTAGAGTTTGCATGAAGTTGAAAAGCTCGAATGAAATTATTGCGAAGCTAGTTTGCGTACAAACTACAAAGTCAACAGAGGTTCACAAATAAAAAGCAGGTCGCAAAATGCCACAAACTACCGAACATCATAAGTAGACCATTTGTAGAACGTTTGCGTTGAAGTTTATCCAGGAAAGCTGAAAAGCAGCGTTGAATAAAATGTTAGTAAAACAAATAGTATTTTTTTAGTAACAGAAGAAGTGCTATGCAAAAGTGAAACAATTACTACATTCATACTTCCAAATAGTATTTATCCGTTCCAATATCCAATAACCAATTTAATTACACCGTTTGTATTCTTCAAGTCTGCAATGTGTATATCGTTTTTTTATATAGATTTATGATAGTAACTGATGTGTTTTATAATCGCCTAAGCAATTCCACAATTTAACGCCATAGACAGAAATACTTTTCCTTCTTCTATGTGCCATGCCTGTCACAGGCGTTGGCGATCATGGCCCTCCAAACTGCACGGTCGTTTGTAGTTTGTAGCAGTTCTGTTGTGCTCCTTCCACACCATGTTGAGAGACTATCTATTATTTTTATTCTCTGGCGTCCTCTGGATCTTTTTCCTTATGTCGTTCCTGTTGTTACTACATGTTCTAACTTTTTCTTTCTCATGACATGACCTATAAACCGTGCTTGTTGACGATCTTTCTTTTTGATTTGGCTGTCCTAAGGATGACTTCATTGCTTTGCTTTGCAGTCCATGGTACTTGCAGCATTCTTCTTAAGAACAACATCTCAGTGGCTTCTATGGTTTCTTTGGTATTGCTACAAAAATGGAACTTGATAAATCAGTTGGGATTCTTCCGCTGTCATATATTTTGTTAAAGAAGTCTGTTACTATATCAGTACCAAATTCATCTAAACACTCAATCATTTCATTGGTAATATTATCTGGTCCAGCAGCTTTCCCCTTTTTCATTGATCTTATGGCTTTTCGAACCTCGTCCTTCAATATAGGAGGACCATCAAAGTTCTTAATTGATGGTTTTTCATCTCTTTCATCATCATACAGTTCACCAATATATTTTGACCATCTCTCGTGTGTTTTGTCTTTGTCCATTATTATGTTTCCTTCTTTAGATTTCAGGCAACCTGTAGCTGAGCATGTTCTTTACCCGGTGATTTCTCTTATTCTAGCATGCATGGATTTTGTGTCGTGCTTATGCTTCTGTTCAATTTCTTTGCATTGTTCATTATGCCACTTCTGTTTCGCTATATTACATTTGGCCGTTATATCCTTGTCCATTGCTCCACATGATCACGATATTGTTTAATTTTCCTCCTTTCGTCCATCAACTTTAGAATATCGTCAGTCGTCCATTTTTTCTTTGCTTTTCTGCATTGCCTAGGAATAGTTTCTTCTGCAACCTGTGTGATTGATTCCTTCATTTGTTTCCATTGGTCGTCCACATCTTGAATGTCATTCAGAACATTGAAACTGTTGAACTGCTACATTGAATTATTTCTCTTTGATCGCTGTACATTCATGCCCAGTTTCATGTTCCTTGTTGCTCTTTTCCTTTTCTTCCGTGTCAGTCGAAACGTGGCTCGCTCTAGCACATGGTCGGAATAGCAGTCTGCCCCAGGAAAGGTCTTTGTCACCAGTAAGGCATTTCTAAATCTTTTACTGACCAGGATATAATCAATTTGGTTCCGTGTTCGGTCTCTTGGACTTTGCCAAGACCAAAGTCTTCTTGGGTGTTGTTGGTACCAGGTGTTTCCTACAATCATGTCATGCGATTTTGACCATTCTATTAGTTTAGGTCCTCTCTCATTTCTGCTCCCCAGTCCATGTGGTCCAACTATGTCTTCACATCTTTCCCCACCAACTTTAGCATTAAAGTCTCCCATAACATTTACAATCTCCTGTGATTTGCAATGTGATTTTGCCAATTCAAGATCATTATAAAATGTATCGTGCTCTTCATCAGATTTGTCTGCGTTTGGTGCATACGCTTGTATGATGTTAATGTTAAATGGTTTGCCAGTGATTTTCACCAAGAGGATGCGATCCGATATGGTCCAGTATCCAAGTAAGCATTTTGCTCTTTCTTCATCCAATATAATTCCAACTCCTCTTTCATGTGTATCGCCTGCTGAGTAAATGATTGTGTAATTACCTGATGTCATCAGTCCTGCCCCTGTCCATCTAACTTCATATATTTATCCTCATACTTGTCGCTTCATGTTTGATGTTATCTAGTTTTCCTTTCTGATATAGAGTCCTTACGTTCCATGTAGCAATATTCAAAATCTTTCTGTTGCGCACAGTAGCTGGATGACGATCTGGTGTCACGTGTCGAACATGACTATATCTGTCAGAACTGTCAGGACAACCGTTCACGCTGTTAAAGTTATTTTCTGGGGTTTTGTGGGTCATGATTGTCTTGGAAAAGATACAGCAGTGGTTTCCCATTGCCTTCTGCCGGTTTTTAATTTGGTTTACTCCAAAGAACAGTACTTAGCTCAAACTGCATGAGCTGTGCTCGCCGCCGTTGTCCATACAACTGGATCTTCAGCCGACGGAACTGAGGGGACATGCTGTCCATCACATCCTCTGCTTTGCTATTTGCCCCATAGCTGGAACATGATTTGTGAGGGTCGGGACGTGTCCGCACACTGGTGGGCCCTGCACCCTGCACATATCGGGCTCATGCTGCTCCGCCAAGGTTTTTCGTGGCTGGACCACTAAATCCCATGCTGGTTTGGCCTGGAGCCGCAAGGTGTCCAGTTACCATATGGTGTCGCAGAGGCACTGCATGAGTCTTGATTGAGGAGAGGCTATATACCAGAAGGAAAGACTTACGGGGGTCAGCACACTGTTGAACTTCCTGCTTGATTACAGACGAAAAAAAGTGCATTATATTTTTGAGAAATGATTTTTTACAATGTTCACTTGCTCTGACATAAGTGCATTTGAGTAGTCAGATTTCTAGATGTGATTGTAGCAGCTGTTGACAGTAAAATGGTGTCTTTTTAGCTGATTTTATTAAGCGGAAGGGTATCTGGCAGCAATTTGGCTAGTTGACACTTTAGCCGGATTACTGCCTGCATGCATTTGTAAATATTGACGGGTGTCATACATACAGGCATTTTGCAAGAGCTAGAGATATTAGATTTTGACTAAAATCGACCAGCATGTCAATGAGATGATAATAACAGCAGGTGGGAAGTTTAAGAAACTTTATAGTTCACGTTTTCTTATAATCACACAAAACATTAACATGGTCGCCAATGGGAAAACTGACAGTGTGCTGAGCCCAAGTAGAGAGCCTGGCAACGAAAGCACGCTATAGTCATTGCACAATGTCGGAGGATGCGTTTTACTTCAAATATCTTGAAACAATTATTGAAAATACGTATATGGCAAAACTACAGTTGAATGGGGCAAACCGTTTTTGGATATTACAGACTTCTCATCAGTCTGCAAGTCAAAATCACAGTGACGGAGGAACACGTCTTATAAGGGGGGTGGGGTGCGTATGCCAATAGTTAAGCCTCAATTTGAAAATCTGAATGAAAATGAACCAATAACATTGCAGCAGGGTGATTCATCAATCGTTTTTTGTTTACTTCAGCTAATTAAACACAAGTGAATATGTTGTCATTGACCCTAATGAAGTCTGAGGACAGTGATTAGCTGGAGTAGGCCATAGCCGGAGCCTGTTATCAGATCTGTCTACTGACTGGACCTTTTGGCCAATTAAGCAAGTGGCATTGTTTTCTGAATGTCTGCTAATTAAGCTGTGTAATATTATGTAATTGAACTGCTTGAGACGTCTGGCCTTTGAGGATTTCACACCCTAAGGTGACTTTTTGTTGATGTTTACCTTTGTAAATAGGGCACAAGGTAAAAAAATCAATATACATTTGAATGTAACGTAACAACTGCCTGTATTGAATTTTCTTATAAAACACTTATTGGACTTTCTGGAAAACTGTATCAGGAGTTCATAGTGCCACCTGAGAACGTTGTGCTGGATTACAAATTGTCCAACAGCGAAGTGCTGATTTTTCTGGTGCCTTGCCAAGTTTGGTGGCATCTTTGAAATGTACATAAAACACAAACACCTGGAGGGATTACAAAAATTAAAATTGCAGAGTGCTTGTAACATTGGTGCCTATAAAGTGTGTTGTTTTCAACATTTTTCTCCAAAATCACCATGCCTATTTGGGGTCAGCACACTGTTGAACTTCCTGCTTGATTACAGACGAAAAAAAGTGCATTATATTTTTGAGAAATGATTTTTTACAATGTTCACTTGCTCTGACATAAGTGCATTTGAGTAGTCAGATTTCTAGATGTGATTGTAGCAGCTGTTGACAGTAAAATGGTGTCTTTTTAGCTGATTTTACTAAGCGGAAGGGTATCTGGCAGCAATTTGGCTAGTTGACACTTTAGCCGGATTACTGCCTGCATGCATTTGTAAATATTGACGGGTGTCATACATACAGGCATTTTGCAAGAGCTAGAGATATTAGATTTTGACTAAAATCGACCGGCATGTCAATGAGATGATAATAACAGCAGGTGGGAGTTTAAGAAACTTTATAGGTCACGTTTTCTTATAATCACACAAAACATTAACATGGTCGCCAATGGGAAAACTGACAGTGTGCTGAGCCCAAGTAGAGAGCCTGGCAACGAAAGCACGCTATAGTCATTGCACAATGTCGGAGGATGCGTTTTACTTCAAATATCTTGAAACAATTATTGAAAATACGTATATGGCAAAACTACAGTTGAATGGGGCAAACCGTTTTTGGATATTACAGACTTCTCATCAGTCTGCAAGTCAAAATCACAGTGACGGAGGAACACGTCTTATAAGGGGGGTGGGGTGCGTATGCCAATAGTTAAGCCTCAATTTGAAAATCTGAATGAAAATGAACCAATAACATTGCAGCAGGGTGATTCATCAATCGTTTTTTTTTTACTTCAGCTAATTAAACACAAGTGAATATGTTGTCATTGACCCTAATGAAGTCTGAGGACAGTGATTAGCTGGAGTAGGCCATAGCCGGAGCCTGTTATCAGATCTGTCTACTGACTGGACCTTCTGGCCAATTAAGCAAGTGGCATTGTTTTCTGAATGTCTGCTAATTAAGCTGTGTAATATTATGTAATTGAACTGCTTGAGACGTCTGGCCTTTGAGGATTTCACACCCTAAGGTGACTTTTTGTTGATGTTTACCTTTGTAAATAGGGCACAAGGTAAAAAAATCAATATACATTTGAATGTAACGTAACAACTGCCTGTATTGAATTTTCTTATAAAACACTTATTGGACTTTCTGGAAAACTGTATCAGGAGTTCATAGTGCCACCTGAGAACGTTGTGCTGGATTACAAATTGTCCAACAGCGAAGTGCTGATTTTTCTGGTGCCTTGCCAAGTTTGGTGGCATCTTTGAAATGTACATAAAACACAAACACCTGGAGGGATTACAAAAATTAAAATTGCAAAGTGCTTGTAACATTGGTGCCTATAAAGTGTGTTGTTTTCAACATTTTTCTCCAAAATCACCATGCCTATTTGGGGTCAGCACACTGTTGAACTTCCTGCTTGATTACAGACGAAAAAAAGTGCATTATATTTTTGAGAAATGATTTTTTACAATGTTCACTTGCTCTGACATAAGTGCATTTGAGTAGTCAGATTTCTAGATGTGATTGTAGCAGCTGTTGACAGTAAAATGGTGTCTTTTTAGCTGATTTTACTAAGCGGAAGGGTATCTGGCAGCAATTTGGCTAGTTGACACTTTAGCCGGATTACTGCCTGCATGCATTTGTAAATATTGACGGGTGTCATACATACAGGCATTTTGCAAGAGCTAGAGATATTAGATTTTGACTAAAATCGACCAGCATGTCAATGAGATGATAATAACAGCAGGTGGGAAGTTTAAGAAACTTTATAGTTCACGTTTTCTTATAATCACACAAAACATTAACATGGTCGCCAATGGGAAAACTGACAGTGTGCTGAGCCCAAGTAGAGAGCCTGGCAACGAAAGCACGCTATAGTCATTGCACAATGTCGGAGGATGCGTTTTACTTCAAATATCTTGAAACAATTATTGAAAATACGTATATGGCAAAACTACAGTTGAATGGGGCAAACCGTTTTTGGATATTACAGACTTCTCATCAGTCTGCAAGTCAAAATCACAGTGACGGAGGAACACGTCTTATAAGGGGGGTGGGGTGCGTATGCCAATAGTTAAGCCTCAATTTGAAAATCTGAATGAAAATGAACCAATAACATTGCAGCAGGGTGATTCATCAATCGTTTTTTTTTACTTCAGCTAATTAAACACAAGTGAATATGTTGTCATTGACCCTAATGAAGTCTGAGGACAGTGATTAGCTGGAGTAGGCCATAGCCGGAGCCTGTTATCAGATCTGTCTACTGACTGGACCTTTTGGCCAATTAAGCAAGTGGCATTGTTTTCTGAATGTCTGCTAATTAAGCTGTGTAATATTGTGTAATTGAACTGCTTGAGATGTCTGGCCTTTGAGGATTTCACACCCTAAGGTGACTTTTTGTTGATGTTTACCTTTGTAAATAGGGCACAAGGTAAAAAAATCAATATACATTTGAATGTAACGTAACAACTGCCTGTATTGAATTTTCTTATAAAATACTTATTGGACTTTCTGGAAAACTGTATCAGGAGTTCATAGTGCTACCTGAGAACGTTGTGCTGGATTACACATTGTCCAACAGCGAAGTGCTGATTTTTCTGGTGCCTTGCCTAGTTTGGTGGCAACTTTGAAATGTACATAAAACACAAACACCTGGAGGGATTACAAAAATTAAAATTGCAGAGTGCTTGTAACATTGGTGCCTGTAAAGTGTGTTGTTTTCAACATTTTTCTCCAAAATCACCATGCCTATTTGGGGTCAGCACACTGTTGAACTTCCTGCTTGATTACAGACGAAAAAAAGTGCATTATATTTTTGAGAAATGATTTTTTACAATGTTCACTTGCTCTGACATAAGTGCATTTGGGAAAACTGACAGTGTGCTGAGCCCTTACGCACTCGGCTTTCTTTTCGCCTCGGCTAAGGCTATCTGGCGGATGAAGCTGACAGAAATACACTTGGTCTTTAAAGAAGTGCGTGCATATACATGTTTTAATTGATTCCTTTGACATTTTACATAAGGTTTCGTATATTTTACATTGAAAAACAATTGAAGGTTATAAGGCAACATATTATTGTTAGCTTTAAACATTATGATAACAATTCTTAATTTTATTATGTCATGAAATTTAAGAATGTCTAGACAATAAAATAATGTATTAGTATGACTTAATGAATTCGTATTACAAATTATTCTAACAACTTGATTTTTTAATACATAAACGTCGGCAATATATATGGAAAGCAATGTTGTATCTAGCAAATGGTTGACTCTATGTATAATGGCAATAGTTTTTGATAGTTTAGACATTATCATATTTATATGATCTTTTCAGTTAAGCTTATCATATATTAAGACTCCTAACATCTTAGTAACATATACTTTATAAACACACGTGTTATCGATTTGTATATCAATATTTGATTTTTTACAATTAACAGTTGGTAAACAACATGTAGTTTGTCTTAGCTACGTTTAGGGATAATCTATTTACTGAAAACCATATGTGTAATGTGTGTAGTTCATTACTGACACCTTTGCTTAGCTGGGCTGGATCTTTCCCAGAACAAAATACATTAGTATCATCAGCGAAAAGAATGAATAATATCGCAACATGTGTATTCCTCATCTTCTTCTGGTACGTAAACCTCATCAAGTCGAGGATTATAACGTAGGCGCAGCGCAAATAAATAAAAAGATTGACAAATATTGGAGACATTAAAACAAATAAATAAAATGTCAATTAATTGTAAGATGTATACATTCAATTTTCACTATGCGACTAGGACGCCCGCGATGAAAGTCCTGGTCGACTCCAGTTTAACTTTAGCTATTTAGGGGTCTGCACTGCCGAACGGTTCAGAGCAATATTACTCTGACGCCTACTTGAGACGTCAGCCCACTGCTGCCTCCTACCAGACGCCAAGAACGAAGACGCACCTTGACCGCTATACTGGCCGTCTCCTTCAGCGCCTGGCAGTGGTCAAACGTCTGCTTCATCATGTCCAACACATTGCCTTTCAGCTCGGTCGCTTTCGCCAGGTTCTTCAGTCGCACATTTCTCGTCGTTCCTGGTACCGCCATCGGTATGTTGGCGTCTTCTCGGACTCAGAGTACACGTCCCGAGGACATGGGTTCACCGGATCCGTTCAAACGTCGTCCACTACTCGCTGTCATTGTAGCGAGCCCAGAAATGCTGCCATTACTTACGTCGACGTAACAAATTTGTATGAATCGCGTCGTGACGTCACAAAAAGTCAATTACGCGTAATTAACATAGGCCCTACACACAGTGGTCTTTTCTTCGTTGTGTTGACGAATTTTTGTGTTCAATTGTGTGAATAGTTTGAGTGGGTAGCTCAAATCAGTAGTAACAGCAGTAATAGTAGTAGTGGTAGTAGTAGAGTAGTAGTAATAACGGCATTAATAGTAATATTAGTAGTAGTGGTAGTAGCAGTAGCAGTAATAGTAGCACTAGCAGCAGTAGCAGTAGCAGCAGCAGCACCAGTAGTAGCAGTAGTAGTAGCATTAGTAGTAGTAGTAATAGTAGCAGTAACAGTATTAGTAGTAGTAGTAGCAGTAGCAATAGTAGTAGCATTAGTAGTAGTAGTAATAGTAGCAATAGCAGTTACAGTATTAGTAGTAGTATTAGTAGTAGTAGTATTAGTAGCAGTAGTAGTAGTAACAGTAGTAGTAGTAGTAGTAGTAGTAGTAGTAGTAGTAGTAGCAGTAGCAGTAACAGTAGTACTAGTAGTAGTAGTAGTAGTAGTAGTAGTAGTAGTAGTAGCAGTGGCAGTAGTAGTAGTAGTAGTAGTAGTAGCAGTAGTAGTAGTAGCAGTAGCAGTAACAGTAGTAATAGTAGTAGTAGTAGTAGTAGTAGTAGTAGTAGCAGCAGCAGCTGGTGGTGTGGTAGTGGTAGTGAGTAGTGGCAGTGGCAGTGGTAGTAGTAGTGAGAGTGGTGGTAGTGGCAGTGGTGGTGGTAGCTTGATGGCAGTAACAGTGGTAATGAAGTAGTAGTAGTAGTGAGTAGTAGTAGTAGTAGTAGTAGTAGTAGTAGTAGTAGTAGTAGTAGTAGTAGTAGTAGTAGTAGTAGCAGTAGCAGTAGTAGTAGTAGTAGTAGTAGTAGTAGTAGTAGCAGTAGTAGTAGTAGTAGTAGTAGTAGTAGTAGTAGTAGTAGTAGTAGTAGTAGCAGCAGCAGCAGCAGTAGTAGTAGTAGTAGTAGTAGCAGTAGCAGTAACAGTAGTAGTAGTAGTAGTAGTAGTAGTAGTAGTAGTAGCAGTGGCAGTAGTAGTAATAGCAGTGATAGGATTTGCCCCCTCCCCAATATTTAGGGAAGGTGTGTGGATCCTGGGGTGCAATTTGAGTATTTTGGTCAGCCTCCAGGGGAGGAGGTGCAAATTTATATTTGTTGAGTGCCTCAACGTGGGGTATTTTGGCGAGCCTCGGGGGATGGGTGGAAATTGAGGTTTTGGGAGAACTTTGAGATGTTTGTTATTGCGAGCTTCAAAGGGGTGCAATTGGAGGTTTTTCGAGAGCCTGGTGGTGGGTGTTTTGGCGAACCTCAAGGGGGAGGGTGCTAATCGAGGTTTTCGAGAGCTTCTATGTGTTTTTGGCGAGTTTCAAGGTGGTGCATTTGGAGTTTTTTTAAGGGCCTCTGCCCCCCGTAAAATATTCACCACGCAGGGCACGGTTTTCAAGAAGACAAATGCATACACGCGCATACACACGCAGCTATGATGGACTAAATGAATTGCGGAGGAACACACACATGCACACACACACGTTCAGACACACGCACGCACACACACGCACGCAAACACACGCACGCACATACACGCACGCACGCGCACACACACACATACATACGCACCACACGCACGCACGCACACGCACACACACACTTGCGTGCCCGCGTTAGACCTTTTGAATGTGCCAGCGAAAATTTTTGATCCTAAGTATTTGCCTTTATATATAAGAAAAATTGTGACCTTTCTCTCAATAAACTGCCATTCCAAAGAATGTTTACTTTTTTAACATTTAAAGTGCTCTTTCAGGACTATGCCCTTTACGAACAATGTAGCACATTAATGTTTGTTTTAATGCCCTTCACAAAAAGGGCAGCATTGTGGGGCATATTGACCCGTCTGAGGGGGGGGGGGTGCAAGTGAAAGGGCTGGGGTGGTCATTATCTCCCCACTTTCTATGTAAAAAACGCCCTGATTTGGAGGTATCATGTGGTGCTGTCGGAGGGTTTTTTAGAGCCTCGATAGCCTATGTGCTGTTGGAGGTTTCAAGGGAGGTGCAGTTGGAGGGTTTGGGGGAACCTCGAGGAATGCATTTGGGGGTCTCAGGATGGTCCAGTTGGAGGCTTTTTGAGTCTCACCTATAGGGGATGCTCTCAATAGGATGGAATTTGGAGGTCGCAGGTCAAAAACAGCACACTCAAAAATCAATCACACACATTATACGTGTCTACATATATAAAAAAAAAAAACCTCCATGCAACTGCACCCCGTTGAGGCTCACCATAAACCTGTACTGCAATTTTACCCCCTTAATTGAGACCTGGGAAAACTAACAGTGTGCTGAGCCCATAAAGGAATAGGCGTCTGAACCGGGGGGCTTGGAAGCTGCTGTTTTGGTAGGGGGGCTGGAGATATGTTTAGCCCCCAAATATGTTGGCAATAGGTGCATTTGGAGTTTTGGTGAGCCTCAAGTTGGAGTTTTTGGTGAGCATCAGCCCCCATATATTCACCAAGTTCCGCGACGCCTAATTATAGGCCCTGTATATATATATACACACACACACACACGCACACGTACACGTACACGCACACCACACACACACCACACGCACACACACGTACACACGTACACCACATACACCACAACCACACGCACACACACCACACACTACACACCACACACACGTACCACACACCACACGCATACCACACACGCCACACACGCACGCACACGTATATATAATAATTTTGTTATACTGACTCTATAGCAATCTATACATGTATATATATAATTAAGTAGCCTAGCTATCTGTGTACCATGTCTAGCGTTGCCTTTTACATGGGTGGCTTTCAGTTTGTCCTCGTCAGCACAAAACAGCAGCATGAGTTCATAATAGATTACGTGGGCCAACTTCGATCGAGTAGGCCCTACAAAGGCTACGCATGTATGTATCATCAATGGAAAGGCCCGATGCCAGTTATGTTCCGGTTTCATGTTTTGGTTTGACATCCGACCTGACAAGTCGATGAACTAGAGGTGTCATAACGACGTAGACGTAATGACCTAGCCGTAAACTCCCGGTCTACAGACGTGTCAATGTATACAGGTACAGATGAACGTTCGTCAGGTAAACGACGTCAAACGACGCGACCCGGTGATTTGCTACTTGCGTAAACGTGCCCTCGTAAGACCTCGCTGACGGCCGCCGACTCCGCTAGGTGGCGCGCTAACTCGCCACACGCTGATTTGTCGTTTTGTTGCTAAATCGCGAACATTTTGACTGGAAGATCAACGAAAATTGGGCAACGTTCGCGTGACAGGTAAGGTGATCGATTCGTCGACGGGGATAAATAACATCGTAGCAGTTTCGACAAACTTGCGTCGAGTGCCAGGTAGTTTTTACAGTGCACCTGATTTGAAAACAAGCCTGACCTCGCTTGCCAGCTGGCTTCGCACACGGCGATCTTGAATAATAGGTCAACGACAGTTGTGGTGATTAAATAGCACATTTTCACGATTGTCTTCACCTCTCGACCTAACGTTACGACGGTACGATTCGTAATCTCGACATGGACGGCTTTTAATTGGTATGTTCTCTGTGAAAATGTGTAGATTTTGAATGATTTGTTAACTCGGTGTGCGTGAGTCGTGTGACGAAGCCCGGATACCCGCTAGTGTATTGGATTACAGGTTATGTACTTCGCAATACACTCGCTTAGCACCGTCTTCCCGTCCCCCGCGTGTATTTTCTTGTGAATTGCACACATAACCGTACAAATACACACGTTTTACGCTTACTTACGAGTTTCTTGTTAAAACCAAACAATGACAAGAGTTGATATACATCTACACGACGCGCCTGTCAATCAAAGATGTGTTCTAAGAGCCATGTGCCGCCTCCTGGCAAGTTCTGCTTTCTGTAGCGGGTCGCCAGGTAAACAACCCGAGATGTGCGCAGATTTCACAACAATGGCGACGTGAGTTACTCGTATGTGGTTCAGATATTTGCCGATTGAATGTTTTGTCGGATTTCGGTAGCGATGAGTTAGGGGGATGTTTGGCTGATTGTGTTTATCGACGATTTCGGGACATGACCCGGCCCAAGTCATTAGCATAATATCGATGTCGGGCCGACGGCTCGCAACCAACTCAAGCCTCCGAGGCTCAACTAGCTGTTGTCATTCGGGTTGCGTAATTGTCTTTCCGAGCGTGTTGTGTCTTGGATGATCTCTTACCGTGGTCCCATCTTGTTGGAAATTGTTGAGTGATTTTACTTGTTGATCTGCCTATAACTGACAGTATTACTATTAGTTTGACTCTAGCCTAGGCTAGGACAACTGTATATACAGCAAAATAAATTATCACCACTTGACTCTAAGATTAAGTCTGGCAATAACCACTTGTTATTATGACATTATAGTTGGTTCAGTTGAACATTGCAACAGGGCCAAAGAAAATGTCTTTTAGTTTTTATAAACTTAGAGTTGCACTGTATGGCTATTTATTGTGTGAAAGTTAAAACAGTCATCTACAATCAGATATGCCAAATATGTGTTGTGCTAAACTGGTGTACATAATCCTTTTGTACTATCTAATTTGTTAGAAAGGTTATAGTTCTTTTGAAGATGTCATGCACGGAAGATAAATATTATATATAGTTATCTCACCTAGTCACTCATTCTAGAGTGGTACACTAGCTGTTATTTCAGGACACGCACTATGTGTATGACGTCAGTTGTGACCTTCCTTAAATTAGTCTTGCAGACAATTAATCCACTCCTAGTCCATGCTATCCAGACATCCCTACAAAAACCCAGAGTCTTTCCATTATCTGTCACAAATTGGTCAAAATAGATTTACTTGATGGAGTATTTAGTACTACTTACAAGCAAACAAGGTTACACTGTGACTATACTATAATACAGTCACTGTACATGCATTTGATACAAAATGAAAAAAACTATGTAAAATTTAGAAGGTAAGTACAACTACTATAAAATACATATGCATTTGTAGAGGAATCTAAATTTGGAATTCATACCTTATTTGTCTAGATGTGATTATAATCAGAATTTTGATTACTTTTTGGAAATCAATCAAGTCTAATTATGATTATTTGGCCTTTAATGACCAGTTGATGTAATTCAGTATGTAACTATGTGTATGATTAAAAAAACAATGTTGATGATTGTGCATGATGACTGATTACTAGAGTTGCGAATCGATTTGATTTTCATAATCATCAGTTTAACCCAACTAATCAATGATCAATTGTATAATTGGTTTGTGGGCAGCTATTCAAAAATAAGTTTTAATTGCTTGGTGGCAATACTAATGTGACCGAATGCCGTGATTGGTTTCAGTTGACATAAATATAGAACATATAATTTGAGAAAAATGGACTGACCTGTTCGTAATAATCACCAGAGGTAACAGCAAACGGCCACACAATGTTTATACATTTAATGGTTTGCGTCATTCTGCAATGTGAGATTTCCAAACATGCCAGTTTTTTATATCTTGGTATAAAATATTTGTTTGTGTTAGATGGAACACAGCTTTTAGAGTCTGTTCCGAAAGACACAGGCAAGGTCGGATCAACAATATTATTACATTCCTAAAATTTTTATGCCACATTTACTGCAGGCCTAAGTAAACTCAATCCCTGATGCTCTTGTCTTGATTGACAGTTCTGCGACACAACTTGCTGAACTATCACCCCCGTCATTTTCAATCTTCTCCTGTTAAAAGTACATAAACTTGGATAGTTGGTGTTATTGTTTATAAACAAGATCGCCAAGCATTTTGTTATAAAAATGCCATTTTTAACCTAATGCAACTTTTAATTATTAGCTTGAATCTCATAACCTCATACATGTTCAAGGACAACATATACAATAAGTGTGCAAAATATGAGTTGGATGCGCGTGATACCATGTTTTGAAAATTAGGAAATGTGTTGTCTGGGCAGTTTAGCTTCTGGCAGGAGACAAGATTTAACAAGATTGCCACCCAGATAATTAACTCTAGATGGCAGGAGGACAAGGAACCCTTTTGGCTTATTGAGAGTCCAACCCTTTTTATCTACGTGTATCCCACCCTTCTGAGGTATGTGTCGATTTTATGTTTAAACATATTCACGCTACTAGCACCCACACAATCAGCAGATAATCTGTTCCATTCATTTACAGTCCTTTGTGAAAATGATAACTTTCTTATATCTAATCTACATTGCTCCTTTTTGTGGTATCATTTTAGTCGCTCTCCTCTGTACATTTTCTAGCATGTCCTTGTGATATGGCCTCCACGCTTCTATACAATATTCTAAATGAAGCCTAGTTATTGTTTTGTACAGTGGTATTATTAGTTCTTTTTCCTTATGTATAGGCTATATTTCGTCTAATTAATCCAAGGATTTGATTTCCCTTTGAATATGCACTGCTCTGAATCCTTCATATCAGCACTGATGGTTAACCCTAAGTCCTTTTCTTTCTCAGTAGTACTTAGCACAGTACCCCTCCATTGTATATTGTACATCTTCTTTCCCAAGTCCTGTGTGGAGGCATTTACATTTCCCAAAATTGAACAACATTTGCAACTTTTCAGACCATTTGATCAACCTGTCAAGATCATCTTGTAAATGCTGTCTATCCCCATCAGGTTTAATCCTTCTAAACACTTTTGTATCATCCAAAAATTTCAACACCTTGTTATATCATCGTCCAAATCATTGATCTATAATTAAGAATAACATAGATCCCAGTACTGATCCCCGTGGTACCCCACTCAAAACTGATTTCCAGTTTGAAGCTTCCCCATGAATTACTACTCATTGTCTTCTGTCAGTCAGCCAATTTTGTATCCAGTTAATTATATAGTTTCCTTAGTTTAAGCAGTAATCTTTGATGATGCACTTTGTCGAAAGCTTTCTAAAAATCTACGTAGAAGATATCTACTGGTGATCCCTCGTCTACCCACTTAGTGATATCTTCCAAAAAACATAACATATTTGTTAAGCATGACCTCGCTTTTAGAAACCCATGTTGAGATGGGTTTATCAAATTATGTTTAGCAAGAAAATCCACCATGTGATCTTTAATTAGTCTTTCTAATAATTTGCAAATCACTGATGTTAAACTCACTGGTCTATAGTTCTCTGACTTGTTTCTCGAACCTTTTTTTAATAACAGTATAATGTTTCCTTCTTTCCAGTCTAATGCATCCTCGCAAGCCAGGGCTGTTTGCCATGCAAAACTAGCCCTGGCTGATCCCCTACGCAAAATGCGGAAGTTAGCTGAGGCAAACTAGTAATTGACTTCACCAGTCGCGACTGCATCACCCGTGAGAACAGTGCAAATACCCGCCCCAATTTGAAGACAGATAAACAACTTCTTGGAATCCCAATATATAATAATCCGTTTGCCCATTAGCAGAAGCAGCTGACCGGTATTGTGTATTCGAATAATTGCTTCTACTTCCTAAACATTGCATGTAACACGAGCCATGGTTGGTTGAAATTACTTTTATTATGACCACCTAACCTGCCGAGATCCACTAATCTAGTGAGCGATTTCATAGGCTTAAATTCAGAGTTTCGCAAAGCGATCAGCCAGGGGGTACTGCTGGCTGGCACTGACGTAATCAGCTGCAGCGACCCCTGATGGTATAATGTTTGCTTCTTTCCATTCTAAAGGAACCACTCCCTCTTCTAATGACAAGTTGAAAACTTTTGCAAGCGGTATGCTAATTTGTTCTACAATTTCCAATAGTAGTTTGGGCGGAATCCCATCCACTCCATGTGATTTATTATCCTTCATACCCTTATTTTCTTAGCTACCATTTCCGGGGTTACAATTAGCAGTACTGAATAATCTGATTCCGCCCCCTTGAACTTAGCCTCTGGTACTGGCAGTGAACTAATAACACCGAACTAAAATACTCATTCAGGTCTTCTGCCATTAACAATCCCTCTGATATTATATTTCCAGCACTATCTTCTAGAGAACCGACCTTATCCTGAACTTTCTGTTTGCTCCGAACTTATGTATAAAAACTCTTGCTTATATAATATTCATCATTTCCAGTCCGTCTATAAAAAATAAAATTATGACTTCCACATCATTTGTTTGTACTTAATTTTTCTGATGGCTTCTTTCCCTTGTTTTTTTCAAGGGAACAGATTTATCGACAATGCATTCAATTTTATTCTAAGATATTCCAGCATTCTGTTGCTGTCTTATTCTTCAACGTGTTATTCCAGTCTATCTTTGTTAAATATTTCTTCATGTCCTTATATCTTCCTTTGTGGAAATTTTTCCTGTACTGCTTTTTAGTATTCCTTTGTGATTTTACTTTGATGGTAAAATGTATCTGGTTGTCATCAGTACTCCCCAGTGGCTCACATATCTTGACATTGTCAACTAATTCATTCTGTGAGGACAAAACTACGTCTAACACATTCTCACCCCTGGTTGATTCTAGCACATGTTGAGAAAGGAAACTATCTTTTACTAGAACTAAAAACTTGTGGTCATCACTCCCTGTACTCTGTAGAGATTTCCATTGTATATGACCATGGTTAAAATCCCCCATAATAATACAGTCCCGTTTGCTTACTTCCCTTATAGCATTTTGTACTTTTTCATTCTCTTCTATACTTATGTTTGGTCTTCGATGAACTAACTCAACCGTTAATATATACTTTGTTTAGCAAATGTCCAGTTAAAGACAGTATCACACACCCCTAACACCAACGGTCGAGTAGTTCAACTGTCCATTGCGAACGTGATGTGGATTAGCCTGTTTTGTTATAATGGGGAGATCCACGTTCACTAATAAACGAATACTTATTCGTTCCCATTTATCAATATAATATGTTATGTTGATCGTGTATCTTTGCAATTAAATACCACATAGCTTACATACACTTAGAATAAAACATTTGCAACTTACTTAAAGGTATGCATAACGAGCTATCGAAGCCACGCTAAGCGTCGATACTCCAAAAAATTAACAAAACACTTTTTTTTTGGCTCCGCCACAAAGCAAACATAATTTTCACAAAAAAACACGTTATTACAAATTTCATACTGAATCGATTGATGCTATACACTAGGCATATTTTTGTGAAGTGGGAAAATTTTTATTAAAAAACATGACCGCCACACTAAGCATCAACACTCGAAGGAAATTTGCAAAACTTTCAACTTTTAGGTGACGGCACGGCCTCAAATCAAATGTAATCATCACAAAACAACACAAATTTTATTCTGAATCGATTGGTATTACACACTAGGCATACTTTTGTGAAATGGTGAAGTTTTTACTAAAAGCATGACCGCCATGCAAAGGCTTGTGTTTAATGCGACTGGCAGCAGCTGCCGAAGTCGCGCTAATCGTTGATAATCTGGGAAAAATTGCAATGCTTTTCAATGAGGTGTGGCGTCAAATCAAATGTAACCTTCATAAAACATCTACCGTAAATTTCTGTGTATAATACGCCCCCATGTATAATACGCACCCTGACTTTTGCTAAATTTTGATAGAATTTCTATACCACCATGTATAATATGCACCCCGACTTTTGACATAAATCCCCGATTTCTCCACTTCTAACATTTTGCTTGAACCCATCTCAGAATCAACATGTCACCTACGCAAGTTACAGCATTGCTGCCGGCTTGTCGCTCGTTAGTGACTAGTGTGTAAGTACTACGTAACTTGTGTTGTTGCATGACAATTGAGCAACTGATTAAATCAGCGCTTGCTAGAACTTACGTTGTGTCGTTCTGATTTCACTTTTAAATTAACACCAAGTTCTATTCTGAAATGCTACATGCAAACCTGGTACTTTCAACTGTGAAGTATACATGTGCTACATTCGTCTTTATTTACATTCACAACACTTGCATTCACAACTGTAAACATGGAGTCACACTTGTTGACACTCGACCCGTGACACCGGCATCATTCACCTGATTCAGGAACGCCAATCATAATGCCTTGGCGCTCAGGGAGCAACACGTGTTCTTCCCGGGCTGCGCTTCCCGCTCATTGGTGTTATTTGCTATGTCGGACATACAGGCTCACGTCTTTGTCATTTCTCGCTGCTAGTTTAGGGCTAGAGAGGCGGTTACGGGAGTGCGATTCTTGCCTTTCGTTTGCGTTGCTGCGGTGGTTTACGTGATTGTGACATCACGCCGACTTTGATAATATTACTAGTTTTCCAGCAGCATTATCCTGGTCTGCAAACATTGATAAATTGGTCAAAGAAAATTTTTTTTAGCCTTAGCACCATGTATAATACGTATCCTGATTTGTGAGTAAAACGTGAAGGAAAAATATGCGTATTATACACGGAAATTTACGGTATTTTATTGCAAATTTACTTCTGAATCGATTGGTACTTCACACAAGGCTTACTTTTGTGAAATTGTGAAGTTTTTACTATAAACATGACCGCCACGCATAAGCTTGTCTTTACATGCATATTTGTGGGTGATTTTATATTAATTCAGATTGGTATCTCGGAACAATTATTTCTGTTCAAAATAAACTTTATTCTGATAGAACCAGATAAAAATTTACACCGTGCGACGTCTGTGAACATAGCATAGTTTTAGCGAAATTTCTTGATCTGTTTGGAACACGCAGCATTATGCTCAGTGCCAGCATGACAACATGGCATCTTAGAACAGGCAGCATGTCACCATGGCCAGTTAATCGTGGTTTCATATGTTTCTTTGAAAGCTTGCTTAATTTTGGAGTTACCAGAAAGAAATTTGACACATGAGCAGACCATATAATGGTGTTTATTGACGTGTAAATTTTATTCTAAAACATGTTTTACCAATATCTTGAGGATTGTCAGAACTACGGGCAATTTCAGTGAAAAATCCATGCCTAAGCCTATTTTAAACAATAACTCTAATGTTGTTGAAACATTAGTTTTACACATTTGCATCATACCTGTGAATTACAAATCATTACAGATAGGCAACAAATGTAAAATTGGTGTACAGGAACAACTGTATGTGTAATAGACAGGTAGGTTTTTATCAAAACAAACATAATTTTAGGGGGTATTCTGGGTAAATGACGAGATGAAATTGTGTCATTGACAGCATGGTCGGACAGATATGTTTATGCTGCAGCCAAAATACACCCAATTTAAAAAATAAATCTGTATTAAGTTGTATCATTGCATGTAACATTTCTGTTTATTTCCCCTGGTTTGTTCCTCTGATCAGTGACTGACTGCTGTAATTTGGGATCAAATACATTTGATTAATTACAAGTACATTTGATTAAGTACAATTCCAAATGGAAGTACATTTGATTAAATACAATTACAAGAATATTTGATTCAATACAATTCCAAGTACAAGTACATTTGATTAAGTACAATTCTAAGTACATTAGGTCATGTACAAGTACTTTGAAACAAACTTAACAAGTGAGTCAGAATACTGTACACTTGTGTTGCCTTAATTATAAGTGAAATAAATATTGTACAATAAAAGTAAATGTTATCTTAGACTTATTATATATTTACTATACATCCAATAGAGATAACATCCAGAAATAGATATCCCATTGCTCTACCCATTTTTATGTATGAACAATGTCCACCCAGGGCCTCACCCAGAGACCCGTCCACCCGTCCTGTGGTCGGGTAATATTCACAAATTGCATTTTTTTTTCAACGTCAGGGCGGGGAGATACAATAAGCACTTGCCGATTATGACATGATCTTGAAAAACGAATAGAATTTCGCATAATCGACATTTCTAAACGGGATTTGTTTTCGAATGGAAACTCAGTAAATGCTAAAAGAGTAGAATCACCAACACCGTAAACGATACTGACTTTATTGGCGACATTTTGAAACAAACATGATTATTATGCAACAGTATTCGTTTATTTTAGTGGATTTATGACGCAGATTTTTAAAACACGCAAGGCAAATCATTACGAGTGTGATGGCGTTGGTGCTACCTCGTGTCAACCACAGGCAAAGACTAATTAAATGTAATTGTCACATCATTTTAGAACAAGCATAAGTGTACATATTCTGGTTTCGGACACAAAACTCGAAAGAATAACAAGAGCCTAGGTTACGCTGGCTCAAAGTGATATAGCCCTCATTTCATAGTTCTGACAAATTCCATTGGATGGCGTCATATATGGCATTAGCTAAAATGAAACAGCATCAGTGATTTGAACATTCGTAATTGTTAATATGATTGCTTCTGTAATTTATATTTGTTTAACATATATATATATATATATTAAGCACTGCTGCATGAGAAACTACCAGACATTTATGTTATTGTGTGACAGGAATTATTTTATAATCTAAATTGACTATGTACGGTTGTTATTGTGTTACAAATATTGCACAAATAATTTTTTTTAGAAAAGTTAACCCCATAGTAAAACAGTATTATTTAGATGCAGAGATCGTAACATTGTGATATTTTAAATATTTGACAGAATGTATTATTTTTCAAAATTAACTTTGAAATAAAATATTACTTTTCTGATCAGAAATGGGCTTCTTTTTTCACTTTTAAACAGAAACTGCATCATTTGACACAAAAAATGCTACTTACATTTCTGATCACACGTGAGATGTGCATTCAGCATGTTCTCTGCCTTGCCTTCTTGAATGGTAATATGTACTTTTAGTTAATTTTTATATTTTATAATTGGACACACTAAGTATGATTACAAAAAATTTCCATGCAGATATAGTCATAGTTGCGTGTCCTATCGCGCATCTGATCACACATTCGATCACGTGCCCGACCATGCTTCGTAGCATGTCGAAAAAAACTTGGACTGGCAAAGACTTGATCCTGGGTGAGGCTCTGTGACCACCCGAAATCCACCTGATTTTTTACGTCATATTTGGGACACGGAAAAAACAATGGATATTGGAGCCGGTTCCGTGGCTCTGTATTAGATTATAAAAGATTCACCTTAATTGGAAAATAACCCAAAACACCTTTGTTTTAAACTATGTAAGTATAATTTTAATGCCTCAAGTTGTTAATAAACAGCAACCAAAAATCTCAGGTGGCAGACGTATGTAATTTTTCGTGTGCATCTGTGTTACGTACATCTTCGGAATATTATGACCATGAAGGTAAAACGTATTACATATCAGACTTGTCTTGAAACTATCACTCATTGGCACTAATTAATTTGGAAGTTATTTTCTAGAAGCATAAAATAATATTTTTAATGACAAGTCTGACACAGACCCAACAAAAGTTACCTTTTGTTGTGTCCAATTATCAGTTACATACCTCCAAGGAATTTGTTTAAATAAAAAATTCTACACCATTATACAACATCATGGGTACCAGGATGTAACGTGAACTTATTTACGGCAACGAGAACCCATTTACGACAACGGATGCCGGAAAGTCTTCAGGCAAGTTTTTATTTTCTCTGTCCGATTTTTCGAAAATGTTATATACATCCTCAGCCAAATTGTCTCATTACGTACGCAGTCAGAAAGTTTGAAACATTGTTCACTGTGTTTAGATAAAATCTAGCCAATGTGTATTTGTAAAATATATAAATTTGTGGACTTGATTCGGCTCTGACAATCTGCATGTTTTAATTACTGATTAGAAATTATCCATGCCTTGTAGGTGCTTTTGCCGATATTATTGGTACTTTATCTACCGATGTCGGGCGCTAAGGATGTACATCACTGGACCACCCCAACTCTGCTCTTGGTCTTCGTTACCTACAGCCATGTAACAATATTCATCAGCTGTAATGACATATCCTGGTCTTTATCCCACTTTCCCATACAGTATTTATTTGGAGTTTGTTCACTTTTTTGACTTAAGACTTTAATTACCCTACTGTTTGATTTATTTAGGCATCTACTGCTTGTTGCATTATTGTTAACAAATATTAGTTAAATTGTTAATTTACTAATCACTGATACTCACAATGGTATTCCCAATGAGGTAATGCACAATCCTGCCTTTATTTTAACATATACCTTAATTTTGGCAGCATCATTACCAGGCCTGGGGTCAATTACATTGCAATATAATATATTGCTATAATAATGTTTTAATACCCTACTTAGTTTCCTTCCTATTGCTATTTCATTTAAAACTATTACATTGTATGTTGGTTCAACCTATTACTATTACTTCAATATTTGTAATCGTTACTATTACTCCAGGCCGAATACACTCATGAAATTCTTGAATAAGACATCGCCTGGCAGCTGGGGGAGCCGATCCCAGTGTCTAAAGGATCTAGGATTTACTATCGGTTTGATTTGTAGATCTACAAATCAAACCAATAGTAAAGCCCTATACAGTGTTTTGTTGATTCCTGAATGCAGCCTAATGTTCTAGGACCTTTGTACCTTATAATAAACAATGTTTTTTTCCCCCATAAAGATCAGTGTTGAGTTCTTTCATCTTTTACTAAATTTAAGTGTCGTTTCAAGATCTCCACCTCCCAATGTCCATGTCGCTGGGCTAATGCATCAACTGGTGAAGTTTTTTTTATCAATTGGTGAAGTTTTTTTTGCTGCTCCCAACAGACTTCCAACTTCTATTGGTTCCAGCACAGAAGGCCTGTTTTGATCTTTTTGTCAAAATTGGAGGTATTAAAAATTACATACAAAAATGTCCATGTTACGTACTGCCTTTTCATACACTAAGCCTATTCTGTGTGGTGCAGCAGGATTTTACCTTGCCAGAAATTTAGTTTAGCTATAAGGCTCTTGTGTTACAATAGCTTCTAGCTGGTTTCCATCTACCTCTGGTAGTGATGACACACCAAACTGACATTTGTGTCCATGTTACCTACTGCCCTCGACCAGCATGGTAAATTTAGTATCGTTACTTAAGAGAACCCCAAACTTTTATGGAATAGAACACATTTCCAGCATATCTAATACATGAATCTAAGTTAAGTCTAATCTAGATGTCATGGTCATATTGACCTTAATTTTGTGTCCATGTTACATACTACCTTTGATATTAACTTCATGTTGCCATCTCTTGACCATGAGGAAAGTTATCCCCGCTTTGGTTGCAGTTATGCACAGTTACCTCCTGCATCAGAATGTAAGCATTTTGAATCAAAATTATGCATTTTAATTTTCAAGTCTGATGTCCCATTTTTGTGTACCAGTACTGTGTCTTGACCCAAGTACGTACATTTCGGTCATAACAATCAACAATAATAATTATTATTATTCAGGTTCCAATTATATACTATTTTTAAAATATTATTCATCATAGATACAAGCATGGTAGGCAAATTTCATATTGTGCCCCACATAAGCAAAACTGTAGAGAAGTATTATCGTGCAAAGCTCGAAATTCTACTAGTCCGTTAGCCCAAGACAACTGGATTTGCCACCGGACAAGTGAAACTGCTACTACTTGTTGTCCATGGGACAACCTGGCTATTTACAGCCAGGACAACTAGAAAATTAGTTCTAAGTTGTCCCTTCTCTAAAACATCTGTCAAACAGTAAATTTCTTCAGTAAATGTTGTTCTCTAATGACGGTAAATGAAAACAAAATAATCCTCAAGAAATATAGAATAACTGCGTTATGTCATGGTGTGTAATCTGTAGACATTGAAGCTGCTCTTTATTTTGTTATTGGGTGAAGTTGGTTGAATAAAATAGCATTTATTCTATGGGAATCTAATGAGGGTTTCTGTCAAGAGCCAGGATCCGTGTAGTTTACCTGGCTATGGCGCTCGGTAATGAATAGCGCTGTCGCCGGTACGCAATAGGTAACGGCCCGTTTTTGGGCACAACATTTCAGCATCAAAGTCCTGTCAACAGATTAGCATATCGACCGTGATAACGATATATATGGCAGCCAAACAGTGCCGGTCAACGAGTGTCTTTTGGTGATAATAAACGGTAGTTTTAAACAGTTCTCGCGGAAGTTTGCGAATCGCAGTAACATTATAGTTGCTGGATCATTGTTCGACCTACACCAAAATCCATCGTTTTGAATCTCGCAAGATCTAGCCACTGATCTCTGTGTATGATTTACGAGAACGGCACATGACTTACCAAGGCAATTACGTCACATGCATCAACGTATCTTTTTCATTGATTATAACCGCTATCATGGTAAACGCTGTTACCAAACTTTTCGCGCAGTGCTGTGTTTTCGTACGGAAACTGTAAGTATTTCACTAAAACCAACTTTTCTGACGATTTATTTGCATAACTGAAACAAGTAAGTGATAAGGAGTTACAATATGGATATCTTTCGCAAATATTTCTTCGGATTTTATGAAAACAGCATGTTTATATTATTGGCACGATTGTCGACAAGACCATGTTACTCGTAGTTCGTGGAAAGTTTGCCATGCACCTAGCGGACAGATCAGCAACTACCCAACGTGTAGCCGACACATCAACAACTTAAGCCCTGGCGCCATTCTCGCGCACCAGGAGTCGCTGCTGCTAATTACGTCAGTGTCAGCCAGCAGTACCCCCTGGCTGATTGCTTTGCGAAACTCTGAATTTAAGCTCAGCCTATGAAATCGCTCACTAGATCAGTGGATGTCAGGTGGTCATAATAAAACTAATCTCAACCAACCGTGGCTCATGTTACATGTAATGTTTAGGAAGTAGAAGCAATTATTCGAATACTCATGCTAATGGGCGAACGGGTCATTATATATTGGGATTCCCAGAAGTCATTTATACGTCTTCATATTGGGGCGGGTATTTGCGCTGTTGTCACGGGTGACGCAGTCGCGACTGGCGAAATCAATTAATAGTTTGACTCGGCTAACTTCCGCATTTCGCGTAGGGGGATCAACCAGGGCTAATTTTGTGTGGCAAACAGCCCCGGCTAGCAAAAACTAAATTAAGGACAAGTAGCATTTGAAAGTTAATTGTTTGTGGGACAAGTGAATTGTTGTTATGACAAGTGAACTTTTGGTTCTACTTGTCCACTGGACAAGTAGCTAATTTGACGAATTTTGAGCCCTGCTGTGTATTCTAAATACTCAAGTTAGGGAATTGAAAAACACTTGATGCTTTAGCAAGTACAATTGATAAAGTAAAAGTATTTCTTGTCATTTCAAAAACACAAGTACTAAAGATGCACTTAAGTAGAAGTACTTGACTCAACCCTGTTACAGTCAATAGATATATATATATATATATCACAGTAATAATACCTGTAAATTAATGTCGTGTTTACTCATCTTTCGCCCACAGCGAGTCATGGATGATCCAAAGCGAGGCAAAGATGGCGGGACTGCCGCACGACCCGTACGTCGACCAATGAATGCGTTCCTCATCTTCTGTAAGCGACACCGAAGTCTGGTGCGAGAAAAGAACCCACAACTCGATAACCGCTCCGTGACTCGTATTCTCGGAGAACTTTGGGCGAACCTGCCCGTGGACGACAAGGCACAGTACATCAACTCGGCTAAACAGGTACAGTAGGGTCTAGGTACTCTCTGTGTGGAGAGCAGGCCTTTATGCTGGATCAAATTTTGATCAATCCAAAAATGTCCTGGTAGATACGCGTGTCTGTGCGTGCACATACAATTCAGTTCAAACGTGCATAGATGTACATAAATCAGACCTGATATAAATACACGACGCACATTTTAAAAGCATGATGGACTTATGAATTACAGTGTCGGCCAATAATGAATATTTAAGCGTTTTTGCTCTTCAAATTTCCACCCGTCCAAATTCAAATTTCCACCCGTCCAAATTCAAATTTCCACCCATCCAAAAATTAACTCAACCCATCCGAGTAATGGATGGACGGGTCTCTAGATAAAGCTATGGTGAAGTATGTGGCGTTGATTAGGGCCCAGTGTTGTGGATTGTCGTTGCTATTGCAACAGCATTGGAATCTAGCTGTGTTATTGTATTACATTTACATTGCTATTTGCGATAGTTTTACTAGCCATTCTGCACAATAGTATTGAGATAGTTGTAGAGTACTACAGAAAAGGAATGGGGTCAAATACATATATTTTGTAGTTGTACAGCAAAGTTCATATTTGTAGTTCTCTTTGCCAATTATAAAAGTGATTGTATTCGATGTATTTTGTATTGGATCAGGTTTATAGGAAAGGCACATTGATACATGTACCCTGGGCTTCTTTGCACATTGCACCATCTAATAGGGTATTTACGGTAATGTTTGCCCTGTTTGTTTCTGACAGTACAAGGAAGAGTTCATGAAGGTAAACCCCAACTACAAGTGGTATAACCCGGAGAAACACAACACAGTGAACTCAGCCAAGCCTGCCACACGTCCATCCAATGCCTTCATTGTCTACCACGGAGAGAAACCTCATACCCTAGACATGGGAATCACCCCGGGCAAGCTTGCTGGTGAGTATCCATGCAACTAACCTGACCACTCAGTGTTGTGTAGATCATTACTGGGATGGCTCCAATTACACATGGTCATTTACAATTAATTTTCTTTTGAATAACGCGCCTTAATTGGTTATGTGTGCGGGCGTGCGTGTGTGTGCCTGTGCATGCGCATGAGTGCACGTCTGTGTGTGTGTGAGTGTGCGTGCGTGCGCGTTAGTGCATGTGTCTGTGAGTGGGTGTGTGTGTGTTTGTGTGTGTGTCTGTGTGTGTGTCTATGTGTGTGTGTGTGTGTCTGTCTGTGTGAGTGTGTGCATACGTGCGCGTGAGTGCACTTGTGTGTGTGTGTCTGTGTGTTTGTGTGTGTCTGTGTCTGTCTGTGTGTGTGTGTATATTTATATGTATAAATTACACACATATATATATATATATATACAGTTGAACCTTGCTTTACGGTCACCTTTGTAATACAGCCACCTCACAATTAAGTTGTAGTCCGTAGGATCTAGCCACAAATTTGTAAATTTGTTTCATATACAATAAAGTATAGGAAATTAATCCCACTAATACAGTCACCTTGCTAATCAGGTCACTTGCCCAGTCCAAAGGGTGACCTTAATAGTGAGGTTCCACTGTGTAATACATATGTATATGAACACTGTATGTATATGAACACTGTATGTATATGAACACTGTATGTATATGAACACTGTATGTATATCATTTATCATCATTTTATATGTATATGCAGCAGTTCTGTTTGATTAGTGCAGTGTATTGTTTCTTATAATAAGTTATATAGCACATGTGTGGCTGATTTTTTATATTTTGCGTAAGTTTAAATAAAATAAACTTTATGGTGTTAACAAATACCGTAATTAATGTATTTCTGGTCCTGGGATATTTAGGTCTTAGAGCAGTATGTTGAATACTTTTCTGACGTGACGATGTTGTAGACCCGTCGTGCATGGGGGGCTTGAGTCTGTTACTGATGGCTGGTCAGCAAACTCTGCATGCGCAGGGCCACAACTCAAAAAATTCAGGCCATGACTCACAAACTCCAGGCCGCAACTCACAGCTCACCAGCCACGACACAAATACTGACACCCTGACTCGGTCTGTCGGTAAGAAGGTGGGTTTAACGAAGGATTTAAAGCTCCCTTAATTTTCTATTTTTTTATATGTCACATACTCAGTTACCACAATATATTTTATTATCTTTAATTGAAAAGATAATAAAAAAATTAAAATGTTAAATTTTTTTAAGTTTTCTAGTAATTTTTAGTTACAATTTTACTGACTACTTCTTTTTTACTTGTTAGATTAATTCTTATTTGAAAATGCATATCATACATGAAAACATGGTATTATTTATTAGCTTCTTGATTGTAAACACTACTAAACAGAGTTTTACTGTCAAGTTTTTTGTATAAGTAAAGTTATTATGACAGAATGTCCACACTCTGTCTCCTGTTTATATATAAGGATTTATTTCAAATGCAATTTTTTTTTAATGTTTTATTGTATTTTGTAGCCCCTGGCAACTGACGAGACGACGTCCCTTGCAGACAAAGACAAGAAGAACACAGCTTTATTGCAGCTGGCTGAGGTGAGCTTACTCAGCATATTATAAAGCATCTAGCTTAACCAGGAGAAAAGCTTTGCATGGAGGAAAGACTCTTTGTAGACAAATCCACATCTATGCCAATGAATATCTACAAATTCATTCTTAGGGAGTGGTTTCAATGTCCGGTATACCCACACACCAATCTGTTGCACTGAAATATGACTCCCATTTTTTACACACAAAACCATTGTTAGCGTAATTCTGGACACAGAAAATTGACCCACCTCCTGATCTCCAGTTTTAAATCCAGGCCACCCCTAAAATCCAGTGCATTTAAAATTGAACACTACTCACCCGTTGATGGATTACAACTGTACACTTGGTTTAGTTTGTAGAAGTCAGGTCCTCTGTCAAGATTAAACCCAATACTTGATAAATTTGTAATAAATTGTGTCATATTTCACTATGAGTCTTTTCATAATTCATAGAAGTATTCAGCTTTTCCACCATGTTGCATTCACATACAAACTGCAATAATGTGAAAAGTTTTCAAAATGTCTGCTTACACCCAGCACCATTGGTTATATGCAGCTGTTGGTCTGTCTTTCGCGCATGCCAAGCAGTAAATATTTACCCATTAGTTTTTGTGACTAACTCCTACTCTTAAAGTACTAAAAATTGTTTTTAAATTAAACATTATTTATCATATGTTTAACGGTGCATTCTCTTCTAAAATTGTTGCATGTACTTAAAGAGACGCAGCATGTTCTTCTACCCAGAATTGGCCAGCATCATAATTTGTAACAGGACATCTGCTGTGTAGAATGTGGGAAAATGGAAAATTATTGAACATGAAAGGGTATTGTGGATAACTCGGCCATCCGCGGCAGTATCGCCAGTAAAGCTTCTTCTCAAACTGGATGTTTTGTTTACCATTTGAACAGACTCCGGGGTCGTATCTTCCAGTTTGGCAGGCAATATACCTACAGCATAGTTATTATAGTCTTAAGAACATTATATTAAATAATAAATGAAACATTGGGAACATACTGCCTCCTGTTAAGAATGTTTGAATAATGGTTCTGTTGACTTGTAATAACAATTTACCACTTCTACATGTGTTGGATGAACATCCTCCATCTTTTTGCCGTCACCAGATGTGTACGTCACGCCTCAATGACAACACGAAGGAGGGTGTTGACACAGGCACTGGTCAGCCCTCATCCACTCACCTGCCCAGCGGTCAAATGGTCAGAAGTGCCGCCCCCACCCCACACTGGACATCCCAGCATGAAGCACCGCCTCCCTCAAGCCGACGACAATCACCCCCGTTGACCTTGAAGGACTCACCGATGGATTTGTCAAACAAGAAACACGAACCTGTGAGCCACCAGCAAGCGTCACATACCACGTGGCGTGGGACTGCTACAGAGCCTCACCTAGTGGACGGTTCACGCGTTAGCGAGGCCCTCGATCTGACAGTGCCGTCGTCTAAGCCTTCGTTCACGGAGCTCAACATACCATGTCGGAAACCTGTGACAAAGGACCAATCAAAGCCTCGTGATGGTAAGCCACCTGGTGGTTCAAAGGAGAAACAGTCACGGTGTGGCAGCACCCAGAAGTCAGTGGGGTCTTTTTCGGGACAGAACTTTACGACTTCCGGACAGAACGTTGTCGATAAAGTCCTCGAGTCGCTGTACTACCACATGAACTCCCAGAATGCAACAGGAGACGACACTAAGACGTGTAGTTTTAGAGGCGGCGGATCCACGATGAAACGCAGAGATGCCCAACAGAAAACTGCACCCACAACGCATCAGAAAGTGTCAGAACCGACCCGATGTGACTCCGTTGAATCAACAAACAGAGACGCGGCCGCTTGTAAACGATACGCGAGACCACCAGATGGCAGTCATGTCAAGCCGGAGTGCGACGTAGACTACATTCCCGCTGTCTCCACGACCTTCAAGGTCAGTGACATCAAACCGTCTATGACATTTGGAGAGATTCAGGAGACATTGATCCGGCGTGCGGTCGAAGCACCATGCAGTCTGTTGAGTGGCAGTTTCCGTCGATTCAGCACAGGTAGTGCCTCTAGAGCTGGAGCTCTGGCCAGGTCTACTGCCAGTGCATGTCGACGCACTGCGAGCACCAGCAACACATCCATTACCCAGAATGCACTGTTGAAGAATGTTGAGACTGGTGGCAATGGTGAGTTACGACGAAGACATTTTAACATCTGTAAATATGCTTTTATGGTGGTAAGATTGCCTATGACATGCTTGTTTTGATTTAAATCAAATTAATAAATGTTTTGAAGATAAAGTAAAAAAATTCTCAGACAATGCCTAACACATTAAACAATACTCCAGACCAAAAAGAATTGATTTTTTATATTGTTTAGTAATATTTAAATGTGTTCAAAGACAATTTAAAAATATGTCAAAAATCACCCTAAAATAGTATTTTATTTCATTTTGAGAAACTCCCCAAAAGAAAAATGTGTATGGTTGTAAGTACAAATATGTTATTGACATTCGTACGGGTTTTTTTTGTAAACGAATGCATATTAAGTTTGATACAGCTTCATAAACATTTTGCTACAATGTTGAAAGACAGCAAAAATCCGTACTGCATTTTTTGGCACGACCCCTTCACCGAACATAAAACCATCCTGTGCAATTTTGGGTAAACACAAGTCGAGTTCATATGCTAAGTTATGGCTTTGTAAGTATTATGGATTTTTTTATAAAAGTTACATTAAGTAATACTTCGTGGTTGTTGCTCATAATAAAAATGTCACCAGATGCTTGTTTTTTGCTTAGAAATGTTACTTTTTCAAGGGCATGTGGTTTATTGCAACACGATTTGACAGACACTTCTATTACTGAGATTTCCCCCTAAGGTTTTCCCGCCAAGCTGTCTAATGACATTGTGTTACGAAGGGCCACGTGTTGAACTTGTTGTGGTAGACAAGATTGATTAACACCTGCTGGGGTCAGTCACGTGTCATTGCAACTGGTGGCGGAGGTTGGGCATTATCGGAGAATAAACAAAACTACCAGTATTTGGTGATTTGACAGTGTGATGCATTTAGGTAATTATAATACAACAGCATAGTGGCATAACCAAACTATATGATCTGCATTCATGGTGAACGAATTTATGTTTGAACTGGGCTGACGCACACGTGATCGTCACTATGGAAACATCGTCAGTTTCCAAGAATCTGAAAAGGGACTTTCCACAGACACACTAAAAATACTAGATTTTAAAGGACGGATTGGTGACATATGGCACTAGTGCCTTGGTTTTTTTAATAGTACACATGTTCATACTGACACCTACTAATGTTCTATGATGAAAAAATAAAGAAATCAACTGACCTGATACCCATCCCGGCTACCTTAATGACGATGGTGCAAACTGCTGTACATGAAAGGCATTTGACTACTGGATTACATTTCATGTTAGAGTTTAATAAAATATTTAGTCAAACTGATTTGTTAATTAGAAAATTGCCAAAACAGAAAAAGCGTATTAAGCAGTTAATACTTCTTCAGTATATCATTTTTCCTATTTTCTGAACTCTTCTTTTTAATGTTGCTAGTTCTCTTACATCTCTAGGATATTCAGTCATCTGTTGGCAACTTAAATTTTAACGTACCCGTTTTTAGAATTCCTGCAAAATAGAAATTATTTTAGTTAGAGACAAGAAGTTTGAAATAGTTCCAGCTGTGACATGTCTACTTTATTAAGCAATACAGTTCCTGGTCTGTCATTATGTTTATTTGTTGACCCATATCTCTGTTTGTTTTGCATGTATGTGGCTGAACATTTGTATGTTATCTAGCGGACCCATTGGGGTGGGTTCATACATTGAAAATCTTGGGGGGTCACATACATATGACTGTTTTTTTCTCGGGCAACGTGGGTAACTCATAGTTTATTAATAAAACACGTTTATTTCATCCCAGATTGTGGCGTGTCCCAGACCAAGGAAGTGTCACAGGAGACAGAGAACAAAGACAGGACACTGGCGGAAGTCACAGGCGTGGCCGGCAATCTGTCGTCATGGCAACGACCTTTGCCCCTGGATAGTGCACACCAGAACATTGGGAAGGAATCGAGTGGGAGAAGAAAGCCAGGGGACACGAGCCCACCGAAGGAGGAATCAGACGTGAAGGAGGAGGGGAGTGGTCACGGGACTGTGACAGTGAAGGATGTCACGGGTTCAGCTAGTGACAACAGTGATGACACGAAAGTGAAATGTGACACGAAGGATGTTTTCAGCTTCCCGGACGACCAGGAGTCAACAGAGTGTCACCTGTCAGGTGGCACTAAACCAGGTTTGGTGACAAACAGTGCAGCCAGTCCACCCACAAAAGAAGGGCTATCAACAGGGAAGAACTGCAATGTGAAGCCACGCCCACAGAACACGGCAGAATCCCTCAGATGGAAAACGCAGCCCCGGAAACGAGAACCAAAACGGGAAACAAAGAATATATTGAACGAGACAAACAAGGACGAAGTAACAGAGCACAGAGAAGACCAGGGGATGCCGCTGAAGAAGAGGCGACTGAAGGTCAGGGTCGTTTTATTAAGTTTTCTATACATAGATATTTTTTTTATTTCCAATACAAAATATAATCAAGTAAATCTCATTTAAATCAAATGAATCAATTTTTTTGATTTAAATGAGATTTATTAGATGTATTGGATATTACCAAATAAATTGCCCCAAAAATCATTGATTTCTAATTTTTTATTTCTTTGTTTCGATTTATTTATTTGCTGATTTGTTTGAATTGAATACAAAATTCTTATGATATGGTTTCGCTATAATTTGGTATATAGAATATGATAGATGAAAGACTAGTCTTCAAGAGAATGTAGATAGAAAATTGAATAAAAAAATCAAATAAATCTGATTTAAATAAAAAAAAAATTTTTGATTTTTTTCCAACCCTACTAAAGGTGGAAGAGACAGGGGTAATGGAAGGCAACCACAAGCCCACCATGGGCGACCACAAATCAAATTAAAAAAAAATATTAAATCATGTTTTTTTCCCAACCCTGCTAAAGGTGGATGAGTGGGAAGTGGCAAAATGCAACAACAAGCCCGCTGCAGCCAAGAGGAGGCGAAGATGTAAGACTTCTGTGACACCACAACCTCCGACAGAGAGCAACGATTCCTCCAGTTGCTCCAGTCCCATGCGGTCCGAGGACCATCCACCGCAGTCTCGGGGCATCGTAGCATCACCACCAGAGGGCGCTGATGGTTCCTGCGGCGGTGTGAGGAAGTCACAGCGCAGCAACCGTGGGAAGAAATACCAGGAGTTGATCTCACAAGGACTTATCCAGCCGTCCCGCAATGGCAGTAGGAGGCAGGAAGTCAGGTGAGACTGCCTTGTCATTCAGTAATTTTTTTCCCGTTGCTTTCTTTCTAATAGCCAGTCATTTATGCATGTGGTGTGGTTAATTTCTTGGGAGGTGCGTTTTTCGACTTGCGACTGCAGGTTTACACAAATTCTCCACCTGCAATCCCTTGAGACCTACAGCACTACCCCTCGAGGATGATAAAACATCCAACTGCAGTGTTTCCCCTGGGTAAAATGATGGGTGAGGTGGTAGGAGTGGGGTACGCGAGCGCCACAGGCGTGAAGCGTTGCTAGGGGGGTCCGGAGATTTTTTAAAACTAGCTTTAAAATGGTGCATTCTGAGGTAACAACAAGACATTACTTGTGTAGTAATGTAGTAATCATGATTGATAAAAGTCAGTAATCATGACTGTTTCATCGTGTTGAGGTGTGGTTTCCACTTGACCACTGGCACTTGGTTATGGTTATGTTTTTCTTGCACTAACCCTAGGCCTTGTTACCTCGCTGACAGAGTCAGTAAAAAAGTAAAAGGTAAGTTCTTATATAGCGCTGGACTGCTCAAAGCGCTTTACACTTTACTCCCTGGCAGACCTATTCAGTCGAACACCATCTCGACTTCTCTGGGAAGCATCCAGTGGTATCATCTGAAGACTCTTTCATCATCACCTTTAAATAATTTTAATATCATAATAATATGATAAATTGGTGGTTTATGTTCAAAAGATATTTTATTTGTTGCTAGAATGCTATACAATTAATTAAACAGTGATTTCTGGAATGCCACAAAAGTATGTTTCTATTATATTAATCGCAAGAACGTTTCTCAAACTGTGTCCTTTTTATAAAACAGTATAAGTTGTTTAGTATATCCAATTACTGTGCAAACATATCATTGTCTAACCCAAGTTACTGAGAACCCGTTAGTAAGCACGGTTTTGGGTAGTAGGCATTTTTTATGAGATGTGAACTTCGGTGGTTGATATTCGTAAGTATTTCACTCAAATCAACTTTCCCAAAAGTTAGTTTGCACAACTTTGTCTGAATATGTATCATATATTTAGCACAAAGATATCTTACGAATCACATTCCTTATTTTGCTCAAACAAAACCGCATAGAACATATTATTAGTTGAATAGACTTGTGGGCATTTGCGTCGAATCCGGACCCACTTTGATTTCGCCGTTATAACTTGAGTTTTGCTTAACTTTGATACATCAGTGAGATACACTATAGTTTCGTCATACAGCATTATCCTAGGCATATTTACCTTTAAGTATATTGCGTCTTACGTCCATTTGAGGCGTAAATAGCGCCCCGGTTTCTATCAACATATGCTGTTGTATACTGTATCTCTCATTTTAAGCGCGCTGTGCGGTAACGCACGGCCACAAGCTCAGCGGCACAGAGTAGCGCAAACCGCTGTTTGAGCTTCAACAGGGTCCGGATTCGATACAAATGCCGATTAGTGAATAGGATGCACGGTTTTTATTTGGGCTTCAAAAGAGTCCGGATTCCACACAAGTGCCGACAAGTGACGTAGTGCCATCCGCCTGCAAGGTTTTCACTCCCACCACCGTCATAAACCAAAACGCAAGTTACCGTTTGGGCGCCATTTTACATGAATGTCTAGATTTCTAGTATGTCGAAATTCCGCAACGTGTCACCATTGGAGACACCGGGGATCCCGCAGGAATATTCCGTGATTGGACAACTGACATCTTTCACGTTGTCCAATGGAGTTAAATCCTAACTGCTCTGAGCGACATTAAGACGACTAAACGATGTTGCTACAAATCTGTGATTTTGCAGGAATATAAGTGACTTTGTGATGTCATTTTGCGCCGCTCGCTAACGCTGAATATATCGCGAAAGAACGAAAAAGAATGGACGTATGACATAGCTATGAGGCGGCAAATTCGGCATATTTTGGGCGAGGCGGCATAGAAAAACGGCGAGGCGGCCCGCCTCGCTTGTTATATACCAGGGGAAACACTGAACTGGACCCCCACCCCCGAGACCTACAGCACCACCCTTTGAGAATCATAAAATCATCCAGCTGGACCCCCAAGACCTCCTACAGCACCACCCCTTGAGGATCATAAAATCATCCAACTGGACCCCCAAGACCTCCTACAGCGCCACCCCTTGAGGATCATAAAATCATCCAACTGGACCCCCAAGACCTCCTACAGCACCACCCCTTCAGAATCATAAAAACATCCAGCTGCACCCCCCCAAGACCTACAGCACCACCCCTTGAGGATCATAAAAACATTCAACTGCACCCCTAAGACCACCTACAGCACAACCCCTTGAGGATCATCAAAACATCCAGCTGCACCCCCCAAGACTTAGAGCACCACCCCTTGAGGATCATAAAAAACCTCCAACTACAACAGAGACCTCCAACCCCTTCATTCTAACCAACCAACAAAATTTAAACTAATCTATTCAGGTGGACCTTACCTCAGTGGGGGGATGCATATATACACCCATGTTTCACCATAAGCATATCTGTCTCCTGGCATATTTATATTATAAAAATATGACGTCTTAGTGCATCTTGAGACCCAAATAGCGCTCCTGTTTGCTCCAGTGTGATCCCGAACACAGACAACGCCAACGGCCGCGCGGATAGCAAACTGAATGGGTGTTATTTAAATCACTGGACAATGAGAACATCTAATCAATACCCGTGTGCCTTGCCTACCCCTTGGCTGCCGTTGACATTGTTTATAAGCATTAGGTGAGCACCACGAAGAGCGTTTGTTGCCGCCGACACCATATTATCACCCATCATCAACTTTCATGTCTGGCCCAACAAAGTGCAATCTGTTCACATCTGTACAAATAAAACCCATCCACACAACTACATTATATGCATATTTTTTAATGTATGTATGTTTGCTAAATATTACATTTGGAGAACATAAACGAAAAATAAACATTTTTAAACGCATGTTTATAAATCATGCCTCCGTTACCAAGTCTCACAGTTAGTACATTCATTACAAATGCCCCCAGGGTCATAAACTTTGAAAAGGACAATGCTATGTTCTAGTCTTATATGTACATCTTATTGTATATAGTATAATTTAATTGGGTGATTTTGCCAGAACTTATAATTTAATTTCCTGTCAAACGACTGCACCAATGCAGCCTCAACCACAGACTGAGACTATTCCATTCATCTGTGTATCAGGTTTATCAGTGTATAAATTATTTTTTTAATGTTTAATCAACATCGTTCTTTGACAATTTTAGTTGGTGCTCTCTCATATGTAAATCATTGTCCCTTTTCAATGTCACAAACTGCTGCATCGTATTTCTCAGGCAGAACCTCCCTATCTATGTAGCAGTAGACTGTAGCAGCATGACCAGTCCATAAAAAATGGGGCATACCTACCCAGACTGTATATAGTTTTGTAACGTTACAGATTTTGAAAAAAACTTAACATTTCTGAGCATGCTCAAATTGATGGTTATATATTATGTACCCAGAAATATGTCCTGTAGGCAGTCCTGAATAGAATTCAAACAAGTTAACAAATAACATGATTTTTTGCCTAATATAAAAATGAAATATTCACATTTACCAGGTTATTTAAACGATCATGCTATCATGCAAATTAATTAATAAAATTTTAATGAACTGATTTGGGGACACATAAAGTTTCGAAAAGGCACATACCGGTAGTTCTACCTCTGATGTGCTCAAAAGGCACATGCAGCATGTCTTTCCAGATTGATCCCTGTATATATATATATAGGTATACACCTTGTTTTTTTTACTTTGTTTTCTCAGAAACAATACATTTAGTATAGCATATTTGGCTCCTACGCAAGCGTATATTTTAGTAGGTATCTCCTAGACTCTTCTACTGTATAACAAAAAACTAGCATATAATTATATGAATATGACTTTATACAAATGGGCAGGAATATTTTAGATCCATATGGGCTAATTATTTTATTTCTCTTGGGACCTGTCCCTTTTAACTGCTGACATGATCAGACCCTTTAGATGTCACCTGATCGCTCTGACCAAAGGGGCAAATCATTACATGTTGCAGTGACGACCACCGTACGAAAGTGGACGGTGACTTTGTGCCGGCCGCCTGTGGCATTGTGGGGTCACGGCGCAGCAGAAAGAGAGCATTGTCAGAGGCGAGCGCTGGTCATGATGACACCTCCAGGAGGTCATACAAGACAGGGTCGGTATCCCAGCATGCAATGCTGCTTTCAGTGGCACTTCCATTTCAGCAGTCAGACTGTCAGAGCACAGTTAAACTTTCTGTTGTATTAAAGAAAAATATAGTACCTAGAAAGTGGTGATATTTGAAATAAGAAATTGAACTGAGTACAATAGATTAGGCATATTGGCAGGTTCAGTGCTAGAATGCAGTGAAATTATTCATATTTGGAAGAGTGTAGTTGGCGGAGTGATTTTTTCCATTTTTATTCACAACACAATTAATTGCAGAAACACATGGCTGTTTTGGTAAATATTGATGGGCATCATGCATGCATGCATTTTAAAACAGCTGGAAATTCGGTCAGCATATCGTTGATATGGTGGCAGTGTGTGAGAAGAAATTTTAGATTTTCCTCAGATACAGTTTTTGTATAACCTAACAAAATGTTAACATGGCTATCAATGGGAAAGTCAACAGCGTGATTTGTAATACATTGTCCATATTGCCATTAAACATGTCAAGCTGGTTTATAAGTTGCCATAGCTATGCTGATGTAATCTTGCACCATTGCAGGAGCTTTGACCTGGATGCCTGCATTGCCTCTCTGCCCGTCTGTGACCTCGTCTTTGCGAAGAAGTCGGCTAAGCCTGTAGGTGGCACCTCTTGTCCCTCAACAAAGTCTGTGTTGTCGGAAGCGAAGGAGGGAACAGGTCAGTGGAACTGTTGGCTGCATGTGTACACGTGTTGAAATGGTATCTTGTGTTAGTTGATTAGAGCATCATAAATTCAGGGTTCGATTCCTCTTGCTGCTAACCTTTGGCAAGTTCATTCACTCTACATTGCTCCAGTTCATTCAGGTGTATGAATGAGTACCTGGCCATAGACATTGGTGGATATATATATGTGTGTATGAATTGTTTTGTGCAATAAGTACTTCCAATAGAAGCTGAGATAGAGTTAGATTGAACAGGTCTGCCAAGGAGTAAAGTGTAAAGCGCTTTGAGCAGTTCTAATGAATGGACACTAGTTTGCTGCTGCTGCAAAAAATTCACTTCCAATTTCAACTAACTTTTGAAAATCAATTTTGAAATTGAGGGACAGTTCCAGAACGCCTGTTGTTCCATGAAGTAGATGTGTGATTGAAGTGTTTCCCCGACAGATTTGAACATCGTTGAGGTGCGGCGACTGACGAAACACCAGCCTCAGAGTGAGACGGACTCTGAGACGCGACTGAGTGGAAGTCAGAAGCGTAAGGCTCGCAAGTGTTCCATCACCCATTTACTGGAATGTCGCTCAAGTTCGACCACAAACACGACATCAACTGGTGAGTCAATGCACAGGCACACACACGTTTTTGGTGTGAGAAAGAGAGCAAGCTATTAGTTAGCACATCCGTGCCAGCATTCTCAGTTAAAAACCTGACTGGGCATGGTACATTTGGTGTAAAAACCTGGTTCTCAACATGGGGACTGTGTATCCCTTGTGACTCGGGGATAACGTTAATGTAGATCTGGTCTCAAATTTTGGCACTGAGGGTGGCCATGGTGGCCACCCTCAGTGCCTCAGTGCCAGCATAGAGATGTCGGTTTGGTGAAAATGTTCTGAAAAAGGCTTGACTAGTTGAATGAGGCCATCAAATTGTAACTACGGTATATATAGACTAGTAATTTAGTAGAATGTTGCCAAGTGCTGGAAATAACTAGGAAGCTAGATGTGACAGGTTAAAAGTTAGAATGATACTGAAGACAGTGTCAAGGTGTGAGTCAACTTCTCATCTCCTAACGGGCGGTCATGTTGTCCCAACCCAAAATATGTACAACATTATGAAGAGGTGGGTGGTTTGGTCATTATGTAGAGGTGGGTAGTTTGATCATTATGTAGAGGTGGGTGGTTTGATCATTATGTAGTAGAGGGGGGTGTTTTGGTCATTATGTAGTGGTGGGTGGTTTGGTCATTATGTAGAGGTGGGTGGTTTGGTCATTATTATGTAGAGGTGGGTGGTTTGGTCATTATGTAGAGATGGGTGGTTTGGTCATTATGTACAGGTGAGTGGTTTGGTCATTATGAAGAGGTGGTTGGTTTGGTCATTATTATGTAGAGGTGGGTGGTTTGGTCATGATGTAGAGCTGGGTGGTTTGGTCACTATGTAGATGTGGGTGGTTTCGACTTTCTTTGCTCTCTCAAACACCATGAGACTGACCAGTTCACTGTTTTGAAGGTTAGATGTTGGCCTTTGGCAAATTACGCGATATAATGACCAGTCATGTTTTTCTTTTCCTGTAGTTGGCGCCACCAACCCCACCAATCCTAGTCAGAAGTCACCGGAGTACTTGGAGAATAACAACAACAACAGCAGCCAGGTCGCGCCACCGTTCTCCAATGTCATAGTTCCAGTCACTGCCACTATCGCGACCTGCAGCATCGGACTTGGCCTCCTGGAGGGTGTTACCGGAACTGAGGAACACCAAAGGTAACTACTATGTCATTAACAAGCTTCTTATATCTCTTGGTATCTTAGTAATAATAAATAAAGATTTTATATACCGCAGTTTCCTTGATAGTTCAATGCATTTTACATAAAATGCTTGAAAGAAATATATATATCGATCAAACCATACATAAAACTTACAAACTGCTAAAAAACAGCTACAATTTATTTAACTGTAAACTAACTAAATATATATATAATAACAACAATTATATGTAAAAAAACAAACTTGGTGTAAATGCAATTATAATTCCTTAAACAAATTTGATCCTGAATGAATGTAACTTGAAAGTAGCTTCACTTTTAGCAGAAAATGGTATTCTTGGTCTTTATAATAGGAGAAGCTGGACATAGGAGGGATGAAAAGTTTCTAGGATAAGACATCACCACCAATGACCACTGCTAATGATACGTTTACGTGAAGTGTATGTCTTTGTTTACTTGACGTGTATGTATTTGTGTGTCTACTTGAAGTGTATTATTTGTGTGTTTACTTGAAGGATATTATTTGTGTGTTTACTTGAAGTATATTGTTTGTGTGTTTATTTGAAGTAATGTGCGCGTGCGTGCGTGTGTTGAAGTGTATTGTTCGTGTGTTTACTGTGTTTTTGTGTTTATTGTTTTTATGTTTACTTGAAGTGTATGTGTTTGTGTGTTTACTTGAAGTGTATGTGTTTACTTGAAGTGTATGTGTTTGCAGTCTACCAGCAGGCGATGCCATCGCCGCCAGCAGCACAAGTACAGCCATCTTTGTCACGTGATCATACAGGGTTGTCATGTGATCATACAGAGTCGTCACATGACCCAACATAGATTTGCACGCACCCATGCACGCACGCACACACACAAACACATGCAATCTGACCAGGTGGTTGCACACAGCTACAAACGGGGCGTACACATTTAGTCTGATGTACACAGTTGTGTTTGAGGTGGTTTTATGGAATTTTACACCATTTTCCAGATGAAGAGACAATGTACTTAGTCCAAGACAGTGTGGATAACCTTGACATTGCACAAATGTGGGTGCATCTTGTCAACCTGTCTCCGTTAGAAACATTGTGCATCATTGTTCCAATTCAGTTCATGCTGCACATGACTTATACAGGGAATCAGTTTGAAGTTTCAGCAGCCGTTTTGATCAACTTCTAAACATTTGTTATGGCCAATCGGCTTATTGGAAATGTCTTGCTTCAAGTATGAAATCATGTTGATTAAAGTGAAAAAGGCAAGATTGTAATATATTAGTTTTGTATTACGCAGGACTTGCAATAAACATGTTTTAATACAGTTGGCTATAGAACTAATAACAGTGTAAGATCAGGTTTGTGTCTTGTACAACAGATGCTAAAAGGTGTAAATACGATTATGTCAGAATAATTAATGTGTGTTATCCTAAACTCTGGGCTTAGCATTTAAAAACATCCACTAAATAAGGCTGATAACGCACGTACATCACATCTTCGATGGACGTCTTTGATGCATCGTCAGTTCTGATGCATTGGCCAAATCTTGACACTTTCCTACAACATTACCCACCTCTAATGGATTGATGATCCGGTTTCTTGGTTTTATAATTATACATATTCACCAAGAAACCTGTTTTCGATTTGTTTGTATATTTTGACCATTTCATGAGGTTTCCATCAGCAGATGAAGACCATGCAAAGTGGTCGAAATATACAAACAAATCGAAAACAAGTTTCTTGAGAAGTAAACATGTCTGACTTTGTCCACATTTTAACTCTGTGACTGATTTTATCCAGCATGCTAGGCAACTAAGATATTCTCTCAGTAAGGGTGGATCAATGGTGCATCATTTTTATTTCTGTTAAAATTGGGATTAGCATGAATGTAAGAATATGCCATTGGAAGTACCGATTGGGTAAGGCCACAGTCAGCTTACATTAATAAAGGATTATGAAAGGCAGCAGCTGAATTATACATGGAATCAAACCTGCATCCTGTACATAGTTGATAAGCAGTAGAGAAGTTTGTAAGTATTTTATAATATGTATTTGCGTGATGTAGTAGTCAAGTGTTCAGTATGAAGTCTGCTATATGTTTATGTAAAGGTTATATGTGTACACTAGTAGCTTAGTGTGCTGGCACTGAGGTGTGGCTATAATGTATGCCACTGAAGTGGTGTCGGTCGTCCCATGTGGTCTCCAGTGGGAAAACATACAGCATACAAAAACAGTTGAAGTCTTTGTTTGGTTTTACCTGCCGTTTCCCTTGGAGACAGATTCAGTCTTGCTGGCTGAAACTTTGGATGGTAGAATCAGTCGTAGGAGAAATGTAGGAAGACATAGTGGCCCTCTTTGTTAGGTAGAATGTTTAGGAATTACACAAGGCTATTGTTGAATCACAATCAGGATTGTGCATGATGCAACGAACTTGACGGTCTGTGTGGTTTCATTATAGCCAGAATACAACACGTATGTATACCTGGTCATGAAATGAGAACTGGATTCATTTACAAAATGCTGAAAAGGTTTGTGTTGTTAATGAGCTTTCTATGAGTATAACACAATTTACAGAACATAGTTAATATGTAACAATTCAGTTTTTTTAATCAGTTATTTATTTCCCATTGAAAATAAATGCATACAAGATATGTATATATTATAAATTTCAAAAAAGGTCCAATGGAAAGGGAGAAATGAGAAGCGCATTGCTTATTAGACACTTTCTCCCAACCTTTTAATAGTAAAATGACAGAAAATGAAGCAACAGTTCATTGCAAACAAATTGTTATTCTTACTGTTGTCTTTACAATTGTTCATTTGATGTCGCGCTTTCATTTAGCATTATGCTAGATAATGTGTTGCACATAGTAACGCACTTGGGAAAGCGGTTGGGTGATATATTGTTAATTATGTGGGTTGTATATCTCAAAATATACCAAGCAGAAAGTGCCTGTTTGTTCAGAAACAGTTCATTGTACACATGTGCTCAATTGTGCGACAAACCAAACACGTTTCTTGGTTGTAATTGGTAAATGTCATGTCCCGTTAAACTGTACTTTTCTTGGCTCGGCATATATGCCATATATAGTCAATGTAATTTGTCTAATCGTTGGTTCTTTGATAAGTGGATCAAAAGGAGACGTACAGACATATTTGTACAGTATCGATTTAATATGTCTGATCTCGGTCGTAGTATAGTTATACAGTTTCTTAATTAAGAAACTAATAACAATGAACAATGTTGAATGAAAATGTTTTATGATATATGAACTTGTGAAACTGTATTATGACATATGAACTAGTGAAAGTGTATTATGATATATGAAACCACAGAAGTATTTAGCAATATGACACTAAGTTTTCACGTTTGAGTAACGAAGTCGTGGAGAGAGATAATGCATGTCAAGACGCCGTTGTCTCCACATGTGTCCATAGTATTAGATGCGCCGAAATCACCGGAAGCCACGTGCTTTATTTATATGCACAACTTATGTGTATTATGATATTGTTAATGACACATTACAATAAAGTTATAGCTATGCAACATTGTTGTGCTTCTTTCATGCGTGTTTGCACTGTAGTAGAAGAGCTGACGCTTGTGTAATTCTTGCCAAAACGTCAACGGCATAACAAATATGAAGAACCTAGAAACGTCTACATCCACGGAGTGCCGGTGTGGTATTGTAGACGGACCTAAGTACACCCTGTACAATGTAATCGCTCTTTGAGCATTGTTTGAGTAGACATCAATACATCGGGCATTGTGTTAACCGGTTAGGTCGCTGAGTTTCAGCTTCACGTCCCGCGAGAAATGTCCCATGGAAATCACTGCCACAGAATCTAAAGTTCGTAGTTTTTCAAACTAACCTCAAAGCACACCTTATTTAGAACAGTGTACGGCGAGCAACGACTGTTGGAATGGCGCCTAGAAACAATTTACGAGTTGATTTGTTTTGATTTGACTGATGTTCGGTTGGACATCGCCATTACTTTCGTCGTGCTATGATGTCGTGTTTCGTCAACGCAGCACTGTCGCCGGGTGGACCTTTTAATTTGGCTTTACAAATGCGAATGATCAGTCACGAATTAAAATACTTTGCTGTATTAAAATGTATATTACTCTACTGGGCAGGGACCTTAGCAACTTGATGCGGACAAACCGAATAAAAACAACATTTATGTGGGACAGTGTTCCATGTTAATGTAGTGGTGTTACTGACTCAAAATCGTAAGTAGTATAGACGCTCTTTTGACATACCATCCTGCGGTGGAAACGCACCCCATGGTCTAAATCTAAGATGGCGGCGCACACGTGACCTATCTCCCCTAGCGGAAATAATTGTAATGAGTGGCGCCACCTGGCGACTGTTGTGTTGTAGATATGTATGAATGAGCGTGTTACGAGCTGTGGGGTAATGGAGGTAGTGCCTCCTGCGGTGGTTTTAGAGATATGTAGTGTGTGAATGTGCATGTATGAAAGAACAAACGAAACAAGAGTATACGAGTGCACACGAATTTTATTGACGAAGCATACATGAAACCGTGGTTTATTAACCGAAGACAAGTGTGACATGACTTGCGGGTGAGCGAACACCGCAACAGAGGTCGTGAGCTTAGGGGTCATGACGACCGCGCCAGTGGCTCGTAGGATGGTAGTACGACTTACGGGTGAGCGAACACCGCACCAGAGGCCGTGAGCTTACGGGTGTGTGACCACCGCGCCATAGGCTCGAATCATACAATGATGATGATGTCCGTTAATGAAACACGGTTAGTGCAGTTGTTTAAGCCAATCGAATACACGGCAGTCGTTTGTGACCAGATCAGTGCCGAAACCGTTCACGAATTCCTTCATGGGAAGTCCGCGACAACGAAACATGAGATAAGCAACACAGTATTGTCCACAAACGTTAGACACGGGACTCTGCAGTCTCTTCGAATTATGAGTCCACATTACACAATGTTTATCCAAGAATCGACGGAACTCGACGTGTCGTGGCGGCAAGCCGTAAGAGCAGAAGTATTCGCCGCGACCGTTGGCGTCGACGTAGAGCGCTATCCAATGTTCACCGGGTTTACCCATGTCGTGCGTGTTGCACACGAAGGCGACGGGGAAAGCGTCTATCTGGAGAGCGAGTAGTACGTTTTTGGGTACGATCCCATGGATGATGGTACGGGCGTGCGAATCACGGGTGAGTAGACGGACGGGCTGCTGGGTTTCCATCAGTAGTCGTAGATGACTTTGCGACTCTTGTCGATCTCCAGCACGGTCTCGAACTCGGCGTAGACGATGACGTTCACAGTGGTCGTCAGCGCGTCGAGGAAATGAATCTCGATGCACAGGTTGCCCTTTTGTACCAGATGGAAGCAGCAGTCGTCGCACGCATCGGGGGTGACGTCCAAGCCGAAGAAGGTGTAGCCATGCCAGAAGTCTGATCGAGTCAAGCCGTTGCCTTCGTCCTGCCACACCTTACCCGTGGAGGTGAACAGGTTGTGGTAGCACCTGACAAAGAGATTGTCGTCGAAATTGGGCTGAAAAGGTTTGGAGGGTATCTGTCGTCCGTCGACGTACACGGCGAGGAAGTTGATGTGGTTGTTTTTAGCGTGAAAGGGATTTCTGGCGTAGCTTCCGTTGTAGGCGTCGTTATCGATGCAGCACAGCACGAGACGTTTCGGAAGAGTGCCGAGAAAGAGATTCTCGTGCGTGTGCGAGCAGGTACCTGTGGGAATGGAGTAGACCTTGCAGTCGACGGGTCGCATCGGATACTTGGCGGTGTTTTTTTAGGGCTTTGATGTGAGCCATCTGCACGCCCGGATTCAGAGTGGCCTTCTTGACGAACAGTGTAGCGTTGACGATTTTTATCTTGTAGTCGGGGTTGGCGCCGCCGGCCATGAGCGCGAAAGAATCCTTGCTGCGTACCAGACGTATCTTGACCTCGACGCCGTTGATGAGGAATTTATCCTGTAGGAACAGGTCCACGTGGAGACGACCGATCATGTCGACCACGCGACTCTGGGCGATCATGTTGCGTCTGGCGACGAACCCGGCATTGGTTGCATTGCCGGCAGCTATTTCGACGGCCACATCTGACTCGTCAGTTGCGTCTCCTTGGCATCGTCTCCGTAACTGAGCAGCGTCTCTATGTAGGCGCGGTACAGGTACGTGTAGGTTGATGGAGTCACGAGCGTTCTGTTCAGGTAGACGTCGACCTGACTGAACAGCGAATGGAGCCAGTTATTCACGGGCCCGACGGGATCGGCGGCGTCGCGGTCGGTTCCGTCGACACGCGTCACCTTCGCCTGAACGTGTAGCATCGTGCTGGCGAGATCCATGTAATCGTCTCCGGAACCGGGTATGACGAATTCGATCGGTCCGCCCGAGTCGAGCAAGGACATCGGTTGGTGTTGTACCGTGTGACTATCGATGATGCTGGTCTGAGTCGGAGGCACGGCGAAGAGATCAAGCTCGCTATTGAGTCCCTCACACGACAGTTTATGCACGAATGCCATCGTCGAATATATCGGCCTCACGACGCTGCTTCCTCTTGCGTCTCCCGGCTGTACTGACTCGTTTCGCAGCGGGTGCGTGTCTTATAGGGGTCAAGAGGTCAGTAGATGTCTCTACTGGCAGCGGTGACGCGACGTTTGGCGGCCGTTTTGATGTTCTGTCCCGACAGGACGTCGTCGGCTATGCGTGCGCTGGTCGACACCGCTCTCCTTCCCAATGCCACGGCACCTCTCTTGACGACCGGCGTGATGCTACGCAGTAGACCTCCGAACAGACTTCCTAGTCCGAGTCCTCGTTGGTATCGGGCACACGCGAAATAGGGAAGCGCACCGCCCGCTTGATGAGCGTAGTAGTCGTTGGAATTTATCTCTCTAGAACAGTGCCGTCAGTCGCCGTTGGAAATGAAGTGTCACCGTCACCTTACCGACCTCGAATGGCACGCGTCGTCCGGTGTCGTCTCTTATATCTATCTCGATCGTGCCAAACCCTTTGTAGAGCACGGGTACGTAGTGAGTCTTGTCAAATGTCTTCGACACGACGTCGCCGTGGCTACCGCTCACCGGGACGATGCGCAGCAGCGGTACGAGGCTCTCATCGACAACTCGCGGTTCCACGACATCCGTGTAGACGTAGAGTGATTCGAGCCCTCGGTCCATGTTGACCACGGTGTCGGCTTCCGTGATATATACCTTGATCTCTTCAGCCGCGGCATCCGTCGGGAGAGCCGACAACGTATCTTTGCGAAAGCCGAGAACGGTGTTCAGTATAGCGGAGCGGAAGACGGTATTCGGTAGCATGTGCCCCGTTACCTTACGCGTGACGTTGTTGTAGCTCAGTTTCACCCGTCCCTCCCCCGCCACGCGTCGTAGATTGGCATTGATGGTAAGGACTAATGACCACGGATCTTTATAGTATCCGGACTCGAGTCTGGTACTCTTCGCGTGCTTGGTCCACACGTCCTCATCCTCGTCTACCGGTAGCGTTACAGTGAGCCTCGCGTCGTCGCCTACGACGTTGTGCCAACTGTGGCAGTACTGTATCTCCACCAGTCCGCACTCCCATTGACCCGTTAGTAGTAGGATACGTTGCGTTTGCGTCGTGACGTAGTGGGTCAGCGTGTTATCGCGGTGCGTGTGCATGGAAGCATTGCTAGGCAACGTGAGATAGAAATCACGCATTGTCATGCTGTTTCAACGTCGGACCGAGCAGCAGGTAACCCAACGAACTGCTCAACAGGACCGTCCACAGAGTCGGATTCTCGTGGTGTCCGAACGACAGGTTGTAGATGCTGACCAAGATGACCGTGTACAAGACGACGACCTGACACAGAAACACGATCTGCTCTTTGGGACACGCTGTGCCGAATACGTGCCACGGAATCCTCTCTTTCTGTGGCGGCGGCGGAGCGGCGTCGACTTCGTCTTCTTCTTCTTCTCTTTCTTTGTCGACGTCGCTAACGGTGACCCGTGATGTCGTCTCGTCCGTCATGAGTGGACGACTGATATCGTGTCGGACGCGCGACTAGCCTTTATAGCCGACGAGAGCCTTGGCATCGATCCAGCTGTTGAATTTCGAAGGGTATCCGAAGCATTTCACCAACACCTCCCGTCGCCTGCCCACCTTGCGTCGCTGCACTATCGATTCCACGCGGTACAGTTTATCGGCCGGAACCGTCACCTTCTGCAATTCCGGTTCGTAGAAGGTATCGTCCAATGTTTCGGCGAGATCGTCAGTGAGGCGATAGACGAGCGGATCAGAGGGATGCACCTCGTGTATGGTGAAAATGTCCTCGGTCCAATTGGCCGTGTATCCTTTATCGAAGCGTCATTTGACCCTGCTGATACGCACGCGATCCGTCACTCGATACTTGAGCACGCCCTTACCGTGATGAACGCCGTACAGGCGCTGCCACACCTCTTCCTGATTCGCCGCATTCACTTGAGACGGAGCCATACCGATGCTGCGGTGAGGGGTGTTGTTGTACGACCGTACCAGATCCTGAAGGATATCCATGTATCGCCACGTCTCGTGTTTCGTCAGGTGTCGCCACATGCGCGTCTTTAACGTGCGATTAAAGCGTTCTACGATGCTCGCATTGGTCTCCTCTTTGTAGGTGGAGAAGTGTTGGATACCGTACTTTTCCAATACACTCCGAACGCCATGGTTCAGGAATTCCAGACCTCTATCGGTCTGCAACGTCAGCGGACGAACGCCGTCGCCGGCGAACAATCCAGCGCCCTCGTCATCGACGTCGCTGATTTGGTCTTCAACGGAACGCATCAGGCGACTTTCGAGAAGACGTCGATCACCGTGAGTAGGAACGTCGTACCATCGTTGTCTCGTTTCAGACTGGACACGTCGATGAGATCGGCCTGCCACTGTTGATTCCGGCCGCCGACGACCACGCGTCGCCGTACGAAACGCAATCTGACCGGTTTGTGCAGGGTATAGGCATTCTGTTCCGATAGCCATCGTTCGACGACCTTTCTCGGTACGCGCTGTGTGGGTCGGAAGGCGACTCGACGCAACGACTCGATTCCCCCGTAACTCCCCACCTTGGAGGGATCGAAGTAGACTTCCTGCAGCTGTTTACGGTGGCGGCCCATGATGACGTACGGATGATATGATCGACGGTAATCCCTCACACGATGTGAAGTCTTGCGTAAGCGACGCCGGTAAACATACGTGTTAGACTGTCTAATGGATCGCACATTATGCTGTCGATTCGCGTCGGTGTGCCTCCTTTATTACAGACGCTCCCATGTCTTGCCTTCCGATGGTGGCGTGGGTAGGGCGGACGGACCCATTCGTTGCTGCTTCCGCGCGAGGGGTGTCCACTGCAGAGTTCGACGTGCTCTACCGATCGATCGTGTCCGCTGCCGCTACGGCACTCTTCCTTTGTCCCTGTTGAATGTGGAGTCTCCTGGCCTCGTTACCCACCAACTCCATGGGCAGATTCATGTCACCGAGTTGACGAGCAAACACCTGCCATCCCGTCGGATCGCCGACGGTCTTGCGCTGGCGGCGCAACAGATCGTTCATGTGATCCACCGCGTTACTTCCGGGTACCGCTACTCCTTTGTGCATGAGCTCTCCGCGCGCATTCCACGCGACGTCTCGTTTCAGACGTTCCATCAGGCGGGGTCGGCGCCGCATTGGCCGCCGCCGCCGCCGCCGTGGCCACTGTGGACGTATCTTTGTTGTCGTTTACCGTCATCACGCGCACCGGTTCGCGCGTGCGTCGATCGGCCAACGCGTTGTAGCGTTGCAACAATTGATTATACATGACGACCTTGTCGCCGTCGGTGAGATCGCGTCTGTCGAGTATGTCTTTCATCTCGTCGTCGAGGACCTGCACCTTGCGACCCAGTGTATCCATCGGCGGTGGTGCGCGTAGACTGTCCAACAGTCGTGGATTTACCAAGGCCATTTTCCGTGCGTGTTCCATCTACTTGAGTAGCACCTCTTTGAGCAAGGGTAGAGAGACTGCACCGGCAAACGGTGCTAGCAGAGCCGACAGGAAGCCGCCGGTCTGTCCCGCTCCAACCTGGCTATTACCCTGTAGCAAGATGCGACGTCTCCTCGCCGCCGACACGTCTCTCTGCGCCAAGTTGCGCAGGTTCAATATGTTGTAGGCACACTCGGCTAATGCACACAACAGATCGGCGTCGGCGTTTCGGATGATGGCGCGTCTCAATTTCGTGCTCTTGTACCTGTTCAGCGCCTGTATGCAGAGGACGTGTCTCTTCACGAGCTCGGACATGCTGTTGTATGTTTCTTCACGACCTCTGACATGCTGAGACTGAAGAGACGAGGCGCGTGCGCGGGCGTCTTATACCTTGGGTTGGTAAACGTACTGAACGCCGTCGTCCGGAAGGATGGCCGTGCGCAGACGCATGTCGTCGGGCGTGTCATGTTTCAGATCGATGAGGAGATAACCGTACGGTGGCGACGTGGCGTCTTTGAACGCGTCCTGTACAAACTTCAGGCGTCCCGGATACATCTGTCGCGCCAAGTGACCTATCTGCGACGCGTCGCGAGGATTCTTGAAGACCACTATGTATTGCCCGTTCAGACTGATCGTGCGACTCTCCTTTTTTTCGGAAACAGGTTCTGTACGAGATACAGTACGGAGGTGTTCTGGTGATGACTCTTTTCGTGAACAAGGTCGTGACCCGTTCGTCCGTTTCAGCCATCAGATCGTCGATGACCACGAGGTTACGCTTCGACGCGTCGAACGCGCCGCTCGGCAAGTCTTCCTCGAAACGTACCAGGTCGTTGTCGATGGATGCGTAGGAGGTCTGCCATTCACCGTAACACCACGTGATCGTCTCGGGAGGCGGATTCGTTGCGTCGTGACGTAGCATGCGCGTCACGAACGTGCTCTTACCGCAGCCCGTCGGACCTGCATCAGGTGAAGGGATGTTTCCATCGCGTGTCCATCTAGTAGCTGGTAAAGTTCGACAATGTCGCGTTGTCCACTGTGACGTTAGATACGACGACGATACCCCCACCACACTACGAGAACGATCGAAGGATGGGAATGTAACACCACAAGACGTACAAGACTCCGACTGTTACCACTAGTGCTACTCCTACGACTTCTCGCGTCTGTGACATGGTGTACTATGACTATCGATTGCGTGCCATCTGTCTAAATAGTGTTATTTTTTGTTGATGTTCTGCCTACTAACCGCGTGACAGCTAGAGGCGCCTATAACCCCAAACGACGTAGGGGCGCATTTCCTCATCGTGTCAGCAGTGGTTCGGCATACACGGCAATCTATTACATCTACACGTCCACCGGACCCGTGGTGACACCATCCTCGTGGAACACGCGCTTGGCGTAGAAGAAGGTCAACGCCACACGTTCCTGGATGTAGGTCAGCACGGACGAGTGATTCACCCGGAACCCGCGGTTCTTTCCGCTTCCGCTCCGACGATTGGTCAGCACGTCCAGGAACGCCTGCTTCTCGATGGTGTTGAGTCGTTTGTTCAGTCCCTTGGTGCTGTATTTATCCACGGAATGCGAACAATAGTAGGTCTTGCTGCACAGACCCAGGAAACAGTCGCCGGACCATTTGACATTCAAGAGTCCCGGTGTTCTCTTGTGGTACGCCCTGCTCGCCTTTCAACACGTCTCGGTACCGCTCCACGGACGTCCGGCCAGTCGACACCGCACGTACTCGCTCTGATGTTCGGCGCAACATTCGGACGGTAGCCATTCGGAGCGGTGACGAAAGTAGTGTTCGCGTAGTGTTGGTGTCACGAGGTCGTCAACGGACTCTCCGGCCAGAGCTAAATAGGCACTGTCCGTATCTGTTTCGCAGTACTCGAACAGCGGACGTTCCACGTACCTGACCATGAAATCGTTGTAGAACTCCAACATGCGCAGTTTGGCTCACTGCAACACGGAGAATCCCACGTGCGTGAGCAGGGTGTATTTGACGAAGCGCTTGTGCATTTCGATCTCGTATGCATCGTCGGTGATAACGTCGAGTTGACGGAAGCGGCGATCGTTGATCGCGATCGACGCCCTCTTCTCCGTGCAGTAGGTGACTTCGCAGTGCTTATCGACGTTGGTGATAAATTTCCCGTAGGAAGAATTCCCCATATGTTTGTTGGTGTCCGCAATCATGGCCTTGTCGGGGTATACGTCTCCTTCGCGACGTGCAGTGGACACCGCCTCGCCGAAACGTCGGAAGCAGGCGACCGGTGTGTACTCGATGACCTGGTAGACATGCGTCACCTCGAGTCCGTGCTCGATGTACCACCGCAAGAGAGGTGTGCCGAGCGAGATCTTATCCCCGCGATAACTCCCGACGAGCATGCGACGCGGGGTTGCCATGATGTCGTGTTCTTCGGCGTATCGACGCATGTACGGTCCGAGGTCATCGCGGGTCAGGTGTATGTTCTTGAAGATGGGCTGCATCTCGGCAAAGTGTGCGCGCAGTTCCTCCGGTACACGTATGTCGCACTGGATCATACCGAACACGCTACCGTTGCGTACGCCTGTCAGTATCTGTTGTGACGTCATTTTCCAGCTCACCTGTCGACGGCGCAGACGAAAGGTCACGTCCAGAAATTGTTTCACCCACGGATCGCGTCTCGCGACCATCCACTCGCATTCCCACATCTCGACGACCAACACAAAGTGTCGAAGGTAGGCCGTGTTCTTTCACGTTTCGGCGAGCAGTTCCGTCGTAGGTTTCCCATTGACCTCGTTGACCTAACGTCCGGTGCAAGGACAGCCGTGGTAGAAGCATCCGTGAAACTGATAGGCCGTCTTCGTTTCGCTGCACCAACCGTCCACCAGCAGTTTACCGATGCGCTTCTCTCGCCCGTTGGACTGGTGACGTATGACACGTCCCGTGCTTTCGGACTCCCACGTCAGCCATTCGGTGGCCATCTGACTTGTGGGTTGTGCCGGTTCGGGTCGGAACTCCTTCTCCTCCCGTCGTCGCGTGTACCATCCCGTTGGCATCTCTTGCGATAACGACCACAGATACAATGCGTTTTCATCGTAGCCGACAATGGACTCACACGTTCGAGCCGCATCTCCGTAGTCGTTCCGACGTATCTTCGTGACTCCCTTCTCGTGATGTTGGGTGAAGATGAGTGACATACCTCCGACGATGTTCTCTCTGACGAGCTGATGGACGTCCTTGTTCTCCTCATTAAAGAGCGTGAAAAAGGTCTTCTCCGGCACGTAGTTGACAGGTAGGTCAAGGTCAAACCGGGTATACTGATCCCTTGTTTGAACATGTCGAGACCGCGTTGCCGGTAGAAGTCGAATTGTTTGGCGATGGCGTCCATGAACGGCACGACGTCCCTGTTGTTGTACCAGATGAGACAGTCCCGCAACGTTTCCACGTCGTTGTCTCGCCACGCCTCCCGACTTCGTGTGTAGTCGTCGTCGGATATACCTTCGTTCTTCAGTCGACTGAAGAAGGTCTCTTTGGGAGGTAGAGCGGTGTCGTCGAGTCTCTCCAAGCTGTCCATGTATTCGTACGGGAAGTGTTCTTTCGTGACCTCGCAACCGTACGCTTTCAGGTACTTGTCATATGAGAATCCCGGGGCGATATAACGAGTCATGTCGAGGAATTTCAGGTCGTCCGTCGATAGACACATAAACGTGTTGCCGCGTTTGATCACGCGAAACGATCCGGCATCCTCCTCCTCGTCGTCGTCGTCGTCCTCTGTTTCTTTCTTTTTGGACAGGAAGTAGGGTACCAGGAACTGTTTGACGACGTTCAGATCGTACCTGCCCGAGTTGAATCCGATGACGGGCAACTGATAAAGCCAACCGTACAATTGACCCTTGAGTGTTTTGTAGGGATTGGTCGGTTGTCGCCGTGACTCATTGTCTCCCACCGTGGCGTGTCCCTCCTGTTCGTCCCACGTCACGATAGCCTCCGCGAGTTTTTGGAGGACGCCCTCGTATTCGTCTATGATGATGTCGTAGGCTGCTTCGCTCATAGACTGAAGGATGGTCATCATGTCGGATACCAACTTGTTGCTATCACCGTCCGTGATAAGACATTGAACCTGTTCGAATCCGGGTACGTTACTCGTCAGGGACACACTTAACGGTAGGTGACGAGCCACCCAATGGACCTTGGCGCTGTCCGATGGAAGGTAGTAGCGCAACCACTCGGGAACGCGAATGTTTTCGTCTTCCAACCGCTGGAAGACTGTCGGCGACGGACGGTAGACGCCGTCGGGATAGATCTTTCGCACGCCTCCCGTACACCCGCGCTCGTGTCTCTCTAGTTCTCTTGCGCGTTTCCATAGCGAGTCGCCACAATTCCTACAGCGATAAGAGTGACATTACATGTTCACGTCTTGTATGTAGGGGAAGTGTGTCTCGTGAAGATTGACGTACAACGTTTCGGGACAGTGATACAACGACCGACGTACGAGTTCGGCGGTCGCCTTTCCTCCTTCTTCTTCTTCCGGTTCGACGAGTGTGTAGACGCACACGTTGGTGTCAAAGGTGGTCTCGATGCGATAGAGATCGTCCATCGTCACCCCGCCAAACTCTTTCATGGCCACTCCGTCCTGGTCGTACTTCGCGTAGAGCACCCTCACATTGGGTTCCAGGTGACCTCGGTCGCACCCACGATGCAGAGGCAGGCACCGGAAGAGACACAGATTGTCGGTATACTTCTTGTTCTTGTTGGATGGTCTTTCCAATCCGATGACGGCTTTGTTCCTTTTGATGTACCTCAGAAGTGTGACGTCCACACTTCCTATCGGATGGTCTACGATGTGGTTGACGAAGAAGGTGACGTTCGTGACCACCTGGCATAGACATTGACTGTCTGGACGTTGATTGATTACCCACTGTAACACGTCTTTTTCTCGGATACGTTCCAGAATTGCATCAAAGTCTTCGGTGTTGGTGATCAGACATAGTTCATCGAGGTAACGACCAGAACAGTTGCAGGACGAATGATAATAACTGTATCGGTTAGTGATCTTGTTCCTCAACACGAAACCATAAATAAGGTTTATCTTAAACGCATGCATCTGTTCGCGAAACCTGATTTTCAGTGACGGTTCTAGAACAGAAGTGTCCGGTGTCGACACTCAGTAATTGTACCTGGATTGTACGGGTCCTCTGGACGTGTGAGTTCGGATGGTCGACCAGTGTTCTCGAACGACGTCACGGAGTTCTCTCGATAGAGTGTCGGCGAGGGGCAGTCGGGGCGGAGGATGTATGGGGTCGTCGTCGTCATCGTGACGTGGCAGCCCTACGCGTCTCGCTCGCTTGGGTGGTGGTGGGTCGGTGACCTCTACACGTCTGCTACGTACCGTCGTGATATGACGTAACAGGCTATCACGTCTCGTGAACTCCCATGCACACCTCTCGCAGCGGTGTGTATCGCTTTTCTGTGGCCTGCACGGTGTCCTCATGTGACGTACCAGTTCCTGTCGTCTCGTGAAGTCTCTTCCGTATGTCGGACAGGGGTGCTTAGTGCTTCTCGGTGGTTCGTCAGATGGCGCCACTCGCGACGGAGGTTTGCTGTAGGAGTGATCGTCGTCGTTGCCTCGCGGTGACTGGAATGTATGCGTCCGTTCGATGTGACGTTGTAAGTCGTCGTATGTATCGAGGACGTTTCCACAGTGGCGACATGGGTGTTGCTTCATCGTGTATCTACCTACAACTGTCAGATGGGAGCTACTTGCATGTTTCTATATAATATGGACAGTGAGGGGTGTGGCTTCGTATATTGTTATCAGCGTGTGAATAGAAGGGGTGTGGCTACAAATACCTTGTGTGTGTGTGTGTGTGTGTGTGTGTGTGTGTGTTTGCAGGTACATATATATCAGCGTGTGTGTGTGTGTTAGACCGCAAAGTCACTCGTCGATATGACAGAACAACATACACCAGAACCCAGGATTACATGTATCTTTATTATACTAACGTACAAGCAAATCGATCACTACTACTATACTATACTACTACTACTACTACTACTTACTACTACTACTACTGTGACATATAGAGACGCCTCTGACCCCAACTGACGTAGGGGCGCATTTCCTCTTTTATATGTCACCGGCTAGCTATGTTATATCAACGAGCTTTACAGTATGTTATGTAGCATAGGATCATGTTTGTTACGGATAATTTTGGATATGTACTCCACGTGTTCGTCGCGGATAATGTTACGCGCTACTTCATTGCATATCAGGCGTACAGACTCATTCACGGTATACGTTGAGGTGGTCGCCAGTACGACACCGGCTAAACGTTCGAACTCTATCTCCATTTTCCGTACTCCTGGGAACGGTCCTGTAGACACCCAAGGAAGAGAGGTAGACGTTCGTGACCAGATCAGATGACCGTGGGGGTCTAGGTCGAGCGTCGAAGTGTCGCTACGCAGGGCTGCGTTCTCCGCCGACGAGATGGTGACGTCATCGTCGTCGTCATCGCATGTCATCTCGAGAGGTGTGTCCGTTGTTATCGGTGACGTGACATCGTCACACGTCATATCCAGTGGTGGTGACGACGTGTGACGCTGCTGTTGTTCGTGCAGGTGGATCAGCAGAGCGCGACGTAACGGTATGTCGACACGTGATCGACGCGGTACCTTTTTCAGTGATGCCATCTGGAGGGGTACCATGGGCCACGGCGGGTTGCTATAGGCGTCCCGTATACGTTCTAGTCCACCGGGGGCAGCACCGGCGTCCTGTCAACAACAACAACAAACAATACCAACTTTACATAGTGTCAGTCTGTTTACTTATCGACACAATCTTCTTCTTTCAACAGTGATATACCACGCGTACGCAGGATGGCTTGCACACGTGTTATGGAGTCACGTGTCCACTCCGGCGCATCCGTCTGATACCTGTAATGGGATACTGACCACCTCACTCTGTCGTATATCAACTGACCGTTTATCCGGTACATGTCGTTTTGTTCACCTTCGAACGTGCGCCACAGTTGGCTGGACACGAAACGAACAACGGCGTCGACTGCTGTTGTATGAAGGAACTCCCAATTTCCATCACCATTTCCTCCGTCATCGGTCCCTCTCGTCTCCTCATGGTCCTGTCCCCGTCTTCCGGTTCAGTCACTATGGTTATACCTCGACTACGCAGGGTCTCTTTCACCCGTGGTATAGTGTCCATAGCCCATCCCGATGTGTACGATGCACACGCCATTTCGGTCACTGTCATACGGAGACCATTATAAATACGTGACCGATAACCATGTACAGCTCCTCCTGGATGCCTGCATAGCGACGACACAGTGAGTTAGCTGTGTAGCGCACGCAGGCGGCGGTTAGAGTAGACAGAAATAGTTCTTCGTCCATCATCTTCTCCGTATGCTTTTGAATGGCGTTCACCTTCGCTACCGCCTCCTGTAAATCACTACGCCTACGGTCCTCCTCCTCCTCTTTCACTTTCACATCAACAACATCAACATCATCATCGTCGCTAGACCACGTACAGTCCCCACACAACAGAACACTTGCCTCATCGTCGTCGTCGGTTATATCATCAGAGTAAGTCAGACGACGTTTTACACTTCGGGACCCTTCCCGGGATGGCGTCGCATCCTGTGTCGCTTTCAACCACGTGGGCACGTCCTCGTATACAACAAACGACGACGGTGGGGACATCTACAACAACACGACAAAGGAAAATTACGACTAACTTCCGGCAAACCTACAGTAGCGCCAAACGGCAACACCAGACACTACCTCCTTCACTATTCGTCAGGTGGCTGCACTGGACCGACAGGACTTACGGATTGATACTTTCAGACACTACCTCCTTCACTATTCGCCAGGTGGCTGCACTGGGACGACAGGACTTACGGATTGATAATTTCCAGGACCGTCACGTACCCTGATTTCGTTACTTTCCTGATTGTCACCCTACACTGTTGACCGCGTAGGATACTCAATGCCTGGTAGCGTTCGTCCTCGCTTTTCAATGACATATAGTCGGTTGCCGACAGTCCCCCTACGGCCCGCTGGACTACACGATCGAACCCTGTCACCCACAATTCGGTGCCCTTGCGGTCGGCTAACAGGATACCCATAGCGTATTTGTATTCCGGAGCCCCCTTCTGTCGCCCATGGACCGGACATGCACTGTGGTGTCCTTTCATTTCGACCAGGACTTTGCGGTTACAGCGACGACACGTTGGATAACATATATATTTAGTTGACAGAGCGCTTGTTACGACTGTGAGTGGACTCTCAAATGCATACAATCCGTCACTTACTTTCGCGAGTGCTGCCAGGTCGAGTTGCTCGGGGCTTGCGTTAAGGTGACTACGCGCCGCCAGCTTGTCGTGCAGGAGTCGGTGTGAGTGAAGGTCTTCGAACAGCGACGAATCAGAGAGAGAGAGAGAGTGTTTGTTCTGCTAGATGTACGGTAGGTCTTATATACACAATCACTCCCTCCAGGCATCGTCCACGTGACATGATATCATGCGTCCCTGGACTTCCCAGGTGCGTGACTTATCTATCTCGTACTCTAGCACTGTGTGACTGACTGTTGTTTTTTAATGCACGCCTTATGTAAGCCGTACAGAGCGCCAATTTAAACACTGTTGATTGTATTATTAAAGCACTGTCTTTTGAAGTCTCTCACCTGCATGAGAATAACGCCCAGTATATTTTTACCTGCTTCGTTACCCAATACCCTTCAGCACTAGGTACGTTTTCGATAAGACGCGCGTCACCTGTAGCAAGCAAACGTTGACGTAGTTTAGACGCACGAAACTTCACAGATACTATCGCGTACATTACGGATCGACGTTGTGCAAGCCACGTAGCAGCCCGGTCTGGCTTCCATTGAATGCGTTTACTCCGATATTTCGCCTGTATTCCACTGCGCGCAGTCTGAATCTTCCTCGCAGTGACGTCATCATCAAAATGCATTGATTTTTTGAATTGATATGCTGTCTCTGCACAAGCAAAGTCTTCGCCCCATATATGTATATCACACGGATAGAAATTCGATAGGTAGTGTCCGGCACCTCTGAATCGTATGTCCAAGCTACCACTGACCGCCATATGTTCCATAATTAGCTCTGACTGTGCGCGCCTACAAACATACAGCAGAGTTTTTATTGTGTAACCGTTCTCGCCTGCATAGTCAGCGTTCTGATAAGGTACATTCCACATGCATTGTCGTATTGTTGATAGCTGTCCTTTGGACATCACGCGCTTATCACCAGCTGTTTCCTATGTCATATGACTGTTATAGGTTTGTACTTTACAACTTCCCATACACCGAAACTTTCCACAGAGTGTGTTTGCAAACTTTCCTCATTGCCAGCTGGTTCCTATGTCGTATGACTGATATGGTTTTACACTTTAGAAAATTTCCATACAGTGTGTCTGCATATCGTAAAACTTTCCACGTTGCCAGGTGGTTCCTATCATGTCATATGACTGTTATGGGTTTGTACTTTAACACTATTCATACAGTGAAATTTTCCACACAGTGTGTCTGCATATCATTTACCCTATATATATATATCTATCGTTTCTTACATTCACATTATTCCATTCACAAACAACAATGACGTCTTTTCTGATACCCTGGGACGAACTTCGGGCGCAATGGCGACTTCAAGATGCGTGCAGTGCACACATATAAGTACTTTCTTTCATTACAGTATATAGCTATATAACTTTCTCTCTTTGCTTTGATTCATTCGATAGATATCATATGAATATTTACAGTGTTCTTCACGCAAACTACCTGTGACGTGTGTATCTAACATCTACTTCTGATACGTCGTTACCTCTTCTTCTTCTGCCCATCTCATTAGCCTTCCTTACGTTTATTTATACTCACTTCATTCGTTATGTGTAACAGTTGTCTATATTTACTTTTTAGTTCTGACGATGACTCTGACGATGACTCTGATAGTGTCAGCTACACTGTCTCGGAATGCACGTAAGTTTTCAACGATTATATACCTACTTTTACTAATACTACTATCACTATTTTATGACATACTTACCACGATTCTCATTCTCTGCAATGTGCATATACACGTTGCAGTCCTTCCTTATCTGTTGACCTAGCCTGCCCTCTTCTCGTGTCGGCTAGCTACGTGGTGTCTGGTTACATCGCTCCGGTTGCAACAGCAGACAACTACATCTTGTGCCATAGTCCATTCTTATCTCTCCCGTGTGTTGACCTACCATGCCCTCTTCTCGTGTCGGCTACCTACGTGGTGTCTGGTTACATCGCTGGTCTATTCCATACAACTGTACCTCGAATGTTTTCAATATTGTTGTATATGTTTTAGAGAAGAAGAGTTACAAATCGAACATGATATACTCTTCACCTTAGTCATGAGAGAACTACTCAAAACAAGACCCCGATTCGAACAAGCTAGCCCGTTGTATGATCCGCCTTCCCCACCCCCGATCGACACAGGGGATAAAGAGAGTTGGGCGGAGGACGACCCCTATGACGATGAGGGTTTTATGGATTTCCTTAAATAAATATTTTTCACAACTTAACATATGTTGTTTGTTGATTATTATATTAGGTTTAATTCTTTCATACACATACATACATACATATCACATTATCAATACATTCAGTATACTTCTTTATCTCTAATGACCCACCTTTTAAAACTTCCTCTTTGTTCTTTCGTTTCTATTCTTATACACGATGGGACTTCAATGGATACTCACTCCGCTCTCTTCCGCCAGGGGGTCCCCTACATCCGGTCACGTGACTACTCACACATACATACACGTATAGATACCCGACAAAAGGCCCCGCCATCTTAGATTTGGACCATGGGGGTGCGTTTCCACCGCAGGATGGTATGTCAAAAAAGCGTCTATACTACTATCGTAGCTAGTTTGCTGTAAATAACAAAGCAGATGTAAGTTTGTACCAGAGCTTTATATTAAACCAAACATTAAATCATATAATACAATATGTACACGAAGTGCCTCAGCCTATATAATTCTAATAAATAAGTTACAGCAAAGGTGAGGGGGACCAACCACACACAGTTGGTGGAACCCGCCCGTAAATTGCCAAAACTAAAACCCTGTGCGGAAGGGGAAAGCGTCAAAGCGACCCAAAAACCCCTTCGCTACATCATGTAGGGAGATGAATACAAGAAATCTCACTGCTTCCCGCCCGTGAGGTCAGTTGGAATTGTCCAATGTCCAACCTCATAATTACAAACATTCTATACAAATATTCAACATGCATATACAATGTAACACGGAAAAACGCCAAATTATCAAACATATAATTCTACCTAACCTGCAATTGTAAACATGTTAAATTGACCAGACATACTAGCGGTCAGATGTAGCAAACAAATCCCACTAGAAATTAATCACCTAGGTGCAGATGGGGTAGGCGGGTGGGAACAACATATCTGGATGCAATGTAATCGCAAATTATAGCAGGATATAATAATCTCTCTCTCAAATCAGACCAAACGAACAATATGTAAGAAGCAATTAGATGTCATTTTTTGATCGGAGTCAGCAGTTATTTAGGGTGGGTCCATAAGTTTTACCCCAAATATATTTTTCTCCAGGGGATGTGGTACAGGCCGGATAAATTAAGTGCCAGATATTTGGTGGTGCTTCAAATAATATTTCATTTTTGATTGGAGTTAGCAAATTGTTTGGGTGGGTCCATCATTTGTTACCCCTCATTTGACCAAAATATACAGTTTTACCACTTTTACATTTTGCATGGGATTACATATATATGGGGCATACCGATCGAATAAAAGTACCACCTTGATTTTGCTGCTTCCTTGAACTTGATTTCAATTAGAATTAGCAAATATTTTGGGTGGGTCCATATTTTTTTATCTCTCCCTACTGAACCCTTGGCCCTATGCCGCTTCATTACATTTTCTCATGACATATGTTACAGACCGAACAAATGTACCATATTTTTGTTGTTTCAAGTAACGCCGTTATTTCATTTTGTTATTGGCATAAGCGCATCCTTAGGTGGGCAAATATTTGCATGACAACAATGATAAATAGGTGATCGTTGACATCACGCATTCCATCCATGTCCCACTAAAGAATCGCTCACTCGCTCTCTATACATGTTCAACGCCGCAATCCAAAACCAAGCAGGCAAGAAAGATTTCAATGCTGAAAACTAGATTGATCATCTTCTCTCGGTTACACATCTTGCAGTAAAGTACCTTTACCTGTGTGCATTTTTCAGACAAGAAACTCCTCCGTAGCCTCCCTCCTTCCCATCTCCTTTCTACAACCAACGTTTGATGTGTCTGCAGACACTGTTGTTATACCTCACATCATGAAGCACTTAGTTCACTCTAACAGTATTGATATTGTCTGGGACATGTACCTCCACAGCAGCATCAAATAATCCACAAGAAAGTAGCGTGGTAACGATCGAGACTCGGAGGAAGGCAGCTTGGGACAACAGGTGCTTCTATTGATATACTTCCATCGCGATGTTACCAAGAAACATGAGCAACTTGCATTTCTCTCCACCAAATCTCCACTACGCAGGTTGGAAGGAAGCGTTTGCCACGTCAGACACTCAGTGATCGTCAGTTGGTGCAACTACGATATGCTACAGTGTGACCTCGGGGAAGCTGACTACTGGTCAATGTGCAGAATGTTTTGGAAAGGGGACCGTCACCATATTTGATACGCACTGTGGACCAGGGTTACCTTGTGCTTCCGATAATTAACATGTATGAGCTAGTCAAATTTGTCTTCAGCTGCAATCATTGGGATAGTCTTTGGGACAGGCAATAACTTTATTCGTCATAATGGTAACGGCATCTGACATGCACTGTGAACATACTAGTCGACGTACTTGTCAGTTTTAACGATTTAGCCGAGATGCAATACGACGTCTGCATTCCTCGGCAATGGTGGGGAGACAGCATGAGAATGCATACCATGAAGTGACCACAGCATTACTTTACACGATACTGAATCCATACATCCATTTGGATCTGGATTCGCGATAGTCAACTCCCGGAACGTTTCACTGTTGTACTAGAGTAGCAATCTGAACTACTCTATCGAGGCAATGAATTTGAAAATTATTCTGCCAAAGGAATAATGCCAAGAAGATATTCAACCAACCCAGCATGCTCTGTGTCAGCATTCAAAGCGCATTGAATACCAATTTTTTTTCTGGTAGACCGGTGCACTGGTCCAATAGCAGACACCACAATAGCAGATGGCTGGGGCTGGACATATATCATGACGTGAAGAGTGTGACATGACACCATGTGGGTAGATTGGATAATGACGCAAGTGCTATAAAAGTCTCTTTATACATTATTGTTTTGCATTTGATTCAATGCACGTTTTATAATATGTGTACGCGCCTATCAACGGGCTGGGATAGAAATGCTAGTAATAATAATAATAATAAAAGACATAATTTCTTATTAATTTATGACACCAATCTGTATTATATGTCAAACAAAAGAAACGGCGAATATCTACAAATTATATGTATATGTTTTCCAAGGATATGTAAATGCACAATGTACTTAAACACAAGTACAAGTACTTTCAATGTTGCCAAGTACAAGTACTCGTCTAAAATATAGGCAAGTACAAGTACTTTATGAAAAAACTCAAGTATAAGTACAAAATACTCTGAAAATGTTAGTCACGTACAGTCAAGTACATTGAATGCTACATTTCAACATATCTGCGGTTGTGAACAAATTGCAATTGAATACTATTCAGTTATTATCTTAAGCCTTGGTAATTATGTCTACCACAACAGTCCACAATACAAGTGAACTGGTGGTTTCCGAACATCTGAAGCCAGTATAGCTCATAAACAGATCAGTTTGTGTTAATTTATCCCATGTAACTGACTCATGGCTTCAAATCTCTTACATGCCTGTAAGTGCCTGTGCTTCTCCTCCCTTTATGTATATAAACCGATCAACATGGAGTCATGCACCATCAATTATGTTTCATGTTATGAAGCTTTGTGCAAAATAAGAATAAATATACAGTAATTTTCCCTGTAGCCATTTTTTTCAATCCTTCAGAGCCAAATACTTAACGAAAACGTAAAAAGCACTTGGGAAAGTACTTGCCAAGTCAAAGTACTTTGATGGTCAAATACAAGTATTGCACTCAGCAAAATGACAAGTACAAAAACAAGTACAGTACTTGCTGTGCTTAAGTACACAAATACTCGAAAATTTGAACCCCTCCCTGACATTGTTTTCGTCAGTTAGACTAATCGTTTCCAAGTAATATATGTACATATACATAGGCGGATGAAGGGGGGGCTGGGGGCACGTGCCCCCCTAGACCTTTGTAATTTTGCGTGCCCGTAGACCTTTTTGAATGGGCCGACGTGACCGTGCCCCTGCCCGTGCTCCTGCCCGCGGCTGACTAGTCTAGTCAGCCGCGAGCTAGCGGAGAAGCTGAAGAAGAGCTTAAAATACGACGGCGAAAAATGTTCAACTGTTCAATGAAATATGGCGAAATCCAATAAAACGGCATATATCGGCTCAAGGGAGATAAAGTATGGACCTACCATAGCAATTGCTGACTGCGATCACAAAGTCAAAGCTAATAGCATGTGGAATCAGAGAAGCACTGTTCGTGATGTAAGTCAGTCTGTACTCATATCCAATGGGGAAATGTGGTAAAGCGGCCGATATTTTAATTGAAAAATCATCGATCCACCCAAGAAATATTCTGATTCCGTTCAAAAAACCTAAAACTAATAACGAAAGGATGCAGAGAAAAACATTTGGTGAAGTTAAACTGATTGTATCCGTATCCAGTGGAGAAATGTGGTAAAACGGCAGATTTTGGTTGATAATGGGTGGAAAATAATGGATCCACCCAAACAATGTTCTGTCTCCGACCAAAAAGTTAAAATTAATAACATATGGAAGCAGAGAAAAAAGTTCGGTGACGTTACCGGGGAATTACCCGGACTGTATCCATATAAAATGGAGAAATATAGTAAAACGGTAGACTTTGTTTGCTAGGGGGTAGCAAATAATGGATCCACCCAAAATAATCGCTGAGTCTGATCAAAAAATTTGTATCTATACTAACCTAAGGAAGTTGTGGAAAAGTTTCCCCACATCCCAAAAATGTGTCGCTAATGTACCTCACTATATTGGTCGCTGGTCGTGAACGTCGCTGCAGGTTTACACCCAACAACCACTCGTATGTAAGAGGTGTATGGAGTCGAAGTGTGTCCGCAGCAGGGCATGTTTCTTCGTTTCTTCTTATTTTCCTTATTATTATTAATAAGAATAATGTATCATTCATCGCTTTATTATTGTTCCAGTAAACGACCACGACGACTTCGAGATGTGGACTACAAGCTCTATAACGTATGCAGCACGGCGACAGGAAATTGAATTGAGGTAGGGTTGTTCGCGAACTTCGACTGAAGGAGACGAGGCGTCAGATACCGTTCGAGTTGACGAAGCGGCAAGATCAACTTTATTAAGCGAAATTCGACTTTTTATATTAAGTCATGCGAGATTGAATTATCTGGAGTGCACTGGATATGAATGATTTAAGTCATGGGCAAATAGACATAAATGCAACGTTCGTACGTGTTTTTGTTTAGATAGTTGACATGTTTTCTTGACCTTCCTTTCTTCTATTTCGCTGATGATGCAGCTCGCGGGTCGCCGTAAGTCGATATTTTTCGGATTTCGGTCCTACTTCGGATCTCTGTGTTTTTATCGCTTTCTTGGACGATTCGACTGTTTGAAATTAGTTCTATGACTGTTTCTTCTTCTCTCGCGGACAATCCAGGTATCTTCGTCGCCAAAAATGACAAGGCCAATTCACATTGGGAGGCTATGGAAGCTAGACGACCCAAACTGCATCTCACAATGTTCTATAAGATCTGTAACAACCTTGTCGATATTCCACCTGAACTGTATCTCACTCCAGCTTTAGGCAGAACTCAATTAAATCATTCTCGCTATTTCCTACAACTTTCTACGAAAACCAATACTTTTAAATACAGTTTCTTTCCCCGTACCATTCCTATCTGGAACTCCCTCCCATCCAGTCTCCCGCCTTGGTACCTTCAAGAGGGAGCTCGCCTCTCACACATTTTGAATTATATAGGGGGGCAACCAAAGCAGGGTAGTTGATGGGCTAGAGCTATGTTGATCCGTGGATATCCTCGGCCTCGGGGGCCGCTATGGTTGCCGAAATTGGTCTGGTCAGGATACCTGAGGCTGAACACTGGTTGCCCCTCCTCTCGCTTTCTGTTTCCTTTTATTTCTTCCTGTGTCACGCGCCCGTCAACCTCGTATAATTGTCCAAAAAAGAATGAATATTGAAGCCAGTATATATATGCAACGTATCAATCGAGATCAAGATCAAGAAGACATCAAACACGCTAACGTGCGCCATGTGCTGACCCTTGTTCCCGGATGTTACGGGAGCATACCATGTTTTTGTTATTGACCAGAGAGAGGGATTATACATTAGTCTCTGCTATACAGTGTATTATCAAGACTACATTCGATAAAACTATGTATAGGGAACCGAAGTGATGACGTCACGCCGCTTAGCAACCGGCTCAGCTGGTTCCAAGAAATGTTTTCAGCCGTATCTGTTAACATGGTGTTATGCTTTGTTTTACACTGTGATCAATATTCTGAGAGTCATACGTGTAGTTCTTTATGGTTATTCATAACTTGAAAGTGAGAAGCAAACATGGGTGAAAAAAACTATTTTTAATATTCTGGAACGAGAAAATAATTGTGTAACTGAAGTTATTTTATCGCATTGACAATATCGGTCGCGATGCAACACAGTTCTTTATTGTGCATCATGCTATTTTCACCGCACAATGACGAAATTGCCAATATCGAAGATTACGGGAACCAGGCGACAATCAAATAGATATATTAATATTCTTAATACGTCTTTGGAGTAATCATGTTAATTAGTATTTTGCGTTCAGGTGATTCCTCTTGCCCGATGATTCGGTCAAAATGAATTATTCTCTTTTGTATTGTATATCACGAAGCACCTACAAAGGATATTAAAAAAAAATTATGGTGGAATTTATTGCCAAATGATGGTCGTTTTGTGTGATACCAAAAGTATTTCAATTTGATTCAAAAGCTGAGAGCTACAGCTCACTGCGTTTACGTGGTGCCTCTTGCCTGGCCGTCCTTTATTCCATGCATGTACGCACGCACGCACACGCACGCACACGTATACACACTCATACACACATACACACTGATAGCGTTGTATATCAAATCAAACAAAATACTTTTATCCATTTATTGGCAAAAATCATAGACATATATATCCATATTCTAATGATGACAGTATTGACTTTGTGATTTTCCACGCTTTCATATCACACTATCACGTGTGTAATTCGATCTAAATACCTGCAATTTGGGGTGTAATGAGACGACGTTATCGCTAATTTCCACTTGAGCAAGGTTTCGAAATAACATCGTAGTGCTTCAAAATGAGCACCTTACTGATGTCTTTAAAATGTATCCAAATAAGTTACGAAGTTATGATGCACAATTCATAGTCATCAACCTTTACAGATCAGAACACAGATATATACGCTTAGTCATATTACTTCTGACACTACTTACAAATAGGTGCAATAAATGAGACGTGTAAATGGTAAATGTATATATATATATATATATATATATATAATACCGTTCAATCTCGTAGGACTATTCCTTACTGAGTACAAATGAACACTAATCTCAGCGTACGAAAATAAGAAGAACTGCTAAGACATTATGATCGTTGTGATAATGTTGCTTGCATAAAATAAATAAATAAACGTCGTTTTTCAACAACAACAACGCTGCAACAATATCGCGAGTGTTAGTCTTTCAATCATTTACGCTTAGTCATATTACCGCTGACACTACTTACAAATATGTGCTATAAATGAGACGTGTACATGGTGCGCGCATAAAATAAATAAATAAAAGTTGTTTTCAACAACAACCGCGCAGCCACATTAGTTAGCAGTAATATATAGTTATATATAATATATATATATATATATATATAATACCGTTCAATCTCGAAGGACTATTCCTGACTGAGTGCAAATGAACACTAATCTCAGCGTACGAAAATAAGAACTGCTGAGACATTATGATCGTTGTGATAATATTGCTTGCATACAATAAAGAAATAAACGTTGTTTTCAACAACAACAACGCTGCAACAATATCGCGAGTTTTAGTCCTTCAATCATTTACAAATCTACACAAATGGCTATCAAACCTTACTTCCGACGTATGTACGTATGAGATATATGACAATGTTGCGTGTTTAAAATAAATAAATAAATGTTGTTGTTGTCGATTGTCATAAATATACCTTCTGTAACCTAATATATAGTTATATATATATACATATATATATATATATGTATATATATATATATATATATATATATATATATATATATATAATATCGTTCAATCTCGTAGGACTATTCCTTAATGAGTGCAAATAAACATTAGTCTCTGTTATCGATTGTTATAAATATACCTTCTATAACCTAATAATCAATGCAATATATACATCATCATACTCAGTGTTATTCATCGGTTTTCTTGTAAATACATCTCCTTTATGCTATGCCACTGCTTAGTCATATTACCCGCTGAGACTACTTACAAATATGTGCTATAAATGAGACGTGTGTGTATATATATATATATATATATATATAATACCGTTCAATCTCGTAGGACTATTCCTTACTGAGTGCAAATGAACACTAATCGCAGCGTACGAAAATAAGAAGAACTGCTAAGACATTATGATCGTTGTGATAATGTTGCTTGCATAAAATAAATAAATAAACGTCGTTTTTCAACAACAACAACGCTGCAACAATATCGCGAGTGTTAGTCTTTCAATCATTTACGCTTAGTCATATTACCGCTGACACTACTTACAAATATGTGCTAGAAATGAGAATGTAAATGGTGCGTGCATAAAATAAATAAATAAAAGTTGTTTTCAACAACAACCGCGCAGCCACATTAGTTAGCAGTAATATATAGTAATATAAATAATATATATATATATATATATATATTATATATATATATATATGTAATACCGTTCAATCTCGTAGGACTATTCCTTACTGAGTGCAAATGAACACTAATCTCAGCGTACAAAAATAAGAAGAACTGCTGAGACATTATGATCGTTGTGATAATGTTGCTTGCATAAAATAAATAAATAAACGTTGTTTTCAACAACAACAACGCTGCAACAATATCGTGAGTGTTAGTCTTTCAATCATTTACAAATCTGCACAAATGGATTGTTCATACAATGTATTTTATAATATCTCGTACACGCTTCCTCACATAATGCTATCAAACCTTACTTTCGACGTATGCAAGTATGTGGGATCGCTGAGATATATAATAATGTTGCGTGTTTAAAATAAATAAATATTTTTTTCAGCAACAATAATACCGCAACAAGATTACGTATTTTAGTGTTTCACACACGCGCGCACTTGCCTCTTGCCCGGCCGTCCTTTATTCCATGCACGTTCGCACGCACGGAAGCACGCACGCACGCACACGCATACACACACACTCACACTTACACTTACACACACACTCTCACACACACACGCACACGCGCGCGCGCACACGCACACGCACACGCACATCGACATTTACATACGTACCCGTTCACGCAAACGCCGCGCAAACAAACAAAGCATGCACATATACACTCACGCAAGCGCGCGTGTATGCGTGCGTGCATATACATAAGTCTAAAACGTGTTTTATGTAAGTCATTCAATTAACCAACCCATTAAATAATAAGTAGTTTCTTTGCTATGTTCCTGAAGTGGTTCTAGAGCTAGACGTGAAGACTTGACTCATAGACCAAGCTGTCCCTGTCTTGGTCGTCCGAGAGATCAGCGCCGACCACGCCAAGCAGCCAGGCAGTCGGGGTACACGAAACCTGCAACAAAAAGACGGTATCAATAAACAATAATAATGTGGTTTTATATAGCGTATACGCGTGTCCTGATCGCGGTAGTCATGTCACCTTCACCCGTTGTGAGAGCAACTGTTCTCCTTGTAGCTAATGCAACGTCTGTATGTTTTTGTGAGTCCACCATAGGTTTTCCCATTTCAGTGTGTGGGATGTTTTACTTCCCTGGTATGAAGGACATTGGGTAGAGAGATCAACAGTTTTGTGTGACTCGTCCGGAAGACTTACGCAAAGCGGAAAGAACACAATTGTGGAAATTTTGAATTGAACGGCGGCAGGGGGACTCAAATTAATCCTGGCCCCCTCGACCAGCAGCCCGGCTAATGGCAACGCTAAGTTACCCTCTATCTACGTACAATACAATATGATACAATAACCTTTATTTGTTCACAAATGGAAATTCATGTGGTAAAAATTCACACTTTAACTCAAAAATATTAGTACATTTAAAGCTGTTATACAGTGATTCACACAAGTTCGCAAGTAAGTTGGTCTAATGATCGCAACCATTGCATTCGTCCATTAGACTATCAATTGAGATTGGCTAGCATTAAAGGATAACTAGTACAAAGTTGATTCGACAATTGTGACAAGATTATTCCATTGGTTCACGAGACTATGTTGATTAAAACAAACATTAGGTACTACAATAGTTTTAGGAGGGCCATGCTAGCTGGTGTAAGTATACCTGTAAATGGTTCTGCTGAAAAGTAGAGGGATTATATTTGATGATCTGAAATACGTAGGGCCTACCTTGTTGTCGATTTTCGTCTTCCTCTGTCGGGTGACGAAGCCGCCCAAGTCGTGGATGATCTGGTAGGTCGGAAAGCTCATGTGGATGCGACCATCTAAAGGCAACGGAGTTACATTACAAATACTAATAATTTATACTACTTTCAACTACATTTAGAGCAACAAACCAAGGGTAGAAATTATCATCATTGGAGTATTTTGATCTTATTTTTAGAGATTGGCTAACCGCTCACTTTGTCCACAAAAAAGTAAATGACCCTTAAAATTTACTTTGTTTTTAATAGATCCCCAATTGGTAGATCGGAGGTCAATGGTCCAAGATTGCGAATGAAGATAGAAACAGCGAAGTGAACTCGGCACCTTGGATGAGATTCGACTAATATAATAAAACACGGTGGGCATGTTTATTGCTGTCATTAGATGTATGGCCAATTTTGTTGCCATAATTACAACTCCATCTAAACGACAACAATTGTTATTATTGGCTTAAAGAGAGTCCGCGGCATTGTGGCATCCAGGAATCCAGTGTTTCATTGCCAGTAAATTAGCTTTATGCAAAACGACGCGACCTCATAATGGTGTTAGACTTCTTATGTTAGATTTCTTATATTGTGTTGATGAGAGGTAATTTAAAGAAGCCATATCGTATCTTCTGATAAAAACCTGTTATATTGAATGAACTATATCTATTCTAATATATTGACAGCATAAATATGTCCGATGAAACACACACAAAATATATTTTCGCCTTTATATGTTTCATTTCAATGTTTCGGGGCGAATACCGTGTTTACCTTTCATGTGGGGAAACGATCTTTTAGGGTGATAATGATATGCCCACCATTTTTACATATACAGTTATAGACCCCTTTTCGGGAGACACCCACTGGACTGCTGTCGTAGCTAGACTCTAAACATTGCAGTCTCGGCGCCTCAAGCCAATATAGGGAGTGTCTGCCATATCGGGATAGGGAAGGAGCAGAGTTCGGGGTATTGGAGACACTGAGTTCGGGGCTCTTGCAGACACTCTCTAGAATGGCGTGAAGCGCCGAGCAGGCAATGTTTAGGGTTTAGCAACGACAGCAGTCCCGTTGGTGTCCATATCTCGATTGTCTTCCTTGTCCCGCCATACGCTCAGTTCGAATGTCCAACAATCGGACAGAGCGCTTGGGGCGATCGTGATAGGGAAGGGAGTCGAGTTCGGGGCGTTTACAAACACTCTCTGTTCTCACAAGCAGCTCTGCGAACGTAAGTTACGAACCTTCGCTGCAGTTCACGAGCTGGTTGAGAATCATGAGAGTATTCCCAGGGAACACGTAGTTCGGGATCTCGCCCGTGTTCACCAGCCCGACGACGATGGACCCTTGGACAAAAACAGAGTCGCATATCTTAGACAAAACATCAAGGAAAAGTGTTGGAAAAACAGATGCGTGGATGGTTTTATTATACAGTAAAACACATGGCTCTGTTATTTAATTCGATTTTATTTAATTTTATTCGATATCAACTTGAGAAAAAAATTGACTCGTTTGCAGAACTGTCAACATCCAAGGCTCAAAGTGTAAAGTGTTACGTGACAAGCTCTGAACGAATCTCAACGCGTAACGTATATAATCCATAAATATCAATGTCCGTCCGTCCGTCCGCGGCATTTCAAAATCCTGTCAACACAGCGAAGCGACAACGCAGCCGAACCCTACGTCGACGCGTATGTACTAAGGTTCGGTTTTCGTACGTTAGTTTTGTAATAGGGTTGGGCACCGGCGGGCTGCTTTATCTACGTGACACTGACAGTGAGACTGGGATATTGCAACACGGAGTTTATTAGTATTTATAACGTCCTAATTGTAAACAAAATCATATAAAATGTGTTATTATGGCGACCTCTCATATTATACAAATTTAAACCTGTACGTCGTGAACCCGGAAGTGAAACAACGATATGTCCCCGGGTGCCACCTACCGGTGTGGATTCCAACGTGCACACTAATCTGCGCAACACCGTTCACGTCCGGTCGGATACTGTTGACGTCGTCAAGCAGCTCAAGAGCGAAGCGCGCCATCTTCTGGGCATCTGCTTGCGGATCGGTTGCCTCCATGCCTGGCGACAGAAATAAATAAATGAGACGTTGGCAAAATGTGGGTGATGGGGGTAGGTACTAATCACTGGTGAGATCGAGGTGGGTAATTGGCCTCACAAAAAGGCAAACATTCCGAGGGAACGAGAAAACTGAAGAAACACATTGAAGTAACGTCAATCTAGTAGAATGTATTATCTTAGCGGTACGCACGAATGACATACCACGAAGAGAGCGGCCATCATGTTTCCTTTTCTAGACTTCTGTGTCTGTTGATTGTAAATGGATTCGTTGGCAGCCACGAAGTCAAATCGGAAGTAATTAAATGGCAGCAAATCCGTCCGTGGTTTAGAGTGGCTAACCTCTACGACCCCGGGAAGAACCCGTTTTTTGTATGTACATATCATATGACCTGTTGCCACGCAACAATGTCCTTCCAGTCATCAAAATGGGTGCTGAACATGTGCAGCGTACGAACATTCCGTTAGCCATTCTGGCCCCAAATCTTTTTCTTTGGGAAAAAACATAAGGCACATTGCTCCTAAAAGCGAGAACTGCATCCAGAAAAGGTTGATTCAGCATGTGTAATGCCGCCCTTTTAACACAGGGCTCATGATGTAGGCGTTTTTGCTTTTGTTACGGCAAAGCCTCACGGAAGTCACGGGCATAATTGTGATGGTGACATAATGGTGACCAGAGATAAAAATGGCGGGTAAGTTAAGTACTAATGGACTTCCCCGAGATAACGAATGGCAGGTAGGTGTCAAATTTAGAAGAAAATGGTCTTACCCGAGATAACGAATGGCGGGTAGGTGTCCGGTTCAGGAGTGAACATTCCGAAGCGCTCAACTAGCGTGTTGAAGATCAATAGCACTTCCCGGGTGATGGAAGCAATCTACAATCGACAGAATAATTATATTACAGTTTGATGCCTTGATCCAAAGGTCATCCATAAGTTGCAATGGTATTTTTTTTTCCCAAACATTACCACGGCTACGTTATTAATCTCCGTTGTTCCCGCAAAGTCACTCGTTAGCAAACCTCGACCCAGAAGTTGTGGGCGTCAGGAAAGTAATTCGGTCTCGCTAATGCAACTTTACAGTTCCACCAACGACATACTGTGCGACTTCTCTCAGTTACTGATGTGCATGTGGTCTTTTCAAGTAGGTATTCTGCGTCTGTTTGTATTTCTTTATCTCATTATGACTTACCTGGGATAATACGACTTTTTGGGGAAGCCAGGAGGCATCCTTACACAATCGTCCGTCCAGCGAAGCTAATTCTTGATTTCCACAGCTTCTATGAGTGCCATAAACTCGACGATGACACCAGCGTGGTGTTACTGTCTCCCAGTGAGTGCGGGAAATAAGTAACTATGTAAATAAATAAGTAATCACCTCTAGGACGGTCGTGTCGTCGACGGCCGGTAGACCCGTGATGTGAGCAGTCAGCACTGTGACGTTGTGGTGATGTTTCGGCGGAATCGCCTCCTTGCGTGACAGCTGTTGTCTGGTGTCCAACGGCAGATGACCAAACCGTAACTCTTTCATGAAGTCATCCAACCGTTTCTTCTCCGTAACCCTTCAAAATGCAGCGACGCGTTAACCATGAAAGAAAGATAAACGTAACGTGAACTGGAGCATCGTAGAGTGAACGAACTTGCCCAAGATTGAAACAGCAGCACAAGATTCGAGTCCAGGTTCTCTCATTTGAGAGTTCGATGCTCTAGTACTGTGACTGCATCCCATGTAGTAGGGTATTTCAGTAATTCTTAACCCCTGGGTAGAGACCGAAAACTTGGTCTCCAAGTAATTTTAAGTGAGTCACCATGCATTGTCCTAACTTTCTTTTATGTCCTGCTTGCCCGTATGCTGAATGCACGCAAGACAAATAATCAATATTACGAAATGTTGCATGAATGTGGAATGCGGAGTGGTGGCGTTTCAAAAACTCACGAGACATTCGGAATAAACTGTTCGTCTCACATATGGCTGTTATGGGTAAGGAAGCCAAATTATGTTTGACGCCGCCGAGCATGGGCGAAAATTTGTACTTTTTTGATGCACTCCATGTTGAAACCTTCAAAGAACACTTTCAAAGAAAATATCGCTTTTTAAATCAGCTTGTCTCGCTAACACATACTGCTCGAGAAACTTTGACAGTTCCACCAAATATATACTGTGCGACTTCTTCCCGTTACTGATGTGGATGTCTTCGTCTCAAGTACGTCTTCTGCAGTTCTTTGTATTTCTTTCTATCACTGTGACTTAGCTGACAAAATGCGACTTGTTTGAGATACATTCTCACACAGTAGCCCTTCAAGCGAAGCTGATTCTGGATTCCCATAGCTTCAATGAGTATTATCGACTCGTTGAGGACGCTGGCGTGGAGCTACTAGAGAGTGTCTGCAAGCGTTCCGTTCTTGACTCCCCTATCCCGATCGGGCCACGCGCTCAGTTCCATTGTCTAACATTCGAACTGGATGCGTAGCGTGATCGGGGTAGGGGAGGGGGTCGAGATTGGGACGCTTGCAGACACTCTACTGTCTCCCACGGCGTCCGGAGCATCTTACGAAGGCAGCGTTGAAGAAAACTGTGAGTATTTAAAACGGCCCCACGGACATCATTTTGTTTATAGGATTATTGATCTCCGTGATATCACCAGTATGTGCTGCTAGACCGTATGTTCCTTCCGCGTAGTATATACTTTTCAAGGGAAACAACAACACTTGTACGGGCTTAATCGTCTAAAAGAGTTAATACAGTATAACCATTTGTAACTGCAGTTAACAATATCACGCCGGTGGTAAAAGCATACAGTTCCCTACGGCTGACTTATTGAGACACGCCCCCTGATGCTTGACCAATAGGCGCTTAGACCTTCGTTGGCCATGACATTGCGATGACGTGTCGAATGTCCCTGTTTCCTCAACGAATATTTGAATATGCACCTCATATGTTGGTTTCTATATACCTATTCCCTTCACTTCACAGTTACACTTGTAACAACGGTTATAATGCGATACAGTGCCTTGTATAAACGTCATATTTCTAGAAGTTTCAGCGCCAAAACACATTCAGGGACGCAAACTAGAGTATTATTATCAGTTTGGCGACTGGCGATTTGGATGAGTAGGCATTGGTGAAGTCAGGCTTTCTATCACAAATGGCGCTCGCTGTCCGTACAATTTAAAGTATGTGTCTTCAGCAAGGTTATTCTACTAAACTGGTAGCATAACATTAACATTAACTCTTTAGATGTATATGCCAAAAAAATGCCTTTGGTTACCCTTTAAGCATGTAGTAAGCAGCTCACCGGTTGGCCAGCATGACGCAGCTCTGTTGGTACTCCTGTAGTAGTTCGTTTACTTCCCGTCCAATGACGCCACAGAGCACGAGTACGGTCAAGAGGACGACGCCGATGGCCGTCAGCCGCATCGTGTCGTAGTCGCTTGAGCTGCTCATGCGCTCAATGATCGTCTGACGCACGTCGAGCGTCATCAGAAAGACGGCGTCGATGTAGATGGTCATGTTGTCGAACCACCAGAGGGCGCGCTCGACATTCGGCAGGAACTGCGAATGTCATGACACGGGACGCGTTTTTGAATATGTTTTAAAACGAATTTGTCAGACAACTGGAAAGGTCGGCCTATCTTACCTCAAGTTCTTACGTCAAGAACGGTCAATAGCTGCCCATGATTGCGCATTGAGACCGTTTCAAGGTTTAGTTTTCTGTAGTTGGTTTCCAATAATAACAACAAGTATTGGATACCACACTTTATAAGGTCATACTTTTAACAGTACCATAGACCTTTAATTAATGCGCGAAGACTATTCGCACACAAATATCCACCAATGTCTATAGCCAGGTACTCATTCATACAGATAAGTGAACTGGAGCAACGTGGAGTGAACGAACTTGCCTAACTTTCCAAACTGCAACAAACGATTCAAACTAGAATCCCTTGATTGAAATTCCGGAGCTCTAGCCTCTACCCCGCCGCGTCCCAATACACACGTACCTGTTTCCCGTCCTCAATCACATCCATCTTGATGATCTCCTTCCGCATGGTCCTGATGATGGTCGCCAGTTTCTTCTCGTTCGTCACATAGATGAGATATTTCTCCCGCAGCAGTTCCGAGTACTCGATGGCCAGGTCGAACGTGATGTCGGCGGTCGCCTGACTGTCCGAGAAGTCCTGGTAGTCGCTGCGACTTCGGAAGCCGCCGATCCCCAGACACACAACCCCGTAGGCGCGCTCCAGGCCAAAGGCATCCTTCGCTTCCATCGCCTGCTGCTTGAGAGAAGGGGTTGTCAACAACGGAAGTACGCACGCACGCACGCACGCACGCACGCAAGCAAGCGAGCAAGCGCTCACGCACACGCACGCGGGTACGCACAAGCAAATGCACGAAAGCAAGCACGCACTCGAGCACGCACACACGCACACACGCACACACGCACGCACGGACACACGGACACACACGCACGCACGGACACACACACACACACACTTCATACATATTTCACAGCATTATAAGTACGCCCTGTAATTCAGGCTCATAGCACACGTCGCACCCCGCTCCCCTAACCTACGGGCCTGCACATATATGTATGGTATGTACGGTAGACTCATTATGGTAGGTAACTTGAACGACGTATACCAGACCCAGAAACGCGATACGTTATTGCCACATGATCTTATATTATATACATGTTAATGCTCTCGATTCGAGCATGCGGGTCTTAAACATTGCATAGTATTATAGCGATAGAGATATTTAGCTAACGCAATTAAGTAACATAACGCGAAAACTGGACGCCACGTCAAATTTGAAGTCGACTCCATATTTCGCGTCGGCGTCTAACAAAACACTATAAACATAAAAAATAACAGTAAGTCCGTTATAGTTGGGAAATGGTGCGCATAGCCAGATATGATATTTAGAACATTCACAGCTAACAAAGAAAGTACACAGACTTAAGACAAAGCCAAAAAAGTCCAATAAACTCATTTTATTTCACCGCGTCAGGCTCAATACAGCGCCTGAGAGCATCAAATTAGTTTTCAACAACCCAACAGTAGGTCTTTTAAAAACTTGTCAAGCATGTTGACTGGTATTTCAAACTGAACTGTCTATATTTCTGACACGGCTCTTCAGTGGTTTAGTTCATATCTGTCAGACCGATACCAAAGCATTAACATATCTGGCTCACTGTCTTGTCCAGAATATCTTCCATTTGGTGTCCCACAAGGTTCTGTCCTTGGCCCTGTTTATGTTTAGCTTATGAATGAATTAATGAACGTTTATTCAGAACATTGATAACAATATATATATATATATATATATATACAAGACAAGACAACCAAACAAGTTTAACTATAATATAAGTGAGAATATACAATGTTTGAAGGGGGTAAATACGAAATCATTGACTTTTGTGTAAATTTACCCCTGACATATATTTATATATAATTATATACCTGTATGTATACACACATATACATACATACACACACATATATACATATATATATATATATATAGTATTTTGAGACATCAATATTATATTATTCGAATTTGCTATTCATCTAACCATCTAGCTACAATAATTGAAACCATGTAATGGAATATGTGCATATTCAAAATTTAAAGTATGTGATAAGTACACATCTTTACACATATTGTAGTTTCCATAATGGCATGATTATATTTGTGTATGATTTTATTTAGATTTCCACAACCAGATATTTCTCAAATAAAATATTTACGCTTAAATTCAGTAATAGTATTAGTAGTTTTTAAATGATCACATAGAGAATTCCATAATTGCACTCCCTTTACACAAAGAGACATTGATCGCATGGTAGAACAGACTGTATGTCGTTCTAAGTCATGATTACCTCACACTGAGTATGCTATTTCCCGTCTAGTAAACAAACACTGAATATTTGATGGCAAACAGCTGTAGTAAGCTTTGTACATAAATAATGATGTTTTCAGTTCTATGATATCTGGAAATTTTAGAACATGTAATTGTTGGAAAACTGAGTTTGTATGATCCAACCGTCTTGCACCAAATATAATGCGGATTACTCTTTTTTGTAATAAGAAAATACAGTTAGTATTTGTTGGGTACGTGTTTCCCCATATCTCTGCACAGTAATTTAAATATGGCAAAAAGAGAGAACTGTATAGAATACATCTACTATTTCTATCAAGTAGATGACTGCATCTATTCATTATAGCAGTACTTTTTGAAAGCTTTGATTGTACGTATTTTATATGAGCTTTCCAATTTAGTAGATCATCAATAAACACACCCAAAAACTTGGTGACCCTTACTCTTTCGATATTAACATTTCGTATTTTTATATTAATTTTTTTATTTAGCATACGTTATACACTACATCCCTTAGTCGAATCATAACTAATCATAATATAAATCATCATTTGTATGCTGACGACACACATATGTATATGTTACTTTCACCAACTGTTGCACAGACATCTGTATCAACTGTAAGTGATTGTCTCACTGACGTCTTGCCGTGGATGTAAGTAAATTAAAGCTAAATCCAGATAACATTTATCTAATTATTATTGGCACAAAACAATAACGAAACAAGGTCGTTAACTACTTTCCAGTTAAATTGCTTGGTAATGATACATCACCATCAGATACTGTTCGTAGTCTGGTGTTTGTCTTTGATAGTGATTTCAGGTTTCACCAGAACATTTCTCAAGTATGCCAATCCTGTTTCTACCATATTCGCGATTTCCTTCGAATTCGGCGTCATTTGTCTTTATCTACTGCTAAAACAATATAAGTATATCTAATTAGCAGTCGCGTTGATTACCGCAACTCACTCGTAAACAATATTGCTAAACAGACTTAGCTAACCTCCAACGTGTACAGAATAGTTTAGCACGTGTGGTATTAAAAGCACCTCGTTTCTCACCATGTATGCCCCTACTTAAACAGTTACATATCGAATACAATTCAAATTAGCCACTGACACATAGCGTGCCCTTTCTACACTACACCGATCCCATTTATATAGTCTCCTTCGTTTTTCCGATATTCCCAGGAATCTCAGATCATCTGTTTCACAACAACTTTTTGTTCCGAAAACCAAATTTAATATTGGCAAACTTGCTTGTTCTGTAGCTGCACCAAAAATATGGAATCAACTCATCAGAGACTATAGCTACATTTTATTAAAAAACCCGAAGACTTATTTATTTTAAATTGCATTCCATCCTAACTTTCGGCGGTCTCTTGCTCTAATGACGACTCTTGCTTGTCCATGTTAACGATTTTGCCCAACAATACTTCTATGCTGCGCCTCCGAGCTCAGATTCCTGGGGACATACGCGCTATAGATGTTTACTATTATTAGTAATACTATTATATACGTGTGTGTTCCTAAGAGGTCGAACTGTTATACTGCATAGGTATGTTTCAATTAATATAGCTATTTACGTACGACACAATGCGGTGTTTGTGCATACACCGAATTTATAATTCTCGCGTACGAACATCGCGTTGAACGGCAGACCGGCGGTTGACCTCTGATTGCACCGCAAAAGGTGTGACGTAGCACTCAATAACTTAGAGTCACTTGTTGCCGTTGCGTACGTTTTTGCCGTCACATTGCTCTTAAATGGGTTAGCTAAAGGTGTATTATAATAATATAAATATACAAATTACTCAACAAAGCTTCAATGTTACTATGCCAGTGACCAGTGCAAACAATACAATACTATTTATGAGAGAGATCATCTTTAAAGTGTTTTAATACACTACAGAACAATGATTCGATGGCAGGCCTAAGCCTTTGTTTGGATTACGCGATACATCGGAATGTGACGAAGCAATCTCGCGAACCGATAGCGTAGTCTGATGCAATGTTTTTAAAATAAAGCAATAAAGTTATTGAATCTGCATGTGAATTGAATCTGAATATCATAGACTATTTAGTAGCAAAAACACGTTTACAAACCTGCAGGGCGACGAGGTCTTGGTACATGGTGCTCGCCTCAGGAATGTTGATCGTCATGACAAGCCTGCGTCAAAACGTCAAAGCTGTTTTAATACAGTGTGCACATAGTCCGTTGTTTATAGCAGAGAGCGTAGCATTTATAGTGAATACGAGTAAAACATAATACACCAGAATGCTAGATGTGGCTAGAGAGTATGCACGTACGTACCCATGCATTATACTAGATTCTAGAAACTGAACAGAGAGAGAGAGAGAGAGAGAGAGAGAGAGAGAGAGAGAGAGAGAGTGTGTGTGTGTGCGTGTGCGTGTGCGTGTGTGTGTACATGTGTGCGTGCGTGTTACGTGCGTGCACGCGTTTGTGTACGCGCGACCGAGTGTGTGCGTATTTGCATGCGCTATGTTAGGAATGCAACTAACTATCAAACATGTAGATCTATAAAGAAACTCGACGAATCCAAAAGGAAACGAACACATCCACATTCAACAACTCGGCTACAGAGTAGTCATTGATATCGTGATGATGCGTGCATGTTACCGAGAAAGTGCCAACAAAAGGCAAGATCGAAGGAGCAGGGAAGAAATGCACTGTTTACATACTGACTCAGGCCCTTATCCAGAGACTCGTTATTAGAACGTTTTTTTTTATAAATGATACCGGGTTTTTCTTTTTTTAAATAACGGGGATTTTGATATTTACAAGGGTACTTTTACTTTTCAAATACCATGATTTTGTGTTGGACAGTAACTTGATATATATTAACATAGACTAAGAGCATTATATAAATACGATGTTATTGTTTTTTATATACATTTTGACGGTAAACCACTCTCAATTAACTACCGATACACGTGGAACTGGATTTTTCATGTGCGTAACCGGTAAATAAAAAATGAGAACAAGTGAGTTGAAAAATTTGACAATCCTGGCTAAGGGCAGACACTGACCAGTTCATCATTCCTGAGATGAGGTCAGAGTAGTAGGTCATCTCGCCGCGATAGGCGACGTCTGTCGCGTTGACGGCGGCGCGGTGCTCGACGAGGATGCGCTGGAAGCTCGCCTTCGACTTAAACTGCGGGTTCTGCGTCGGCCACAGGTCGAGGGCCTCCAGGGATGTGTCCGTGTCCTGAAGGCACAGATAACAACAAATAACAATATACATACAATCAGGTTGTTTTTATGTTAAATGATTTATAACCAAAAGAGGTACAAGCGACTTAATCAATCATGTTTGGTTTGCACAGATAACAGTTTTGCACTGCACATTGTAGGAGGAGAGAAAGTGTACGATTGAGATTGGAGGACTGCGTGAAGTGAGATTTTACCGCACTGGGAAGGGAGTGCATAACGAGAGATATGGCAGTGGAGACGGGTGGTGGAGACTGCTGTGCTCTATCCTGCTTACATTGTACAGCTGCTCCAGATCGGCCTTAGTCTTGCGCATGTGCGAGCTCAGAAAGAAGGCAGTCATGTCGCGCTCTTGCTGCAGGTTGTGGATGACGTCACTGACTTGTATTCCGAACTTGACGCTGATTTGCAGACGTTGACCGGCCATGTGCGTGCGCACCTCCATGAAGAGGAAGCCGCCAGAGAGACAGAGCAGCAGCATCATGGACAGGATGCAGAAGAGCAGGGTGATGCGCTTCTGTTTGTCGAAGTAGCCGCTGCTCGTTGACCTCGCTACCGAAACAGAAATACCAGTATAACAAATAATATATTTTACTATTTTTAAATGGCAATTAATAATATATTATTTTAATTATTTACTGATTGATAGTAAGGACTATTGGTGATATAATTTTGTTATTAATTTTCCTTTAAACCAACTCCGAATATGTATTTAACTATATGTGGCATTTTATAATCTTATTCAAATTCGTATGTGTGATATAGTTTCTCTAGTTAAGCATACAAACTCTTAGGAATTATTCGTTTACTTTATTTGTATTATAATTAAGTTGATTTTAGCATATTAATCGATTGTTGTAAATACTATTGGACAGAGTTTTACTTTGGATTTTGTTGTGAGAATGAAGTTATTAGTTCTTATTATAGTCAAGGTAAGTGCTCAACATATGAGCGGAACAGTTTGTGGTCATTAGGACTTTCAATTTTACAAAATCAGTGTTCCCTGTCAAACACTTGTGGTCCACGTCCAAAATAGGCAACATTCACATTGTCAGTATTGGAAATACACATTTCGATATTTGCCGAAAAGACGCGGGCTGGCAGTATATATGGCACCTTCTGATAGTTGTCAGCCCGACCTCGTGTCCATGGACCGGTGTCATAGTCTATCTACCCCTGGATAACTTCCCCCTCCCGTGATATCGCCCCGCACTATGTAACATCTTCCCTCTACAAAAGCTGCCTTCATTGTACAAACTGTGGCAAAGTAATTTGTAAATGAAACCCCATAAATAGAAGCAGAAATTTGTAATAAAATAAATAAACACGTGGGCGGTGCGCTACGTGATGATAGAATAGTACATGTTGAGCATTTTAATTTCTAGGTGTCTGGGTCTAGCACATTACGACAGATATGATGTTTTAAGGAGATGTCGCTATTAATGAGAGAGTAGACAAATTCCTCGCTTAAATGACATTTTGTGAAGAAACAAATCTCAGAGTGAGTTTATTCTATATTCCAATAGCTTTGATTCCGAATCTGCTCACTACGGAATATGTTCTCAAATACTATGTTATGAAAGTAGATTCACAAGTTAGACATTAAATTCCATCATCTCTATAGGATTCTGCTCACTACAGAGCACATGTTCAAAGTCTGGCAACGAGTATGACAAGGCACCAAATATGAGGCTTATTAACCATATTTGTTAGGGGGAGTAATCAACGGCTGGAGTACATGCCCTATGGTGTCTTACCCGCGGGGGAGATACCCAGGGTACGACAGACCACCACACCGGCAGAAAAGGTCTTACACTGGTTATTGCGATTACGGATATTTTCCATGGCTTTGTTATTACATTAATTCGTCTATTGCAGACTTATGTGCCGATTCGTTTATGAAATGTATATTTTGTCTATTGCTAAGAATTTCACCTAAGGCGATCACGTTTTTGGGAGACTGGTTTTAAAATCGCCTCCTACGAATACAGCTTTCTCGTCCTGTAGTCGAACCATCCCCTCTTGAAAGTTTATATAACCATCCAACCTCTCATACAAGTTTATATAACCATCCATCGTCTCATACACGTTTATATAACCATCCATCCTCTCATACACGTTTATATAACCATCCATCCTCTCATACAAGTTTATATAACCATCCATCCTCTCATACAAGTTTATATAACCATCCACCCTCTCATACAAGTTTATATAACCATCCATCCTGTGTTTTTATATGAAACTATTCTACATATCAATGACACGATGGCAATGGTTGTTGTTCAGAATGTTCACAGGTCCAGTATCTTCTAACTATAACTGAACTTGCATATGTATGCGGGAATGTTAACGTTTTCCTCATAGACGGCATGCATCTTGGACGCCGAACTTTCAGGGAATAATCTACGAACCCAGGGTTTGGACGTAACAGCTCTATAACGATGCTAAGTGCTTTCATCACATTTTGGTAAATATTCCTAACGCGACTATCAACTACCACGGCATCCCCACAGGGGACGGGCATTTTTGCTTGCTAGTTATTATAATCTAACAAAACGATAACATGGCCACCATTGGGAAAGTCAAGTGTGGCATGTGTCCCGAAGAGTTTGTCTCCACTTTCATTATGAATTTACCTGTTTTGTAGACACGAAATTAAGAATTACTTCGGTGCACAAAAACTACGCCACCGTGCTCCACAAAACAAGACCGGACTAACCTGCCTGCTTGAAGTCATCGTGAGTCGTCTGAGTGTCGGATATATTGCTGGAATATGGGTTGGTGGAGAACACGACCTTGTTTGACTGCACCAGGGTTGAGTTCAACTCCGTCATGGTGCCTCGCTGTGACACAATGGTCTCGTCTGTAACCGAACGGACGTACACGTAGAGTCTAAGAGGCGACAACTTGTACCAGTTTAAGATTCCTAACTCTGCTTTAACCATCGAGCTCGGGTACCTCATACATCTGACGCAGTAAGTGTTTCCGTATTGTGTTGTGAATACAAAATACAGCAAAATAGCAAAACTTTTAATAAGTTATGTTTATTAGCTATATTGCATTCGTACAAATAGCAGATGTAGGCCTTATACATTGCGTTTGTTTTGTTTGTGCGTGTCTGTGCGTGTGCGTGAGAGAGAGAGAGCGAGAGAGAGAGAGAGAGAGAGAGAGAGAGAGAGAGAGAGAGAGAGAGAGAGAGAGAGAGAGAGAGAGAGAGAGAGAGAGAGAGAGAGAGCGTGTCCATGCGTGCGTGCGACCGTGAGTGCATACATGGTTGCATGCGTGTGTGCGTGTGTGCGTGTGTGTGTGTGTGCATGCGCGTGTATATGCATATCTATGTGCTTGCATGCATGCATGTGTGTATGTGTCTGTATGTGCATGCGTGCGTGCGAGCGTGCGTCCATGTTCGTGTACGGTTGGTGACTATGTCGTGTAGTGGTAGACCCTCACCTCTGCGCCGTCCGCTGATGACCAAGCCAGACAATGTTCGTACCACTGTTCCTTGTCGAGCGAACAGTCATCGAATGATCGACAAAATAGACGAACGTGCATTGCTACATGTTTCTGACATGCGCAGACTTATCTTCCGGTGTTTGCAACGATGCAAGCTATGAGAAGCGGCTACCAATTCTGGTTAATCAAATATCGTAATTGCGGCGAAATTAATTATATTTTTCAACAACAAGACTCCCTATCGTCGTCAGCTCTTCTTAGAATACCACTTGCGGGAACTCAGGCGAAGGATTTGTTATTCTCACATTCCAAACCTACTCTCCGGCAGATGATCTTACGTAGGTGAGAGTTATCATTGTCTGTTTCTGACATTTGAAACAAAGAGACAATGCCTTTGGCGCATAGCATACAGACCACACGCGCTTCCTGGCTAATTAATTTCCTGTTAATCTTGCCTAGCATTGTTAGACTAGCTATATTTAATTTTGCTAGCCACTGGTCAACCACGAAGCAATTGGTTTATTGATAGCTGAATGATTCTTCGTCTACGTGTAGTCGTATACCCCGAAAACGAAGATGTTAGGAAGAAATTGAGGAAGATTTGGAGAGACACTGGCGTGCGTTTGGAGAAGCTGCAAGTTAATATCTACATGACAGGTGGAGTGGAGAATGAGACTTAATGTAGAAGAGGGTTGATACGGTTCCGAGAGACAGCAGTGCAAGAAAAGTGAGGGAAAGAAAAAGACAAGAAAATAGAAATCGAAGATCGTTATCAAGACCACCGTCACCTCGGGTGTATAGGGAAACAAGAGGGGAACAACAACAGACTTACTCTCGCGATGTGTCATAAGAGGATGAGCTATGGCATAGTTGAGACAACGTATGAGGCAAGAAAAATATGGTGTCGACACATCATTCGGAGATAAAGAAACGAGCTCAGAGAAGGTTGTAATGCAAAACAAATGAGGCATAAAGAATACATATCCACTTTCAGACCTGTCTGCAGCGTGCTCTGCAGCCTGTCCCCAACTCAGGGTAGCAGTTCCCCGTCTAACGCCCTTCTCGAAGTTGTTTTCGTGGACGTCCTGTTTTCCTTTGTACTTTAGGTGTCCGTGATTGGCGACATTGGCTTTGATGTTTATTTAGTAGAAATGTTGCAGCCTATACATTCAACGGATAAGGCAACGAAAACTAAAACCCGATATTCACTGATATTTAATTCCCCCCCCCCCGCCCCACCCCAGACCGGACCTAACTCAACGTAACTGACCCAGACTGGGTTGGTCTGTTCGTATGCCCGGTGTAGGAATTTCAAAACACTACCAAATTTGATAACACTCTAGAAGGTTTTGAAATTGTTTTAAAACATTCTATAGTGTTTTCAAATTAATTTGAAAACACTACCGTAGTGTTTTCCAGGATAAAAGTAAAAGTAAAAAGGTAAGTTCTTATATAGCGCAGTATCCAGTCCTCAGGACTGCTCAAAGCGCTTTACACTTTACTCCCTGGCAGACCTGTTCAATCGAACACCATCTCGACTTCTCTGGGAAGCATCCAGCCACGCTGCAATTAATGCGCGAAGACTATTCGTACACAAATATCCACCATTGTCTATAGCCAGGTACTCATTCATGAGTGAACTGGAGCAACGTATAGTGAACGAACTTGCCCAAGGTTCGACACCGCCGCACATAATTCGAATTCGGGTTCTCTCGGTTGAGAGTCCGAAGCTCTAGCCACTACACCACGGCGCTAGGGTGAGTGTTTTTAAATTGATACACCGGCTCACCACGATACACTACACCGACTGACACATCTTTGGTTTTCTGTTTCACCTACTTATGCTTGTTTCATTCTCTTCGCTCTACTGATCTCTCCCACGTCTCCTTCGGTCTCCCCTTCGCTATCTTGCCAGTAGGGTCCAGCGCATGGCCACTACTGGAATTGGTGCCAGCGGCATTCTGCAGACGTGTCCGATCCATCTCCATCTGCGGCTTCTAACTTCAAGCGAGGTGGGTTGCATGCCTCTCCTTTCTTGAAGTTCTGTGATGGTTGTTTTGTTTTGTCAATAGATTCGAAGTATCCTTTTGAGGCACTTGTTTTCAAAAACATCAAGAATCTGACATATGCCTTTCGGTGACCTTCCACGATTCCGCTGCATATAATAACACACTCAGAACGTTGCTCTTGAACAGGCGGATCTTGGTTATGTTGCTGATCTTAATTGTCTTCTAGAAGTCCTTCAGTGCCGCACATGTCCATCTTGCCTTGTCGAACCATGCCTTGATCTCAGACTGCAAGGTAGGTGAAGTCGGTCAACGCTTAAATTTCCCAACATCTAATCGTGATTTAGTTTGCTGTTTGGCTTATATTTCGCAGCGCCTTTTTTGTTTGTGTTTATCAGTAATCAATTTTCCGGCATTCCAAGCAAGTTTCTCGTGTCTCTTTAAATAGAAGATATATATGTGTGTGTGTGTGTGTGTGTGTGTGTGTGTGTGTGTGTGTGTGTGTGTGTGTGTGTGTGTGTGTGTGTGTGTGTGTGTGTGTGTGTGTGTGTGTGTGTCATCTACAAATTATAAATCATGTAGTCATATTGTAGTATCTCTGTAAAGGTCCATTTGACACAGTTTTTTCCTACTGTTGTTTCTTTCATGACCCTGTCGATCCCAAAACAGAAGAGGAAGGGGGATAATATTCATCCTTGTGTCACTCCGTCTAGATTTCAAAATGTTCTGTTTGCTATTGGTCGCAAAACGACCTTGGACCTAACATCGCCGTAGTGCAGTTGGATTACGTTCACAGTTTTGGGAGGAATTCCATAGATCCGGAGTATACGCCAGAGAGACTCTATGAATGCTGTCGAACAATTATTTTTCAAAATCGACGAAGTTTGTCATGAAATGGTGCTGCCAGCCAACTTTAAAACTCCAGTAAATGCAATTAACAGCAAAGGAATTTATTCTATTCTCCTCCCGACTGTGGTAACCCAGCTAACAGTATACACAAACATATATCCAAGACAAAGCCTATGGAGTTCAATAAACTCATTTTATTTCACTTTCAGCCTTGACATCGCGTCTCACTGCGTCAAAGCTGTTGTCAACAGGCGAATAAAAACAGCATATACAATACAAAACACGGTATTTTGAAATTACTTCAAACGTATTTCAATACAACGTTCTCTATACGTACGTGTGTGGGAGGGGGTTAGTGTGAGTGCCCCTTAAAAGGTCGATCTGTTTAACTACATAGTTGCTTTTCCGTTAGTTTAACTATTTATATACAAAACAATGCGGCACGTGTGCATACGAGGAATATCGATTTTTCGCCTATACGAACTTCAAATCCAACTGCATGCAGATGTTCATGCGTGTACTTCTGATTAGACCGAATAAACTGTGACGTAGCACTCAATAAACCCTGCGTTGGCGTTTAGCGCTCGAGTCGGCGTTCGCGCTTAATTATGTTTGCTAATGGTCTCTGATAATTTTAAATAACTGACGTTGTTTATTCTGTAATACATCATCAAGTGTATAGATCAGAGGCTAATGATCTGAGGAGGCGAATGAACATAGAAAGAGGCGAGTAGACCTCGGCGCCTCGGAGGAGATGCACTTACGATTATCCAGAGTTAGCGCATCAATATATATATAATTTACAATATCATGTGTATTTTCAGTCAAACCATTTGATATTCCCCTATCTTGTTGTCACGCGAACCAGATTCGGCGGTTTCCTCGGCGCTGGTGCCATGGCGTCCGCAGAGACCTGACAACAGCACGCGTAGCCGGTAGAGGGCGTATATGCCGCAATTGATGAAAACGAGGCCGACATAGACGCAAACAAGCCAAACCGCCGCCGTCGAAGACTTCTCACAGTACTCTAACATCGAATAGATGAAGGGTTCTCTGTGTACGTTTCTGCCACCGACCGCCCAGTAAACCAGCGCAAACAGTACGGGGATAGCGGTGATGAAGACGTCGACGAGGATGCTGCCGCTGTTGACGATGTGCATGCTGACGTTATTCATGTCCAGACCCGTGTCCCGATAGACGATGGGCAATAGGTGACAGTGACAAAAGGGGCAGAGGTAAACGCGATGTTTTGCAGCACCAGATCACCGTGATGACCGGCGACATCGTCAGACATTTCTCATCTGCGTCTTCCTGTGGACGTTGATGTAATGATGCACCACACAGACCGCTTGCAGGATGGTGTTGATCGTGATGACAACGAGACCAGTGGCAGTGTGTCAAGTAGACGAACCAGCGGGCATAGCTGACGAAGTACATGACGCTGTAGATGATCGAAGAAGGTGGCGACAACGAGGCGATAGAAGACGTACAGAGATGAAGGACCACACATCTGCGGTTCGACGAAGACTGTGGTCGAACCATACTGGAGTCCCAAGCTCTGTCCTCGCAACTCTTTCCAGCAGAACATCTTACTCGCGTCTGTCTATCTGCTAATCCGGCAACGCACTGCTGCTGGGTGGGCAGGTATCAGAATATATGCAGGCCCGCTGCGTTGGTACTTTGAATTTTGGGGGTGGGTTTTGGCATTTCGAAACGAGTGGTGTAGGAGATTTTTTCGCGATTCGAGGAGAGGTACTGTTGAAGTTTTTTTGCATTTCGAGGGGAGTAGTATTGTTTTTTTTTTCGCGATTTGGGGGAGGGCGCTGTGTTGGAGTTTTTTTCGTGTTTCGATGGTGATTTGTGGTGGAGATTTGTTATGGTTCGAGGGGGTAGTGTTGGCGATTTATCGCGATGCCCATTACAATGTTTCATACAGTCTTACTTCATTTTTTACGTCACGATTTCAATCAAACGGATCTAGCTTCCCCCAAGCCGAACTCTTTGCCTCAGCGAGGGATGATGTGGGGCAAAGAACCCATCCCAACCCCCTCATCCTACGGTCCTGATATATCTAGCCTAATGAACACTCCGAAGCATGCTAATGAACGTTTCACATTTCTGTTGGTCCGTGTTCATGTTTACACACGCTACTGCTATGTCATTAAGTTAACACAACAACACAATACTTTACTAGATGTGAATAATCTCCCCTGGATGTATAGTTTTCACCATATGTGGTGGCGCTTTCAAGGTTGTTGCGTGAATCTTCTGGTTCCATAGTGGGTGTTTCTCTTTTGGGAATACAATTGTTGAGATATTTCTCGCAATGTTCAGAAATTCCCCCGGCACGTCTCCGTTGTGTGTCACATATCCGTGATTGATTCTACTTGGCACTTCATCTGCGCACGGCTTGCAGCACACCGGGCGGCCATCTTGGAAGAGACAGTTGGTTGCACGTGATCCAAAAGGCAGCCGTTCTATCTGTACACGACTGTACCAGCAGTTACCCTCTCTCGTTTGCCATTTGACCTGAAAGAGTAACCAGCGTATGTGTGATACATATAATTATATTTAAAAAAAAATATTCCATAGAGAAACTCTAGTAATCAACAAAAGTTAACTAAAGTGTTTTTATGATAGTGTTTTCAGTGTTGCACATAGGCCAATTAACAATTTGATATGCATGTGGAAATCAAAGAAATTACACTGCAAATGTGGTCACAGTAAATGTACGCCGAACGTAAATTCAATAATATATGTGCTCAGTCTGGGTCGCTAAGAAAGGGGGACATTGAGCGTAGACCCCTCAGTCTGCCACCTACGACTTCAAACAATCATCCATGACCAGTTTTATGATGAATGTTTTTGGTCACGTTCCTGGATCACGTTGACCATCAAATGACGGAGATTTCAATCAGATGTATTGGCTATGTCACAAATAGCTAGGGAGATTCTGTGTGATTACGGATGCCGGAAAGTTGACATGTACATACGGAAGAGGGCAACTGCGCATCCGCCATTTTTTTAAATATAATATGTCATTTACCTTGAAGTCTTTGAACAGCGACGACATGCTTCCATAGACTAGTTTTCTGGTGGAACAACCGTTCGGTTTTAGTTTCAAAAGCCAGACAGAAATTTCGGTCGCGGGAATAGCTTGGTAATCCGCGGTTAAGTTGTGATAAATTAGAAATTAATAATTACAAAACAAATAGGTATAACACAAATGAATGATAAATGAGAACAAGTATTATACATGTTTGCTGAAAACGAAATAGGAATCAAGAAGTCAGCGCCGTTCACTGGTTTATTGACATTAAAAGAGGACAACCCTTGCAAATCAAAATCAGAGATGGCGGACGTAGTTGAGAAGATCATGCAGTTTTATCATCATTACAACAATGTTTAAATGGTATTCGTGTAGTTTACTTCATACTTGTGGCAATGAGGGGGCAGACCCATTGAACAAGGCAAGGCGACCCAATTTTGTAATTCAGTAGCCCTGTAGCATAAAATACTGCACTTGTTAAATAATGCAGTTCCGACCATAAAATACTGCACTTGTTAAATAATGCAGTTCCGACCATAAAATACTGCACTTGTTAAATAATGCAGTTCCGACCATAAAATACTGCACTTGTTAAATAATGCAGTTCCGACCATAAAATACTGCACTTGTTAAATAATGCAGTTCCGACCATAAAATACTGCACTTGTTAAATAATGCAGTTCCGACCATAAAATACTGCACTTGTTAAATAATGCAGTTCCGACCATAAAATGCGCATGTCCGGAAATAGAAGTTTGCTGTGAAAGGGAATATGTTGTCCTATTCTTAAACTATGCGTAATATTTTACTTAAATGGCCCAAACTAGGTTCATTCTAATGACCCTAAGTCCCACACCTATGCTTCAACCCAGGGGAGTAAACACCCGGCGGATGCTGCTAATAATGTAGGTCATTTAAGTAAAATATTGCCAAAATATGAATCTAACGCTATTATGAATACTGGCGATGTGATGGGAGTAAGATTATTAGAATGTTGCTTATCTGAAATATTTGGAAGAAGGATATATGTGGAAATATTTATGCTACGCAACTCAGGTGTTGTAAGTTGCATTCAGCACAACTTTTCTACAAACTACCAAAACACATATTTGGTGCTAAAATAATTGATATTTCGGAGGAGAATATTTCTATACACAACGAACTTTCATTTCCAGACATGCGCATTAAGGGCCGGAACTGCGTTATTTTACAACTGCAGGATGTTACGCTACAGAGCTTCACTGTGGACTATGCTAAAGGCTCTCGTAATATCAACAAACGGTGGCGCCACAGCATGGATCAATGACGTCAATCGTTTAAGCGAAATGTGTAGCCATAACGCGCACTTCGTTAGCCTAGTCAAGTGCTGTGAGGTGGCGGCACTTTTTGAGTCTGTCCCAGAGCATTTTGAACGTTCACATAGCCTCGGTTATCCGGGCGCCGTGAGGTGGCAGCATTGGCCCTTCACTGCGACCTGGGATATTAAGGTCCTGCCAATATTACCGGTAGGGGGCCCCAGATTCGGGAAGAGACGATGACTGGCTCTCAGGCCAACTATGAAATAACAACTTAAATAAGGATACACTTTTTATCAGATAATACTATACTATAACAACTATTCAACAGTAAACTTGTGTTGAAACATGTCACACACAAAATAAACCGCCATTAAACTGTTTTCGTAGTTTAGTGCCTTTTAATAGCATGCATGCTCACTAGGTGGCAACTCTCATCGCTGTCAACACGTGGGCAGTCAAAACGCGACTCTGAGCCAGACTATCTTCCTGGCGAAGTCACGCAGCCAGGCGAGAGTCGGTTAAGCGAGACTAATGTTCACTTGAAAATTTGTAATAACCTGTTGCCGTCAGATGGCACCACCTGTTTGGATTAATTCGTAGATAAGTGCATAATAATGTTTATATCTTATGTATGTTTTTGCTAACGAAATTAAGTTGCAAAATAATATTATACAAAATAAAAAGTCATGAATTTTTATACTGTGCAATGTGTCATCTAGTGACTAAGCGGGTGATATGACATGGTGGAAACATTTACAATAATTATATTACTGGGTCATTGTTCGACCTAGACCAAAATCCGTCGCTTTGGATCTCGCGAGATCTAGCCGCTGATCTCTGTGTATGACTAACGAGAATTGTGCGTGACTTCCCTAGGCAATTACGTCACGTGCGTCAACAGATCTTTTTCATTGGTTATAACCGTTAGCACAATAAAAGCTGTTTCGAAACTTTTCGCGCGGTGCTGTGTTTTCGCACAGAAACTGTAAGTATCTTTTCTGACAATGTATTTGCATAACATGAAACAAATAAGTGATAATAATACCACTAATAATATTTTATTTTGTTCGCACATCACCATTTCTTGATTTCATGTTATAAGCTCCACCCATTTTTAAACCGCGGTGAAACTTATGTGCAATTTGATCGCAGCGAAACCGATATATCTCTACGTCGGCGTGACGTCGCAATAACGTATGCCTATGAAAGGGTCAACATTCGTTGCGTTGCTTGGTTGATATATGTGATTGTGACGTCACGCCAACTTAGCGTATGTCATTTTAACAGCCGTTTGAAAGATAGTGGTACCTCAGTCGGTAGATTGGTGAACTGTGTCAACGAACCAACAACGTTCGCAGTGTCTAAGACACCTGAATGGGCACGGTTGTAGGTCCGTTTTTGGTTAATTTAAGGAAATACTATCAGGAAATCATTTATATGTTTGAATAGCATGGATACGCAGGAACGCTTAAACTTTCAAATTAAATCAAGACTGTTGGGATCCGACGAACCTTAATGGTACCAGCAATCGTTCAAAAAAGCATTTTAGGAACGTGTTTGATAGTTTTTCATTTTTCGCGCGCTTTTCTATATTTGGGAATAGTCCACCAGTTTCTCAGCGGCACATCTTTGGCCGTGAGGTATTGCGTGGGGTTAGAATACACATCAACGACAAACGACAACTTCTAGATAACACATGTATTCGCCAGCGCACTACAATAATAACCCGGCTCCAAATAGACGGAAAAGTCAGCACGTTAAAACGGGTAGCCGGAAACGGGAATACACTACATCTAATTCAAAGAGTCATTGTTCGCACATTTTCTCCGAAACTGTTTAACTGGATCACCGGCGCGTCTGGTTTCGCTCCCTCCGTCAGCACATCTTCCTCATCTCCGACATCCGAGTCGACGACAACGGGCGCCACTGCATGTTCCCCGTCCATCTACGGGCTGCTATTCAGCTTCTTCGTATGTCAAATGTTTCGTATCTTTCTCTGTTCGTCTCCTCTTTGAATAGTCACAGCATTGCCCTCACGGTCGACGACTTCATCTCCTCTCTGAGTAGTCACAGCATTGCCCTCACGGTCGACGACTTCATGTGGCTCTGCCTCAAACAGTGCGGTTAGCTTGTTCTTCTTGGTTTGCTTGAGTATCACTCGGTCGCCAACCTCGATGTTGCTGAGTTTAGCACCTCTCTCCTTGTCAGCATACTCTTTCTCGCGTCTTTTCATCCTCGCATCTCTCTCTCTCTCTCTCTCTCTCTCTCTCTCTCTCTCTCTCTCTCTCTCTCTCTCTCTCTCGAACTTACATCTGCCACTGCAACTCATCCATGGGCTCTGCTCTCAGCATTTTTGGCAACTTGTTCCGCAGTTTACATCCCATCAACATCTCCGCTGGACTCACACCTGTGACTGTGTGTGGGGTGGTGCGGTACTGGAACAGGAAGTTCTGCAGTTCCTTCTTCCAGTCCTTCTTCTCCACCTCTGCGATTTTAATGGCCTTCATCAAAATCAAGTTAAAACGTTCCATTTCCCCGTTGCTCTGTAGCCAGTACGGGACGCCTTTCGGGTGTTGTATCCCTAGATACTCGAGAAATCCTTCAAATTCTGCAGAAACAAACTGTGGTCCGTCGTCACTCCTCACGTTGAATGGCAGACCATGTGTGCCGAACATGGTCTACAAGCACTTCACAATGTGAGCATTCGTGTTGCGCATCCACACTACTTCTGGCCACCTGAAGAAATAGTCGACGACCACCAGAAAACTTTCTCCGTTTGGCAGTGGTCCACAGAGATCAATTGCGATGTCATCCCAAGGTCCCTGTAACAGCGGGTAGACCTTATTGGCTCGGGGCTTGGTTGGGCACCCGCTAATTGGCATGGATAACAGCCCTTGACAAGAGCATCAACGTCCTTGTCCATCTCGGCCACCGCACTTTCTCCCTCAACCTGGCCTTGGTGCGCACAATGCCTTGGTGCCCCTCGTGAACCAGGGCCAAGGCTTGTCTTTGCTACTTCCTTGGGAGAACGATGTGAATCCCTCTCATCACAATCTGTCCCACGACCCACAACACATCACGCAAACCTAGAATACTGCATGCTCAAGATCAGTCCAGTTGTCTTCCTGGATTCCACGTCGTACATCTGATAACAACGGATCTTCGGCCGACTCGCGTTCGATCTGCTTGGCCGTCGTAGCTGAGGGAACAGAGTCCATCACAACCGAGTAGACGTAATCTTCAACACTGACGCCAGACTCTGTCTCGCTTCCCTCTACTGGCAGTCTACTCAGCCCATCTGCTGAGTTTTGCCATCCTTGGATGTACTTGATCTTGAAACTGTATAAACTGTATTGCTGTAAGCTTAACAGCCATCGCTCCAGTCTTGCGTTAGGTGGCTTAGCCTGTCCTCCGTACACTTGCATCAGTGGCTTGTGATCTGCGTGTACTTCAAACTCTCTGTAGAGATACAGATGGAACTTCTCACATGCCCACTTCACGGCTAAGGCTTCTTTCTCAAACTGGAAATACATTGTTTCTGGGTCAAGAAGCTTCCTGCTGGCATAATACTGGTTTGTACTGCCCATCTTCTTGTCTTTGTTGAAGGACAGCTCCCATACCAACAGCCGAAGCATCAGTCACGACGCGCGTATCTACGTCTAGCCTGTAGTAGACCATGGTCGGTGCCACCGTGAGTCGTCTCTTGACCTCGACAAACGCTGTCTGTTCTTCCTTGATCCATTTTCACTTCACTGTGTTATGTGTCAACTTCCACAGCGGCTGTGTGATCGTAGCAAAGTCTGGAATGAATTTGGAGCTGAACCCAGGAAGCTTCTTATTTTAACTGCGTTTTTTTGCTTTGGCGCTGCCATTGCCTTGGCCTTGTTATCCGTCACCTGCAGACCTTTGTCGGACATGGTATGACCCATGAAGTTGACCTTCCTCAGTCTGAAATTAAGTTTTTCGAAGTTGAACGTCAGACCGTTTTCTGCAAACTTCTTCACAACCCCCAGCAGTCGCTCATCATGATAGTCATCATCGACGCCTCCAACGATCAGATTATTGTGGATGTTGAACGCTCCGGGACAGTCCTGCACCACCTGTCTGAAGATGTGGTTGAATTTCTCAGAGGCCATGTTAACTCCGAATACAAGGTGCTTGTACCTGTAGAGACCATTCGGTGCTGTGAATATGGTGATATCTCGGGAGTCTGGGTGTAGCTCCATCTGGTGGAACGCCATGTTCAAGTCGATTTGTGTGAACACTTTCATTTCCCCATCTCTTGCACTGTCTATTCTACTGTGGGGATAGGCTGGCGCTCCCTTAGTATGGCTCTGTTCGCCTTTTGCATATCCAGGCACACCCAAACATCTCCATTCGCCTTCTCAACAGTGACTAGGGGATTTACCCACTGTGTAGGACCACCCACTTTTTCAATGAAATCCAAGTCTGCCAAATCTTTCAGCTTTCGCACAACTTTCTCTCTTCAACCGAAAGGTATTCTTCTGATTGGCTGGGCCACTGGCATCACACTCTCTCATCTATGTTCAGCTTGAGTTGATAAATCTTCAGTTAGCCGAGACCCCTGAACACTTTTTAACAAGATTTAACAAGATTGCCATCCAGAGAATTAACTCTAGATGGCAGGTGGACAAGGAAGCCCTTTGGCTTATCGAGAGTCCAACCCTTTTATCTACATATATCCAGCCCTTCTGAGGTATGTGTCGATTTTATTTTTAAACATATTCACACTACTAGCACCCACACAATCATCAGATAATCTGTTCCATTCATTCACAGTCCTTTGTGAAAATGAGAACTTTCTCACGTCTAATCTACACTGCTCCTTTACTAATGTAACTTCATGTCCTCTAGTCTTTCTATCTTTCTTAATTGAAAAAAACATATTTCTATCAATATTTTCATAACCATTCAATATTTTAAACACTTCTATCTGATCTCCTCTCAATCTCCTGGTCTCTAGTGTTGTTAAACCACATTCTTTTAGGCGTTTTTCATAACTAAGATCCCTCAGTTTTGGTATCATTTTAGTCGCTCTCCTCTGTACTCTTTCTAGCATATCTATGTCCTTCTTGCGGTATGGCCTCCACGCTTGTATACAATATTCTAAATGAGGCCTAACTATTGTTTTGTACAGCGGTATTATTAGTTCTTTTTCTTTATATGCTATATTTCGCCTAATCAATCCAAGGATTTGATTTCCTTTTGAAGCTGCAATTCCACACTGCTCTGAAACCTTCATGTCAGCACTAATTGTCATCCCTAAGTCTTTTTCTTTTACAGTAGTACTTAGTACAGTTCCCCCCATTGTATATTCTACATATTCGTTCCCATGTCCTGTGTGAAGGCATTTACATTTCCCAAAATTGAACAACATTTGCCACTTTTCAGACCATTTGATCAACCTGTCAAGATCATCTTGTAAATGCTGTCTATCACCATCACTTTCAATCCTTCTAAACACTTTTGTATCATCTGCAAATTTCAACACCTTGCTAGCTATATCATCGTCCAAATCGTTTATATATATTAAGAATAATATAGGTCCCAGTACTGATCCCTGTGGAACCCCACTCAAAACTGATTTCCAGTTTGAAGCCTCCCCATCAACAACTACCCGTTGTCTTCTGTCAATCAGCCATTTTTCTATCCAGTTAATTATACCATTTCCTATGCCATGGGCTTTTAGTTTAAGCAGTAATCTCTGATGTGGCACTTTGTCGAAAGCTTTTTGAAAATCTAAGTAGATGATATCTACTGGTGATCCATCATCTACCCACTTAGTGATATCTTCCAAAAAACATAACATATTTGTTAAGCATGACCTCGCTTTTAGAAACCCATGTTGAGATGGGTTTATCAAGTCACTTGTGGATACTTGTCTCTCAGCTTCTCTTGGTTACTCTGTCTGCTGAGCAAGCGTTTACTGTCAGGCCAACTCTGAGCACTCCGAGCTCCTCGGCGGTCTACCTTCCCAATAGAGTGGAATCGTCGCCTCTGACCACCAATCGGCATCGACTTCTCCAGCCCCTTGAAATGACTTATTTATTGTTTCTACTTGAGTGTCTCTTTCCTCAATGGCTCTGACGTTTTGTTTCCCACGTCCACATCCTCTCCACCTGCTTCCACGACCATGCTGGGGCCTACCAGCATTGGTGGCACTGCCTTGTTGACGCTTTGTGTCACAACAAACTGGGAAATGTCCGATTTTCCCACACATCTCACATGTGTGATTTTTCGACCTACTACAATCTGTTTCCATGAGTTCAATGCCGTCACATGTCCAGCATTTCCCCTGGAATTTACTGTTTGGAGAGTTAGTTGTGAAACTACCGGACTGTCTGGTGCACATGGCGTTTGCTTCATCCCTGGTACCAGCGGGCGCAAAGAGCAAAGCCTCATGCTCGTCAAAACTATTCACTACTTCCTGAAGTTTGGCAATGGTTAAATCTTCGTTTCGATAGTTTCCTTTTCAACACCTTGTCATGAATAAAGGACCCGATCCCTGGTCTGGTTGTCTTCTTCATCTCCATATTCACAATATTCGACCTTTTTCTTCAGTCTGACAATTAAATTGTTTATAGTTTCACCTCCTTCTGGTGCAGCAGCCAGGGAGTTGTGTTGTTCTTTAGACACATTTGTCTTCACCTCGAAGTATTTATCCAGTGCTTGTAGACATTTGTCCTATTCATTATAATCCCTGGTATCAGGCACGGTCTGAAACAGCTTCTGTAGCTGCTGTCCCCCAAATGGAGAAGTAGCGCCCTCTTCTAGGTAGGTTTCACACCAGTTGCGATGACATATTTCGAAGGAAGACTTCCACTTTTTCCATTTATTCGCCAATCCAGAAATATCAGTTGTGTTAAATTCGAACTCGTTTGGGTTTTCGTTGATCAAAACGTTTTGCTCAATGGGTCCACTCCGACATTCGGGAGTGGATTGGCTTAACCTTCGGCACCTCCCAGAGTGCAGCAGGGGTAAGACCACATTTAAATTTTACATATGCGGCCATTATAACGTTTCCTTCAATTCCTGCAAAATTTGTCTTACGATTTTCTTGAAAATTTCACAGCATATTAAACCTCCATTGACACAAGTACTGTGGAAAATTCTCATACTTCATTTTTCATTAAAAAAATCCACCCAAACCTGACACCTCTCAATTTTGCCCCGATCTGGTGACACATTTTGAAATATTGGTGCGTTCTGCAAAATAGCCACTGTGCAAATACGCGAGCGACTAGAGTGCATTTATTGCTATCTCGTGAAAGATCTAATTCAGTATTCACTGGAATAACATGTGCCACATCAGTGCTCGAAATAAATTCACACATCACACCAAAACGGTATTTTTAAAGGCACTCTTTCGGTCGGTAATGTGGTCTCACCCCAGCAGAAAATTTAAAGAGATGGCGGGAGCTGCCTGGAAGTCACCAGTGGTGCCCCAACGACTGCATGGTTATGGGATAGTGAAGAAGTGTCACCAGTGGTGCCCCAACGACTGCATGGTTATGGGATAGTGAAGAAGTGTCACCAGTGGTGCCCCAACGACTGCATGGTTATGGGATAGTGAAGAAGTGTCACCAGTGGTGCCCCAACGACTGCATGGTTATGGGATAGTGAAGAAGTGTCACCAGTGGTGCCCCAACGACTGCATGGTTATGGGATAGTGAAGAAGTGTCACCAGTGGTGCCCCAACGACTGCATGGTTATGGGATAGTGAAGAAGTGTCACCAGTGGTGCACCAATGACTGCATGGTTATGGGATAGTGAAGAAGTGTCACCAGTGGTGCACCAATGACAGACTGCGTGGTTACGCGATAGTGAAGAAGAAGTGAAGTGACAGAAGTGTACAGAAAGAGACATCATCATGCAATAGCAACACTGACAAAGCAATAGGACATCACATACTCCAGTCTGGCAGTCTTTATTCATACAACTCATCTCCACCAAAACTGTACAAGATAGACTATAGCTGTTGGAAGCCCTGCCAGACAATGTTGTGCAGGTTCTAGAAGGATTTAATACATTTACAGATAATAACTATGTGAGCTCTTCCTTTTGAAATTTGCAGATTACATTTTGGCAAACAATTCAGAACATTTTAGTTAAATTTACAGGCACATGACCAAGTCACTAGTGGATAATTAAATCGAACAGTTTTGGCTAAAGCTGTATTAAGGAGTGTTGGAGAAACAGCTTGGAGGTAAGGTCACTTTTAAAATGGATTTAAAGGCACTGAAATCTTTCAATAAGACAAGACTACTGAGTACACTCATTTAGAATAGTGCATAATATCACGTGTAGAATATCTACACATAACATACCCATATTTAAAAATCTATATTAAAATAGTGGTATTTACAGCTATTTACATTTTACACAGTTCAGTTACTTATTGATAGTAACTCCATCAACATGAAGTCACGATTGAGTGGTTTTGGCATTTGCATAATACATTAACGTAAATGTGAGGATGGTTAGTATATTTGCCATGTTTAAATTCACATTGAAACGTGAAAATAAAAATTATGGCAATGATATAGCAATTTGTCAGTACCTATTTAAAAAAAAAATTCAACCAATTCTTCAAACAATCAGGAAAGCTTAAATTTACTTTTCTGAGCTTCATCTCAATAGCTAATTGTGTTCCTACTACTTAATTAATATGATATACCATTTATCCAAGAAAATAGCATTCATGATATATGATGACAAACAGAATTATGATATTACTTTTTCTTCAGCAGGTTCAACTTTGGGAAATATGCAGTTTCATAAAAAATCACCATCCACACATTATCCCTGATTCACAGACAATATACTAAGCTTTATCCTTTCATATAAAAACATTGCACATAAGAATTTTCACAAGGAAAATAGCGGAGAACATATTTTAGATACACCTCGTGTTAAAAAGAATATCAGTGAAAACACACCAAAATGTAATATGCTAAAAACACCAGACAAAATAATTTTGTCACATCTTGCTTCTGGCACACAGAAAGCATCATCAGTCACCTGACTTCCATGTCATTGACACGAAACTGGTGACTTAACAGTTTGTCAACAAAAGCTTTTGCTTCTGTGCAGCAGACTTTAGCAGTAGTTTCCTTTCAATACATGCCATGTACAAGACGCACAAACATAAAAATGTCACAACATTGGCACTTTCATAGTGGCCCTCTGTACATGCTTATGTTAACACCATTCTTTGGCATACATGTACATGCATCTGTACATGGTTTTTGATCATCATGTGCAGTTTTGTTTCCCCAAAAACATTGCGGGGTCCATTCGTTCACTTATGTCGACAGCAACATGCATGCATTTCTTGACTGAATGTCTGCACGAATGAGTTTGGTTTGCGTCAACCGACTACGACTACACACCTCCAGGTGACAGCACCTGCATCTGCGAAATTACTCCAGATGTAGCGTTAAGTTCACACACAACAGATGGCAGCACAGACAACACCGCATACAAGTTGCGACACGGGTTGGTGACAGAGGACGGTGACAACACGATGACGTCAGCAACGACGATGACGCAATGACACTAAAGACGACGGTGACGACATATGGCAGAAACACATCATACGATGACCTCGTAAATGACCTTTTTTGGTTTGTGACCATCAGGGGTTGACATGCCGCTGTCATGACTGCCATGACTGTTGAGTTTATTGCTGAGATGAATGTCATCTGGAACATCAGAGACAAATACATCAGTAGGGTGATTGGTGGTTTGTTTCATGACTTTATAAATGGAAAGTATGGAATAGAGGCTAAATCTGGGTGCCTAACAGTTACATAAGTGACATTTTTAACAAAATTATACAACAATTTTGAAAAAACTATTTAAAGCATGTCATTAACTATGGACATGTATGCATGATTTGTAACTGAATGACAAAATTGGATATCTTTGTCAATCTTGTGTTGTCTTTCATTGAGACAAATAGCGGTACATACTTTGTAAAGGGGAATTATGGAATAAAGGCTAAATATGTTGTGTCTAACCTTGACTTAAATTTTAATACTTAAAAAATATCCATCACTGTCTGTAGCTAGGTACTTAGTACAGCCCAGTGAACTAAAGCAATGTAGAGTGAACGAACTTGTCCAAAGTTCAAAACGGAAGCAAGAGGGTTGGTTAGTATCCGGAATCTCTTCATTGAGAATGCAAAGCTCTAACACTACACTACCAAGTTTCACTAGGATGTGTGCCCTCAAATAGAAAACGACATGACAGTGTATTTACCTGTGGGTTTCTTCATCTTGTTTGACTTGTGTGGACTCAACTTCTTGTTTGGAGAGCCTGAAACAAGAGCACATCATGTCACACATGGCCACACATTGCTATGTCACACATGGCTGCACATCTGTCAAACACATTTACACAATTGTGTCTATACAAATTGTGTATGTCTACCAGAATACCAAAGAAGGTAATAAGGTATACACATGAATCAACAGCAAGTACACCAGTACAATGATAATTTTATATAAAAATTCATGTATACCTGCAATACATAAATTCCTTGACCTAACATAAACATAAATTGTCCATAATACTTTAGTTCTGCCTGCAGGTGGAGAATGTAACGCACACAAGATATATGGGGGGGTCACACACGCAAGCATGAAGCAAGATAACTTAGGTGTATACAGCATTTGCTACACATCCCAGATGCAATGTTAGTTATTTACCATGCAGCAATCCAAGATACCATATGTATATATATATATATATATATATATAGAAACCTGAATCCACTGAAAACAAAGATAGTACGATATCTAAACAAAACACCAGTTGCTAGTATCATGGTTGTGGATAAACATAACTAAACATTGGTGTTGCAAACTATCAATAGACTCCAACAAACTACCATGGCTTTATGATGTTTAGAACTTCAATTTCAAACTGGCCAGAAAAGCTGTAGTGGTTTTACTGTTAGTAGATTTGTTACCTGCAAGAACATAATTATGCAAGTAGATGTTAAGTTAATTCAATAAAATACTAGTTTGAATGTGGCCAATGATTTGTTAACAATGTCACCAATGATGTTCATACGTTGGATCATATATGACAAGTTGCAATGGTTCAGACTTTAACATACATTTTGGCTGTATGAAGATATGAACATCGTGTTAAGGGGAAACATTTCAGTTTTACAGTTATCCATCTAAGTTAATTTGTTGCAAACTTACGGATGGTTGAAATTACCCACCTGAAAAATTTATTTTTTATGAGACAGCTGATATCAAAATTAGGTTAGACCTATTTGTTTCAAATCACATACCGTTCAATCCAAAACAGGCATAAAAACACTTTTTCAAGCTAACAATTCCAAATAGCATTATCCAAACTGGTACTAAATTGATTATCTTTTTTCTAAAAATGCAAAAAAAAGAATATCGATACGTTCACCCCTGCGAATGTATTTAGGCTTTTCCTAGCCTTTGTGAAATGTATCTTACATACAAACCATCATATACCTAATGGTACCATATGGCAGTCTCCACAAACAAATTCTCACAAATGACTTCTCACAAGCTAGTAGCATATCTAAGTTTACAATGTATGCAGATGATACCACGTTATTTTGTACTTTAACATCTTTAAGTAATAATATACATAATTGAAACTTTAATAAACAGTGAACTTTCAAAAGTTGTTGAGTGGCTAAGTATAAATACACTATCAATAAATAAAACTAAATATATGATTTTTCATGTCCTCAATAAAAGTATACAACCCCATACACTTAAAATAAATAATACAGATATTGAAAAAGTGGAGGAATCTAATTTCTTAGGGTTAACCCTGGATTAAAATTTAAATTGGAAAAACATACAGAAAAAAATTAAAATAACTAAATAAAAATGATTGGCATATTAAACAGGCTAAAATATGTATTACCTTTAGAAATAAAAAAAGTTATATTAATTGTTAATATTATCACATATAAACTATTGTATTATGGCATAGGGATACAAAGGAAACAGATTAAAGAAAATTCAGAACAAATTGTTCATATAATAATGTCAAGTGGATACAATTCTCACACAGAGCCACTTTTTAAGCAACTTGATTTGTTAAAAATAGAAGATAAATTATAATTACAAGAATTAAAATTTTACTTTAAATATGTTCATAAAAATCTACCTGTTTACTTATTAAACTGGCAGATTACACCATCATGACACTTGGAAATCTAAAAATATACATACTGCCAGAACTAAACATGAATTTGCAAAACAATGTCTTAAATATAACTTGCTATACATTATAAACGAAACTCCTGAAATAGTGAAAGAAACGATTTATATACTTGGAGTTTACAAGAATTGGCAATTTACGCTAAAAACTTTCTCCTGAAAAAATACAAAGATACATGTATGCTTCTAAATTGTTGTACATGTCACCAAATTAGTAATGTTAATTGTTAATCTATGAACAAAAATGTTAGTAGTCAAGTACATACAAATTTTTTATTGTATCAGTCGCTATAATGAACATTTACTGTAATATATAATTCACACGATTATATAATTTAGATAGACACATAATTTAAAAGGCCATCATATATTTAAAAAAATTATTTGTTATAACTGCGGTGGCTCCTATAATAGTTACACTATATCTTAAAATTAAAAGGTGATTTTCTGCACTGGCTTGAGAAGGTCAACACAAGTTGCTGGAACTGTGAAGTAAACCATGTATTACCACACATGATGTCTAAATATTACACATAAATACTGTTCTGAGTTGACAATAAATAACATTCTATTGACATATCAATAGTTTTATTTGGGTACAGTTTGTAACAAATATTCTAGTACTATAATTTCACTTTTTAGTTAAATTTATCTCTAAAGAAGCATACATTATTGTTGATTCATATTTTTGCTATATATTTGCTATATGGTAGTTTATTAGCTCAATGTGTGACACAATGTGGCTCATTCAAACACTGCTAGATAAAGTTAACACACAAATTAAAATGGCACACGTTGAATCAGAACCAGTCTGCTGTATACAAGGAACAAAGCCAATATGACCATACTGGATAGCACAATAGTTGATAGTCAGCAAGCATTGCCTATCTAATGACTGAGTATTAAAAGCGTGTATGTTATGCTGAATTATGCAAAAACGTTATCAGACAGCAATATATGACCATTCCAGCTGGAACATTATCAGACAGCAATATATGACCATTCCAGCTGGAACGTTAGCAGTTTTATTATTACGGTGATATGGCATTTTAGCATAAGCATCCAATTTGGTGGTGATTTCCCTGAAACATGTAATCCAACTAACATATTGACACAGGACTAAAACAACAGTATATGTGTTTTGTGTGACACTTGCCGTGCATCTTTCTGATGTGTTAATCTCAACTTTCACCAATTTTCTTTTTACAATAATTTTTTTTAATGTGTTGATGCAAGTGTTTATATTCTGTGTCCTGTCATTACTGACCTGGTGACCAGTCTGGCCTCCTCCAATCACTGTCACTCTGCATGGTCATGTGATCAGGTTTACTAGTATAGATGCCTTTTGGTTCAGTGTAGCCAGGCGATATGTAGCCATTGGCTAGACCAGGGTTATGATAACTGTTGCCTGTAGATTGTAGAAACAATTGCACAATAAACTTGCTACAATGCGCCACAAGGCAGATGTATGTGGTTGGGAATCATAAAATTTGTTGGTGAAATAATAATCAACAGTTCACTTTCTAAACACGTTCCAAGATTATTAAATCTCTAACAGTTTGATTTGCAAGTTGCATTTTGTGATGTGCTTTCCAACAAAGCTTTGTTTACTCTCCTTTAAAATGCTGCAAATATCACAAGTTGACACTCACAAAACCATTATCACACAACTGTTGCCATGGCACACCATTGACACAGTGAAAGCACACCATGCTTGCTACGTCTTCTATGTTAGCAACTATTTATAACATGCAAACCATGCAAGGAGAGATATTTCATAAGATTAATGGAAGCCATGTTCGTAGCAAAGATGACCAGAAATCTGTTGACAATTCATCACAAGTTTTATGATAAAAGTTTGCATTGCGATATTGTTGTGAAATTGCACTATCGACAGATGAGATATAAAAATATATCTATGCATGGTTAGCATAGATATTTTACATATGGCTTGGCCAAAATTCCACCAATGTCTCATGTTGATCTACGTTGTTGAATCATTATCAGTAGTGATCACATCTGATGGGATTTTGATATCATTGTCACCAATTTGTGTCAACATATAGAAAATCAATATTTTTTCAAAACTACACATTTGCAGTTTTGACAGTAGCCTTGTGGTCACCTGCGCTATTAGCATGGCTTCTAAGGTACAAAGTCTGACCCTGACATTTGGGAGGTCAATATGTTGGAAAAGATGTACACTGACCTCGATATAAGGAATTTAAACTGTTCCATACATCCAAAGTTCCTTATATCGATGGGTACATAAAACTATCTACCTGGGTAGGCCAGAATGGGGATTTTAGAGTTGTTCTTATACGAGGATATTCCTTGCACCAGGAGTCCTTATAGTGCAGTTTATACTAAATAAAATTATTTTACAATAAAAATGTTCAGAATTTGTACCATTTAATTTTAACTACACACACACATAATTGAAACTTTGATATATCTTGGCCTTTCCACCACCCTACTTACGCCCGGGGTATGCTGGGGGAGGGTTGCTGCCATCTGGTGAGAAGTCGTCGAGGTCGATACTGTCGAGGCCGCGGTTCTCGAAGGCATTAGGAGGGGGAGATGGTGACAACTTGTCTGGCGCCGTGTCGGTGTGTGTCATCACTGGAGGTGACAAAGTGACGCGACTGAAAGAAACAGTAGCAGAATTGTTACTGCCTGTGACAGGGACATCACTGAGAGTATTCTGTGTAATCGTAGATATATACAACTGATGTGAAACAATTTATTCCATGTGTATGTATGCGTGCAAGCATGCATGCATAAGTGTGTGTGTGTGCATGACACTGTACATGCATGCATGAGATTTGGATACACACATGGTTACTGTATGTCTGAATGTGTGTTAATTAGTTCAATTTCTAATCATAATATTTCTGGATTATATACATGTATTGTTAGTAAACATTTGGACTGTATTAAATCCACAATACTTATATAAATTAAATATCACTCACTTTGCAGCCTCTTGTTCGTATGCTTCTGAAAAATTCAAAATAGAATCCAGTTACTCTCTAATATTTTTTTGGTAACATTTACTTAGCGATACAGAACAAGAAGTTAGATTAAGTATTACACATCACCCCTTTTCAACACATCAGTCAGTAATGTCAATTCATGTGTCTGTTTTATGTATTGTAAAATGCATTATATCTTTAATAATTAAATGTGTATAGTTTGTAGTTACAAATATACTACTAATTTAGGGGTTGTTAACAATTGTTCCCATTTACCTACTCATACAGCTAATTCTCAGACACCCCTCCCTGACCACTGAATTAACAATAAAATGTCAATAAATCATCCAGTACATGCAAAGAACATACAGTACCAGTCACCATTATCATGTTTACAAATATCTATTTACAATCACCATGGATATGCTATTCACATGCAATCAAAATATGTATAATTAATACGTGTATGCTCTGCATGAATAGATACACGTCGACAATTGTGAACAACCCCCTAACAGGTGGGTAGAGTCAGAGAAGAACTTAGAAGGCTACCTTGGTAGAACTATGTCAGCAACCACCTGGAGGACAATAACAACATTCAAGAAATAATGCAACAAGAACTGGACAGAACGGATGAGGTGTATTTCTTGCATTTCAGACAGGAGTTCTAGTGTAACTCGAATTCCTAACCGGAGTCTTGTGACCTGGCAGCAGGCTGAATAGAATGTGTCAGACATCTGCCGAGTAACAACTTCCATGTGGAACATGTTTCCTGGAAATTCAGTCCTTACTCAAATATGTTCATTATACATATATGTCTTAGGGCCAGGTTGTGTTGCAGGCTGGATACAGACGTTGGGGTATCGTGGTGTTGCAAGCTGGATACAGACATTGGGGTCCTGTGGTGTTGCAAGCTAGTTACAGACATTGAGGTCCTGTGGTGTTGCAAGCTGGATACAGACATTGGGGTCCTGTAGTGTTGCAAGCTAGTTACAGACATTGAGGTCCTGTGGTGTTGCAAGCTGGATACAGACATTGGGGTCCTATAATGTTGCAAGCTGGATACAGACATTGGGGTCATGTGGCATTGCTAGCTGGACACTTACTTTTCGCCTGGTGTCGTCTGCAGCAGAGCACAATGAGGATGATAGAGAGGATGATGACAATGCTGCCACAGACACAGGCGACAATGATGATGACAGACACGGGAAGATCTCCTTTCTCCTCGTCCACTGAAACCACAAACAACACAATGCTATCATTGTGACTGACATAAATATACATGTATATATATATATACATATATATGACAAACAGCCCTATCTAGGGCTAACATAGGCTTGATTAATTTAAATCTTTTTCCTTCTCCGTGGGATCGTTTACTTTACTTCCCCTGGCATGGACATGGGGTAGAAGGAACCAACAGCTTATAGTGTCCCTTCCAAAAGACACATGTAAAGTGGGGTGAATGAAATTGTCCCAAGTTTTGAAACAGTGGTTGTTAGTAAGATTCGAACCCCAGTCCTCTTGACCACTGCTCCCTTCTGTGACTCAGCAGCTGAGCCTGTATCTTGCCTTGTCTCACTAAACCAACTCTCACACTGACTTCTTTGAACGAATCTGGTGACAGATACCCATACAAGATTTAATCAGATTTAACCAGATTTAACAAGACTGCCACCAAGAGAAAGTACTCTAGATGGCAGGTGGACAAGGAAGCCCTTTGGCTTACCAGGAGTCCAACCCTTTTACCTACATGTATTCCGCCCTTCTGAGGTATGTGTCGATTTTATTACACGATTGTTAACATCAAATAGCATCACTTCATTTCAGTGAGTGGGTCTGTATTTAAGTGTATAATGGAAGATTCAGTTGGTTGATGGGGAAATGTGTCAGGCTGCCTTTAAAAATGTTGGATCATGGGTAATCAAGCTCCGAAATTATCAGGTCATGGCACACAACTATGCTATCGGAACTTTCAACATTTTATTGCACTTAATAAATATAATTATAGGATGTGATTTTCATCACCTATTATACTACACTCTGGGCATCATATAACGTAATTATGAATATAACAGGACGTAGTTTATTGGGTTCAGTTTATGGGTAATGAGAGCAGAACTATCCATTAAAGTTACTACTCAGATTAATTATACATAACTGACTAGTTCACAGAATGCATTCATAGAAGATATCCATTTGTATATAAGAGACAGAAGACTTTGTACAACTGGTTAACTGTAGTACGAAAGCACTGGGCAGTGCTATGTCACTTGCACCACAAACATGTCAGGACATGGCAGGTTATCTGGGGGGTCACACCCCAAAAATGCACTACATGTTGCCATGGCAACTGATGTTAACTGTGCCAGAAATTAGGTGGAACATACATGGCTATGGGATTAGGGCTGTTTAGGGATCAACAGGTCAAATACCCCTTCAATATTGTCCACGTAATGGCTTTAAGGCATGGTTAGTCAGAGCATAAGGAACTAGTCAATGAATATTAAATCAAATCTGTGAAAGTTGACAGTGATGTAGGCAAGTATAGCCTTATGTACTTCAGTGGCCATGTGGCAATGTATAACATAATAAATAAGGATTGTTTTTGAGGATTTTATACATATATAAATATATATACATGCTTTTTGGTTATTATTTTTAATGGACTAACTGAATGTGTAAGTGCTGTGAATAGCAACTGAAGTTAGAGAGGTGCACCAAAGAACAATTATTATTATTATTGTGTTAATAAATGTAACTAATAATACATCATTTACTTTTGTAGTTCAACTAACCGACATTTATTCTTGCAACCACCCTAGAACTGTGTCTACGTTGACCACTTACACATCTACACAAACACATGTCATAGGGTAAGGGTTAAACATAGACTGGGGTATCATGACAACACATGTATCTGGCATAGCGTCCTGACATGCTCCAGTGAACACACATCCTACCCCCCCCCCAGAGTCACTGACCTGTGACACAATGACAGGAAGAACACCATTATTCACACTGGGCAGATACCCTTCCATCACCCAGGGTGGGGTGTCTCTAGAAACCCTAGACCACTAGCTGTCACCAAGACAGGACTTGTCTTGTTAGGGCAACTACAGAATATCTCTTTATGGCAGTTATATTGCTTGTCTTCACATGAATCTCAACTTAAGTTACAAGGCTTATACATGACACGTCATTAACCGAGGCGTGGAGAAGGGACAGGTAAACAACACATCACCTGGAGCAGTGGAGCATAACTACAGTGGTTGTAGGAACATTAGAAAACATACACGCTTATTCCATGTTGTTTTCTCCCTCCCCCTCCCCCTCCCCCTTCCCCTCCACCCTCCCTCCCCCTCCTCTCTCCCTCTCCCCCTCCCTCTCCCTCTTCCTCTCTCTCTCTGTAGTCCAGTGTGCAGGCCTCAATTTTGATTAATAATAATGTAACAGGTAAAGGTAAGTTCTTATATAGCGCAGTATCCAGTCCTTAGGACTGCTCAAAGCACTTTACACTTTACTCCCTGGCAGACCTGTTCAGTCGAACACCATCTCGACTTCTTTGAGAAGAATTCAGCCATGCTGCAATTAATGTGCGAAGACTATTCGTACACAAATATCCACCACTGTTTATAGCCAGGTACTCATTCATACAGCTGAGTGACCTAAAGCAATGTAGAGTAAACGAACTGAAGCAATGTAGAGTAAACAAACTTTTTTGTGCATAAATCCTTGGAAACCATGCACACAGGCATATAAATACAAAAAGGTTGGTCAATATTAAAATTGCTAAGTAGTATTAAAATTGCCAACAGATGGATGGATATGCCAGACAGATTATGGTGGATGTTCAGCAAAGTTGTCTCCACACTACTGTCTCACACTACTGTCCCCACACTACTGTCCCCACACTACTGTCTCCACACTACTGTCCCCACACTACTGTCTCCACACTACTGTCTCCACACTACTGTCCCCACACTACTGTCCCCACACTACTGTCTCCACACTACTGTCCCCACACTACTGTCTCCACACTACTGTCCCCACACTACTGTCCCCACACTACTGTCCCCACACTACTGTCTCCACACTACTGTCTCCACACTACTGTCCCCACACTACTGTCCCCACACTACTGTCTCCACACTACTGTCTCCACACTACTGTCTCCACCACTCATTTCCACTCTGTACCTTCTGTATATGTGACCTGAGTATATAAGTCACACAGGCCTGTTCTGCACCTTCTGTATAATATTATGTGACCTGAGTATATAAGTCACACAGGCCTGTTCTGCACCTTCTGTATAATATTATGTGACCTGAGTATATAAGTCACACAGGCCTGCTCTGCACATGAGCCAAAAATAGCTGTCTAGATCATGTCCACCAATTTTGTGATTTGGCCAGAAATGCATATCTTATAATCTCATTTTTCAAAGTCCAATTTATTTTAAATAATAAATAAAAATAATCCAAAACTAATGAAATAGATGCATTTATGTATTTAATTATAATAGTAATAACAATAAATATATAGATGCATTTACGAAACCAAAGATTAAGAAACAATAGTTAATACGAGTCAAAACCTTGCTTGTTTGACAAACTGTAAATTTTACGACTGCTTCAATTTTAGCAATAAATAAAAAAACTACTAAAGATATCTCAACAAATGAGGTATCATTTTAAAGCCTGTGATCTATGAAATCCAAAACGATATGACTCCCGATTTCCCAATTCTGCATCTTAATACCCACTTCGCTGTGGCAGGTCACATATGTGGTAAATTCCACAAATTACAAAAAAAAGCTTAGCATAACAGCTCCTAGCTTCTGGCTACATTACTCACCACAAAATGAAATTCCACTGCCACATGATGAATGTAGCTTTAGAAATATAATATCTCCAACATCCTCAGAGACTCATGGAGACTGAAGAACCCAGCAACCAGGGTGACAAACCCAGCAGAAATGTCAATTACGTGGCTTTGTAGAAATCTGGAATGTTATGGGTGACACCTCCTAATCAAAAGTGATGGAGCATGTTTACGCAAACTCAGCATGGTGTGAACCAAACCCTGGGCAATGACTGTTCCATGACCTTCCCTCTGTGCAATGTTACCTCAAATATGAAAGAACCCAGAGGAGGATATTGCTCTGCCTGTACTTTTTGTGCGTGTCATCCCGATATTTTAAAGGGGAACAAAAGGCATTTTTTGCCTACGTAAACGAATTAATAAAAACCATTAGCAACAACAATCAAAAATATTATGCCAGCAGTTTATTGGAATAATCTTGTTGAAGACATGTAATTTAAACTGCACTGACAGCACCATTGTGATGGAAAGCCTGATGTCACAAATCCCTAGTCTTCTCAGTTTGCCAGTCAGCAAACTGAGAATGTTACTCTAGTTTATATTGCCAAATGTTTTGGCACTGTAGCTACTAAACATATCACATCCACTTGGTGCACTGTGTGGCAGTATAACAGTGGCTACAGGTGTAACTCCTTGGTGCACTGTATGTCATTATAACAGTGGCTACAGGTGTAACTCCTTGGTGCACTGTATGTCATTATAACAGTGGCTACAGGTGTAACTCTGAATCAAAGGGAATAAGACAAACCAACACATGAGCTGGTATATTCATAGACATGTGGAGGAAACAGGCTTGACAACACAACTGATGGTCAAAGTTCAAAGGGTTAGAAAAAGTTGTTTGATTTGCAGAGTATACAAAGGCCTACTCTTGGCCTGCAGATACTTCTGGCCCATTACAACAAGGTAGAGCCATAAACTCTAATCACCAGGCCACTGTACTCCACTGGTTGCTCTATATAATGGTATTGCCATGCTTGTTTCAACAGATACAGCCACATGAAAGTTGATCCAGCGAGTAGAACCAGCAACCTCCTGGTCGCCATGGCAGCAGGAAAACCTGATATCCAACAATGGAACAAGAGCCTTGGCATGGATGACAACAATTTAAACAAACTGTAACAAACCGTTTGGTTGCAGTGGGTTCAGAGCGGTGCGGTTTGTTCTAAGGGCCAGTTGACATGCCCTTGTGTCAGTCTTTTTTTGTTTACAACATGTATGCTGGTGGTGCAAAAACTGACAGGCAAGGCAGTCAAACTGGGTTGATTAATGCGCATTCACTGTTGTGAATAGTCTTATTCTGTACATTATTCCAAGACAATATGAGGGTGGTTTCTGAGGGTAGTTATTACCAGGGTGCACCCTCAGTGGTTCTTTTATATCCAGAGTAGATGGGACCAAGACGGGACCAAGATGGGCACATGATAGAACTAAGATAGGACCAAGAAGAGACCAAGTTGGACTATGATGTGACAAAGAAGGAACCAGGATGGAACCTGCCACCAATATGGGACCAAGTTCGAACCAAGATGAGACCAAGATGAGACCAAAAACTGTTACTTTTGTCAGTTACTTTTTTCCTGTTACTTTCTTTCCAATTACCACCAATAATGCAGTGTCCCAATCAACTCATGTTTACTGTAAATATGACTTGGTGAACTGGAAAGTTCAGACGCAGCCTGACGTCACCACTTAAATTTATTCAACTGGGTCACGTAGGGGTAACGAAGTCGTACTTACGCTAACCATGTGCCCACTGGAAAGCTGCATGGCACTGTGGTATTATTGCATATATGTTAACTTTTTAGGAATACAAATGCAGGAGATTTATATGTAAATCAGAGGGTCTCAGAAAATCAGGAATTTATACATAAATCTTAGTAAAATATTACAAAACATAATATTTAACATGCCACATATATTAACAAGCATGTTTTAATAGTTTCAGAAATGTGAATGCATGAGATTTGTGTATACATTGAAGGGTCTTGTGGTATCATTATCATTGAATTGTGCGTAACATGGGGGTCTCAAGGTATTGTAGAAGTGCACATAAATCAGAGTATTTCACACTATAAAAATGGTTACAGATCAGTTTTATTTCCAAATGCATGCCATTAATATTCCAAATGCATTGCATTAATATAAAGTTAATGTGTTACATTAAACAAATTTGATGTGGATAAGTAAGCTAAAATGTTTCTGGCTCCCATGGTAGAAAGAAAAATGATTAATTTGGTATTCTAAGCATATGTATTCATACATTAAACAATTAGCTATGTATTTCTGTACAATACAATGCAAATATGTTTACCATGGTATTTCAACTTTCATCATTCATTTTCCATGCTTCAATAATGAATCGTTTCCAAGTAAAAGTTGAAATTATATGCTTTAAGCTAATTAGCATATGAGACAATGTACCCATTTTTAGTAATGCTCAATACATTTGGTAGCAATATTTCTAGGCTTATTTTGCTAATATAAAGAGTTTTCAATTTAGTTAAATATAATTATTATGGTGCAAAAAAACTTGCATATAGGCAGTAACTACGTCTTATTTTATCACAGATGTAAGTGACTTATTGTCATAATATTCACAGCAAGGACCAAGACTAAGCATTGTATTTTTCATTTAAAGTGTGTTACCATGGCCTGGGTGACAGAGGCATTATTTTAATGTTATAAAATTATCTGTTTGAAATACATATTTTCATTGTAACATTTTAAAATATACATGGATTAAATAAAACGTTTACATAGTGTAGATGAATCGAATGGTAGCATTTGAATATAGATTGAAACGGATTATGCTTTGTTCTTCAAGATCAGCATGTTAACGGTGGGCGATAATGGGGATCCTGTGGCTGCAAGCGCAGTTTACAGTGCTTGTCTAAAGTTCAGACTCAGACTGATTGCAATTAACTCACTAGTGAGGCTTTATTAGGCCATTGTTTCATTGACATAGAAATCCGGGAGATTGCTTCTCCCCTCTGGGGATCAGGAGATGTGATAGAGTTCCGGGAGACTCCCAGCAAATCCGGGAGACTTAACATGTATGAATTATGTATCACCAGAACAGGAAATAAAAACAATCCATACGTGACAATGTGACCCTCCTACCTAAGTCGCCAGGAGATGAGAACAAGCTGATGAGAGACGGAATGACAAAATATGTGTTGAATTGGTATTCAGATGTGTGAAGTGCGGAAACCAAACACACACAGGCACAGCAAGATGCAAAACAGTGACACCTTTCCCATGTTGACACATTGTGTACACAGGGCAGCTAGAGCTCACCTACACAGACTGTTAAAGAGGTGAGACCATTGTAGGTAAGTAGGTGACAGGTGAAGTGGTTGTGTATCTCTGGCGTGACACGTTCATGTGCATAGTATGTAGATCATGATAACCATTAAAAGGAACCTGCTGTTAATTATTTGGATTAATGAAATAGATGTATTAAGTCATACCTTCAGTAATAATTAATGTATGTTTTTGAATATACATACATAAAAATTACAATGTTTGTGGTACATAAAATACTTATTGTCACAAAAAGTTATTTCTAACAATGCGATAAAAACTTGTCTGCATAAATTTAAAACAAACACATGACATGTACTTGCTCAGAATTCATGTGTTTATCAGCCTAACGGGAAGATTGGTGAGGAGCCTGATATTGGCTTTTTGGTAAGGATACATTGAAGCAAACTAGTGGAGAGAGCAGAGGTAGAAAAACATCAAGGATGCAAGAAGAGGGGGAGAAGAGGGAAGATCACAGTTGAGACGGGAGGATTCTGTGAGGAAGGACATAAGAAGGTCATAGGAAGATGACAGATGGGAGAAAGGAAGCTGCTGCTAGGAAACAAGAGAGAGACAGAGAGACAGAGAGAGAGAGAGCAACAGCAGGGAACAAGAAGGAAGAACAATAGGACCAATATCCAACTTCTCTTCTGACTTCAGCAACAAAGACGAGAGCAATAACATTTGAGAGAACCCTAAACAACAGTCTCTAGTGGTGGGTGATCCCTCCTATCAACTATGGAAACAAGTTCTGCCCGACAACAATGTCTCATTGACCATGGCTCGGGCCTACTACCACTGGACTTCAATGGACACATGGTGACCCTTGATTCTACTGGTCACATTTCAGATTTCTAAAGCATCAATTGTTCTCATTTCCAATCTGGCAATTGTCCAGTCTGGCTGAAATCCTGGCACAACTAAGCTGTCAGTGAATGGAACCATAATAGGTATTCTAAGGTGCCGCCTAGACCAAGGCTTGATTGGTAAACTATTCAATCAACCGGTTTGCATTTCAAGTGTTTAATGATGATGAGCTTAAAAGGCATAAGTAAAATCAAGTCTTATTCTTAACAACAGTAAATGCAAATATCCCACAATGCAGCAGCTTGAAATGCCTTTCAATTGGGTGAATCTGTGGACAATGAAGCGGCTAATGAACACTTTACATTGATTGCCTGAGACTAGCAGGGAGACAGTGAGCAGTCCATTAGTACCATCACACTAACCTTCTTACATAACCACTGTGACATAACCTGGTCAACCACACACCTGCTCAATCTGCTACTAATCACCCTGTGTGGACAGTGGACACTAGATATTGGGTAGCACCAGGTGGGGGTTGTTGTACAACTATATTCAAATAGTGGTCTGATATTAATTTTTTTCATGTGTAGGATAATAACTTTGTCTAAATAGGTTCCATATGTTATTAGAGTGCTCACATTTTTATGTTGTCACATATTGTCTTACTGATATAAATTGTTTGTATTTTATTTACTTTTTTACTTTATTATTATTATTAATTATTTTTAGAGGATCACATTGGAAGAAAGTATATTTTTGTGTGCTTTGATGTGTTATCCTCTGTGTTATTGTTATATATTATGATTGTGGTTTTTTCTTTACACATATTTTCATGTATATAATTTCACAGAATAAACTTAATTAATCAATCTATAATGCTGCATTAAAATTTTTGGCCACTCACTGTTAAAGGTATCAGTCCACTTCTCAATAAGAGACTGAAAACCACTACTTACTTGTGTATGTACTGTAGTCTTTTGTCCTCGGCCAACTTGATTAACTGGGTATGCTTATTGCTAATGTTCAGATGTTCTTCACAAACGAATGAGTGGATACTCCTCGTATCACAGGGAGGAGACAAATATAACACACTTCTTGTAGTCCGCAGTTCCTCAGTGTTCAGGTATATCCAGGTGTAGTAAAGCTGATCGACACAACTTCACAGGTAAATCAGAATTCAGACCAACACATGTATAGGTAGATGAATAAACCTGTACAGGTAAACTAATACACCTTGCCAGGTAAACTAATACACGTGGACGACCAATACACAAGCAACCTGACACTGCTAATGAGCCAGACGGTTACACTGTACCAACAACAAATGCATGATTGTGGTGTCAATCCAACATTCATGTCACAACAAAGATGATCTTCACGACACAAAGAAGACACACTATAGCAGACGTCACAGATCCACTGCAGTAGTCTCACTCCTGACTGTAGTCGGAGCTCACAAGACCTTAGACAGACAGTCGGTGTAGATTACACGCTCACAAACATCACCACTGATGCTGACTCACCGACAACAATTCTACCTGACGCTGACCTAGATGTTCACTGGTGCGGTCATTGGGCATGCTCAGTGCTACACCTTGCACTGGCCCACAACATACAGCTGTGTATTCAGAGCAAAGGTGCATTCAGCCATTATCAATGCCAGGGCTGTGGCACTCTGGCAGCAGCTGTCAACCCTTGACAGCCCCTCCAGGTGCTGCATGGAGTTGATGCCTCACAATTCTACTCCAAGCCTCCCCAGTGATGGCAGCAGCTTCACTTGACATTTAACTGCTAGCATGGAAATGGTTATTTTTAGAGTTTTCCTTCTCTGGAGTTAGTGAATGCACAAGTTTTTTCCTGTGTGGGATATTTTCTTTCCAGGGCATAGACATTTACACCAGGCAAAAGGAACTGATAGCTCTTATGGTGTCTTCCAGATAAAATGGGTGGAACAAAATTGCAAAATTTCGACATATGATGGCAGGTGAAACCATTACTCCATCCCATTGATCAACAATTGGATGTTCTAACCATCTGACTAACTTGCCCCTGTACCATACCCTTTGAGACTGTATTTTGTTTACAGAAGTGTGATGTTTAAATAGTACTAGATCACATCCACCCATGGAGCAAAAAGAAAATCAACGGCAGCAGTTATCACCGATACATTATGTTGATTGTAAACCTGTTCACAGTGGTGCCATCTGGAGTCGTTAACCACTCTGTGGTGTCATATTTCTCTGACAGGTGGCATAGCAAATACATAACCTTGTTGTAAGTAAATATCTCAAAATATCTACCTTTGTGTTTTTTAATACATTGCCAATTGGTAGATCAGAGACCACTGATCCAAGGAAACGAATGGAGATAAAAAGGGGAGTGGAGCCCAGTATCTGGAAGGAGATACACTTATAATGCCCCAAAATTAGTGTATTAATATATAAATATATACATACAACACCCAAGTAGCTCAGCTTTAATCAGTCAACCAATGAAAATCAGTATAAATTCCCTAAAAAATGGTGCAAACTGCAACGACAATGGAACATTTTTCATACAACAAAATGATCACATGAAGAACTTTACCCACAATAACTTTCTGATGCTGCTACAACTTTAGCAGGATGAAATAATGCACATATTGGTTCCCTCAAGACTCTGTACAGCTGGACAGGACAAAGCAGTCTGGTGACTTGAAGGTTGCTTTTTTTTAATTCTTACTGCCTTTTTTGTAATACCACAAATCATGTGTACATTCAGTGGGCAAATGGCCACATAACCCAGTCCACTTGTTGTTTTCCTTCTTGAATGTCATATGACAACAGTTCACCCTAATGCATTGCAGTTGCTGCATCTTCTGATAATTAAGTCTCTCTCATCTCCTAATGAACCACCCTCTTTTCACCCTACAACGCATCTGTGGATAACATCTCCCACTATGTGTATTGTTGCTGGTCTCCTGTTTCTCCCTAGTCTAGGAGGTGCCTCAATACTGGTCCTCAATTACAGTTTGAGTTTCTTCTTCCATCACTGATCCTACACTGCCATCCCAGCCTCCTGTCTCCACCCCTCCATCTCTCACTCCCCACCCCTCCATCTCTCACTCCCCACCCCCTCCATCTCCCATCCGTCATCATCCCCACTCCCCGTCCTCCGTCTCCTCCCCGCCTCCGTCCTCATCCCCACGCCCCTCCGTCTCATCCCGCCTCCGTCTCAGCCACGCCCTCCCGTCTCATCTTGCTCCATCCGTCTCGCTCCCGTCATCCGTCTCATCCCCTCCCGTCATCTCATTCCATCGTCCTCATCCCCGCACATCCGTCATCTCATCTGCGCCCATCAGTCATCATCACCCTCCATCCTCCCCCTCCATCCCCCTCCATCTCCATCCATCTCCCCATTCTTCCTCCTTCCTCCTTCTTCCTCCTGGCCCTTCCTCTGTTCCATTCCTCTTCCCTCCACCATTCCCTGTCCATTCCATTCCACATGTCCACCCCCTTTACCCACCTCCTCACCAGCTCTGATACTCTCTTGTCACACCAGCCTCCTCACCAGCTCTGATACTCTCTTGTTTCACCCACCTCCTCCTTCAGCTCTTCCATTCTTCACCTGTCTATAGTCTCTTCAGTCCCGCAATTCTTTTTTTGCAAAGGCCTAGAAGTACCCACTAAAGCAAGACAGCCCAGCGTACCCTACTTAACTTCTCCAGTACATGCAACATCACTGTTAGGGAGTGGCATGTCATTTTAAAGAGCAACTCAGGATTATGAGCTAATAAGAATGTTGGTATAATTGTTCCAAACTAGTCATTAAAATACTGATGACTTTCGATGCAGCGAAGCCTCAGTTTGTTGACACTCATTTCATCTAGCAGAGGTACATCCCCCATGCCAGGTCTAATCCACACAACCCTACAGTGTGTTGCAATCTGCTCGAAATAAATGCCACTATCTTGTAATTAGTTTATGTAAACAGCACATATTTCAATAGTTTAGGGCCATAATTTAGGGTCAACTTTGTTGTTCCTCAATCATCTAGACCTGACTTCAATGAACCTCAATAACCTAAGGTCTTACATTATAGACCCTCACTGATCCACGGTTGTTGTCCATCAATAATGTAGGTTGATTCATACTACGATATGACTGCAGTTTAATTTTTCCAGTGACGGTATCAGACTTAACCTGCACACAGCATTCAATTTGTGGCAGATACGTTTGACAGATGTGTTATCATATGTTTGACAAGCAACTGGCATGACCCGAGGGTATACACCCTAACCTGTCAGCAATATAATAATATTATAGGCAGATGTATGTACACGATCATGTTGTACATAATTTCCTTATCGTGTACATCAGCAACATTTCCTGCATTACTAATCCACTCAATCCCGGATGACAAACTAGCAGTGTACATCACAAACAAAACTACAACATTCACCATTCAACAACACAAACACCTACACCCTGCCCTACTTCCCCTCCCTCTCTCTCCCTTTCCCAGTCCCATACCACTACAAATACACAAGCAATATCACCCCAAAACTGCTCACCACCCTTTCCTAGCCCCACCCGCGGCGTACCCAGTCTGTGTGATGTGATTACTTACTTTTTGAGGTCAAAACTGAAGTCCAAGCGTGACACAAAGAATCATAGTAGAATCATAACTAGCACTGGACCCTGTACAAACTCCAGGTAGCTCTAACTCAAGGAAGTCAGAGAGTCCACATACACACATAAGGGCTATGGGGTTAAACATAACACCCCACCAACCATTAAACACCCCCCGTACTCATCACCCTAACAACTAACATTTTAATGAACACACAAAGCACTTTACAAAAAACAATCACATCCAGTGATCTTATTCAATTAGAAAAAACAATTGCAAAAAAAAAAACCCAACACCCCTCCTGCATGAGTGGACTCATCGCAATATAGGAAACCACCATCTCAAAGCCAGCCAAACTGATTAGCCTGGGGGCAATTTGCACTGGTGAAAGGCTGTACAATAAAGAACCCTATCTCAGGCTGGGAATCATTTAAAATGCTGAGATAAAAGCCTGCAGGGTGCATCCAGTGTGTGCTCAAATCAGAATAGATAACAGAAACAAGAGACTGAAGGGTAAGGGGGTAGTAATTCTACACATGCCTGGAGTAGGTCAACAATCATGGACATCAGCTATTTTAACCCCTTCTTGGGTGTTGACTGGAATCAAGGGTTTTGCAGTGAAATATTAACCTGTCATATTTCCGTGCTGGGAGACATAGCAGCCAATGAAAGCTGGTAAAATAATACCTTACTTAAGTGATACCTAAATATCATGACACATTAAATAAAATTATTTAAAAGTTGAGAAGTTTGCCATGTAAGTACACAATCAATATTATGTATCATTATTGTTTTCGTTAAGATTATTTTGATTGGCTAACCAGCCCATGCCCTGTCAACTGTGCACTATTAAACTGAAACTTGAAACCGTTTTCAATAAACCTGTGCCATGTGGTCATGAAAGGGTTAATGTATACCAAGGCAGGTAGTGAAGTGGATCTGACAAGGTATGTACAGGCACAGTGGCGCCACATTGGGGAATTAACTGTAATACATGTTTGTGGTGCCATCTTGTGAATATACTGTACAACTATTCATGCCTGGGTGCATATTTTGCCCACGTTCATGGAAGAAAATTTTACTGAATGTTAGGTAGTATCTCATATTATATTTTAATCAGTCTTAATATAATAGGGTCAATGTTTCAGCATGAATGATCCTCTTCATGAAAAACCCTAGTTTTTAATTATATTCCCAAAATAACATAGTTTGGACATTCAGAACTACCACAAATGACATGTATTAATGGGTTCTGCAGTCGGAATATAAAGAAGAGAACAAACTCACATGTTGAAGCCTCAGCTGCTATCTCCAGACTACATACATCCAGTCGTCGTTCCAGACAGAGGGACACTCTCACTTTCTCAACGTTGACCCCGTCGTCGACCTTGATAGAGCCCCCCATGGTGGGAGCACACGGGACGTAGACCTGCCATATGACCCCATCGAAGATGGTCACGCGGGCACAGTAGAATGTGCTCGGGGACTTGAAGGTGATCGTACGGGACGTAGCGTCATAGCGGACATCTCCAGGCTCATCCAGTGTCAATGCTGCAGATTGACAGGTGTCAGTCATGTATGCAAATGCTTTTATATCTAATTGACAGGTGCCTGTCATTTATACAAATAGTTTTATTTAAGATTGATGGGTGTCCGTTATTTATACAAATATTTTTGTGACCCTGTGATATATGTGTGTGGCAATAAGCCTGGTCTTTTGTCTTTGACCATTATTTCCTATTTTTATTATAGCGAATCTAGAGCCGTTATAGCAGCATTTGTTTATCCTCGTTTTATAGGGCGCTACATGTAAAGCAACAATTACGGTTTTCTTTGTTTCTATCGTAAGTCTTGTTTGTTAGTTCAATCATAAGGGTAATATTCACGTGTGGTGATGCGTGTTATGTTTGTGTGTCACTCCGTCCATTGTGTTTGTTCGTTCGAATGTGTATATGTTTAATAATAGCCTGTTCATTGCAATCTCGATTTAAATCTAATCTGGCCGGCGAGATAATCGGAGTGCCCTAGTGAGGCGAAACGCTGCCTGTTATTGCTCGTTTACTATACCATATAGATCAATATGTTCTTGTATGTATAATGTGTTTTAAAGAGCGATTTGCAGAATGCAACGTATAATCAGTACTTTGAGGATATTATATCACGCAGTGATGTTTCTGTGCGTAATACTAATTGTAATGTGGGTGAGTTCAGTACCCCGGAGTGATGTTCCCGCAGTTGTCACCAGATGGCAGTATTAGTCATATTACAATGTTATAGTGTTACTGCTGTGTAAAGAATGTTCTGTAATGAGAAGCATTAGCCTGTTTCATTTATTGGTAAAATTTGTGTTGTATTATCAGTATATTATTATGTTTTATATATACATGAAGTCGTATAGATAAGTATTATTGAATACGTGCTATGAAACCGGTTTCGTTCTGGTCGGGTTTCATATTATCCTAGCGCAATATGTGGTACACTGTTTAGTTTAATGTTATCACGTGTAGCTCACGTTATCATAGAGGCGTGCATTTGTTGACTGTTTTACAGACTGTTTATGTTTGTATGTATGTTTATGTTTGTATGTATGTTTATGTTTGTATGTATGATTTATACAATTCAAAATAAAGCCTACCTACATTAGTATTTGATTGGTTTAGAGAACGCTGTAACAATGATGTCACTCAAGAGGCTAATGTTATTATGATGCTACGTTGCGACAAGACTACAACTTGTTAACGTGACGGCGCATGGAAGTGGACTTCAGCTAGACGGCTGGGAGATGTTTTCTAATTAAGCTTTTATTTTGATTTTATGAAACATTATGCTATTGATTTGTCCAACATTTAATGAGAATGTCAGTGTGGTGTTGTGCACGTATTGCGTATGAGCGTTTAATGAGAATGTCAGTGTGGTGTTGTGCACGTGTTGCGTATGAGCGTTTAATGAGAATGTCAGTGTGGTGTTGTGCACGTGTTGCGTATGAGCGTTTAATGAGAATGTCAGTGTGGTGTTGTGCACGTGTTGCGTATGAGCGTTTAATGAGAATGTCAGTGTGGTGTTGTGCACGTGTTGCGTATGAGCGTTTAATGAGAATGTCAGTGTGGTGTTGTGCACGTGTTGCGTATGAGCGTTTAATGAGAATGTCAGTGTGGTGTTGTGCACGTGTTGCGTATGAGCGTTTAATGAGAATGTTAATGTTATGTTGTGGTACCCGTTTACTATATACAATACTATATGGTTGTCCTATCACAGTTACGGTCACTCGCTAGGATGGCGTAACCCTACGATGTGTATACACTAGTGGTATTTGGTTAATTAGTGCCATTATAGAATAGGGGTGAACGCTAGTACGCTATGCAGAGTGTAAGAACATTACATTTAGTTGCAGTTTACGAGTTAATACATGTTACTGTTGTGCCTTGATTGTATACAGGCTGCTGTACCTGGGTATGTTAAGACATGACAATTGATTGCAGCATGATAATAATTTGCTTTCTATCTACAACAGGTAATTTGGTTCTGAGTAGCAGTCGCCATTATTGACTGGTTTCACCATTCTAATCGTTTTTGTCTTGGGTTATGTTAAACAGTTCTTCGTCGGAAATAAGTAACGTATATTTAGCCTGCTATATGACTCATTTCAGATTGATAAATGTCCGTCATTTATATACTTTTTATTTCTGATTGACAAGTGCCCATCATAATTTATTTAAATATTATTATCTCAGATTGATTGACAGGTGTCTGTCATTTATACAAGTTCTTTTATTTCAGATTGACAGGTGTCTGTTATTGATATAAATACTTTTATTTCCGATTGACATGTGTCCATCATTTGTACAAATACTTGTTTCAGAATGACAGGTGTCCGTCATTTATGCAAATACAGTGTTCTTTTATTTTCAGATTGAGAGGTGTCAGTCATGTATACAAGGACTTTTATTTCAGATTGACAGGCGTCTGTCTTTTATATAATTACATTTATTTCAAACTGACAGGTATTCATCACTTATTTAACTGAAATTAATACTATTTTAAAGAAAGAACAGCAAAGCCAGCCACTATAAACTGTATGACAGTATATGTAATAATTGCTCATTGATGCAACATAAGAAAACCCAGCACTGCGAGTGCTGTTCTCCACTTACAGTCCGTGAATGCCCACATGTCATTTGAGTGTCCACTTTCTCCTAGTCGGTTTGTGGCGTATACACGGAAAGTATAGTTACTGCTCGGATACAAGTCTACAACAAAACAATACTCATTGTGAGTGACAATACAATTGAAATCAAGTTATTAAATATATCAAAACAGGTTTGCTAAAAAAGTTACTGGTGGTAGCATAATAAGGAAATCATAGTTTTTTGCAGATGAAAAGAAAACAGATTTACATTATCGAGTTATTAGAGAATTATAAATTATTATAAGAGATGTAGCAAACCGTTTTTTTATTTGTGGTAGATCATCAAAACTGATTTTGTAAAATTGAATTTAATACCATTTTAATTTAACTGACCATGTTTTTAACATATGTTAGCTCACCTGTGACATTGACTCTGGAGACATTTCCAACAGACATCTTCAGAAGTTCATGATTGAAATGATGAATATAAGTCAATGTGAAGTTCTGCTGGTATCCACCATCAAATCCATGTTTCCATGACAACTCGAATGATTCCCACGTCTTTGACAGTGTGTGTAGTCCCATCGGGGGGTCTGGCACAGCTGCAGATTAACACATTTTAAAAGTAAATCACTTTATTTGTTAGTAACCAATCCAGCATTGCTGTTAAATTAATCACTTAATCCTTGTTTTAGGTTAAATTTTGTTGCAATTGCAACACATTTTTATAAGAATCAATAAAGGCGTTAGGAAATAGAAATGGAATCTAAAAGTCAGGAAAAAAATAGATAACTACATACTCTTAAAGGATTTTGATTAATACACCAATAATTCTCAAACAGTTTTACATTAATATGGTATACCAGTTTATACAGTGATCCAATAAACACAAAGCTACAGTGATTCATCGATTCTAATAAAACAGGCATAATAATGATTGTTCAATTTATGTATTGCTGAGGTTATAATTTCCGCCAATCAGAGCTGCTGTAACAGAACAAAACATGGGCACTATCATCATGTGATTATTTCACAGCAATTTCCACCAATTAAAGCTGGCAAGAGATTTGCTCCTACTCACTTTTAACAGCCAAGTGAATGTCGATGTGTCTACCTCCCAGTGAGTTTAAACTGATGCACTTATACACCCCCAGATCCTCCTTTCTCACACTGGTTATTGTGAGGGCGCTACTGTAAGGGTAGACACTTCCGGGGTTGTCCGCCCGTCTGATCTGTACTCGCCCGCTACTGACAAGTTTATTGGTGTCGTTGTACCACGTGAATGATGGGGGTGGAACACTTTTCGAATGACACCACAATGTGGCGTTCTTGTTGATGGTCACTGCGACTTTATCGTCGGTTGTGTCCAGTATGGGCAGATCTGAAAGCATGATTTGCAAATGTGATCGTAATTCGGGAAGTATTACAGTTAACTATGGAAAATTAGATATCCTCCAGGATGGCACTAGACACACAGAGGTGCCAAAGATGGATTCCTGAATATCCGTAAATGAAATGACGTTTGCTATGATGTAAATTTAAACAGTTTTTCCCATAAATACAAGTTATGTAAAATGCCCCCAGCTGATATCCAGTCCTTGAGACCTCAGAACAATTGTAGAAAATATGCGTAATGTTCTGAACAACTGACTTATCCATCACACGACCTGTTGCCTAGCAAAACCTTCATAAAGCCATTAAAATTGAATGCCGAACATGTGACGCATTCCATTGTACATTTGGCTGTTTTTAAAGTGAGAACTATATGCAGTTGTTCCATCTCATGTCACACTAGTAAGTTAATTCACACATATAACCATTATCAACTTAGTTGGCAATTGCAAAGCTTGATGCAGGTCGTGCACAAAATGCTAATTTTGACGTACGCAAACTACAAATTAAAAAAGAAATTATTTTTCCTCTGAGATATCATGGACTAATCTCTGACAGTTGGGCACCCAAGATGAAAACTGTCAGGGAGAAAATATATCCAACACATACCACCAGAAGCTGAGCAGACATAGCAGTGAGTTTGTGTGACATTAGTAGTTGAAGACTATCTGTGGTACCAAGAAAGTCTAACTTACATTGTACAATCAGTCGCACTGTCTGTGATAAATTCTCTTGGCTCACAGCATTCCTCGCCACACACGTGTAGTTCCCAGCATCCTCTACACGCAGTGAGTCGACCAATGGTTCCCTCGCACTTCCTGATAACAGAAGATATTAAAACATCTGAACGCTGTTTCCTGTTGAAATTATTAACCATTATACTCATAGTGATGTTAGATTTGTGAAAAAGGTGTGAATTAAAACATGTAATTTAAAATGTTACTTGAAGATAATTTAAAAAAAATACAAAATGCCTGAACTTTATGGACATTGATTTTCTGTGATCACAGAAAATATGCAGAATTCACGGAATCAACTTTTTTTAACATAATTTCCATTTTCAAACTGAACTGTTTAATATGCAATATTATTTGTTTTTGTGGATGGAATGTCTTTTTAAACAGAAAATTTGTCATTTGAAACATAATTTCCTTTTTATGGAATTGTTTTTCATTTTGTTTTTGAAACAGAACTGTGAAGCGGATTTTAAATGGAATTCACATTTTTTAAACAGAAAATCAATGCCGCTGTACATATCCTATTAAAAAGAAATAAGATATTTGCAGCCACCTTTGTCGTGGTTCCCACTCACCTTCCAGTTTCAGCATGCTAGTCACCCTCCAAGTGAACCCATCGCTGCTAACTTTGCTGTTTTCCACCCTGTAGTAACCATGGTAACCGGGCTCATCCAGGGTCTTCCCATTTATGTACCATGTGACTTTGGGAGGTGGACTTCCGCGGAACTGACAGGTGAACCCTTCCAGTGAGTTGTTGATGTGTGTGGTTGTGGTTGGCTTCAGGACCGCTCCCACCCAGACTGGACGCTCTGTGGAAGAGACGCTACATCAGAACCAGCTCAACAGAAACATTTGCACAGATCTACACAGACACTACTTGAAAAATTAAGACCTGGTCTTGTAAGTACGAAAAATCCAAAAAATTATGCATTTAGTATTGGTTCAATACCCCGCACCCACCAATACATGGCATATGGCTGCATTCTCACCCAGACTGGAAGCTCCATAGGGGAGATACTGCCATGAGAACCCACTCCAACTGAACAGAAACATTGGCACAGTTTTACACAGGCACTCCTTGAAACAGTTTTACACAGACACTACTTTTTTACATTTAGCACTGGTTCAGCCCCTCCTCCCGCACAAATACGTAGTGTAGGACTTGCTGTTTTTTGCAACCCAAAATTGAAGTTAGTGTCAATTTGCATCAACACATATTTCACTCACTAGGTGGCACCATTGTAGCAATATATTTACCAAAATTCATGGCAATGACCAAACCCTGATATGTATTTTGGGATTTTGAATACTTATGTGACTGTCCCTAATGCTATAGCCAGACAGAGCTGGTCCAGCGAATCTGTACCAGACTATGGTTACTCAGGATCACACAGGGGTAGATGGCTAATAATAATAACTGTCTAGTCGACATGTCTACAGTCACTGACAGGAGACTGCCATGTTTCATATCCATCTTTCATCCAGGAAATACAAAATCCCACATACTGATTGATATGGGCACTGCCTTTACAGGCACAAACAGATAAGCATTGCAAAAGAATAGCATACAAACCAAACCTCTGGGTTTGTAATGCATTTACCACAAATATACCAGGTGGCGCCACCAAAGTGTGGCTATCACCAGTGAGCACTAGGTGGCAGCACCATTTCTACTTTCTGACAAATGAAGGAAGCTTCAACCCATTAACAAGCATACACTTCACTTGAAATATAGACAGTCATACTGGTTAGAGGAATGTAAACTGATGTCAACAATAACTTAATAACAAATATTGCAATCACCAAATTAAATCACAACGTGAGACTGAATATATAAGCTTAGTTAATAATAATAAATGAGAGTGCCCCAGAAATAAATTTATCTGCAAATTCCAAATATCAAAATTGTTTAAGTGAGTTATTCTTTAATCAATACTTTTTTATATGGTAAGTGGCAATAAATAAAAACTGTCACTGACAGAAGACAGTGTATCACAATCTAAAAACAACTAAACATAATAATGAGTTTTTTACTTGATCAAACTTTCGCACTGCCGCACAGACAAGCAGTGTTTTTGTAACAGGTAATTTATGATTCTTTATAACTACACTGGTAGAAGTGCAGACAAAAGTTAACTGCAGCCGCATAATTATTGACTTATTAACCAAAAACACTGACATTTTTAAAAGAAACAAATTGCTTAAATGTATTCGGAAGAAACAATTATAGTGTATAAATAATGAATAATTTTTGCATAGAAATAAAACATCCTGTTCACTTTACAACAATGTAATTTACTTTATTTCATACGTAAGTCATGAGTTTCCCTATCATTATCAATACATTAAATATGTTCATGACAATCTACCCAGTGCACACACAATGCATATAAGTGCACTTCCATTGGATATTCTAGAATCAATACATGTTTGTTAATAATCACATCTTTCCCTTTGTTCTGTCGCATCCACCCTAACATCATAACAAATCCATTTCGCTATAACCTGACTCATACCCAGCAAGGCCTGCATGCCTCATCATGTCCTCCTAATAAGACTAATAATATTACATCACCGAGAGGGGGCGACTGTCCACCCTTTCTTACTCCCAGCACCCTGACTGACCACAGACAGGGGCCGCCAAGTAAATGAAGCAATTTCCTGTCCATCCAGTCCATTCATCCCTGGTCTGCTGACCGAGGTAATAATCACCTGGTGCTATCTTTAATTATTCCTCATGGCAGTAATGAGGACCTCCAGTCACATGGGCATACGTCATTGTCACGAGTTGCCTCATAGTTACAGGTATGGCTCATTGTCACGAATGTGAATGAATTGACAATGAATGTGACGTAACAATAGCAGAGCTTCACTGCATTTGTAATTTTGACCCGGAAAGAACAACAGGTGGATAGAATAGTTGATGTTTGTGTCATGATGGGCTTCATGTGTCTAGGCAACTGTCAACATGTGTCATTACATGTGTATATGACCCAGTTTACCAGCAATCGATCCATATGTTTTTCATGAAATATTCAGTTTAATTGTGTATTTCTTCACAAATGACCAATCACTCATACAGGAAAATGTAGGGCAGGGGACCATTTCACTTAGACAGTGAGCTCACAAGGAAAGTCCATCATTAAACAGTGTTAAATTGAAGGAGCGTTTTCAAAATGAAAAAGCTACCGCCATATCATCGAGGAAACTATTTCTGTGACACACTGGTAAAGGTGTCCCAATGGTGTCCTGGTGTCGACAGTTATCAGTGTATACAAGATGATTTTTAAGGAGCGAAATCGACCTTAAGGAAGAAAATTGGACTTTCAGCTCATAAGAATATTAGTGAAACATTTCCGAAGTGTTTTATGCAAGGCCTAGAAACGTTGCATACAATAGTTCTACCATTTGAAACAAAATAGCACTGAGAATAGTTTGATAAATTTAATTTGCATGATTACGCCTTGATTCTAATTAGTGTATCAAAATAATAATTACAGATGAAAAATATTTGTGTAAATTGTGAACAAACATGACATACTTTTAATGCACCCAGCTGAGCCAGGAGCTATTTGTGTTTTACAAATGTGCTCATGTTTATTAGGTGAACACCTGTTTTGTTGAGCCATGGCCTAATGCCTGGGCAGGTAAATAAACAGCTGAACTCAGAACAATCAACTGCCTTACTGCTGCTTCGTTAGGCACATTCCTAAAGTGCTGGCAACTTCTAGGCACAATGACTCTGTCTAGTTCTATGTACATGCTAAGGGTTTTAGCTGAAAACAAACTATAATCGAGCTAGCACATGTGTGTGTGTGTGTGTGGGGGGGTGGATGGGGTGGATGGGGTTGGAGACTGTGGTAATATTTTTGTTTCTTCCTAGGACCTACATGGTTTGCAGCTTGCCAAACTTTCAGGGATTAATCAATGACTCTTCGGAAGAAAAGAAACTCCTTTATGTTTTAACTCCCTGTCAGTTAAGGTTTCTTACCAGTTTTCAAATTCATACCATATGTTAGATGGAAGCAAATTGAATGTTCACAATGTTACACGTATTTTCTGTGATTGTTTGCACAGCCAAGAATTACCACTGTCCGTGTAGTTATACAGCCATAATATTCTACCTCTCAGCTGGTCATACACTTACATAACTCTGCAATGTGCACGTGGATACTGCACAAATCAATATACTAAAACTATAATTGTTTACTCAGAAAACTAATTATTACCAATATAGATGTTATAAATAAAACATTATTTATAGACAATTGACTGTGGTAGTGGTACCACAAGGCGGCCATCTAGTCAAATAAATGCAGCTGACAAAAGTGGTGGTTTATGGCCATTTTAACAAGAACTTGTTAATGGGCATTCCACAGATCAGCTGCAGCAATAAAATTGTCTGTGGGTGGTATTGAACACTAGCTGCAGTACTGAATTTCAAAAGGTGGTTTTAACAGAGTATGTGTGTGTGTGTGTGTGTGTGTGTGTGTGTGTGTGTGTGTGTGTGTGTGTGTGTGTGTGTGTGTGTGTGTGTGTGTGTGTGTGTGTGTGTGTGTGTGTGTGTGTGTGTGTGTGTGTGTGTGTGTGTGCGTGCGTGTGTGCATGTGTATGTGTGTGCATGTGTGTGTGCGTGCGTAATTTTGCGTATGTATGTGTTAAGTTCTTATATTGCTCTGAATCGAGTCCTTAGGACACTGCAACCCCTGGCAAACCTGTTCCTTCCAACATTCAGCCATGCCGCAATTATTGTGCAATGACTACTCAATAAACACACACAGCCAGGTACTCTTTTATTCAAAGTGAACTGAGGCAACATAGAGTGAACAAAACTACCCGAGCTTTGAAACAACAGCAAGAGGGTTTCACCCTGTATTCTCGATTGAAAGTCGAATGTTCTCACCACAGTTGTACAACACAACACGAATATAAACTGGCAGACTCTAACCACATGACACATTTAATTAGAATGTCAGCTTACTACAAGCAATCTCAGGTGCAGTGATGACATGGATCAACTATTCCCTTAAATGCCAGCAAGATGCCTAATGAAGCGGAGATGTCACAACAAAATTCCTTGATGGGATAAGCTAATTGTGCAACCAGAGAACTCTGCATCAGCTAAGCCAGGGTTGGCTATGGTATGGCTGGTGGTATTTAATTATGTGCAATGGGACTTCTGGGAATTACTCTCCAAGTCTAATTGGAGGCTGCTGAGAAAACAGAAGAACTGGTAGAGCAAGCATCTGAACCAGCACCTGGGGCCGTACCAGGCTTGGAGGAGGAAGATAAACAGGATATATATGGAAGAACAACAACTGTTAAGATAAGTTTGGATAAGAAGATGGCTGCCAGATGATGGTGGCTTGGTTCTTACTGATCGCAACATGGCGTGGATTACACTTGTTAGTTAACAAATAGTGGGATGCGGGGTGCCAGTGATAGAGCACCAGACGGTCAAACGAGAGGATGGCGGTTCCATTGCGTCTACCGCCATTTTGAAACTTGGGTGTTCGCAGTCACCTCGCATTGCCCACGTCTTTCAGAAGAGATTTCTTTCACATTATATGTTTGTTATTATGTATCAACTACCATACCTATATGTCGTTAAAATGTAATTAATTTAAGTTATTTATTGTGTACGTATTGTACCAGTGCAATTGTATAGTATGGAGAATGCTATAAGTTTATAACTTATTGCATTTCCCTTCAACATTCTCTTATTGCATTTCCCTTCAACATTCTCTTATTGCATTTCCCTTCAACATTCTGTACTGTTCAATGTTTAATTATATTTTCATTGTTCCACTTTTTGTAGCTGATCTTACAACTGTGCAGATTACAACTTTTTAGAAAAAATATGTATGTTGAATAAACAATTTAAAAAAATCAAACGAAACATTAAACTGGTGTTTTAGGCCAGAGAAGGTAAAAAGATCCAACACAGGGAATCGAAATACCTGCCATGGATTCACAGAGTGGTGCATTAACAAAGCCCTTGCTCTGATAATGCCAAGAATTCAGGTATCAACGGTGAATTCCAGTGCTACATATGGGACCTCACATTATATTATTATATCTGCGAGAGAAAATGTATCTATCGCAATGTGGTCTTGAAGCAACATACAGTATTGCCTTGAGAAATGCAACCACAGGTTAATTTTAAATGTAACTTTAAAACTGCAACTAAAAGTACGTGATGCATTATTACTTTGCATATGCATGGAACAACCATTGAACAAATAGTTCCCTGGAATGTGATTATTTACATTTAAACCACTGAGTTATATTTAGTTACCACTACATTCAATACTACTGTTTAAAACCACATTTCAGACATGTAAAATTAAAATATGGCAACATGCAATGTTTTATTGGAGCAGCTGATCTAAGGAATGCCCATTAACAAGTTCTTGCTAAAATGACCATAAACTTTGATCAGTTGCATTTGTTTGACTAGACTGCCACCTAGTAGTGTATGTCAGTTCCGCAGTAAATGTGTTCCTTGCATGTGACTGGTTGGTTTCACCAACTGGTTTGGTAGAAGTTACGCTATTCTGCATAAAACTATGATAGTTCAAAGTGATTTTTCTTACTTTAAATTCAACCAATTAATGTTTATAGGTATGGAGTTTCCATTGTGTTTCAAAGCCACATCTGCTACAACGCCACAATGTCAGAGTAATCCAATCAGTGAGAAACATAATCCAGTGACTTGCTGTGCACAGACATTTTAATTTAAGCATGGTAGCACCATGAAAAGAGCAACAGAAAGCAACTACTCGACACTGAAGAAGTACACTTTAGATGCACATTTTATTTCATTGCAACTAAGGCTTTTTTTGTTGCTGCACCAACATCTCTTTGGAATATGCTCCCCCTTAGTGTTAGATCAGTTGAAAATATTACAAAATTCCATCGTCATTTAAAAACTTTACATCTTTACAACCTTGCTTATCCACCGTAGCTCCCTAGTGCCTTGACCCATCTGTTGACAACTGGAATACTACTTATGGATTTTGAGATTGACCAATCCTATTGTTCTGATGTGCCTCTGACCTTGGTTTCCAAGGATTTAGGTGCTATAGAAGTTATCTTATTATTATTATTATTTACCATGCATTATTTACGGGTTTGCATAAAAACAGTAATTTGAAAAATTTCTACAGAACATAAAAATATCATGTTAACAGATATGAATCTGATTGCCTAGAATCTAGTACCAGAGGAGTGCCAAAACACCCTAACTGTACTCAAATGGTAGAAATAACATATTCTTTCAATACATTGCATGTGGCATTGAAACGTTATTACCTGTATTCTCTGGATGTTTTCCTAGGAAATTCAATATCCATCCGGACAATTATTTTGACATTAAAAATCTGTTGAAAAACAAGTTTAGGCAAGCCATTGAAGGTAATACATAGTACATTTACAAAACTTTTCTTGTGCACATGCACTATACAGAAACATACCTTCTGCTACCAGCAGATAATATGTCTAGTACGGTAAGATGTAGCTGCTAAATAATGCTATCAATACGTAAAGTGTGATATAATCAGTAACATCTAAATAGAGCCATCCATACTTGTGGTGAGATGTAATCAGTAAATACCATAATCAGTATCCCCAAGTCAGAGCAATGAATCAACACCTGTAGAATGTTTTGCTTGGCTAGAATGTATTACCACTACTTCATGCAATTCCCTGATCAGCTTAAAGCCACTAGATATATATTTTTGTAATGACAGAAAACCAGTATGTACTCCTTTGTGGCAGACTATAATTATATTCTCATTATAGACATTGATATGTAGTCAAGGAAGGAGTTCTTGTATGACATGATAACATGTAATTTTGTTGAACTTTTTATTTACCACCAATACTGATACTTTCCAGCTTTTTCTGCATGTTTGTTGCAGACAGACAGATGGATGGATGGACGGACAGACAGACACACAGACACTCGCACTCACACACACGCGCAGAGTCAGACATACATACAGACGGAAAGAAATACACACAGACACTCAGACAGACAGTCAGACACACAGATAGACAGACAGACAGACACACAAACAGACCAACAAACATATTTAGTATTGTTTACACAGTCGGACAATATTCTGTCAAACACAATTTCACAGTGTGTCGTTAGTCTGAATGGCCAGAGCACAAGTTATTGTCAAGATCCTGCTTTACATGTTCTCCTGAAGTGAGTACAATAACCCCTGGAGAGGCACAGTGTGGGGCAAACACAGCCCTGTTATTAACCCCTTCTGGTGGCACAATGGAGGTCTGTAACCAGGCGGGGTTAACAGGGTGACAGGGTGACTGCTAATGAGGGGATATGTCTGGGGAGCTTACAAGGTAACCCCCCTTGCATGTCTCTTATTTACTCCGTGATGCAACACACACATTTGGTGGTATCTATATATTTTGCGAATTTCATCAATGGCCATTTCACCAACCAGTGAGATCAGGGGCATTTAGCTAATTACTAAGATGTTTTATCCAATATATTTGGTGTTAACTGGGACTAAATTATGACTGTCTGTCTTAATAAAAGTAATAATTAACTGACATATCTATATGACATGTTTGGAAGGAGGACAACAAATATAATCCTAAATAATAAGCAGATAAGTACAATCCTATTATAATAGATAGACTGCTATTTTAATATGCGTTGTGTTATATTTCACATTCATGAACAGCTTGTTATTTTCAAGTACGACCCAACATATTGTGAATAACCCCCAGTGAGGTAGGGTTTAGTGGCCACCATTTAGTTCTACCCCACCGCCTAATGAACCACCAAGGTGTCGTATGTCTACTCATAAAAACAAACTCCTCTAGGAGCTTGGAGTTACCTGTCCTGATAATTTGAAGGCCCCCCATTACTTTCATTGTTATCTTACATCAATAAGTCTTGAAAAGGACTATTGAGAGTATCTCATTTTCAAACTACCTACTCAGTGTAGGGGGTGGTGTTCGGTGGACCCCCAGCAACTGGGGGCGAACAAAAGGTAAACAGAAGCTTACTGGGCGAATTTGGTAGACCACGACTAATTCAAGCAGATAGTGGTTTTCATTCTATAAAATAACTCAAGCAAACTAACGCTGACATCTACATGGTGGGCTAAGCAGATGATTTCATTATAATAACCAAATGAAGTGAAGGAAAACTAACACATTTATGCTGTTCTTTTTACTTTTATACAACTGCTTATATGTGTATAATTATATACACACCCCTTGTCTGCATGAAAATAGATACTGATAATAAAAGTAATACTTCTATAGCACCCACATCCTCAGGGACCTGGTGCACAATAAGAATCGTTAAGCACTATCATAAGTTTACAGGACATGCAAGTCATCATTAGAACAATTAACCACAAAAACCTCAGGTTAGCCTAGATACGTAATTTCGAACAAATTGGTCTTGAGCTTTTGACAGGAGGTAGGTTGAGATGGTAACGGTACAGTGAGAATCAATGATAATAAAACAAAGACAATTGTCTCATAAGGTAGATATTTATATTCATGATGCTAGGCCTAACCGGGTATTATACTTGCACTACACTAGCTTACAAACTGCAAATAAACACCCACTGGTAACACCCAAGAACAATGTAAATAGTGGCTGTATCAGGGAGAACCCTGGAGACAGACCAAGATTGACAGCTGATAACAATCACGCAGGGCTATCTGTGGAATCAGACAGCACAAGTGATTTCAGCCATATTCAAACTGTCCAAGGCATGGGGGAGTCAGACATAAATTACAGAGTGACAAGATCACACATAAATTGCCTGGTGACACCATTAGACATAAACAGCAGGGTTGCCCTTGTATCTGATTCTGCATTGGTTCTGCCCCATAACAGGACCTGGAGCCAGGGACAGAATCATCTACAAATTATTTTTAAAATCTTCGAAAAACGACTCCCACTCCCTGTCTGCACGCACCATAGACATCCGTTTAAGTAACTAACAAATGAGCTCATATGTTTTGTTCTTTAAAATAAATTTCCCTCCTTACCAGCGATATCGCAAACTACCACCAAGACACTTTCTTCGATGTGTCACAGAAATAGTTCTCTCTGACTCTGTGATATGACGGCGGCGTTATGTATTTTAAAAATGTTCCTTAAATTTAACAGTGGATACTATTTAATGGTACACTTTGCTTATGAATGTGAAATGGCGCCCTGCAGGTCCAACTCTCCTCTGTATTTTTTATTCATCTCCTTAGATCCCCACCCTCAACCCTGTACACAGATTGTTTATTTGTTCAATTTAATTTGTTATAGTGCCAGATCCATAATTGTTTGTGGCACTTTACAATACATCATGCGTCATGATCATTAAATTAAAATATTAGTACTAACACAGTCATTTAAACTAAAAATTGTGCCGTACAATAGTAATACAAATATTAATAAATAAATTAAGTAAAAGGCAACAAAATATTTGGAATATGGTAGTAAGACATTAACTTAAAATAAACATAGCACAGTATAACATCATTAATAAATTACAATGCATAAATTAATCACTAAAATATTGCAGCATAAATCAAATAAATAGGTCTAAAATATTACTAATATAAATAAATCCACTGGATCACAGAGGAAAGTCACAAACAAGCTACTAACGTTTTTTGACAATGATATTCTAAATAAATGTGTTTTTAGTTGACATTTAAAACTGCCAAGAGTGTCCAAAGATTTAATGTAATTAGGTAGTGTTCCAGAGAGTTGCAGTGGCCACAGGGAACAAACTGTCACCAGCTTTGATATGAACTGTCACCAGTTTGATTGTGAAATGCGACTGAATATGCTCATGGCCTACACTATTAGAACTTTATTCTGACACTCTAACCTCAGTTGTTATCCTTTGTGTTAATTACATCAGCATATCATTTATCAAATATATGGCACTGTCATTCATTATAAAATATATGTCGCTGTCATTGATGTTAATGTTACTACCCCATGTGAGGTATGCACTACTACACAGCAGCCATGTATACAATCACAGTCACCCTTTCCCCTCTCCGCATATGGTGATCTTTCTAGCTAGTCACGAGTCTGACCATTGACACAGTAGGGCAAACAACGCTTTCTGCTATGGCAGTAAATCTTCCAAATGTGCACAAGTACAAATGCCAAGGAAGGCTGGCTGAGTGAGGGCTGGCTCAACTCACAGAGACCAAGGCTTAATGTACATTAGGAGAGACAGAGGAATCACTGCATTCTAAACATGCCATTTAAATTGGTATTTAACTTCTGTGGTAGCTCAGCAAAGCTACCCGAGTCAGGTACTTTGGCCTGCATCTCTGCAATGATATCAGAATACGTGTGCATGTGTGCATACGTGCGATGCATGCATGTATTGTATGCAAGTTTGGGCTCAAGATGGCTATTTTCATGGTTAGGTCTGAAATTTCACCACAGTCAGTTATTGAAACAATCCAGTAATGTAGTCATTTTCGTCTGTGCAATAACATTTAAGGTAAATTCCGAGCTTTTTTTTCAATTCCTTGTTTTGTACATCAAATAAAACTATAGGGTAAACTAGTGCCCTGTTTTTTAATTCCTTGATGACTAATTGTCCATATACCATTTTAACAGTGTATATTATAATTTTTCATTACGTAATATTGTTTAATGTGTTTATTGATTTTCTATCTGAACAACCATGATAAAGACAAAAAATTACATAGAGGGAAAAACATACACCTATTTATTTTATGGAGAAAAACATTTGAGAAAAAATGTCTGGGTTGGGAAAATGTCTTTGCACTTTTGCACCCCCAAAACAATAAATAATAACACTGAGAGACCACCTACCGTTGACAGTGAGTTTGGCGACAGCAGGCAATCCGTCCCCCACTATGTTGGAGGGGGTACACACGTACTCTCCGCTGTCTGACAGCTGGACTGGGTCCAGTAAGAGGGTCTCTCCTGTGTGGAGGAGGACCGAAGACCCAAGTCTAGTCCACAGCAACTGGGCCGTTGGCTCTCCTACAAACCCACAACAAATCCATGTCCAGTTCAGCTACACTTGCACAAACTCCAGTCTAATCCTACAATTTCGTTATCCTACATTTGTTATATTTCTGTTGTAAAGGGTATCATCAGTTCATAAAGACCAACAAATTTTTTATTTAGCATTGGTTCAAATTCCCCTTCCCATACCAATACATCGTGGGGGACTTGCGATTTTTACAATCCAAAATTGCTGTTATCACCAAATTGCATGAACATGTTTCACTGTGGTACGTTGTGATGGTTAAACCTCCCTCCCCAGATGAAATATTTGCAATGGCTGCAACTGTTTGGCTGGCTGTCCCACACGTCCAGTGCTCCAACAAATGTTGATTTAATATTTGTTGTTGCCAAAGTTTCTGGGACTTTCTCTTCAATTGTGCTGAAATCACCCACTAGATGTATCATCAATAAGTTGAAATAATAGATGAAAATATTTCAAAATAAAATAAAAATACCAGCAATAAACTCATTATCAGACAATAATATAAAAATTATTGATTGTTCAAGAGGAATTTAAAAATGAACTATAGAGTAAACTTGTGTCAAGAACAGAAATATGATGAAGACTGTAGCCGGTGGTGTATTGCCAACAGATTGGGGAACTTGTGTGATAGTGCAGCTCGCTGGGGTTTTGGAAAAATACATTATTAATAATCAATACAAGCCATAAAGGAATGCATTTACTCCAATTACTTCAGTCGACTTGATTAGTCTAGTGTTGTGGCACAGTAAGTGAGACACATTCTTCTCACTTGGTCCAATTTGGCAGCATTTAAGGGGGTTTAATACATGGTGATTATCATTGGCTTACTAATACTTACCACTACTTGCTATTTTATGGCTTAACTCTACTATATTGATATTTAATAGTATTTTATGCATTTCAATAACATCCATGGAACATGTGTTACTAATTTGTCTCCTTATATATTTGAAAATAGTAATCTGGCAATGGAAAAAATAACCACGTTTCATCCCAATGGTAAAACACAAATTATTGACATTGACAAACAATGTAGACTATACAGAAATACATTATGAACACAAATGTAAAAACTGTCAATAATAAACACTAATCAAAATGCTACATTTAGTAAAAAAAAAACAGAAATACTTTGTTTCCACTGTCATGTGACCGTCACATGATCACTTACCTGGGTCAGAGACACTACACTGCAGTTCTGCAGCGGTGCCTTTGATGACATTGGATGGCACAACCAAGGCAGCAGCTCCAGGCTTATCTGCAGTGAGACCATTCACAGGATTCAATCACACATGCTCAAGTAACTCACAAAGACCAGGTGATTGGTGTGAACATGAGTGAATAGACTCAACTGTTTAACAACAGCTGCCTCTTGATCACATTACAGGTTTATATTCGAAGAAAGCAACCGATAAGCAATATTTACTTTTAGACCCAACAGTTTTCAAAAAGCTTCCTGTAGCCACAAACAACTATTTTACACATGAAACAGATGTTAGATTTTCCCTGAAGGGATTGAAGTTTCAGCAAAGGCTGATAGTTGGCCAAATTATCCAGCACTAAAAAAAATAGTTTCTTGTGAGAAAAAGAGTGTTAAAGATGTTAGACCTACTGACAAAGAACAAATATATCACTAAACAAATGCTGCATAACGCCTACGTTTTGTCACTTTCAAAATATTATTTCATTTGTTAATTTAAGTTAACGTGAAAACCTTTGTCAATTTTATGTAGAAACACTATTTACAAAAACCATATTTTGCATATGTGTATATGACACTGCGTGTTGCTACAAACAGAAGAAGGCATTTTTGCCAGTCGTGCGGAGTAAGGCAGAGTGTGGAACAAGTAGTGAGGTTCAGCCTCAACAGGTTTACAGAGTTGAGCTAATTGACTAAGGACACACAGACACTGGCCTATCCCTCATTAGAGTATAAGCTGAACCATTGGAAATAGCAACTGACTGATTTATGCGGAAGCACGATCCTCTCGATTCACACCACAGCTGTTCTTACAACATTACAAAACGGACGTCATCTGTCATTACCTTGCACATTCCAACAGTGCAAGATGATATTTCATACAGAACTAAAAAACACTATTTGCTCCAGACTTTTTGTGTATTAACACATCACAGAGTACCAGTTAAATTTATCCGGAATTAAAATGTAATCTATCAGTCATATGCCCACTATTAAAGAAATCTGCTATTTACACAGATGTTTACCTTTTGCCATTAATACAATGTAGAATTGTTTATAGCAATACATACTAGAGTGTTATCAACAGTGTTGTTTGAATCTCCAAAAACAATTCAAACAACACTGTTTTGTTTAAAAGTAACGGTATAACTATAACAGATAAAACGGTTATTGCAAACCAATTTAACAACTTTTTTACAAGTATAGGTCAGTCGACAGCACAAGACATTCATTACAATGGAAATAAGGATTACAATTACTACTTAAATGATAATGTCCATTCTGTTTTCAGTCTACTAAATGTTGATGAAGAAATAGTCAAGAAAACCATTGAAAGCCTTCCCAATAAAAACAGTAGTGGCTATGACGGTATTTCCTGTAAACTTTTGAAAATAATTGAACCCTCCATCATCAAACCATTAACCCTGGTAATAAATCAAGTAATAAATACTGGTATATTTCCCGATACACTTAAACTCGCTAAAGTAATTCCTATTTTTAAGAAAGATGACCCATCTGATTTTAAAAATTATAGACCCATATCTCTTCTTCCAACAATTTCAAAAGTGATAGAGAAAATAATATCTAGTCAACTAACAGCATACTTTAATGATTCTGATCTATTTGTTAAAAATCAATATGGTTTTAGAAAAAACACTCTACCGAGTATGCATCACTTGAACTAATAGATAGAATAATTACACAAATTGATAAAAATTATGTTCCTTTCAGTATTTTTCTTGACCTCTCTAAGGCCTTCGATACAATTGATCACTCGATACTATTAACTAAACTAAGATATTATGGATTACAGGGTCCTACCCTGAATCTATTTAATAGCTACTTAAGCAATAGAAGACAATACACCGAATTTCAAAATGAAAGTTCTGATATTCTACCTATCACAATTGGTGTACCACAAGGATCTATTCTTGGTCCCCTATTATTCATAATATACATTAATGATTTCCCTAAAGCTAGCGAAATGTTTAACTTTATTATGTATGCCGACGATACCACCTTATTTAGCACCATCAATTATTTTCAAGGTAACTCCCCAAATAGAAATATAGAATCGGCAATAAACGATGAACTCCTTAAAATAATTGAATGGTTAAACATTAATAAATTATCATTAAACAGAAACAAATCCAAATATATGATTTTTCACATGCAAAATAAAGCTGTCGATAACTTTACGCTCAATATAAATGGTACAAACATTGAAAGAGTAGATGAATTTAATTTTTAGGACTTACTTTAGATACAAATTTAAATTGGAATAAACACATTGAAAAAGTATCAAACAAGTGTTCCAAAACAGTCGGCATCTTAAACAGACTAAAATATGTCTTTCCCCTAGAAATTAAAATTATCTTATATAATACGTTATTTTTATCACATATCAACTATTGCATTATGGTGTGGGGATACCAAGGTAGTCGAATGTTGAAAATACAAAAGAAAGCTATGAGAATTTTATCTATAAGTAAATATAATTCACACTCTGAGCCACTTTTCAAAAAATTGAATATCTTAAAAATTGATGACATGTTAAAATTACATGAACTTAAGTTTTATTATAAATATGTACATCATGACCTCCCTGCTTACCTATTAAATTGGAAAATAATTACAAATGCTTACGTACACAATTACAACACAAGGAAAAAAACAGAGTTACACCCATTCAGAACAAAACATGAATTTGCCAAAAGATGTCTTAGATACAGTTTGCCACATGTCATTAACAATACCTCAAAGTTAGTCACAGAGAAGATTGGAACACATAGCTTCAGAAGTTTTGGTAATTATGCAAAAAACAATTTATTAGAAAAATACGTAGATACGTGTACAATATTAAACTGCTATACATGCTATCAAAGTCATTAAAACTGTATTAATGCATGTGATATGTATGGATATGTATTGTATATATATAAATCAGCATATGGATATTGTATTTGTGCATATACACATACATATCAAGTATATTGAAGTGTACTATTGACAACTAGTATTTGTTTATTTTAACATACCTTTAATACTCCAGTACATGCATATATGTAATCAAGTAATCTCGGTTTCTTTTCTTTTCCTGCACTTTTACTTTTACATTTGCACTTCCTTCGGTAAAATTGAATTGAAACAAATTATTTACTGTGGCTCCTATGAGAGCGACTGTTATTGTCTTAATAGGAGTCACAGACCCCATCTAATTTGAAATAACACTGCATTTGTATATATATATATGCCTGTTCATGTTACGTTAATTTCATATTATACACATATTGTAATTGGGGTCTAAATAAAACTTTCTTGTTCTTGTTCTTGTTATACTTATTTAACCAAAAAATGAAAAACTGAGCAAATATGAGATTTCAGTATGCAAATTTCTTTAAACACCACTCATTTGAATAACACAAACTGGTTGTGTTCTTTCCATAATATAAAACAAAGTGGGTCTCTGTCGTCTGTCTTCCATTTTGTCTGTCCAAGCATATCTGCACCAGTTTCATATGTATAGGACTGAAATTGTGTATGCTAATGAGCTCATATAAGTGATTCATATATTTAGTTTGTTTTAATTCACTCGAGGGATCTCGATCAGAAGACATCTTGGGCACCAACACAAGCACTGCCTGTGGCTGATTGCTTCAGCGGCAGCCAGTGAGTGAACATGTGCTAACTTGCAGCTTGACATTATATGGCAACACTGTAGTTTGCTATTACATAGTAACATTGTAGCTATCCATGGGAATCATACATCTTTGATCTAGATGCAGCTTTAACCAGAAAATATTAATAGGCGCCTTTTTTTGTCAGGCAATGCAGGAGTAACTCGGCTGGTCTGATGGAAAATGTCCCTGTGCATCTGGAAAACCTCGCACAAGAAATTGATCTGACAGTGTTGAAGTCTAATGGGGCAAATAACAGGCCAGTGACTATACTGAGTGGCAGTGGAACATAAGGTGTCATTATTATGTTATGTAACTCTGGAGTGTTTGCTTTACAATTCTCTTCTGACTACTGCAGGAATCTTCTGCTCTTTATTCCTGTTCTACTACTCGGTAGTCTGTTGTCCAATGGATGAATCTAGCCAGTAATAGTTTTAACATATCTGAAATTTGCGCTAGCAATATCTGTACAGTGTAATATTGTAACAAATGTTACTAACTAACTAACAAAGCTGATTAGGTAATAAGTCAATCAAAATTCAGTTAACCCTCATAACATCATAAACATAATTTTTGTTTCTGAACACAGAAGACTGAAGGCAAATTGATTTAACAGACTGTGAAGTTAGTAGTTTGGGCCTTGCTATAATAAATCCAAGAGTTCCTGTTTGTGACTACTGTTTGCGTTTTCCCAGCAAATTTAAAACACAATGTTGTGTGGACTCTCATTAATACTAATTATCATTACCAGTACTACAATTCGTATTGTTTTATCTGATTTTCTTCCACCTTATTTTACTTTAATCATTCATTCAGAATCCGGATATACTTCCACAGGACATAATCCCACCAAACTGGTGGGACAAAATCCCACATTACAATATTATTTTAGTTTTGTAAGTGTGCTTTTCCAAGCATTTGTGCAAAGTAATTATGTTTCCATATGTCTGAGTCATGTAACTGTTTAGTCATTACTTTCTGTTTCACTTAGTACAACAGCACAATGTCATTCATAATATATGTAATCCATCACAAACACAACTTGTATGATAACAAATAGTGACATGTCACATGTTTCAAATTCTAAATGTTGTTTCAAGATTATTTTGTTTGGTTTTGAAATATCTGGCTATACTGCACCATTTTTCTTGAATTACTGTGATTCTGTATATAAATATTCAACATTTCATATATTTTATAGTATTTATGGTAATCAACAATCAATAATTTATTACAATACATTTTCATACTTACATAACACCCGAAACTGCAGACTCTTCATTCCTCTCCCCTCCAATGGCGACTTGCCAGATGGCTGCATCTGATTGGTCGCCTGACATTTATAGTCCCCAGCATGTGACCTTTGAACTGGGTTGATCACATATGATGCACCAGTGTGCACCAGCATTTCCCCTTTCATCCACTTGATGTCAGCACTGTCTACCGGTGGATTAGCGTTGACTTCGCATGTGATGTTGACGCGTCGGTTCTCGTGGGTAATTAGTGACGTGTCGATAGTGTCGGAGTTCTCATTTAGTATTCGCAGAATCGGTGAATCTGTAACAGAAAAAATGCTCATCAACAATAGAGAAATCTTTATAAAATCTATCAGTTGGTGGAGACAGCAGTGAAAGATAGAGGGGAGTGGAGACGGTTGGTGGAGACAGCAGTGAAAGATAGAGGGAGTGGAGACGGTTGGTGGAGACAGAAGTGAAAGATAGAGGGGAGTGAAGACTGTTGGTGGAGACAGAAGTGAAAGATAGAGGGGAGTGGAGATGGTTGGTGGAGACAGCAGTGAAAGATAGAGGGGAGTGGAGACAGTTGGTGGAGACAGTAGTGAAAGATGGGGGGAGTGGAGATGGTTGGTAGAGACAGAGTGAAAGATAGAGGGGAGTGGAGACGGTTGGTGGAGACAGCAGTGAAAGATAGAGGGGAGTGGAGACAGTCGGTGGAGACAGCAGTGGAAGATAGAGGAGAGTGGAGACGGTTGGTGGAGACAGCAGTGAAAGATAGAGGGGAGTGGAGACGGTTGGTGGGGACAGCAGTGGAAGATAGAGGGGAGTGGAGATGGTAGGTGGAGACAGCAGTGAAAGATAAAGGGGAGTGGAGACGGTTGGTGGAGACAGCAGTGGAAGATAGAGGAGAGTGGAGACGGTTGGTGGAGACAGCAGTGAAAGATAGAGGGGAGTGGAGACGGTTGGTGGAGACAGCAGTGGAAGATAGAGGAGAGTGGAGACGGTTGGTGGAGACAGCAGTGAAAGATAGAGGGGAGTGGAGACGGTTGGTGGAGACAGCAGTGGAAGATAGAGGGGAGTGGAGACGGTTGGTGGAGACAGCAGTGAAAGATAGAGGGGAGTGAAGACGGTTGGTGGAGACAGCAGTGGAAGATAGAGGAGAGTGGAGACGGTTGGTGGAGACAGCAGTGAAAGATAGAGGGGAGTGGAGACGGTTGGTGGAGACAGCAGTGGAAGATAGAGGAGAGTGAAGACGGTTGGTGGAGACAGCAGTGAAAGATAGAGGGGAGTGGAGACGGTTGGTGGAAACAGCAGTGGAAGATAGAGGGGAGTGGAGACGGTTGGTGGAGACAGCAGTGAAAGATAAAGGGGAGTGGAGACAGTTGGTGGAGACAGCAGTGGAAGATAGAGGGGAGTGGAGACAGTTGGTGGAGACAGCAGTGAAAGATAGAGGGGAGTGGAGACGGTTGGTGGAGACAGCAGTGAAAGACAGAGGGGAGTGGAGATGGTTGGTGGAGACAGCAGTGAAAGATAGAGGGGAGTGGAGACAGTTGGTGGAGACAGCAGTGAAAGATAGAGGGGAGTGGAGACAGTTGGTGGAGACAGTAGTGAAAGATGGGGGGAGTGGAAATGGTTGGTGGAGACAGCAGTGAAAGATAGAGGGGAGTGGAGACGGTTGGTGGAGACAGCAGTGAAAGATAGAGGGGAGTGGAGACAGTTGGTGGAGACAGCAGTGAAAGATAGAGGGGAGTGGAGACAGTTGGTGGAGACAGCAGTGGAAGATAGAGGAGAGTGGAGACGGTTGGTGGAGACAGCAGTGAAAGATAGAGGGGAGTGGAGACGGTTGGTGGAGACAGCAGTGAAAGATAGAGGGGAGTGGAGACGGTTGGTGGAGACAGCAGTGAAAGATAGAGGGGAGTGGAGACGGTTGGTGGAGACAGCAGTGAAAGACAGAGGGGAGTGGAGACGGTTGGTGGAGACAGCAGTGAAAGATAGAGGGGAGTGGAGACAGTTGGTGGAGACAGCAGTGGAAGATAGAGGGGAGTGGAGACAGTTGGTGGAGACAGCAGTGGAAAGATAGAGGGTCCAGTGGAGACAGCTGTAAAAGATAGAGGGGAGTGGAGACAGTTGGTGGAGACAGCAGTGAAAGATAGAGGGGAGTGGAGACTGTTGGTGCAGACAGCAGTGAAAGATAGAGGGTTGTGGAGATGGTTGATGGAGACAGAAATGAAAGATAGAGGGGAGTGGAGATGGTTGGTGGAGACAGCAGTGAAAGATAGAGGGGAGTGGAGACAGTTGGTGGAGACAGCAGTGAAAGATAGAGGGGAGTGGAGACTGTTGGTGCAGACAGCAGTGAAAGATAGAGGGGAGTGGAGACAGTTGGTGGAGACAGCAGTGAAAGATAGAGGGTTGTGGAGATGGTTGGTGGAGACAGAAATGAAAGATAGAGGGGAGTGGAGATGGTTGGTGGAGACAGCAGTGAAAGATAGAGGGGAGTGGAGATGGCTGGTGGAGACAGCAGTGCAAGAATGGTGAGGGAGGAAAAAGAAAAGAAAACAGAAGTTGAGGATCTGTATCGAGGCCAGCCTCATCCCGGACATTCTGGGACGAAAACGAGAACACACACTTACACTGTACATCCAGCTCCATGACCTTGTATCGTGTCCCGACACTGTTCGTCGCCCGACATGTATACTTCCCAGAATCCTCTCTGGTGACCGAATCAAAGGGAAGAGTGAAGCCTTTTCCTGGAAGCAGAAACAATTGTTGTTTAAGTCTGAGATGTGTGTGTATCGTGTGTTAAAAATATGGTTTGGTTATAACTTTAATGGTATTAACAAAGGTGACTGTTTACCATCCATACGGAAACAGGCAACTAAACATCGACAAGAATCCTGTCAGGTGCATTCTCACAAAAAAACGTTCTTTTATTGCTGCAACCTTCCACACAAAACAGTGGAACTGAAAAACATCCTCACAACACCTCGCTTTAAAAAATACCTGATGCTGCTTGAAGATGGACAGGTTAACATTTAAAAACAACATAATCACAAGCCTTATTCTCACAACAATAAACTGTATAGGGTAATGTAGGGTATTACAAGATTTAACCTTATCTAGGAACCACAGATCCAGGCAATCAAAGCTAAGTTAATGTGCAGGTAATTCTGAAGTGAAATAGAACAGTTGTCAGTTGTGCATAGTTAGGTGTTATGTAGACATTGAACAAGACTGTGTGTGGACACTACACCTATTGTTGAACAGAGGTGATACACTCTGCAATGACACTGAAAGAGATCTCCACTTTCATCTGCACAAGTGCACCTTGCCATCTTTCAGTTACCAACATGGCTGATGTTTCCTGAGACAAGACTGCTGACAAGTGTGACACTGATAGCTCTGATGTGTGACAAGAACCACTGGTTAAGAGTATCCAGGTGACACAGCCAGCATTGTCACTAGAAGATAGACAAAGGTGACGCTATGACACCGTCTGTGACAGGCAAGTGGCCTGTCTACCTCACACAGACTACGCCAGAGGGCAACCTGATGCTCACTTTGCACAATCCTATCTCTCCCTCATCCCTCATTATCCCCAGTATCTAACCCTTGTGTGCCAGGTGCAAGCCACACCAACAACTGTACTTTTACACTTACACCAGCACCAATATCCTGGGTCCGGTTCCAACCGGCCGTGTAATTAATTTTCCTCAGAAATCCACAGAATAAAGTTCACAGAGGTAACTAAATTTTTGTGTGAACACTGTCACTTGAGAATGACTGCATCTCCGTGGATCACTGCACCAGATGATTGATGCAAGAACTCTTCAGACAGCCTCTTTGTAGACGCTAGTGCTTACTTCTATTAGCAACGCAGGTAAAAAACAGCCGTGAATGCTAATAGACCAACATGAGGTAGACTTGAGATTTATGGGGTCATTGAAACCACTCAAAGGGAACAGGACTGGCGTTACCTGCACTAACTGTAGTTTACAAACCGGAGCAAATTTTAAATAAATTGGTACCAGTTTAAATAGCCAGTTTTCATTGGCATGATAAATCGGACGGAGAGCCTGTAATGAACCTGGCACTGTGCGGGTTGAACGTAATGCTGAATTAAATTACCTCGCATTGTCATGGTCTGCCTAGATGTCTGTTGATAGTCAGAGAGTGAGATTAAACACGTTTGTAGTTTCAACATCCCTACAGTACAAATGCCATGATAACTGATAATCATATAATATCACTTCAGCTCAATTTAGCAGGGTCTCTGGATGAGATTGCTGGCACATGCTTATTTTCACATAAAGTTCTGGAGAACTTACACGGACAAGCAGCTATGGGCTACAAAATATTGTTATCAAAATATGTTTTTCCGATCTAGAATATACCTAGCTTGGTCAAAGATCCCCCTTCATTTAATTTTTTCAACTTTTCAAATATGTTAAGCAAAAAACAGAACTAATCTAGCATCAACTATGACATGCTAGTTTATGTGTTATTTAGTTTTGGTAATCAAACTAAAAAAATGATTGATCATGGGAACACATTGGTCAAAACTGAGCAATTGTTTTTTCTATATACACTCTGACATAATGTTGTCCATGCTTTGGCAAGATATCCGATCTGCAGTCAGTTAAATTTCAGTGAAATATGGGATAACTCAAAGTTGTAAAAAATTGTTTTGCTTTCAAATTAGTTAGCAGATGGTGATGTCAAGGAACTATTGTGTTGCACTACAAGTGTACACTCTAATGATAAATGTGCCTATCTCTTTGTACAATATGTACACGTGACAAACTAACACAAGGACGGAATTGTTCACACTTGGATGATGCTATTGATATTGTGGTTCCAGCGTGACTCTCCATTTATCAGTCAGGTAACATGTTATTCATAACTCCTTCTTTTTACCCCCTACCTGCATTCAGGGTCAGCATTCCTGTAGGGTACGTCGTATTTTACACCCTCCTATGAATGAAGGTTGGCAGTGATAAATTGATATGCAAATATGTCGTGTTCAGACTTATTTATTTTGACCTGATATCAACAGTGCATTTGGAGAACATAAATTCACATAACATTTAAAGTGTGTAACTACCTTTACAGCAACCAACAGTTGCTACCCTCACTGCGATAACTACCATCTGTAGGTCCTACCCCCTCTCACAGATACCCCAGTACAATTATGGTACATAAATAATCATGTTGATCACCTGTTTCAAGCAACCGATGTATTCTTTACATCTCCATGATAAATAAATGTCATCTGTTTGTTGCAAAACAGTTGACAAACTTTATAAGCGAACATATCAGTATATCTTAGGTACAAAACATGTTGATAATATCGCTATCAAATTTTAAATACAAAAAGCAATGACATGGTGGCAAACCTTTTCTACATAGACACTCCCTTACATGCTATGCTGGAGACAACCTTGTCTCCTTCGAGACAATCTTGTCTTCTCCTTTATGCTGCTGAATATGACAGAGATCTGATAGTCACCAGCACCAATGGTAGCGTCAATAGGGGTAAAAGTCAGACAACTTGAATGTGGGTTGTCGGGGTCAGAAAGGAGATTCAGATCTAGTTACATATTCCAGGGGTTTATTATATACTGCTGGCTTAATTAGAGGTCATTAGAACATAAGTAGTGTATATCTGATGCCAGGTGTCGCACGTTGGCTTCACCTGACAGTCAAGTAAACTGCATGTATGTTATTCTTTGAATCAGAATAACAGTAACTACACAACTTGGAATAACTGTTAACCCAAATTATTTACAGCAGCTATGCAAACACAGAGAATTTATATTTTATCAGCTGACTTTACACAATACAGAATGGTAAATAGAACATGTTTTGTACAAAAAATTATTTAATTTTGAATAAGACTATCAGAGATATAAAACAACGCAGAAGGCAAGTGACGAATCAAGAATTCAGCAATTGTTCATGTATGTTTTCTATTGTAAAACTGTGTTCTATATTAGCATGTTTTGGGTGTGTATAAATATCAAATGATAACGAAAAAAATCTTACGCCAACCCACAGATTAGGCACTTAGCCAAGTTGTTATCAATCAACAAAGCTGCCAAAAATAAGTCTTTTCGTGAGCCAGCAATGCAAGTATAGAGCAACACAACCTGCTGCAGTGTTGGTAATGCACAAAGACTTATACAACCCAATGGTATTCCTGTACAATGGAAGGTGAATCTAGGGCGTATGTTACAGAGATAAACCCTAACCTTTGGCACTGGATGCATAGGCAGGGTGCTAGAATGAGCAATGTTACAGGTGTGAGTTCGAATCAATGTATGGTCGGTCTTCATACAGATCAGCAAATGAGACAAATCAAATACCAAGTAAAAACTCTGCAATTATCTCAGGCTTCTGTATAGGAAAGTAGTCATTCTCAGACAGAACAATAAATGAGTGGAACAGGTTATCTACTGAGTGTGTAAAAATTAGCGGCATGAATGTGTTTACAAATAAAACATGCATATTGTATACCTCAGAAGGGTGGGACACACATAGACCCAAAGAATGTTGTACTCTTAGTAAGTCAAAGGTTTCTTTGGCCACTTGCCATTGGGGGAGCTTGCTCTGGATGGCAATCTTGTTAAATCTTGTTAAACCAATGATCGACATGAACAATATATTAAGTGCCAAAAATCCACAGATGGCATGATAGCATGGCATGATTCATTTACCTGGACAGAAACAAATGGCCAAAGTGTCCACACATAAGTGTCCACTGCTGAACAGATGCCCCATTCTAATTACACCTGGACAGTTGGTCTTTGTCTTAATGACAATTCATTACGATTATCTTCCATTTAACACTTCTAAAGAGGAATTTTAGAAAGCATTGAAGTTGATCAAGGTACCAACTCCCAAGTCAGCTTAGACTACCTCTTTCATATATGTATGTCGTTGTTCCCCTAAATATTTCCCCTCAATGAAATGAGAAGGCAGACATTTTCCATCCCTTATTTCAGTGTATTTGGTTTGTGCGTCATAGTCGTGCTATAATACCTTTTCCTTCCGTGTGATGTCGCCTACAACTCTGAGGTAAGAAAAATCTTTGCAATTTACATTATAAAAACTTTATAACTTTAGACTTTATAAAGACTGCATCTAGTTCACTGCGTGTATGCATGGTCTATGTATCGATTATGAAATATATATTAAAAAATTCACATAACCAATTAAAACTAGTTCCATGATACCTGTAGTAAACATTATGACGAGATTGGGTGGGAAGCATTGGAACCTTTCGAGGTATGTCCAGGGAGAAAGTGCCTGGGAATAAATGAATGGGGGAATGGGGGTATGCACCCACTTCACCAGTCCCAGTGGGGGCCTTCACAGGTGACAGGAAAGGCCAATGGATAGCAAGTACTGAATGTGAAAATTATCAAAACCATATGAACAATTAGTATTGCATTGCCAATAATCCATACTGCCTGCAATGGAAATGAATGCTGCCGTGCTGGGGGTAGGCTGGATAACAGAAGTGATCTGCTAAAGTATCACTTGTTTAGTATGGCAAAACAATTTTAAGCACATATGCACATAATATCACACACACAGTATACTAATGTAAGAAATGCAAAAGGGTATTTATATTCTCACGATACTTGCGGATACATCCAGAATATTTCTTAACAGCATGCTTTACAGAAGCTGAGCTTCTTAAAGCCTTCCTCACAATGACTTTTGCAAGTGACTCCCACATGAGATAACTGTCATAAAAATGGTGTTAAAAACAGAGTTTATTTTTGACCAAACAAATTTCTATACTTATTTTATGATGGCAAAGTTTGATAATTCAAAGTTAAATTTCCCTGATATTGCTCAAACAGGCATCTGTAACCACTACTTGAGACAGTGGCTAAATGCATTCTCCTTTGAAGTTCCATGCAAAGACATGGCAGATGTGGACAGTAAAGTGGTGGGATTTTCCTAAAGCACCCATAACACCAGGGAATGTTGTCATTTAAAATGCACATAAATTATGCTATCTATAGAATATTTTCTGCAAGTCAACACCGCCATACCCATTTTACAAGGAAGATGTTTAAATCTTATCTCCACCATCTGAGATTAATGTTTTGTTGTAAGGCAACAGTGTGCCCTAAAAGTTGTCCTGGGTTATCTATTTCATGTGCACAGGGCATGCAAACAGACAACAAAGGAGATGTGATTATTATCAAGATATAGCTTAGAAATTGAGGTGTGAAGATGCTATTGTGAAGACAGAAACATAAATATGATTGCTATAACTTTGATGGTCAAAGTGAGAGAGAAAAGACACCAGGAACCACATCTTGTAGCTGGTGTTTTCGTAACAATTGCTGAATCGTGGTCACGACTAAAGTTTGCAAATAACTTTTTGTGTTTGAATTTTGTGACAAAATGTTGCACTTGCGTAAATGAATGTTGTCACTGAAAATAGTGTGTTAAAGCTAGTGGGTAAAAGTGGTGTCAACTGAATCGGATATCTGCTGAATCACATAATAATTAACAGAATGCAGTGACTGAGTTTTGTTTGTGAATGTAATAGCTGGATAATGTGTCCGAATAATATTACTGAATTTTGCAACTGAACAAGATATAAGTGAATGTGTTAATTTGACCAAGTTTACATCAAAGATGTCTAACAACATAATATTTGTTGATAATTATATTACACCATTATGTTTACTGAAATGGAAGAAAATATTACATAATCAAGGTTTGCATACACTCTACCATGTGCAATATAAATAAATAATATGCCACCACGTAACATTGCAAAATATTGGCAATTCTGTGAATAATGTCCAAAGGTGTAAACGGAATAACATCTGGGCCTGTAATGCCATGCATGCATGTCCACGCACATACACAGACATTCACACGCACACACACATGCACACAAGCATGCACACATGCGTGTTCTAACAGACACACACACATATACACACATGCGTACCTGCACACACACACGCACACGCACACGCACAGGCACACGTACACTCACAAACATGCGCAAACCCAGACACACACACACGCACATACAAGTATATGATCCTATTTATATGCAGTGCACTACAGCATGACATGTCATGGGAACTGAGCGGCTAGACAAACACAAAACCACAATTAAGAGCTCTAATCCTGGACCTAATATAACAACAAGAGATGAACCCAGGTAAGCTGTCTCAAGCAATCAGGGGCCTTTGAAGCCAGGCAGGTAAGCTGCCCCAGGTGTGTTATCTCCCAGAGGAGACTTGACTGCTGGTCAATTGTCACCACAGAATGACCACAACTTCAAAGGGGACGCCTGGAATGTTATAATGACCCTCAGCTGGATAAGGCACAAAAGACTGAGTAATGGCAACTGACAGCAACAGTGAGTCTTTCTAGTCAATTGTGTTCAAGAGACTCAACTTTCAGGGACAAAGGTTTACCAGGTGGGACCTATCAATTATAAATAGTGGAGTCCCAATAACCCACGTTTCATTGTCCAGCAGTCATGGCTGCAGTTCGCTTATATAACAAAGTCTTTTTTCAATATTGTAGCTCAACAAACGTGTATTAAATAATCCATTTCTGCAGTGTAACACCAATATAATAAATGGAATATACACATTAGCGAGCACATTCTGTGGAACTTGGTCTTGCAGTAACTAATGGCTCGGAAAAGCATGCTCAAAGGGAACGAAAGACATCAACTTGATAACATTTAGTATAAAATGGTTCCATGAAAAAATGTGTCACAATAAACAGGACAAAGAATTATTTAAGATGTATTATGTGTTACACTGGGAAATCAAATATATGTCTATTGGTTGGTTATTATACAGGCCAAGTTATACAGCTGCGAACTGTCAGTTCCAAAACAATTTGTTTATGTCCAGTAATCACTACGAATAACCAAGTCAGACAGAAATTATGTTGCAGTTTATTTCCAGTTTAACTTTTCTCAGGAGGGCTTTTTCCAAGGAGACTTTTTCTTTACATGAATTTCTGGGGGTTTCCAATCTTACATCATTGTCGCTGAACCACAGTTTAGTCAGCCTGTGACAATGTATTATGATACCCCCACATAGTGCTATTAGCAGCACTGCCTACACAATACACAGACACACAAGACGCAAGAACCAATCCTTGCCGTTCCGAAAGTGAACCTACATTTAGTCGTCAAGTTTCACTCAAAAATCAATAACCAAATATATAGTTAAAACCAAACAACCACACAAACTTGCTGCAGGCTATGCACACCTTGACTTCATATTTCACCACCAAACACTTAAACACACACACACACACTCACCTTTCTCCAAAGTCACTTCTACCCATCAATCAACTGACCCTTGTGAGCTGGCAATCAAAGCCTCACCCCAACAAACACTTTAATCTGTGTTAATTGATTGCCCCAGATCATATTTTCCATGTTTCTGTGCAGCAATGATAGGGGCTGAATAGTGTGACTGTTAGCAGCATCAAATGGCTGGTTCTGCTTGGAGCAGGACCATTGTCACCTAGTCAATGTGAGTGTCACAGGAGACACCTGCGCTGGTGACAGTGTCTCCAATCACCTGGTGGTGTATGACAGTGATTAGTGACAGGAGAAAGAGCAGGGTCTCCTGGAGCTCAGCTGTCAGTGACAAAGCATAGACACACAGCCATACACAGGGGAGAAGAACCTAGACTTCAGTTAAGTTAGGGTACCACACATTGGCCAAATGCCAATGTTATTTATTCTCTAACAAGTTTATATCTACCGACCCATGGAGCAGCAAACCTGGGGCTTTAGTTTTCACCATTATAGTATTTTGTTGGTAAACCCGTTCACCATACTGCCATCTGGGGAATCACTAAAACTGTACAGTTTTCGTTTCTTTTCTTTTTTCTATGACACATCACTAACCATATTTTCCCAATAGGAGCCAAAATAAGTATGTAACTTTATAAATAAATACCCTTTTTAATATATCGCCAGTTGATAGATCAGTGGCAATTAATCAAAGGAAGTAAATGTACACACAAAGAGGCATGTGGACATTGGGAGGAGATACACTTACAATACTCCAATAGTTAGCGTATTAATACATAATATAGATATGGTATATGGGTAACAGCATTCCACCCTTCGAACCCATCACAGTACTCTACATTTCACCCCCTGACAGACCCATGTCTCCAGTCAGGTATTCATTTCTAGAGCAGGGTGAACTGGGGAAGAAGGAGGAGTGGATGAAATGGATACCCAGTAAAACAACACAAGGCTTCAACCAGAGGCAAGAGGGTTCAAACCCAGGTGCTATCTATATACTACTACTGGTCTCTGTAGGGAGTCGGTGATGACACTACTGTCACCCACCTGTGCACTGCCTGATCTGTTACTTCCACTGGCATAGACACCAGATAGAAAGGACCAACAGGTCTTAGTCTCTTCAAAAAGACACAGGTAAAGTAGGATGACAAAAATTGCCTAAGTTTCAAAACGGCAGTAGGTGGAATCGATCTAGCGTCCCCTGGACCACAGTCCATCACTCTACCAGCAGCCACTGCCCCCAGGTGTGAGGATGATATAGTTGCAAGGACAATGCTCTATCTGATGGTTTGCTCTGACTGTGCTACTGAAGCTGACTCTAAATAAGACTTGCTGCATACCAAAGTGGACTGATTATATAGTGTGTTCTCACCGGGTCCAGGGTAAGAGAATCACTCCAAGTCTAGCCAAGATACCCACTCATAAGACTGGTGTAAATCACATGTTTATGACATGAGTCAAGACATGCCATACTGGACATCACCACTTGCTGAAAGCCCTTGACAGGCCATATTAGTGGATAGATATCATGCAAATGCCCCCACATCAAAGTTGGTCCAACAGAATAGCCAACTCAGAACTAGGGGTAAAGCTGATATACCATCAGTTAGGATATTAGCATAATGCTTATAGTGTCTCATGAACGCTGTCAAGGATTACTTGACACATGTTTTGATAGAGCGCCCATGGAATTTAGATAAGATGTCGGTTATAAGGGCGGTTAAGTCCACAGTAAACAATCATATGACTATTAAAGGTCTTGTTGTTGTCAAAGTATGAGAGTGATATTCAATTACTTTGTTTAAATAAAGCATGCAGATATTTTACATATTAATACTTTACTTCCAGCATGAACAGTACACAGTGAATGGAATTGTCTCAACAAACCATAAAAACAGTGAAAAAGTGTTAATGTTTGTTTAGATCAGAATGCATCCATTGTTTGGTGAAAGAAGAGATTGATGGAATAGAAAAAACTGGCTGATGAGACAAGTGGTAGAAATGGAGACTTGTGGAAAAAGTGGAGAAAAAAGCATACAATGAATCAGACACTTGTGAAGACCAAATAAATACTATTGATGGATGAAGAGAAAATGGACAAAACTCTTTGTGTGAGACAGAAATCATTGTGCTACGTTTAAAAATAAACCACAGATGCTGCTGTCTAAACAAGCTACCACAGATCAGATTAAAAAATGACTCCTTCTGATTAAATATGTTATATAGAGCTAACAAAACAAATAAGCAAACAAAATAGATAGAAATACACATTTATCCTGCAGGTACTATTACCATTTCACATAGTACCCTTAAGGGCAGGGAAAGTCATAGGTCTTGATCAGAATCAAACCGAACATCTTAATCGTTGGACAGCACAGAGAGCTATGTTAAGGTATGCATCATTAAGTAAGTCACTGATAAAACAACAGTTTCTTTCCTACTACCGTCCTGATGCCTATCTCGGGCCTACAACCCTTGTGGCAGTCCCAGACCCTAAAGCTGGACAAGTGTTCTGTCTGCCCACACACACACGGGCCCTGAACATGCCACAATGGCTTATCTGATGTATGAAACCAAATAGATCTATCAAATATGTCTCAGATAAGCATATTGTTTCTGGCATTAACTGTGGTTTCTCCCTTCATTGAACAGACAGTCATTCTGACCATTGGGCAGTTTATCGGTCATGAACTATGTAAAAAAATAATCTAATGGGTGGACGTCTTTAAGCATGGACACTATTGTGTATGAGAGTGCCCGTATGCAGTGTTTTAATGATTCAACTTATTTGGGCAGTGAGGAATGTTACACCAACAAAACATGCTTTAATTTTTCAACTATTTCTGATTACATATTACACATAATTGTCATATATGGGTTGAGCAGGATTTGATATGGGCAATTTTCCTGGGCAAAGGGACTAAAGAATACATCGCCCAAATGTCTGGCTGAAACCATTTATTGCATCTTGATTATAATGTTACAATTTTTTGTTAACAAACCTATCTTACAGTTTAATCTGTTCAGACAAGCTGCTACCCCTCTAAGTTATTACCCCTCAGAGCTACCCTATCAGTCCATGGTTACCCATCCCCTGCAGGCACAAACTTGCCCCAAAGCCAGAGTAATCACCCCACATGAAGTTATTACCCCACTCCCTCCTTTATTGCCTCTTCCAAGTCAGAAACAATCATTAATTTCCTCCCATTTAATGGCCACCCCTGTCTTCCCTTTCACTCCCCTGTCAACCCCCTCCCAAACTCCCAATTGTGTCCCTGGGAATTAGGGGTGTTTTCAGGAAGACTTAACTGGGTGGCTTACTCAAACAGTTGCCATGGCGATGGTGGTGTGTGGGAAATCCAAGATCACCCAGTAATGATGTATTTGTGGTTGTGATGGAATGTGGCAGGGAGCATCCATTGTATGTCTGCTCGTAATCGTAAATTTTTACAACCGGGGTATAATCCTGTAATACATGTAGTTTAGTTGTCATGGCAACAGTTTCTCCATTACAAATTATGTAGGTGAAGGAAACCCATCAGTGGACTACCTTTTCTTTATGTATCCCTTTTGCCTGCATTCTGAATGTTTTCATGTTTCTCTTAATTTCTTGTTATACTGCTATGGTTTATTTGGAAACATCTAGTCCTTGGAATCTTTAAAAGATTCTTCTAATCTACCTGTATGAGTATATCATAATAATAATTATATTCACCCCAAACCACTATTATCTCAAACATTATCAATACGTTATTAAATGTAGAAAAATTCTGACATAAATTTACTGACAGAACAATTCTTACTCGAGTAAGAATTGTTCTTGAAATGTAAGACTGAAAAACAATTCTTCACGTTCTGGGTGGCTATTTAACCATGACTTCACTGTTACCACTGACTTCTGGCAAGAGAAGTGGGATAATGACTGGCTTTCACCTAAGTCCCTTGGAGCACACTTCACTTCCCACAAACTGCCCATTGTGACACTGACACATTGTGGCCAGTGGACACCCAGATACAGTTGCTCTTGCCAAAGGCTTATAGAACACACAACCATTCACCAGTGTGGTCTATTGGTCTCAGAACACATTCACGTATCTTCTATTTCTGACAACCATAGTATTTAATGCGCATATACATATGCCAAAAGTTGTAATTTTATCTGATGGTATATGTAGATTATACAAGTGTACTGCTCTAAAAGGTGAAATAAGAATTTATGTTCACTGAAAGATGTCACAAATAAACATTTACTCTTAGACTGGTGCCTAGTGGACCGACACAGTCAGTGTATTAATTCAATTACACAGACGATGTGAAACATTATATTATATATATATATATATTACTTTTAATTAATGGTTTCCACATTTGTTGCAATACTGATATGTAAGCACTGCCGATGCTGACAAATCTTGCAACTTACACAATGAGACATTGAGAAGGTTCTAATTAATAGATTTTTTGATTACGTTATTGCATTAAGAAACCGTTTTCAAATGTCTAGTATTTCACAAATACACAGAAGACTGGCCCACTCTGTCCTAAAATATAACTAAACTATATAAATATTTACAAATATCATTAATCAGATGTACCTATCAGGAAATAGATGAGATTGCAAATGGTGGCAGTGACTAATACAATGACATGTAATATAAGAATCAAAGTTCAAATGATGATGATGTGTTTACACAAGAAAAATAAATCTCTATGCCAAGAAGAAGAAACCTATATATACTGTGAAGAAATGTTCATCTGATGTCCAGATGAAGAAACCTTAATCTGACATGGAGACATTCTTTCAGGGACAAAAATAAAATAAGCCAAATTGGTGGTGACAATTATGACTGGTGAATTCGGTGATGCTTGTCTAAATATTGCACACATCTAAGGGCTGGTCAGTGATTACAGGCCTGGATAGTGGCTGTGTAATTATCCATAGTTCAGTGTCCACTACTGCCATGCAGTGTCCATTGACTGGCCCATCTCACCAAAGTGCAGCTTCTTTCATGTGGTTGAAGGAGAGAAACAAAAGACAAGAGAGTTGGAAGAGTGGAGACATTGAACAGACAACATGGTCTGCAGGAGACTAGCACTGACTTTGTTTCTTTCTCTCTCTTGTCTATATCTGGCTTGCTATCTCTATGCTGATGCAATCATGTAATCAAAGCTGTTAAATGGAATCCAGGATATAACTCCCTCTCGCTCCACCAAAGCAAACTGTTGCACTGTCCGAAAGAAAGTCACCAGATGATGCTACAGGAGGAAAGTCACAGAAAAATGTATTTGGAAATATGACAGAAATGAAGCTGCAAGAAAAGTCACACATATTGTCACTTAAATAAAATCCTGCAGAAGTGAAACATTTTACATGGTTTATATGTTAAGGTTTATCACTATAGAGGGAATAAGTTTGACATAGAACAAACACTCTCTTGTGAAGTCATCATCTGAATTTAAGAGGACGAATTCAAGAAGAGTTTCTTTTCTAATCAAAGTTAAATCAGTTGTTAAACGTCATTTGTCAAATGACTGAACATCACACTAAATTCCCCACAACACAAACAAACATCACAGCTGCAATTGGAGAACAACTTCTGAGCAAACGTGATAATGTCCGTCCATAGAACCACTGACTACTCCCACATACTGAGATCACCAGCATCCCATCAACTGTTTCTATGCCATCCTACGGGAAGTGCAATTTGATGACATTTTAGTGACATATGTGACCACAGCGTCTGTTGACAAAACGTTGAAACACAACCGGCTGTTGATTAGTGCTAGAATGGAAGGGCAGCCACCTTAGAAGAAACCACCATAAAATGCTAATCTAGTATAATGAATGGAAGAGGAACATCAGAAACGCATTTGACATCCATAGAGGAGTAGCTAGGATGTTAGAACTGCAACTGCCGCATTCCAAGCCAAAGTCTGCTGACAAAAGTAAACACAACAACCAAACAAAAGATTAAAGAAACTAAGGAAACCACATGTTCCTTTCAGACATCTGTTATTGACTTATCACTTACATTACAAGAATTGTATGACTTTGATCATTTATTGTTTACACAACTACCTGAATGTTATCACGTATTCCGTGTAAGCTGGTATCACGAGATCTGTCATACCTACACAGGTAGATACCTTCAAGGTAAACGAACCACAACAAGTGGCATACTGGTTGTCATGTCGCATTTAATGCCTGGTCTCTGATGAATGTTATGTCATTAAAACAACTGGAACACGTTAAAAATTATGCGTATATTATAAATTATATTTATGTATCAATGGTCTTCCCCTTCATTACTTTTATTCCTGCCGAATCACCATTCTCGTTACGTTCACTCCAAGACCTGAACACCAAACAGAGCCCCTCTCTGTTGACAAACAATGCCTGTCTACCACCAACACGCCATGCTTGAGTAATTCTACTCCTGGTTGCTCTATTCAGTTGCACTGCATGTTAACCACACTCCTCTCATTTCCACAAAATGAACTGACAAAAATTCAACTGGAAACCCAATACACAATTCCTATAACCAACTTGCACAGATGTATACTGAGCATTGACATAGATCACTGAAAGCCAGATCCAATAAATAATTCCAGGTAAAAAGGGGTTCCAGTCAGGTAAGCCAGGTAAGCCATCATCCTATCGTTAGTGAGGTACCTGCATGTCAACGGAATGCTAAGGAGCATTGTCATTTGCCAATGTCACTATCTTACGTCATCACTCAGTCTCATCTTATGTAACTGGATTCTGTGTCTTCACTGACACAGTTTCTAGGACAAATAATTGTCAATAACTTGACAATGTGGCGGTAATGTGGACAAAGAACACAAGTTATATTACCATACAACAACAGCTGGCAGATCTGAAACCTGTGACAATAAAACACATGTTGTATTTCATGTCCACAGGATATGTAACTGTTGTTACGCATAAATTATGGACATATGCAAGCACATTAAAATGTAATTGTCAAAAACCTGTGAAATACATGTACTAGGTATCCAATTACACATAATTTTATAAAGGGTTTCAGGATTCAAAATGTGGTAAATGCCAATTCTGAAATTTTGAAATGTTTACAGCATTTTGTAAACAACTATTATTTTGTGCACATCATCCAAGGGGGACAGGTCACATTTTTGTATGAATTATATATTGTGGTAACTCGATACTGTTGAATCAATGTTTGGTGCATGACTGGAAGGTTACATTGACTGGTTGACATTTTGTAATTGGTGTTTATTGCTATTTGCCATAAAACTTTTCATATATAATATATACCCTCACATTCATTTATAATATATACCCTCACATTCATATATAATAATAATTATGTTCCCTCACATTCATATATAATTATGATGGACATGATAAACCAATATATATGAATGTGAGGGTATATATTATATACCATCACATTCATATATAATATATACCCTCACATTCATATATATTGGTTTATCATGTCCATGTGTACAAGAATTGCTTGTATTACATCCAAGGATAATAATAACAATTATTATATAATTTTGATAAACTTGATATCTTGACATGATCAATTGTTTCTAAAGACTGGACACTGGACGTCATCTAATATACACAAATATATATATGTGCATATACATATGATTGTTTGTGTGTGCATGCATGCATGAATGTGTCTTTGTTCACAAACATGCCTAAAGTATATTTTGTTGCTTTGACATGGTGACACAGCATTTGTGCACGTGACAGACAAAACATTTGGAGACATAACATCCACCAAGATCTGTAGAAGATACTCAATAGAAGAATCCCACTCCTGAAATGTCACAACTAAACCTGCTCAAGTCCAATTAGTTTGCCATCTTACTTTTGTGTCAAAACTCAGTGAAAATTAACAATTAATTAACATTCACATCTGAACAGGTGAGCAAAACATCAAAGTCAAAAGACAGACAAACTGTGATTGCAGTTCCAATGCAGACGTGTGTCACACAGTTATGTCACTGCTCTAGTCAAGTAGCTTCTGGTCTGGTTAATGGTTTATGTCACTGCCCTAGTCAAGTAGCTTCTGGTCTGGTTAATGGTTTATGTCACTGCCCTAGTCAAGTAGCTTCTGGTCTGGTTAATGCTTTATGTCACTGCCCTAGTCAAGTAGCTTCTGGTCTGGTTAATGCTTTATGTCACTGCCCTAGTCAAGTAGCTTCTGGTCTGGTTAATGCTTTATGTCACTGCCCTAGTCAAGTAGCTTCTGGTCTGGTTAATGCTTTATGTCACTGCCCTAGTCAAGTAGCTTCTGGTCTGGTTAATGGTTTATGTCACTGCCCTAGTCAAGTAGCTTCTGGTCTGGTTAATGGTTTATGTCACTGCCCTAGTCAAGTAGCTTCTGGTCTGGTTAATGCTTTATGTCACTGCCCTAGTCAAGTAGCTTCTGGTCTGGTTAATGCTTTATGTCACTGCCCTAGTCAAGTAGCTTCTGGTCTGGTTAATACTTTATGTCACTGCCCTAGTCAAGTAGCTTCTGGTCTGGTTAATGCTTTTTGTAGCATTCAAATTTAAAAGTCCCCTCGGACTTTTTTGCTCGTCATTTTTCAGACTTACTTTGTGAGAAACTGAACCTCTGTAGTATGCACTATAACATGCTTGCTTATTTGAACCCTTTTACGGTTTAATTTTGGTGAAATCACTGGAAAAAACATTTCTTTACCAGATTCCGTCAAAATTCAGCTAAAATGTTTTAGCAAATGTGGTATGTCTTTATATACTATAGCATAACGCTATTCATACATTTTCAAGTTATTACATCTAATGAAGAAATCAAATTCTTTGAATAATTTGTGTAAAAGTATGCATTGTTTTTTTTAATTAACTACATATATTGCAAATTTATTCACATACTACAAATCTGAATATCAATACACCAGATTGGTGATGTGTAAAATAAATTGCAAAAACTTATTTAATGCCAAAAGAATTTATGTAGAGTCATCTGACTCATCTGTGTACTGTCTGAAGATGTACATAAACTACTTGACATAACAACTATGACAAACATCACAAGACAACGAGGTTATGATACTTACTGACTTCCCCGACACTCTCCTTGATCCAGTAAACATTTGCTGCGGGGACGGTTGGATTTGCACTCACGCCACAGGTAAGTACGACTCTCTCTTGGTCAAGGACTCGATACGGGTTGAATCGTACAAGCTCTATCACTGGGGCATCTGTACGGGAAACATAAAACAACATATTTAATTAATAAATTACCAATACTTCTGCTTTGCTAACTAACTTCATATACAAAATGTGTCTTGAATATTTCAAAGCAGGTTTGATGAGTCATATATACATATACTTGAATTACTGCAGCAACATTTTAAATTTACTGATATTTTCTTCTATCTTAATTTAATTTTAAACCAAACAAAATTGTTTAAAAAATAAGTTACACAAAGATGAATCATTAGTTGACTCACAATAAGTCAATGGGATAAACTAATGGCAAGGAAGCCTTGTCCATTTGGTGCAATCTTCTTAGTAAAATCTTGAAAAGAATTTATAACAAAAATTTTGGTGGTTGTGTTAAGACGTTGCTAAGGTCTTGTAAAGATCCTGTTAAAATTGTTTTAAAATCTTGCCATAATTGTGATATTATCTTATTAAAATCTTGTTTAATTTTTGTGAAGATGTTTGATAAGATCCTGTTATAACTGACTACATGATATACATGTGTATCAATTACATTTATATACATTATGTTAATGTTTAATGTTTATTGACTGAGTCATTATCTCTAATGTGTACCACAAATTCTTATAAATAAAAAGGTGATTGTAAACACACAACATTTACACATATTTGTGTACAATTCCACCATCTCCACAAAGCAGACACATAACATCTATATCCTGGCCTCAAGATGTAGCATCAACAGTTTATTTTGGCAATACACACACTAACACCACGGGAACAAGCTAAGACAGCTTATCCTTACATTGATTACTCTGTCGAATCCACCCAAGATGCCCAAATGCAAATATTGCCTTAACTCAGCCATACCTGACTGGTTACTCTAGCCCAAGTAAGGCTCTAATCCTCTTCCACTGGTCAATATTGTCCTAACTGAAGTGGTTGAAGTGTGGACACTGGCCAGAGTATTGGTCAAGATGCAGCCTGGTTGGATGTATCAGATTCCAAATCACCTGCTGAAGTGCTCCACTGGCACCTTCGAAATGGCTTAGGTGAAATACGTATGGACAAGGTATGGCCAGTGGGAATGGCAAGGAAGTAGGAGGTGGTCACAGAACCAGTGAGAAGATTCAGGGAAGGAGAGATGCCCATCAGAAATACAGTAGAACCTCGCTTTATGGTCGTCTTGGTAATACAGCCACCCTGCAATTAAGGTCACCCTAGGACATTCCCAAATAATTTTTATAACAGTAAGATATAGGAACATAGTTCCACAAATTTAGGCAAATTAATGTATGGGCATGGTTACACATGAATATTGAAAAAATCCATGTTACGCATGATTAAAACAAATAATCAACTACGGCTCAAGAGGCATAAGGCCACATTAAAGATTCCTCCTCCACTACCCAGTTAAAGATTGCCCTTAAAAAATTGTGTTTTGGTGTGATGTGTGAATTTTTTGAGCATTTTTACATGGGACATGTTCTGATGAATACTGAATGTACTACTGCATTAGTTCTTTCACGAGGTAGCAATACATATATGCTGGTTGCTCGCGTATTCACACAGTGGCTATTTTGCAGAACGCACCAGTATTTCAAAATCCATCACCAGATTGAGGCCAAATTTAGGGGCATCAGGTGTGGGTAGATTTGTCTATAAAAAAACGATGTATGAGAATTTCAAGAATTTTCCAAAGCATTTGTGTCAATGGAGGATAAATGTACTGTGAAATTTCCAAGAAGATCGTTCGACAAACTTACAAAATGAAGGAAACGTTATAACGGCCTCCTATGTAAAATCTAATGTGGTCTTACCCCAGAAGCGATCAGAAACTGTTGTGTAAACTACAGCGAAGGTCTAATTGACTGGCCTTGTGACACCACAAACAGAAAATGGTGGTTGAAGTAGAATATATAAATTATGATGGAGAGACAGTGTCAAGAGTGATCTCAAAAGGACAGGGATGACCAGCTGAGAGGGGAGAGAGTGGTGAGATCATTATAGGTGGAACTGACTCTCCTGGTCAAGAATGCAGAAGAGATTACATGACCTACCACCCCAATCACCACCCCACCCTACCCTGCAAGGAATCAAGAAAAAGAAGAATGAGTGGTCAGACAGAAGGTCTTGTAGTATGACATGGAAACATGGGATGTTCCTATCAGCCCACGTTGGGAAGGAACAGTGGTTGGGAGCTTGTCCTCCCTGGACACCCCCACCCCCACCCCCCCCAATCCCCAGGGGTCCAGGTTCAGTGATGAATGGTCTGCCTGGAGGGATCCATACTTGGCCTCTAACATGTCCAAAGACATATGCTGCTATCTACAACTAAAGTGTGGTGTAATTATCCTAAATGGCCAGATTATCATGATTGCTTCTATACTGCCTGACACAACCACAGGTCTTGATGAGCTGCCACAGTCTACACCTGCTTCATTATTTACTTCAGAACGCACAATCCATTATGAAAAAGTCAAACACACTGGTCACCAAGACATCTACAGTTAGTCTAACAGTGTCTTCGTGTTGTAGCTCCCTCTTGCTATAGCTATTTCCCATTATAGCTACTTTTATTCCTGTTATAGCTGCTTGCTACATTTGAAGTCAAAACTAGTACCATTACAGCTACTTCTTTAACTCCGCAATGGTTAACATTTCCAATCATGATTTCATGTTAAACATTTCCAATCACCTCTCAACATTCACACAATACTCAACCAAGTCTAATACAGCTTATACATTTCAAACCAAGTCTTACAGGGATCAAGTACATTTTCGATGGACATAATACAGTTCATAATATTTCTAGTTGTCTCACAAAGGATTCAAAATATTTCCACTCATGTCGCATAATATTTCCAATCAATGTTTCGAATAATTTTTAATTAAGTCCAAATAAGTATCACAGTGTTTAAATTTCAATATAACATTAACTGTTCAGCCCGTTTTGGGGTAGATTTCAACAGCATTTCCAACAAAAAAACAGCAATAAACAGTAATAGCTGTTTTATCATTTTTTACACACTTCTATGTATAAACAACAAATCAACTGTGAATTGTCTTTGCATAAGTTTTTGCACAGTAACTGTTGCATAGCTGAATACTTCCCAGAGAAGTTGAGACCGTGTCTGGTTAAACAGGTCTGCCAAGGAATCTTTTTGCTTTACATTCCAACTTTACAAAGCATGACATGTGCATGGGAGTGTCTAAAAAATGTCCACAAATATAGTTGACCCCTACAAAGCAACGACACCAATTGGAGTCCGAAAACTATGACAACTACTTACACTGGACAAGGATGACTTGTGCTGTCACTTTCTCTGTTACTATGGCGTCACTAGTGACATGACACGTCATGTTGGCCCGGTGGTCCTCCCGCCTCAGGTGGAGCGCAAGGACACTGCTGGTGCTGCCAAACTGTCTTGAGACTCTCCCACCCTCCAGGGGCAGTCCGTTGCGCCTCCAGGTGATGGCAGGGGCGGGGTTGCCACCCTCAGAGGTACAGTTGACCTGCAGGTGCATGCCCTCCACCAGGGTGTCTTGTGAGGAGTTCAGGTGGATGACCGGGTCTCCAGGGGCATCTAGACAGAGGATCAGTAGGTGGAGTATACTGTTGTGTGCGTGCGTGCGTGCGTGCGTGCGTGCGTGCGTGCGTGCGTGCGTGCGTGCGTGCGTGCATGCGTGCGTGCGTGCATGCATGCATGCACGGGGCACACGGTGTGTGGTGTGTGTATGTATGTACAGGTGTGTGTGTGTGGGTGCACGTACTCCAATGCAATTTTTGACAGTCATGCACACTAACATCTTAAATTTAAAAATTAAACAACAGATTTTGTCCTTTAGTAAAAAGATAAATACGACACTTACATTTCACAAAGATCTGCTGTGTCGTCACCTTTGGGGCGCCATCTACTGCTCTGTTGGTCACATGACAGATGAAATTTGCCCCGTTGTCATTCCTGCTCAGTTGCAGTATAAGAACACTACTCGTAGTTCCAAATTTTGCCACTGGGTCAGTGGTCTTCCCTCCCGATAAAGTTTCCCCATTTCTTGTCCACATGATAGTTGGAATGGGGTTTCCACCTACGGTACTACAGGTGAGCTGAACTGAATGACCTTCAGTGAGTGAATTCAAGGTCGTGTTGAGATGAATTGTAGGACTGCCTGGTGAAACTGAAACAAGAAGTTAACTGTGTTTACGTAAGTAGAACAGGATTATTACTTACACCAGTGGAGATCTACATTTAGTAACTTTTATATCATTCCCCGTGGGGATAGATGTCATTCTTGCATCATGCATTTCAGTATGTGCATGAATGGAATCTTCTTAAACTCTTCAACTATACACTGCTAAGAAGTTGTAATTTATTTCTCTACAATTGGTAATGAAATATATTAGATCGATATAATTGATTTGATAAATTTATTTAAGTCAGTCAATGTTACAATTAAACCTGATGTTGTGTCAGCCATTAATGATAGATACCTGTCAATCAAGGACGTGTCATTCAACAGAGCTCAGGCCACAAACATCCTGCTGGCAGTTTTTATCATGAATTCTTGCAAACTAAGTGGCACAGCACAGCCATTAAATACACCACGCAATGCAGACACACAAATTAATCAGTCTAAGCAACCTCAAGACGGTGTTTTTTTTTCTTGAACATCACGTGCTAGACACATTAATAGACCCACTCTGTCAAATTGTTCCCTTGGTTTTAGTTACACGGTTACAAGTGTGGATAACATTGATAACTTCCAGGCTTGCCGCGCTATCAAAATGCCACAACCAACCACTAATGAAGGACCTCCTAAACAAGTCTTAGATAACACACACACACACACACACACACACACACACACACACACGCTCCAACCTTCCGTTTTCACTACCAGTGAATTCCAGCCAATACGTTTGTATCTATAACTTCCATCAGCTCAAATGTCTTCTTATTCCGCTAATTGCCCTTCACAATTGTTCCTTCATTTTCTCTTCTATGCCTCCATGGCTTGACTTGAGACCATGCAAGCTTGAGCACCATTCAAGAGGCTGAACTTATCACACCTGAGCGAACAGGCGCATCACAACATGCTGTCCCTTAAAGTAGTCCTTCAGTTTGTCCAAGAGAGACTTAATATAGCCCGAGTGCACACTTTGTTTCCAACAAAGACCAGCCATGTTTAATGTGGCAGCTAATGAGTTTAGGGTAGGGGCCTGTGCACAATTAAGGGAAGGGCTATTTACACTATTGGCAAAGCAAAGATCATCGTCAACAACAACAGACAGTGGGAACACTCACAAACAACCCTGGAGATTCTTCCAATGGCCACAGAGGGACAGGACTGTACGTGAGTCAGGACTGTACGTGAGTCAGGACTGTACGTGAGTCAGGACTGTACGTGAGTCAGGATTGTACGTGAGTCAGGACTGTACGTGAGTCAGAACTAGACTCAAGGATATACAAAACACTTGATTCCCATTGCAATTTGATCATTAAAACGTAATAATATGACCAGGGGATAAATGCACGTTTTTTTCTAATACACTGAATTTTAAATTTCAAACACAAATAAAGGCTTTATTTTAAAATGGCAGAAAGAAATGTGTGCTATATTAAAATGTTAAATGCACAAGGTTCAACCTAAGTTAAGTATGCTACATCAGCCATATACAGTCATAGTGTACAGAATGTTACCCCCTAGGGGTAGTAATCTTTCATTAGTCACATTACTGCATTAATGGATTAAGTTAGGTAGACAAGTTAAGTTAGGTAAGTTACTGTTATTTAAGATTCAAAATGAACATGTTTCAGTAAGTCAAATACAAAAATACAATTTATTTTATTTGAACAAATACACACTAAATACGAACATCTGATATTAATATAGGCTTCTGAAATAACTCAAATTAATGTAAATTCACAATAAACATTTAATGATGATTTAAATAAATAAATCTATTTCATTATACGAAATAATTAAAAGCAGGTTCCTTTTAATGTGCACTTGGTCCCAACCCTGAATGGACTGACATTCTTGAGAGGCAATAATTATGGCTCACAATAATTACCAAGTCCAAGATCACTAACTTCTTAAATAATTTCCATCTCAACCCCCTCCCTGTGTCATGTCTCACTCCATTTAAATTGTTTTGTATTCTAAGCGTTATTCCATTATTTCGTATGTAGCTTAAAGGGAATAAAAACATCTATTGCTTGAATTTAAGTTATATTACATCCTGCTATCTATTTCCACATCCACCAAGCAAAAAAAATCCAAAAAATTCAATGAATTAGAAATTCCACATTTTATGCTGTACATCCGGACATTTTCGAATATGCATATTTTTGGCGTGCTTTTCGGGATGCCGAGATGTGACATCACTTATGACTCAAACTCACATCAGGCCGACCCTTTCCATACATTTAGACCATGTTTACAAGTATAGCTTTTGGGTCGAAACGAGCGTCAGAATGAGTTATTGTGCAATTTTACGACGTAATACAAACACTATTCATCATAGAGAAACAAGCAGTTATCTTACGGTTCCACGTGAATCCAATTTTATTCAAAACAATGTATGCGAATAGGCCTACAAGTCGACTAGGTTTCGCCGAGCTTGGGCTAATTTTCAGAACAATTATATTGAATGCAACCAACGGGAGATAATCTACACCAATAAACATACATAGCAAACATATATTGTATCCAGCTACATAAAGTAACGTGTATAATCTCATAATATCACTAGAATATCGATATATGAAGGAGTTGTACAATTTACCATAACAACTTAAATCAGTTAGAGGTTTTCCGCTGGTCCCGCTAGCTCAGTGGGTAGGCGCGTTGGTTGCTTGTCGTTTATTTTACAATCGGGCGATGCCGGTTCAATCCTGACAGCATGCAAACTATTGATTTTCTTTACACTTTTTTGTTTATGTTTTCACAAAGTAATATAAACCAAATCATTTAGTATACTATGATGCACTGTTTGTAAATAATTTTTATTTTGTAGTAATTATTTATTCGCCACAAAAATGAAAATATGGTCATTATATAACAATGTTTCTAAATTTTATTTATCCAAACAAATATAATGTAATGGATATCTAATTTATTCATTGTAAATATATTGTACAGTAATATATTGTAATTATATATGTGAAAACAGATTGTGATCTGTCTGGATAAATACAATTTAGAAACATCGTTGTATATATTTTCATTTTTGTGGCAAATAAATAATTACTACAAAAATATAAAAAAACATTTACAAACAGTGCATCATAGTATACTAAATGATTTGGTTTATATTACTTCGTGAAAACATAAACAAAAAAAGTGTAAAGAAAATCAATAGTTTGCATGCTGTCAGGATTGAACCGGTGTCACCCGATTGTAAAACAGATGCCGAGGAACCAACGCGTTTACCAACTGAGCTATCAAAGCCGGCAGAAATTCGCTGACTGATTTCAGTTGTTATAATAAATTGTACAACTCCTCCTTCATACATCGATATTCTAGTGATATTATGAGATTTTACACGTTCCTTTCTGTAGCTGGATATGATATATGTTTGCTATGTATGTTTACTGGTGTACATTATCTCCCGTTGGTTGCATTCGATATAATTATTCTGAAAACGAGCCCAGGGCCAAGCTCGGCGAAACCTAGTCAACTTGTAGGCTCATTCGCATTCATTGTTTTGAATAAAATTGAATTCATGTGGAACCGTGAGATAACTGCTTGTTCCTCTATGATGACTAGTGTTTGTATTACATCGGATTATTGCATAACAACTCATTCTGACGCTCGTTTCGACCCCAACATTATCCATGTAAACATGCTCTGAATGCATAGAAAGGGTCGGCCTGCTGCGAGTGTGAGTCATGTGTGACGTTAAGATACCACATGATCGCCTAGCTCATTAAATTTTTATTTTCCGCGGGAATCGCTACACAGACGGGTTTAAAATCGAATTTATGCTGCAAATGTATTTTTCTGTATTTTTTAATGTTCTCGAATGTTACATATAATATTAAACTTTCTGTACACATGGAAAACGGATTTTAGCTAATGCCTTGTTTTTATTTCCTTTAAAGTAAACAATGTATAGCCCTGAATAAATAATACTGTCCAGCCTTACGTCTAGCCCTGGCTTTAAGCCATGGGAGTTTGCAAGGATTCTTGTGCTTATGTTATTAGCACAAGTAGCAGATTTCCTGTACTTAGATACATTACAAAGATCTGATTGCACCGCCATACACATAAAATCTAATAGTGCAATAAAAGTCTGGCAGATTACCGTTAGTCATAATCTCAAGAACCCAAAAAAGTTTCACCAGTATCGCTGGATACGGCCACACATTCCAGCTGAAGCTATGGCAACAACAGTACAAGAATTTCCCTATATACTTTGATGTCTTCATAATACAGCATGAGCTGTGGTCTAGTGAATGTGTGTGTCTTCTTAAATAGTTTACACACAACATAACAGACATAATTTTTTTATTAGAAATTAGATTAGTTTTTACATTCAGCATTATAAACTTATTACAGTATATTATTATGTTTAACCTTATTAATTTAACACTGATATTCTAGATATTATATACAAATTAGTATATTGTGTCTTCCCATTATACCTAATTCCTGTTATAGCTTAAGTTTAGTACAATTCTTTCAACCAACATGGAGGGGTATACATTAACAATGGCTTAAGAGGCACCCCATAAACCTATACCATCAGTTAGCAGTGACTAAAGGGGCTTCACATGGGGTGACCATGACAGGTGGACCCCTACAGCAGAACCATGAATCAAATGGCAGAAACAAACTACACTGCAGGCCCAGAAAAACCCCTGGCACTGCAGGAATAGCAGGCGTGTAGTGTACCCACCAACACATTGGAGCCAGGCGCTGGAGCCAGGCACACACAGCCACAGAGACACTATTGTAGTCCAATCACAGGCAGCTGTTATCCACTAATGACACCAATATCAGTTGGGCCTACCTACCCAGTGGAAACTACTGGCAGAGTTCTATAGTCAACAAACCACCCTTCCTATTTATCCAGAAAGTTTCCCTACATAAAATAGTCTAATACCAACAAGGTTTCCAAAATAATTTCTCAGTTATTGATTCTACTTACAGTATGTATCATTGTCTGTAACCAAGAAAGAGATCAGAAGGTGTGTGTCAATGACAGGTTATACATTCCCCTCTGTATGGGATCTTTTACTTCCTCTCGCATAGTTCTCCAGCAATAGAACAGATTTGTTCCAAAATAATCCATCATAATTATTTAACATCAACATTTTAAAATGGCAAAAACATGTATAAGCATTGCACTTAAGATTAGCTCTTAAAGTTTTAATGTATAGTCAAAAGTAAAGACGGTTGAACATATCATCCTGGGGGAGGGGCACAACCCTTACATGTGGATAGGGGTGTGCAGCCGAAGGTCACATACCCCTACCCTTGATAAGGGCATCCTATATCCAAAAAGTATACCCTTGATCTAAGGACAAATTTAAGAAATACAACATTTTTAAGTAAGTATTTAATTTATATAAACATAAACATATCTATAGGTGTGTGTATTCCGGTACATATATGCACATTGCACCTAACTTGGCATGCTAACTTAGCCTTGTTCAAGGGAGAGTTCCTCGAAATGATACCCTTGTCTAGGGAACTTCTGTATAATGTTGGCACTTGTTCTAGGGAGAAGATGTGAAAAACAGACCCTTGATCTACGGAGCCTCAGTAAAAAAACGACCCTTGAAGTACTGCTAGTATAGGTAGTCCCCCACCCCCCGATATCACCACAGCAACAAAATCAACAACTGGTATTAAACAAGATTTTAAATAACAAATGCAGCAGGAAGAATTATCATAAACAGGATTCCATGAAGATTGAGGGAACAGAAACATTAAACATCTAGATGATGTTCTTTCTAGGAATGCGCTGTTATGCTTCATAATCTACAGAATAGCTGCCCTCTGTCTCACTCCAGTCAGAGTCTGCTGTGTTTGAAATATCACCAAATGGTACCATGCAGGCGGTATCATAAAGCCAAAAGCCAACACAAGGAGGAAATATAAATCTTCCATTGAGGCATTCTCCAGGCCGTATTTACACAATCTGTGAAGGTAGCCATTTATCAGGGTCCAAGGCCTATTTCTGTCCAAGCTGAAGTAAAGTGTCCTGCTTGCTGTGAGGGAGGGGGGGTGGTCAGCCAGAGAGTAGAAAGACAGAGGGTGGAGGCATACAGATAAGGGTCAATGTTTTAGGACAAATTGTTTCTCTTTTTAAAATCTGATTTCTAGCTGATGCATTATAAGATTGACTTTTTGTAAATTAATGCTTTAACTTGGTCTTATATATTTTAAAATGTGCTACAGTACTACCTTTCTCAACAAATGTACAATAATTCATACTTATGTATATTAAATTATTTTAGTACAACTAATGCTTAGAAAATTACCAAATATAAAAACAGCAATACTTCCGCAGTGCATAAATTCTCAGGACAAGACAAACAGGCAACCAAGACTCTACACCATAGCAAACCAGAATCTCAGGTCTGGAAGATTGAAATACCAGCACAGACTGTACACAAATAAAGAACTCCCTGGAGTTTGGGAAGTTGGACTACTGTCTTGTGTCACTACACAGCTATCTGTGGTGTGCTATCATAATGTGCTACATAATAGTAACCTGCTGTCACTCAGACCAGCTGTAGCAGTTTCTGACATCCCCAGGACTACCCACTGCAAGCTGCTTCTTACTGGCTAATTCATCTATCCATTGTGTGATATGTTGGCCAGCAAATGGTCCATCAAGCCATCAAAAAATGGATGTCATACACAAGGAGTGTTCGGACTTTCCATCATATTTTTTTTAATTATGGCCCAAAAAGTGTTTCTTTATGACAAAAGCGTAAGATAAAATTGTTCAAGCGAGAATTATATAAGGGAAAGGTTGATTTAGTAGGTGTCATGCCGCTCTGGTAAAATAATACATGTCATATATTTTTTTTACTTACTTATTACTGAAGGATGTCAACTACTTTTTTACACCGTTGTTTTATTCGTATTAATGTAAGCATTAACATATATATATATATATATATATATCAGTATAATTATATGCAGTTATTATTTAAACCAGTAAATATGTGCAACACTTTTATTCAATTTACAGGTATTTAAAATAAGCATTATTATTATCATAGTAATATAAAATACATTCACGTGTACAGTCTGCAATGAACATGCAGTATGTGTGGCTATGTTAGAAACAATGAGTCAGCTGTAAACCCAGATGCTGTTGCAACTTTGCAAGCACCAAACAGTGGCAAACACATCTCACAAGTATGGGGGCGTGGTAATATTGGTTAGAGTTTCTCATTCTCCAGACTGAGGCTTGAATCCTCTTACAGCCATAGTAGCACTTATTTACTGTGTGTGTGTGCATGCGTGCGTGCGTGCGTGCGTGCGTGGTGTGTGTGCATGCGTGCATGTATGTGTGTGTGGTGTGGTGGTGTGTGCGTGTGTGTGTGTGTGTGTGTGTGCTTGCATGTATGTTTGTGAGTTTGCATTCATGTGTGCGTGCATGGTGTGCGTGCATGTGCGAGTGAGTGTGACCAAATATCACACATAAATACTGCCAGGCCACCTACTGAGTTACTCTGACCTACTCACCTTGTAATCGTTTCTCCAACAAAAGTATTTTGGTAAATTCAATTGTGAGAGTTAGTTCAGGGGGTGCACAAGAGTGATACAAATCTGGTCAAAGCCATAACATGTTAATTACCCTATAATTAAAATGTTATCTAGACAATTTATATTGTGCATTTAATGTCTTGTTTTTGTTGTAATACTCAACTGGTCTAGTCAATTCTGATAAGAATGTTTTGAATGCCTGAATAAAATAGGTTATCACTAAGACACAAATGTGTGTATTTAAAGCCTTACATGTGTGTAAGAACAAATACAAGCATGCATATTCAATGACAAAGCATTTTTTATATAGTCTTTTTTATCACTTTCTTAAATGATATCCTATTAATTAAGACTGTCTAAACTAGCAGAAAACGCCAATCTACCGGATGGTATCATACACACAGAAGTAAGATAGCTTCCCTGAGATTCATAAATGATGTTTGTAAATGATGTAAATAATTGTTTTTCGCATTAACGCAAGTTACATAAAACATTCCCAATGATTGGCACTCCTCACAACCTTGGAACAATCATAGAAAACATGCATAAAATTACGAACAATAATTTTATGTTCGTTTAAAATACGTTACAAACAGTAATTAAGAACACTCAGGCTGACTTAGCCAACAAGGAATTTTGAAAAAAATAAAATTTTTAGTTTTTTCCAAAGCGTTTTGTATTAATCCATGAAAGTTTGCCGCCCGAAATGCAAACTAGAACTAAAACATTAACATACATAGCTCGACTATAGTTAGATTAGTAACCTCTTCATCACCACAGTATGTGGGCCTGTACTAGGGTCTCTCTTTACATCAGTACTACACATCTCTCGCCCATATATTGATATCAGGGTGGATCAATATCAGCCACCCAGCCCCTCTACACCTATACCCCAAATTATTATGTAAATCACCCTGACATATCTCCACCCTGATCTCTGTATCCGCCCTGATTTCTCTGCAGGGCTACAAATGGATGTTATCTGTGACAAGTAACAATATGAATCGTCTGGCAGACTTATACAAAGCATAAGGAAGTCACAAATGCAGCCACTATGTCTTTATCAAAGCCAATGTTGTTAGGGGTCACTCATACACATCAGAATACATTTCCGGCCGGCCTTCATGTCTTGTTAGCAGGTGAACTACACAATAACCACTGTCACTGGATTTGGAGAATGCGATTATACTACAATATTTGTTGTAGTTCTGTGGACTTTAACAAACAGTTCAGTCTGTTTCAATTTTTTAACTAGGGGTATGTATGTGTATACCCCAGGGTACAAGAGGGCAATTAGGAGGTACATGAAGGTTGGCTGAATATAGACCCAGATATCAACTGCACTAATTTCTAGTGTTGTTCCGATTAGCAGATTTTGATGATGACAGGTTGGTTCATGCTGCCAACCAATTAGTCAGTTACAATCCTGTGTGTTCGATGATCATTTCAATTACATAAACAAATTGCTTTAAGTAAAATTTGTATAATTACCGAATGACCAAATCCTTCTTCAATTTCATTAAAAATGCCATTAACAATATTAAAAACTGCAACAGTTATTGCATGTTCAGAAATCACCCATTATGGGAAGATGCAACACATTGAATGTATAAACTTTATATTATGAGTAGGCATGTTTCCATTGAATATATTGTATATTTACGTCAATTCATCACTATTACCAATGAGTCACATCAGTACTACCATCTAGCAATCAATCTTTTTCTTAGAATAGCCGCCCATAAACCAATTATACAATCAATCGTCGAATGCATGTATATCAGCTGAAGTTGGAACTATGTTGTTTCAGTGTTTTGTCTCAATCCATCTGAATATATTTGAACTTTGCCTTATATTTGAGTGCAAGCCTCGAACATGATAATTTGTAATAGTAATAAGTAATTAGTTGTTCCATTCTGACTCCCTACAAGAATCATAGCCTTGATTTTCAAATGCCTCAGGGGAAATATTAGAATACTATTCCAGAAGAATTAAAATGTAAGTAATTTAAATACCAAGAATGATATAAATACTCGTGAAGCACCTACTGAAATATACTAACAAAATTTTTGTTTTATAATTTCATATAAACAAGGCATAAATAACCTAAATAAAAAGATGCCAGTATCCAATCATCATGAGTTAACCAAGGTGGAGCTTAGCAATTACTAAACTCCTTATCAACAGAGCTCTGCTGTAATTGTCTGGAGCTCTGCTTCATTGGAGAAGCCACACTGCCACTATAAGAGGATTAGCTCAGTGATGGAGTGAGATACTAAGCTATAATGGAGAAGACATCCAACTGGGGCCCCTCCAATATGCTGGCATCAATAGTTGATGAACCAATACTGACAATTATGAAAGTTGCCCAAATACTGACTGTATATATATTCTGAATATATATATATATATATATTATGCTTTATATTCTATCATTATATCAAATATCAATTGTGTGCATTACATTCCAGATGTAAATGATGCTGACATATACTAGTATTAGTTGTAATCTATTGACATATGCAGAATGCTGACAGGCTCTGATTGGATCCCTCTGATTAGGATGCTAACAAACTTGGTACAGGCTGCTGACTTGACTTTATATAATGCTGACATAATGATGTACAGATATGTAGGCCTTATTAAAGAGTTATTTTTTTCAACCTGGCCCACACGAGTATGTAAAAAGGTAAAGTTCTTATATAGACAGCACAGTATCCAGTTGTTAGAACTGCTCAGTGTGCTTTACACTTTACTGCCTGGCAGATTTGTTCAATCAAACGCCATCTCGACTTCTATGGAAAACATTCAGCCACGCTGCAATTAATATGTGAAGACTATTCATACACAAATATCCACCACTGTCTATAGCCAGGTACTCATTCATGCAGTTGAGTGATCTGGAGCAATGTAGAGTATACTGAAATATGAACTAATTGACTTTTGAACCAGACAAAATGTATTTCTAGTCTTGGCCTTAGTTGGCCCAGGGATGTCCATATTACTGTCCACAGGGCCTGGGGGATGTCCACAGTACATACACAAATACACAGTCACAGTCATGCTCATTTAGGTGCAATTAGTGCACAGGTTCTGCTGTAGTTTGACAACAAACAGCTGCAGGTAATTAACTTGTGTCTGTTCCTCACTAGGCCAAGTCACAGCTGGTTGACATTACACAGAAACATGTCTCTCTCCTCTGGCTCTATCTGGACTCTATCTCTGGCTACCTACTGCTTGACACTGACCATGTGTCATGGTCATTGCTCTTACATTCTGTTTGTGTTCTTCACAGCAATTATGTTGGTTTTATGAACTGTTATGTCAACATTCCACCATTCCCCTGTGAACACCAGACTGCAAGGCAGCCTCCTAGAAACTCCATCTGCATCTAGGCTGTGATTACAGTGTAGGATATTACCCCTCATTTGCATAGGACATTACCCCTTGTGGACAAAACCCCCTGTGACTTGCGGACATATTACCCCTCAGGACATACCTTTCACAAATATAGTCCCTCGTGCACAAACATTCACCTTTTAGAGATATGGAGTTTACTGAATTGTATGTTTGTTCTTTTGTTAGTATCTGAAGAATTGAAGAAACTGACTGTACTCTTGTCACTCTACATAGTCACTACCCAGAGTAGATACCTGCACAGTTCACCACTAACACACAACCTTCCATGAGCCTTGATACCCCACTTCAATGGTACTGCAACAAAACAACCTCCACCAAGGGATGGTCTTAAAAATTCTCAAATTAAAAAAAGTCAGTTTAACAATTTTGTTCGATCCCCCTCTCCCACCAATGCATGGTGGGGGCTTGCACTTTTTCTAGACAAAAATTTCTATTAGCATCAATCTGCATTAACAGGTTTCAATTGCTAGATGGTGCGTGCCACTGTAGCAATTTATTTTTCCCGCGATATGCGGTGGCGACCAATCCACTCCTCCCCTAGGTTAACACTTTTTGGGACTTTTGGAGTTGGTGTGACCAACAAACTACACAAATGTTCTTTACTGCACACGCCTACACAAATACCTTGTTTACAGAGAAGCTTGCATACAGTTGCTCAAAGTGATCACAAACTCATCCAAACAACATGCAAGCAGGCATACACAAACATGCAAGCACGCATACACAAACATGCAAGCACGCATACACAAACATGCAAGCACGCATACACAAACATGCAAGCACGCCTAATTATACCCCATGTGACACACAGACAACAGGGGTATTATGATCATCAACCAATAAAATGTACTTTTCAGGTCAAACCCTGTCAACAAGTTTCCAGATATTATAGCACTTTACACCACCCTATATAGACATACTTGCAGGGGTGAGCTGCAGTTGTTTCTATTGTCTTCACACTCCAAAGGAACACATGAACCGATAGTAAAATGTTCCAAATTCAAAAGAAGTCTAGGCTTGGAGTATGTCGCATAAATTAAGCATATATTACGTCTTGAGGACACTTTAAATTAATTGTTCAAGAATTAATCACCGTGAAAGTATTGACCACAGCCACTCTTTATTCACCTGAACCTGAGCTTTGCCTCTTGCTGGGTTAGAGCAAGTGCTATCAATCATGCTGACAGCAACAATCTGGACCAGACATTGATCAATAACAGGTAAAGGTGTTCCGTGTGACACCTGGACAGGTGGCACATGTGTCCTGTCACCATGTATCACACAGGTGTCTTGATCCAGGTGTTGCCAGCACACCTGATTCAACTAAGTGTGAGAATGTGACTAAATACGTAGGTAAATGCTACCTTTGCCTGTGTGACAGTTCTGTCATTGGTCCAGTGATTCATGCTTTCTGCATACAACATAACATGTGTTCATATTTCTATTTTTGTATTCATACTGAATATTGGACACAGAAGACCAAGGCTGAGATGGAATGAAATAATATCCTTATCATTGCAGTTAGTTTGAAAACAGAACTAATTAAAACGTTAATGCCTTTTGGGATCAAAATATCCAAATGATAGATATATACTTCAAAATAATTTTAATAATTTGCCAGTGCTGCCATTTAAATGTAAAGGCAAGCAACACAGAGTTTGGTTTGTTGTAAAATAATAAAATTGCCAACATATTAAGGAGTTACAGTCCAGTACTCATAGTAAAATATATGTAAATACCAATAAAAACTTATTTTTTTAGGAAAACATAAAACAAAACAGATTTGGCAAACATTAGTTGCTTGGATAACATACCCTTTATGTTGGCCAAAAAATTATAAAGAAGGGTTTCACTGGTTGACCATACTATTGGGACAAAGTTCAATCTCAGATTCACGAAAATGGACCAAGGTAGTAAATCACGTTCCAAGACCGACATAATAACAACGGTGGCCTTTGTAGACAGAAATCTGAATATATTTGCATTGATTTCCCCCAAAACAGACCTCGTGAATTTGTACAAGTTTTATCTGAGTACATGGAATCACATGACCAAGCACTGTTTACTGATGCATCAGTCGATCATAAAGTAATCAGTGTTCCTGTCTTATCCAAGGCCTGATCACACAATGTCTGATTATAGTTGCTGGTGACAATACCATTTGTGGCCTTACAGGTGCATTTCAAATACCCCTCCATATCTCCCACAACAAACTGTGACAGCCTGTCACATTCACCACACAATCTCTACCAAGGATTTTTTTAACTTGATATCTTAATATTTACTTTACCAGCAACAATATCCTTCCTCCCCCGTGCTATGTACACACAGGGGAGAAATGGTTTCTCAGAGCATTCATGCTGGGATGGACATTTGAATGTTCAATCATGGAAGGCTTTCATTTAACATAAAATAGTATGGATTCTTAATTTAAAGTGTCTTTTTTCACAAGAGTTTTTTAATCAAGACTATCTATGTGGGGAGTACCACTTGTATCCAAAACCAGTTTCCTGTGGGCTAAGAAATATATATATATATATATATATATATTATAGAAGATCATTAGGTGAACAATTTCACAGGCCTTCCTTCTACAGATTATTATAGTCGCCATATTTGCAATGTAATCACTGCAAACGCAGTCCCAAACTCACAACAAAAAACCTGCCAGACCGAAGACCAAATGCTGAGGAGACTAATCTCTCATTAGGTGAGACTCAACTGACAAGATCTTCATTAAAGCCGGATTAGAAACTCAATACACATTACTTTGTATCACTTTCACATGCAACATTGCCATGCACCAGCTCAGACAGTATTAGTATTTAGCAGTCTCTGACCAGCAAATAGGTTCATGCTCTTGGGGAATCAATAAATTACCCCTTCCCACCCAAATTGTGTTGTCAAATTTACACTATCTTCTGCAATCAAACATTTCAGCACATGCAGTTTACAATCAATGTAAAGTCAGGTGATGCAGATAAATTAAACATTGACAAACACTTCATCCTTTTCAAAATATCATAAATTTATATCACTATGTAATGTAGTGCATGTGTTTAAGTTTATAAACTGGCAAAGGACCACACGACTGGGAGACTCTGTGTCCACACATTTAGAACACCATAATGACGGTACATGTATTTGGACACTGTGCTTTTTGGACATGCTAAACATTTACAGAAATAATCAGTTTTCTGTGTGTTTTTGGACAGCTTGGGCAACTGTGAAAGATTCAGTAATTAATACATATGACTAAAATGGTTGTGCAATAACTGCTCAAATGTGGAGGTGTGGAGGAGCAGCCAGTTTGTATGTTTGGACACTACATGTATATGTTTTTGGACCCCCTAAGAAATATTTTTATACTGCACGTTTTTGGACAGTTGATAATTTAATTATTCTAGGTGTCTGAATATATATATATATATATATATATATATATACAGTCATTATGGTATATTTTATCAAACTTAATAATTAACATTTTACTATTGGACACAGAGAAGTGCACCAACACATAGATCCAGTCGATTTTCAGAGACCAACCAGGGATTTCCCAGTTACTGAATCGGACTGTGACCTGTAGTGTAATGCTAGGCACACACCAGCCGATTTTCAGCACACACCAACCGACTAGTCGGCGTAAAAAACCGTCCGCCGACGGCAGTCGGTTGGTGTGTGCCGAATTTAAGCCCGACGGTCGGCCTTATAGCGCCAACTAACGCCGATTCAAATGTTGAATCGGCGGTCGGCGTTAATCAGCAGTCGGCGTTAGATAAGGAGGTATCCGGTGACAAGTCGGCATATATCCGATGACGACTGGTGTGTGCAGGTTTTTTGTCATAACACGACGGTCGGCGGTAACTTGGCCAATAGGAAACCATAGCGCGATCATGTGATAGTCCTCGATACAAGTCAAGGCTAAGCGCGGCATCTTTTTTTAGTTTTCTAACCATTTCGGGCCACATGCTTTCATTTTTTACTTTCATATTTTACTGACCTGGCGGGTAACCAACGTTTCAGAAAGTGATAGATTATTTTTTATCCTATTGCCATTGACCATCATCATTTTTTTCACTTGTTCTTAAAACAGGCGCCACACATAAACCTAATTTCCACCTGACTTTGTAAGTTTGTTTCACGTTTCCGATAGGAATTGCCATTTTGTTTTATGAAAAATGCTACCTCTGGTGGCACCGCTACCGGGCGCATATATATTAAGCATTAAAAATCTGCAAAGCGGCACTAGCGGTGGAAGAAGTTTTTGAGGAATTCGTTGGGTGTGACTAATTACACTTCAACATAACTGTTAACTGAAACGGCTAAATATAACGATCTGCGTACTGTTATAAAACGTAGCTCGACGCTATGCGTTTCTTTGCTGGAGGATATGCTAAATGCTCAAGCCATATCGTCGTGAAGGCTGACGGCGAAGCTCCGACTTACTATGTAACAAGTTTCGTTTTTCTGATAGCCGTTTTGGCCTAATTTTTACAAATGTTTCATGTGTTTATTGTAGGTGTATCGAAACACATTGTTAACTCCGTATTAAACACGCGTATTTATAGTGGATTTTTTCCACAAGGATCAAGCCGAGCACGGACGGTCAGCGCGAGTCGGTTGGTGTGTGCTGGGTGGTGTGTGTGGGCAGAAGTCGGCGGAACTAATTGGCGTTTAGCACCAATTGCTTTTTGCACTGACTGGCAAAGCAAGTCGGCACTAGTCGGTTGGTGTGTGCCTAGCATTATAAGTATTAAAGGTGGGTTCCCAACACACAGCTGTCCCCCACACAGCTGGGAGGGTCACATAAAAGTGTTGGTCTAATCATCTTTAATTGGCACATAAAAGAACCACTATCCAGTGAGGACATGATGTTATACTGTGGCAGTGGAATGACCTTCCTCACAGCATGCTAGTAGTGGCAATGTCAGAGTCAAGGCCTCAGTGTCTCAATAAACCAGCAACCACCTGAGCCAGATTCTAGGCCTCAAATGGTTAACTAGCCAAGACTCACACCACAGTCAAAGTCTCAAACTAGCCTCGACTCACTCCAGAGTCAAAGCTTCAAGCCTTGACTCATGCCAGAATCATAGCCTCAAACCAGCCTTGACTCCCAAAACTGTATGACCTGTCACCATAGCAGATGAAAACATAAATATTTGTCAACTATAATTCATGTTTTAGTTAAACTGACTTTAGAAAATAATATCTGCCTGGTGATGCTTATTTTGAGCACCTTTCGAGATATCCATGCACAACAGTTCTGTGAACTTGGCTTCATTTCACGCCTCCAGGATCACGTTTCTGTGACATTTCTGTCAGGTACATGTGAAATGGGAGATAAGCCATATTTCAGTATGCTGATGGTGGTCATTATCAGCACACTGGACTGACCTTTATGAGAGATGAGCACTTGCTGACCATAGTGATGTCAGCTCACCTACCAGAGATAACCACACAACAGAATCAATGACATGCAAACAGAGTCCAGCAATTACTGCTGGTCATCTCTTTATCTTTGCTTTGGGTATGTGCTGGTGTCAAAGTCCCTGGTTCGCTTGGTTCTTTGTTCTTAGCAATCTGTGTTTGTCATCAGTGACTAGTTGACAGGAATGTATTCCCTCACACACTAGTGAGGTGATATTTCTCTTTGAGCCAGATAAAACCCTCATGGTTATTTAATGAAAACCTGTGCATCACAATCACTAACACATGGCATGTGTCTTATCAGCTTCCTGAGATACCCAGTTGCTTCCTATGACATCCTGCTAATTTCTGCTAAATTACAAAAACGCAGTCAATTCAGTATGTACAGGGTAATTATACATTCTAACAACACTGTGCAGTTTGAAAATGATTAAACACATTTGGAAAGTGGTTATTTAAAAAAAACTAATAACTAATGAACTGGTTTGCCAATCTTGAACAAACTGGGTTAAACTTATTTCTGTTATCATGTTATTATATGTTAACTTAACATATTCTAGCTGGTGAACCTTCCAGCTGCTTATCCAGCTTATATTCACAATTTAGGTACTAGTACCATCACAAAAGGTCAACAAGACATTATATAAAGGCAGTATTTAGCAGTCTAGCTAAATTGTAATTATCATGCACAGAAGAGATAATTGTATGAAATTGTTGGGATAATTGTTCTAGTTAGTAGGACACACGTGCTCTGGCATACGTAGTTATTTAATGGTGAAATTAAGCATCACTAATCAGGCTGACATATCACAAGGACAAATTAACCACAAGACTAGTGATGTAAATTATAGACTTGTATAATTTGTTATCCAGATTCCAGAGACTCAGAGTGGCAGTTTCTAACAAACCAAAACATGTGTCACAGTACATTGATCATGCAGCTTCTATGGCATGGTTCAACCAATTTTGCCAACATTTTCTTTCTTTGAATAAACAAGAGGATATGATACCATTATACAGGGACAATGTATTTTTGAGTTCCCAATACATCACGAGTCCACTCTCCACTCCATACCACACAAACATGATACCGGAATATTATCTTTCAAGTTCAAAGTGGGGACCACCCAAGCTTGAAAGGAATACTTATGTTTCCAAAATGAACATACAAACATGTGAAACCACTACTACGACATTCACATTTAATTAATTATTAATTAGAACACTAAATAATTAATTTAGTCACTATTGATAAAAAAAATTGTCAGATTATGTGATAATAAATCTCTGTAGAAAGAATGTTGTACATCACTGACTGTGAGTTAGTAGACCTGTTAAGCTAACTTCCAGAGAATGTGTATACACTCTTAGAAGTAAGCTGACAAGGCATGTAATTGGGATTATACCCCACATGGTAAACCACAATAGCCTATTTACAGCTGTAATCAATTACCCATAACTGGTACACACCTGGGAATGGGCTCTTAACTTGGGGGGCATAATTAGTCAAACATAAAGGAGCAATTAAGCATAGTTGATCAGATTAACATACCATAACATTTTGACAAGATATTATCATCTAGTGTACAACTAACTGATATTGTATTAATTAGATAATGAGCTAACTACAATCCCATTCACATAAATTGTGCATATAAACAGAAGTATATTATGGTTGAACATAGTTACATAATTAAACTAGAAAACTTTCAAAAAAAACATGTCAAGTTTGTATAATATCATACCTGGGAAGTTTTTGTTCGGAACTTACCTAAGACAACAACAGTTGCTTCTGCGCTCAGCAAAGTCTTCTGGATGTTGCATTCATATTTTGTATCGTCGTCGCGTTTTGCATTCGTAATGAGGAGGTTATATCCGTAATCGTGAGGCACGACGTAATACTGAGGTGGTGCATTCCAGGAGGTGTCGTTGATGAAGAGTGAAGTCGTTCGCCCGTCTTCCTGATACTTAATCCACAACATACCTAGGTCACCCCGGTTGTTGATACCACACTGTAATGTCACGTTCTTGCCAAGCTTCACATCTGCATCCTGCGGCTTAGCTCTCCATGACGGCACCCCCTGCACTGAGGCCAGACACAGAACTACCACAAATAAACTCAATGACACCGGAAAGGACTTTTGCAATCTAGCCAGAGTCCAACATGCTGAATACTTCCTCCTGACAAAAACACCACTGTTGTGTTCTTTTAACTTTGTCTGGTTTTTATGCATTTCGGTGTTCGCTATATCTCGTAATGTTCTCCGCTGCATGCAGTTGTCACAGGGAGCGATAACTTCCATTGCAACAAAGTCCCCACGGCACCGAGCACTGCTGTGATCTCCAACCATTGTTGCAAACCAGTCAATAATTTACCCTATTCAGCAGCTCCAACAAAACTTCAGTCAGGCTTGAGAAAATTAAACTTTGCTATTGGTCTTGTGACATGATGTAGCCACGAGAATGACTGACTTCCCCTTTCTATAGTGTTGAATGATCGAGTGGCCTCACGTGCTTAATACTTGCAATAGTGATGTCATCCAAGCAAGCTGCAAGAACACAGCTGATTATTCGGTTTCAATTTGTTTACTTTTTTGGCAGCTCAGTAACCTGTTCTTCTGGTCACCTTATCCAAAGACAACAGTGCTGGAGTACTGAACTGGGACTGAGCCAGAAAGCAGATTACATCCATTGTCTGTAGGTGTCAGCAGTCAAATGGGAGAAGACCTGTCAAATGGTCACTGTCTCTGGGCTGACCATGCAACGGTTGTGACGACTCTCACACCTGTCTCCTTACGTTCTAATTGCGCCTCTCACCTGCCCGGCGGGTGGTGGTGATGGACTTGATGGAGTCTACGACTGCTCTACCCGTCACTTACCCCGTGAAGTGAAGCCGGCTTCAGTGATGTTCATCAGCCGGTGTGTCTACCTTCGGGTGACTACCGCACACTGACAAGTGACAGGCCGACGTTTGACAGGCAGCGAGCAACTTTGCAGGGCATACGTAAACTATGACGACTCGAGTCTTGACTTTCGCGGACAGTTCAAAGTAGTTTGTCAACACGGTACGAGGGTCAGAAATTACAACATTCTTTGTCGGCGTCCGACTGGCGCTGACGAGAATACACACTTAATAATCAGCATTCCGGCGGGCACGTACGATTTACCTGGCGATGTTTACATTACAAAATAAGATATCGGAGATAGCAACAACGACACAATATTCCAGCGATGGTCCGGTCTGACAGTTGTGTAGTTATTTGTCGCTGTAGCTTTCGATGACAACTCCGATCGAATTATGACATAATTTGACGTAGGTACAATGCGGAAGACGCCCGATCGATGAATACGCACGGGTGCAAATCGGGTTAGCCACCTCCAAGAGTGATTGGCACACGCGATGTCGCGCCGGACTGACACTGACAGCAGCAGACGACACGTTCACTGCCCATTCGCAAAATCAACAGAGCGCGGTTAATCCAACGCCTGCCGGATGGGGGCAACAGCATGTACTATACTCCCATGTGCCCGTCTTGTGTCGCACTTTCACCTGGACAGTCGAGTCAGAAGCTCAAGTCCCCGGAACAGTAGTAGACGCCAGCCTACCCACCTGCAGCGCGGACAAAACTCGCCAGGGTTTCCCCGCTTCGAAGGCCGGCGCGAGCTCGAGATGTCAATCACGCCGCGGGGCGGGGCCGACTCGCCGGAGCACGTGCTGATGTTTTGATTATTCGCCGCCCGTTGGATGGCAGCACCTCACCGCGTCGCGAAGGCGCGAGGGAAGGTAAAACGGTGCATTCGGGTAAAACATGTTTCGGATTTGAGAACAAATAATGTACAGCTATCTGTACTCATATTTTTTGTTCAAAGTAAATTTCACCCGGTCCGGAATAAACGTATATGCTGAAGTTTTGGATTGTTATTCAAATTTTTAATTCAATAATTGACTTTTTGAAAATGTGCATGTAAAACAATGATTGTACATTTAATAAAGTAAGCGACTAGTAAACTTTAAGTTATTATATTTTTGTTTACATTTTCAAAACAATGTCACCCTTTTGCTATGCATTGTGTTAACGACATTAATATGTTTTTTTGACATACATTCATTCAACCATTCAAATTGCCACTGTCCTCTGTTCCTCTGATTAAACACATCCACACACACAAACTTAACAATGACACAATAAGAAATCCAATCACTTTGCAGACTGTGACAATTATTGTTTAGTTCAGCTATGTGTTTCTATCAAGCTTTTTAATCACTTTTCATCGGAACACTTTTATTTAAAAAGTCAGTATATTGTGTCGAAAAGTTGAAGACTTTACAAAATGATGATGTATCCACGACGCTTAGCCACGCGATGTTATGCTAGAATTGTATCGGAAACATTAAAAGATTACATTATTCAAAATTGTTTGATTGTGATTGCAGTGTACTATTAATGCAATTAAAACTAAATGTCACGCCCGGCGTTATGTGATAAAATGTCTTGTCACCAAATGTTATACTATGTGCGTGCGTGCGTGCGTGCGTACAGAGTGTTTTAAAATATGTACGCACAAGCAGACCTACTGCACGTGCGTGCGTACACAGAGTACGACACACAGAATACGTGAAAATACACACATCAAGATATGCATGTGCACTCGTGTAAATTCTTTGCAACTGCAACAACATCAGACTTACACATTCCATGACGTTGTTTCCAGAAGATAGGTCCATGATGTCGTCTCACTAATAATAAATGAGTCGATTCAACAGATAAACAAACATATAAATTATTCCGCTGTAAGCAATGCATCTATATATGGAGTGTTATTTCAGCAACGTAAACACATCATTTACATAGGGACCTCTAAAAACATGGTTATGTTATTGGGAGGTAAATTTGATTAAATAAACCCTGGTGATTTCAATAAACTTGGTGATTTCATGATCCCGGTGATTCCATGTTCCACAAGCCCGTGATTTTATGATCCCTGTGAATCCACGATCCCGGTGATTCCGTGATTTCTGTAATTACGTGTTCCTAATAATGTAGTACATGATCCCCGCGATGCGCCACGATTCATGTGATTCCACAATTCCCGCGATTCCATTATCCAGATGATTCCATGACGCGGGTGATCCTATGATCCCGGTGATTCAACATTTCTATTGATTAAACAATCCCAATGATTCCGTGATCAATTCAGGTAATTTCACGATACCAGTTTTGCTACGATCCTGGTGATTCCACAATCACAGTTATGCTATGACTGCATGGGCTTTTACCTCTAAGACATCAACATTTTCATAAACATTGTTATGCCATTGCGATTTTTTTATGATTATAATAATAACAATGTTATTCATTAGAATTAATTAATGTCAGCTGTTTCTTAGTTTGAAATGTCTATGAATTGCGAATTTCAATCATGCTTTCAAAGAGAATAATAGGAATCATTTTAAAACGTTGCAATGTGATCATGCTATCGGCGAGAGTAAAATTATACCTCAAAAGAATGTCGCGCAGGTGATTCTCCTTTGAAGATACCGACACAGGTAAACACTACAACAGCTTATGAATACGTGGAGAGATGGCGAATATAATATTTGCCCCGTGTGACACTCCACGTCGCGGTGACGAAAATGTATGAAAGTCATGCAGACTGTAGTTGGACGTGTAAACTATACGTGTTTTATATTGGAACAAATGTCGTGTGTGTGTGTGTGTGTGTGTGTGTGTGTGTGTGTGTGTGTGTGTGTGTGTGTGTGTGTGTGTGTGTGTGTGTGTGTGTGTGTGTGTGAGAGAGAGAGAGAGAGTGTGTGTGTGTGTCTGTCTGTCTGTCTGTCTGTCTGTGTCTGTCTGTCTGTCTGTCTGTCTGTCTGTCTGTCTGTCTGTCTGTCTGTCTGTCTGTCTGTCTGTCTGTCTGTCTGTCTGTCTGTCTGTCTGTCTGTCTGCAACACGTGTTTTATATTGGAACAAATGTCGTGTGTGTGTGTGTGTGTGTGTGTGTGTGTGTGTGTGTGTGTGTGTGTGTGTGCGTGGATGGTGGGTGCGTGCGTGCGTGCGCGCGCGCATGTATGCTGGTTGTGCTACACACATCATTTTAATTTTAATTATTAAGTTTTACCACGAGTCAATAATAACATGTTCGTCATGAACTAAACTTTCGTTGGGAAAAGAGCAATCGTGTCGGACTCGTTTTAAGAGCATTCAGCTATAATCCATGTCATGTCTTGGATTGTGTCGTACTTCTGAATTCACGTGAATTATTACGTAGATCATGATTTTAAAGTAGTAGCTTATTTTCAACCATTTCCGTTTGTTTTGCTTGTTGCGCGCAGTCACGCTTACATGACAGTATACAGGTGCATATATATGCATTAAGTCGGCCTGAAACTGACCCAACAATTGCACGTCCGCTACGTGCGAATGCACACAACCGTCAATACGTGACATATCAGTCATATTACACATCAATCGACAACTAAATATTGACACAGCATCGCGTTTGTGATACCAGAAATGTCGCCGGTCCACTTGAAACAAGGCCGACAGAAAATGCGCAAACAAGTCGCACTCGTCATAAAGGTGATCGGCCTCTTCAAGGGTCTTACGAACAATGGACCGGCTTGGATCGCCTTGTTCGGTTGTCACCTCGCGAAGCCAGCGTTGACAGGCGCGACAGAACAAACACGTGCTTGCTTTGAACAAACACGCGTCACCGAGTCCATGCATATTGGTGGTTGATTCCTTTTAGAAATTAGTTCCATCAAAACCATGTACTCGGTTTAAAAGGCACGTCACAGCAGACTGCGAGAGTGAAATGTCGCACCACGCCGCAAATGCAATAAACTAGGTTGTGTGCTATCCCCCTTCCTGTTTACTATCTTCACATATGACTGTGTCTCCATGGACCAATCGGTCTTGTGATCAAGTTTTCCGATGACACTACTGTGGAGGGCTGCATTGAGAATGCGGATGAGACGCCATACAGGGAGGAAGTTCAGAGAATGGTTGGCTGGTGTTTGCGGATAACAATCTCAAATTGAACGTTTCAAAGACTAAAGAAATGATTGTTGATTTTCGTAAAAAGAAGACTCCCATCCACCCTCTTTCGATAAATGGCGTGGAGGTCGAGCAGGTTGAATCTTTTAGATTCCTTGGAACAACAATTTCAAACGATCTCAGCTGGTGCACAAACGCACTGTGCATTACAAAAAAAAGGCACAACAACGCCTGTTCTTCCTGAGGCAGCTCAGGAGATTCGGCATTGCTCAGGAGATTATGATACGATTCTACCGCGCAATCATTGAAGGTATCCTCACTTTCTCGATTGTAGTGTGGTTTGGCCGCGCCAGTCAGGAGGAGAAACAACGGCTAGAAGTCATCGGGAAGGGCGCATCTAGAATCATTGGGCGCGAGTTGCCATCCATTGAATCTATTTACCATGCTCGCTGTGCGCGAAAATCCAAGAGCATTGTACGGGATACTACCCACCCAGCCAACCACCTCTTTGAACTTCTTCCATCTGACAAGCGCTATAGAAGTATTAAGACAAGGACCACTAGACTTAAAAATAGTTTTTATCCGCAGGCTGTGAGTCACTTGAACCGCGAGATGCCATGATACTGTTTTCAGTTGGTTTAGATTTTATGTCGCCATGCTAAATTATTTATTAATTATTTTTTTATTTTTTTGTTATTATTATTTTTTTATTTACTAACTTGACTACATATATGTACATACTTTTTAACTGTCAGCTTAGTTTTTATATCGTCAGCTAATTTATTTATTCATTTATTTATTACTTATTTAACTACATGTATACTTTTTAACTTTTACGCAATGTACAGACGGTATTAATATTATGTTATCAAGTTCCCTTTATGTCAGTAGATGTACGACTGTCTTAAAATATGTTGGCAGTTGGCCTTGGTTTAAATTTATACTAGTTTTAGCATAGTTTCATAATGTTTCTGATTGTATATTTTGCGTGTGCATGATGGGGGCAGGGGAGACAAGCGTGTATGTATGTTGACGCCACAACGCCAAGAATTCCTCGTACATTTTAAATGCTACTTGGTAATAAACAGTCTGAATCTGAATGAATCTAATTATATACATTAGAACATACTTCGTCAGTTATTCTCTCCCAGACGCCGAGGTTCACTTGCCCCTTACTATATTCGTTCGATTCTGCTAGACTATTGGCCACTGATCTACTTATTGGCAAAGCATTTGAAGAAAAAACATAATTGTTGTAATTTACAGTTATTTACAGTTATTTATTTTTTCAGTAAATAAATTGAATTGTCAGTCAATCATAGGTGGCGCCACTGTGGATAATTATTATCTGCTCAATGCAATGCCGTTATTGGTGACTGGACAAATTAAAGGTTCACCAAATTAAATGGTCTTGGAAACGAGCTTAAGTTCAAAATAGTGTAACTGTGACACTTGCTGCCCAGGCTTTGCTGCTCTGCAGGTGGGTGAAAGTATTGTTTGTAATACGTCCTGCAAGGATATATAGAATATGTGCAGATCTTACGTCTACGCAGGTTTGGCAAAGAAGTTGGCCTACCTGCCTCAGCATATAGTGAGCTTGTAATGAGTTGAATTCATGCATGGTCCACAATAAGAAGTTCTTTTAGATTGCCATTCTCCGGGGACAGTTTTGAAAGTACACTACTCTTGAAACACAAAACACATCACAGAAAAAGTTAATCTGCGGGTTTTACCAGTCCACCATTACTAAGTGACTCACGGTTTAGGAAAACGATCCATCGCTGGTCGGCCTGTACATTGTACAGAAGCAGTGCAATGCGGGCAAACGTGCAATAAACACGTATTAATGTAATAATTATTCTAGCTATATCGCTCAATCTACTTAACATTAACAAAATACATATGACAAGTTGACCTTTTGATAAAAACAAACAAACGTTAACACCGTGAGACATTTTCGCCAATTATGGCGGTTGATTTCCGACAATATATTCGATAATAAACTCACAATAAATTATTTGGAGCGCATTCCTTGTAGACGACATTATACAGATGGTATATATATCGCCGAATGCACGTGGCAAGGTTAGTGCGTGCCAACTGTAAACATGGTCGCATATTAATTATAGCTCCTATGCAGCCGATGTAGGTCTGCAAAACTGCGTCGATTCTGAATCATAAAAACTAAAGTAATTGTTTTGCTTAAGGGTGGACCTATAAGTTCGCATAGACTAAACAAATTTATGCGTTAATTAGTACTGGTTCAACCACCCCATCAAAACGTAGAGTGAACTTGTGTGATTTTACAATCAAGCAAGGCTATTAAGCGTCAATTTGTATTAACACATGCGTCAATCGCCAGGTGGCGCCATTGTAGCAATTTATTCTCCGCGGCGACGGCCAACCACCCGTACGTAACGTGTAACGGACATTGCGGCTTATGTGCAATTTGTTCCGTTCGTGGCAGTAATACGTAGAGGGAAATCATAGCAGTGTCAGCAGTTGTGTTCAATCTCAGTAACTTGTTCTTCATTTCCCCCGCGAACCACTACCGTTTCCTTCTCCCAGAGACTGTGAGTGACAAAGACACTGAACACAACCCCGGCTTGGGATCGGTAGGGTCGACTCGCTGACAGGTAATGACCCTCTAATGGCCCCATTAGCGGCACAAGCCGCCCGCAGTCGTTGTAATCGGCGAGAGTCGACACACCCACGTTTGTTACCCGAACCTTCGCGAGGTGTCGCGTTTCCTCGTCCGGGGTCGAAGTTTACGTTATTTATGAGGCCGCGGCATTCGGCGCGGCAAAACATGCGTCGCGGCCGTAATGAATGTCTTCAGAAAACATATCGGTTGCGTAATGTGTGTGCAGTGCAAACCGCGAGCATGGGTAATAAACGGGAACCCGTAATAAAGAGGCAACTTGCAAAAAGAGGAATTTGCTGTTCCCATGCAGGCACGTAGGCTGGGGACACGACGCGTTCGCACGCACCCCACCCCGGGCCAGCTGAGGCAAAAGAGTTTCGTTGGAGTGAAGAGTTTTGTTCGAGATCTCCCCCACCCGTGGAGAAATTGGAGCAGTCTTAACCTCAAAGGGGTGAAGTTGGAAGTATCTGTGGAGTTTTTTCGAAAGCTTGCAAGTAGAAACGCGCACAGCACAACATCAACCACGCTACCAGCCGGGCCGGTTTCATGAAGCGTACTTAAAGTTACGCAATTACTTAGCGTCACGTGTTTGCGTAAATTCCTATGTTCGCTTATATTAAAAAAAGCACATAATTTACTAAGACAATCATCTTAGCGTTAAGAACGTTCTTAGCCGCTTCATGAAACCGGCCCCTGGTGCTGTTCCCATTCTCGCATCATGTATTGTTAAAGACATCTTATAAAGCGCGATACCCAATCCTTAGAAGTGTTCAAAGCGTTTTACATTTCATATCCTGGCAGACCCGTTCATTTCAACACAATCCCAACGTCTGTGTGAATCAATAAGCCACCCTGCAGTTAATGCGCGAAGACTATTCGTATGCACATGTTCACCACTGTCTATAGTCAGGTACTCAAATTTATGCAGCTGAGTGAACTGGAGGAAGGTGAAGTGAACGAACTTGCCCAAGGTTCAAAACAAGACTTTAGAGGATTCGATCTCGGCATCCCAAATGCTGCTGACTACACTGAAAAATTAATTACGTCTGCCTGGTACACATGAGATGAGGAGAAACCACAGTCGATCTTACATAGGCGGTCGTTATAATATATCTTGTGCTGGATGGGTAAGTTAACTAGGCACATTTTCTTTAAAGTTTCTCGGCACATGAACCACCAGGTGACAGATTTTGAAATATTGGTGCGTTCTGCAAAATCGTTACTCTGCGAATACGGTGTATTTATTGCTGCCAGGTCAAAGATCTAATGCAGTAGTTGCACATCCGGCAAGGTGTCCCATACAACAGTGCTCGAAAAATCACACAGCACACCAAAACGCAATTTTCATAGGTCGGATCCTAATTGTGGTGTGTGGCAATATATCAACCGTACAAAACGTATACCTGCCAACACTTTCGGATTTGTTGTGAACCTCCCGGACTCCCGGGAAAGAATAAAATATCCCAGATTTTCGCTGAAGACGAAAATCTCCAATAAAAGAAGGTAATCTCCCGGATGTTCGCTTCAGACCTCCAACAGAACCCCCTTCTTCCGATATCCAATCCGAAAAGACCGAACTGCTGAGACTCATAAACTCTCTCGAATCTCGCGGATTTTGAAACTCTGAAGTTGCAGGTATAAAAGCAAGGAAAGTCTACAATACCCGTCGAGGCGTTGTCCAATCAAATGACGACCCATTTAGATTCAACCGGACGAGCAATAAGAGACATTTCATTGAATTGCTCTTTGAAATTGAGCTAGTCCCTGGAATCACGAGGCGATGACAACAGGTGGGACGAAGTACACTTGATTCACCACACATCCGTACAAAGTGTGGGGTAACATTAGACTCTCTATATCAGGTTTTCAATATACTAGGGTAAGCAGTGGCGCGGGAACAAAATCATGATTGGGTGGACTGAGCCGGGGCTTCAGCACCACTTAGGACTGCTGTCGGATATTGCATTACCAGAAATACCGAGCTTTCGTAGACGCTAGGTTCGTGCCAATCGCCCGCGTTAAATGACAGTTTTTGTCGCACTAATTGTTGTTTTTTCGTTGCAACACGTAGCCAATTAAAACATCGCCTGCACATCGTACGATCGGTACACGCGTAAAAGACACATTTAAGTCATATATTCATCGCAGGCGCTTACAATAAGTTTTTATCAGAATTCACTACTACATCAGACATGAGTAATATAATCCTTACTGTTGCTTTGAGATATTGGAATTAGTGGAATATGTTATGTTTATGGTATTTAGATTTTTGTCTTGAATCCAAAATGAATTAGTTGATAATAAAAAATCAACTAATTTAGTTGATAATATAGTAAAACTTTCTATTTCACAGCCATGTAATACCCGTATGTTTCTCTAAATATCTAGGGAAAATAACATAGTAAATTATATAGTAACACCAATAAAGATATTTCTTTTTCTTAATTTAGGATTTTTTTAGTTATGTGCTTTGAAGAAGACACATTTTTTTACTTACTAATTACTAATAAATGCCATAATCAAAAGTGGAAAAAAACTAATGAATATTATGAACATCATTTTAATTTGAATGTGAATATCTTTTTACAAATTTGCTGTTATTAATATTCTCAATTTATAATTTCAATAATTAAACACACAATTAAAACTATTTATATATTTAAAATGAATTCCCATGATTTTACAAACGTGATGCTGTATAGTAGTCATTTTGTAGAGCAAATTTAAGTTCCAGTGTTGTAACATAAGTGAGAGGAGAAATATTTATTAACTCAGTCTTTGAAGTATCCGAACATTTAAAGGAACGTCGTATATCTGTTACCCAGGATCAGTTACCGGTTAATAGTCATTATAATATACACTTATTAGTAAGATTGTCATTTCGTGTGTGTAAGGACCGTAGGAATCAAATGGTAGGGACGTCTGGCTCTGCAATAAATGATAATGAGAGGCAACAGCGAGTATTATTTCAATATATCTATCTGACTGTTGACAGATATTTCTAATATTTCATGGAGTGAAATACAAATTGCGTACAATGTTTCGGGCTATTAAACGACAGTTGACGGACAGCAAACAGTGAACGTATTTATTCTAGTAGATGAACAGCAAGTAAATGCATAGAAGTCGGAACGAGTTGTATATCGGGGTCTGAATCGGAACTTCAGCACCCGCTGTTGTCGGGCATTACTTTTGAAGCGTTGATATATTTTTAGATTCATAAAATACTGGAGGTGGTGCTTAGCTGTCCACTCGAAATATTTAGCCCCCGCAACCCCTTCCGACTCCTGGAATGTATGAATGAGTAACATATATCGTACCTTTACAAACATTTCAACCTACCTTCCAGACCACCATGACACCAGCAGTTTACTTCCAATTGCCTTGTAATTTCATGTGTTGGTGCTACATTGTGCTGGCAACTAGTCTGCATGTCGGCAACTGATCGATAGGCGCTTGGAAATGCTGGTTACCGAAGTTATCTAATCTATTACTACTATTTAGGATCAACACTACCAACGTAGGACTAATCCTTCAAGCATAGGATGTTAACAAAAAAAATTCCGATTACGATGGTATTTTCACATATGTTATGCCGAAGATGCCGAAGATGCCGAAGATGCCGAAGATACCTACGGGTCGAATGCCGGGCTGACAGATGACCAGTCTGCTCTTGCATTTCACATTCATGTACCTACTTCTGAACATATATGTGAAACCTTCATAATAAAGTTTACGTAAATGATTCTTATGCTGTAATTGTGAGATCACAGAAAACAATTATCTTGTGTTATCAGACGAATACTGGTTTTGTGTCATTTGTATCATATGTACAATTGTCCTACACCTTAAAGGGTCTCTCATTTAATTTCAGGAATATAATGTGTCTGAAGTTATCTAATCGATTACTGCTATTTAGAGCCTACACTACCAACATAGGACTAATCATTAAAGCAAGTTAACCAAGCCATTTATCCGATTTAGACTATATTTTCACAGTATCTACCTACGGATCAGATATGGGGTCGGCAAGTGACCGGTCTGCGCAAATATTACATATCCAGGCTTTTTTCCTGCAGATATTCGACCTTTTGCTGCCATTTTACATTGCAAACATAGGCAAATCATTCACGCATAGGAATTTACTATATAGTTGTTTTATATAGTTATGTATATATATATATATATATATATATATACTTATTTTTACTACTGATGATATATAATATAATTTACATCAATGTCCTCTTTGATTTAGTTTCTCTAGTTCAGTTTGTTATTTATATGTTTTACTTGTATTATTATTATATTTATTTCTTATAATTTCTAACGACTATTGTCAACACTACTGGACAGAGTTCTACTTTGAATTTTAGTGTATAAATAAAGTTATTATTATTATATGTTAACAACATTTATTCTTCGATTTTGATTATGTTTTCACAGTATAAGCAGAAGATACCCACGGATCAGATGTGGGGTCGGCAAATGTATTGGGTGCTTTCCTCGCGTGCCATGCGCGTTTGTCTTGGACGCGTAATGCAAATTAATATCGCCGCCGCGCGCGGGAAGCGTGCAGCGGAATTGGTTTGTCTCGGCATTTCTGGTAATGGGAATATAGTTTTCGCGGCGACTTTCAAAAACATTGATTGCAGTTCACCAGAAACCTCAAATAATTGCACCCCACATTTGAGGCTCGTCAAAAACCCACTTTGAGGCTCTCCGAAATCTCGATCTGCACCCCTGTTGATGCTCGCCGAAAAAACCCAACTTTAGGCTCATATTTAATGGGGTGGGGGCAAAACCATATGCTGCCCCCAGCCAAATCCTTGGGCGAAGTTGCCCCTTTGTCCCGTTTGTTCCCGCGCCTGTGAGGGCACGCGAGGTATAACTACAGGTTGTACTAAGCCCGGTTGCTTTATGGATGGCCCCATAAATTTCATTTTAAAAGTTATTGTTTCAGTTGTATTTTAGTATATGATATTTCTCAATATATTCTGAGTTAAGAATTAGTTCGAATGTTTTGCATAATTTTTTTCTTCTAATTTGACGACTGAGCATAAGATTTCATTGGATGCCCTGATTCAGGACAACCAATCGTTTTCATCACGGTGGGAAGTACAAAATGTTCCCAGGAGTTCGTATTGCGACAGACAGTGGCGCCTCATTGCATTGCGGAGTTTATGTAATGGAGGCTACTTTTATCGAAACTATTGCTCCGGAGCTCCTAGTGCTCCGAGCAATGGCTCCGAGGGATTTCAAACTTTCCTCGGCTGGAGATTCGCAACGAATCGAACCAGTTGCCCCATCTGGCGGACTAAGCAGAGACATACAGCGTCTGGTAAGTGCACAGTGCTTGTGTCATGATGTGGCTATATATATATATATTTTCGTCTCCTGTCTTCATGTAGTTGGTATTTACGGCATGCCATTACACGAATCATCTGGCACTATATAAATACAAACCGATGTAAAAATAAGGTAAGGGTTATTGCAAAAAATAATAGATAATCACTATAGTTGTAGATTGACGTATAATTATTATTCAAATAAATGCAATATACGAAGGAAATTAACTGGCGACTTTTATGATTATATAAACGTATTTACGCAGCGGATGTGAACAATGGAATAGCGTCATCAGTTTGTTCGTCTTTAGAATGGTCGCCTTATTCCACAGTATTTTAGCGATCAGCTTGTTTCTCTTACTGAACACCGGCTACTTGCTGGGGCATCACCGTTGTGTTCACGATGACATAAAGTCGTCTTCCCACTAGGTACGTAGCAGGTAACAACGAACACTTAATTAAAATGGCCAAACAAATGTTTATTCCATGTCGATTGTCATGTGCTTTCACTGGACACGACAAGAACAAAAAGTAATTCTGAGAATGGTTGGTTGGACATCTTTATTACCTGACACTGTTTTTCACGCAACACACATTTGTACACATCCCTTAATTCATCACTGGTCGTCATGTCAAACATACGGCATTAGTTATACTATTTTTTTAATAGTTTCTATATTTACACGACTATGTGCGCTATATGTAATTCATGGGCTTCTACGAGGAAGGGACGCACTTGCGCCGCTGGGATTGTTTGTTTGTAAAAGTGTTATTTTTATAGCGAATATGTTGTTTGTTAGTTGTGTTAAATATATTTTATTTTATTTTCGCTAAGTAATTATGCACAATTATATCATTATTTCACATTATTTCCATTCAAGATGAACGTGTTGTTAACTGTAAAGTGCCATTCAACTTTAGATGGTGCGCGTATGTTATGGCGTATCAAATCACATAACGCGACTTAACAAAATAACCATTTTAAAACTACAGGCGTCCTTCAAAACTCATGGTCGTATTTTTATTTTAGCGAATATAAAGTGGACTATCTGTGATTCTGAATGACTAATTGTCGATGAGCTAATGATATTGCTTTGCTGGCTGAATCTGAACATTATCATAGGCTTACTCATGCACATGCGCACACGTTCACACACGCACGCACACACACGCACCCACGCACGCACGCACACACACACACATGCTCGCACGCACGCACATACACACGCAAACGCACGCACACACACACACACACATATGAGAAAATTGTGTTGCTGTATGTTCTGACTATATATATATATATATAAATAAAAAAATATATATACTTATATAGCGCCAACTCTAGTTAGAAACTATTCACGGCGCTTTACATGTAAAATAGTAATAAATCCAAAAATTAATTAATTAAATAAAAAATTATATTAAAAAATGTATCTTTAAATATTAGTATTATCGTGTCATATAAACAAAAGATAATTAATAAAAGCTTAATGCCAAGTCTAAAAGTCACAATAGCAGTTAAAATATTGATTAAAAGAGAGTGTTTAAAAGTGCTCTTAAAAGTCTCAGTGTTCATTACATGCATTGAAAACAAGTAGATCACTCCGCAGATCCGGGACTGCTGCGGCTGCTAGAGTTAAAGTATATATTAAAATAGAGTGTTTTTAATGCACTTTTAAAAGCTGCTTCACTGTTTAGTTCACGCATTGATGTGGGTAAATCGTTCCAGAGGTCCGGAGCTGCTACCATAAAACTCGCGTCTCCAACTTTGCATCTTGTTCGCGGTCTCGCAAGTTGACGATTTCCCGCTGACCGAAGGGACCTGGTGGGCACTTAGAGGCAGACAAACTCGCTCAGGTACACGGGCCCACACTTGTTGACAGCTTGGTGCACGAATACCAGGACCTTGAAACGAACGCGTTCTCGTACCGGCAGCCAATGTAGGTCTTGGAGCACTGGCGTGATGATTGCGTATTTGGACACTCGCACGATCATTCTGGCTGCAGAGTTTTGGACACGCTGTAACCGTACAAAGTTCTTGTCCATGGTGCCGTACAGGAGGGAGTTGCAGTAGTCGAGTCTTGATGTCACTAGTGCGTTGACTACTCTCTCTCCATCGTCTGTCTTGGCAGGAACTTGTTGATTTGGCTGATGTGATGTAGGTGGAAATAGCAGGACCGGATAATCGCTGATGTGTTGGCAGACATGTCCATATGATAGTCTAAGACGGCACCAAGGTCTTTAATCTGATGCACAGCTCGGATGAGAGAACCACCAACATTGATGCTGGGATCGTTTACTAACTTCTTTGCAGAAACTGGGACAATCGGAAGGAACTCGGTTTTCTGGTCGTTCAGTTTGAGGTAATTAGAGGTCAGCCACTCCCGAATCTCCATGACGCTGGCTTCAAGACGCTGTAGGGCCTCGAGTAATGCCGTAGGATTAAGCACAAACGCACACATCAGCTGCAGGTCATCAGCATAATGATGAAACGTTACACCGTGCCTTCTGATGACATCGCCGACTGGTTGGACATACAGAGAGAACAGTATAGGCCCAAGGACGGATCCCTGCGGCACTCCTGTTTTAAGAATGTGATGTTCAGATGCTGGCCAGTTACAACACGCTGCTTGCGGTCTTGCAGATTGTGATTCCATCCACTGGAGGGCGTAACCGTGAATACCATAGCGCTTGCTGAGCCGATTGAGTAGAGTAGTGTGGTCAATCGTGTCAAAAGCTGAACTCAGGTCAAGAAGCACGAGCAGAGTGCCTTCTTTGCGATCCAAGGCCACCCGGACATCACTGCAGACTTTCAACAATGCGGTTTCTGTAGAGTGAAACTTTTTGTATGCCGACTGAAAAGATTCATTCATATCTTGTGAGTCAAGATGATCAGACAATCTCTGTGCTACTATCTTCTCAATAACCTTGGACAGATGAGACAGACTGCTGACAGGTCTGTAGTTATGTAGTAAGTCACGGTCCAGAGATGGCTTCTTCAATAGTGGACGAACACGAGCGTCCTTTAAGGACGCTGACACTGTTCCTTCTTCAAACGACTTGTTGGTAATAGCGGTAATAACTGGTACCAATGATGACAGGCACTGCTGCATTTGTTTGCCTGGCAGACGATCGAGTTGACAGCTCTTTGTTAATCCAGACACAATCTTGTGTATCTCCTCTTCCGATGTTGGCACGAGCAAAACGAGAGGTTCATTGAAACATGCCTTCTCTCTCACAGGTGAGTTTGAGCGGTGCATCGTTTCTAACTCTGCCCGAATCTGTTGCACTTTGTTAGTGAAATGTTGCGCGAACTTACTGCAACCATCATCAGTGGATTCAAAGTCCGGATAAATGTTCTTCTGTTCAGCCCCGGGGGACCTCACGAGCCGGAACATCGATTTGTTGTCAGCTCTCTGCAGAGTGTCTTGATAGTAGTTACTCTTAGCCTTAGCTATGCAAACTGTCGAAGCATTGCGGGCTTCGACATAGAGCTGCCGGTGAATTTCGAGTTTGGTCGTCCTCCAACGATGTTCACACTGGCGTCTCTTCTCTCTAGCCTCCTTCACCTTTCTGTTGTACCATGGACATGGCTTAGTCCCTCTCCTCACTCTGTTCTTGATTGGAGCGTGTCTGTCCAAGACCGTACGCAATACTGTATCGTAGATGTTAACCATGTCTGGCGTGCTTTCTGGGTGTCTAAGTAGAATTTCTTTGCACTGGTAGGCGATATCTTCCCGAAAAAGATCAATTTGGAAGTGGCAGAAGTCACGTACAAGGATGGCAGTGGGGAGAGTTAATGGCCTGCTCACCGCCAGCACACAGTCAATACAGTGATGATCGGCTATTGACATAGGCTTGACCGTCACTGACGTCACTGACTGGTCCACAGTGCGACTGATCACTAGGTCCAGAATATGACCGTGTATGTGTTTCGGATCCCTAACATGTTGAATTAGTTCAAATGTGTCCAACAGATCTACCAGTTTGATACAAATCGAGTAGCGCAATCGCATCTTCATGAATCTGCCATTTCCCATCTTCATTTTGAAGAACATATCGAATGACGATGACGAGCTGCTCACGCTTCTGTCTGTCCATCGTCTCATCCGCAATCAAGACCCAGCACGTTGCTCGCTTGATGGATGCGACAACTTTCTACTGGACCAACGACCCAGCTGCTACGATAAGGGCGTTCTGGATCCCAGAAGACTGGTAGGTGGCGTTTGCATTCCCAGTTGTAACGTGCTCCGTGAGATCAGGATCTCCTCCTCGAAGTCGATATCGTAGGAGAGCTCGAAAGTATCCATCATTCTCTTCCGGTTCAGCTTGGGTGATAAATCCGAGCTCTCCTCGATATCCTCGAAACGCGAGGTTTTGGCGTGCGCAAGTCAGAATAGTGTCGACAATTGGGCGTAGGTGACTCCGGTTTAGTTCGGTTTCCTTAACTAAAGACTTGTTCAGACTGCCTCGAATGTCGCTTCCGCCTTGCTCAACAATGATCCGTCGAAATTCTCCCATCGCCAACACATTCCGCTTGTGGTACTCGTTGTTCGCGTGTAGTGTCAGTGCTCCAGACGAACCGGTAAGATCGTCGAATCGAGTCAACGGTTTCCTTACAAATCGACCCAATGTCTGGCCATGTCCTGACGACTTCCCACCAACTCCCGAATGACTGGCAAAGAGGACACACGGGGCACAGAATACACCCGCATAGCCTTTCAGTTTGCTCACTGCAAGCCACGGAACGTTTGTCAAATGATGCGGAAGTAAACGACGAGTGCTCTCCTTTCCCGACTTTGCGTTATGATGCACTGACACGGGTAATTCACATTGATCCGGTCTCCAAGGATCCAACAACTGACGGCGATCTTCATCTGTCAATGACATCGATTATGCAACTTTTTGACGGCAAAGCCAATATCGCGCTGAGAAGGCATCGACGTTGAGCTGGAATTAGATGTATTCTGCTCCTCTGACTCAGCTTCTATTGTCGCCATGTTCGTGGTCGAAGAACTTGCTGCTGGCTCTGGCTGTGGATTTGCGGAGACCGATGAGCGAACGAATGTCAAGAGGATCGTCGACTGTTTCGACTTTTTTTTTCTTCAGATGGACCCATTGTAATACGGGTGAAACAAAATGTTCACTGAAACACAAAACGTATTGAATGACGGATGTCACTAATCAAGCCTACGAATACAATACATGTGCACAAAATGCTTTACTACTGAAGACCTTTAACGATAACTACATAAGGTTTTACATTACATTATACCGCTACCAAACAATCCACCAGGTAGCGCGGTGGTAATGGGAAGGGACCGTGTATTGCAAGGCTAATCACAAAACAATTTCCACATGTAACTGGCATGCCAGCTGTGGATACACGTCTATGACACTGTCTAGCTCATTATGCAGGTTTCTGTTAAATCGATTAGCCACCCTCTCCAAGCCGACTCTCAGGGTGATAATCCTGGTGATTAATCTTGATAACATCAAACGAAGGAGAGTGGGGGAGTTTCATACTGGCTGAAATATTCGGGATGTAACCCGATATATTTGCATGCACAATCTCTTCATAGTGCCTACATACAGTGTCATTATAATGATAATAATTATTAACATAAACTAGATTTAATAAGACTAAACATGATTGAAACATAACTTTCTATACTATTCAAACAACCACTTGGTGTGAACTACCAAACATTACTCCCTGGTGTCTTCCATCTTCCTAGCATCACACTACCGGGTCATTGTAGTTAAACATGTAGATCAGAGTAACTAAGGGTGCACAATTCTCTATCACACATCATGATTCAATTATAAATTGAAAGTATTGCTTTATAAGGTATAAAACACAGCTTGACACTTACCAGAAGAGTAGGTGTTGACAACAATAGGCATAAACAGTCTCCAAACAAAACTTGTAATCTTCAAGGAAGCTGGCGCGTCATCCACATTCCAAATGATAGCCGCTAGATGACGCTACCTTTGCACTTTGATGGATCGCTATTATTAGGCCTAGTGTTGTCGTTGATTTTGAGGCAATCATTTCTGTTAGATTTTATTGGTCCCTGTTTTTTAACACGTTGCGAAGTGGCTCAAACGGGCGAGTACTGCCATGTCCAGCGCACAACAGAGCTGACAGCTGCCGTGCGACTGTTCGGGGGGGGGGGGCAGCTGCCACCATTGGGGGGGGGCGACCGCCCCCCCCCCTAAATACGCCAGTGACCAATACACCATTTTACTGTCAACAGCTTCTACAATCACACCGGGAAATCTGACTACTCAAATGCACTTATGTCAGAGCAGGTGAATTTGGTAAAAAATCATTTCTCAAAAATAAATTGCACTTTTTTTGTCTGTAATCAAGCAGGAAGTCTAACAGTATCCCGACCCCGTATGCGAATGTCTACGTGTTTCTCTACAATAATCTCTGTTACACGTCTCTAATACTGATTGTGGTTACTCGCCCAGGCGGAAGTGCGGCGTCACTTCAACTGTCCTACGCTAGAGGGCGCTGAACTGGAAGACCAGAGAGCTTTCGGCAGCTCGATGTCGCATTTGGAGAAGAGGGCATTCGAGGTAACAAACACAGTTACATACCTTCCGTACCTTCGCCGGAAATTAATTCATATCGAATGTAAATGTAAATGTAAAATAATATCATGTATAACGATAATGAATGGATAATGTTATTGTCTTGATGATGATAAGTATAGTAGGGGAAGGTGGGGACCCATGAGCCATTTTTTTTACGTTTTCAGCGATAAACCAACAAATAATAGTTTTAAATTTGCACTATCATGTAAATATGCATGTCCTCTAAGAGGGTCGTGAAACTTGTGATGATGGAATATTGGTACTAATTACACATAAATGTGTGGTGGCACTGCTAAGTAACTGATAAATGGGCCCCAGTGTACATTGGTCGGAAGTGCGAAACGCAAATTCAAAGAGGTGAGCACAAACACTTTTCTTAAAATGTTAGCACTATTTTCAAAAAATCATATTTCCGTTTTGTGGCGTTTAAAACAACGGAAACTGTGGTATGCGTAAGCCAATCGTAAATGCTATGATCCATATCTAGAAGATATTGACCCTCACATAATAGGTATAACCGAATCATGGGCAACCACCGATATATCAGATGCCGAATTGGGACTGACAGGATATGTAATGTTTAGGAAAGATAGAATAGGAAGAAGGGGAGGTGGAGTTATTTTATATATTAAAGAATCTATCCAGGCTTATGAAATAAAATTAGACAGAGAAGCAGATTGCGAAGAAGCTGTTTGGTGTAACATAGTTACAGGAAACTCAACGTTAACGGTTGGATTAGTTTATCGAAGTCCAAACATAAGCATAGAAGAGAATGAAAAAATACAAAACGCTATAAGGGAAGTGAGCAAACGGGACTGTGTTATTATGGGGGATTTTAACCATGGGCATATAAAATGGAAATCTCTACAGAGTATGGGTAGTGAGGACCACAAGTTTTTAGTTTTAGTACAAGATAGTTTCCTTTCTCAACATGTGCTAGAACCAACCAGGGGAGAGAATGTGTTAGACTTAGTTTTGTCCTCACAGAATGAATTAGTTGACAATGTTAAATTATGTGAGCCTCTGGGAAGTAGTGATCACAGCCAGATACATTTTACCATCAAAGTAAAATCAGAAAGAAATAATAAAAAGCAGTTCAGGAGAAATTTCCACAAAGGAAGATATAAGGAAATGAAGAAATATTTAGCAAAGATAGACTGGAATAATACACTGAAGAATAAGACAGCAACAGAATGCTGGAATATCTTAAAGAATGAAATAGAGTGCATCGTAGATAAATTTGTTCCCTTCAAAAAACAAGGGAAACGGACCAGAAAGAAATACTTATCGAAAGAAGCCATTAGAAAAATTAAGTATAAACAAATGATGTGGAAGTCATATAGACGTACTGGAAATGACGAAGACTACAACATTTATAAAGAAGCACTAAACCAAGCTACAGCTGAAATTAGAAATTCAAAGAGAAGCTATGAACATAAATTAGCTTGTAATATAAAACATGACAGCAAGAGTTTTTATGCGTATGTTCGAAGCAAACAGAAAGTTCAGGATAAGGTCGGTCCTCTAGAAGATAGTGCTGGAAATATAATATCAGAAGGATTCTTAATGGCAGAAGACCTAAATGAGTATTTTAGTTCAGTGTTTACCAGAGAAGACACTAGTTCACTGCCAGTACCAGAGGCTAAGTTCAAGGGGGCAGAATCAGACTATTTAAGACAGTTAATTGTAACCCCAGAAATGGTAGCTAAGAAAATTAGGGCTATGAAGGAAAATAAATCACCTGGAGTGGATGGTATTCCACCCAAACTACTAGTGGAAATTGTAGAACAAATTAGCATACCGCTTGCAACAGTTTTCAACTTGTCATTAGAAGAGGGAGTGGTTCCTTTAGAATGGAAAGAAGCAAACATTATACCGTTATTTAAAAAAGGTTCGAGAAACAAGTCAAATAATTATAGACCAGTTAGTTTAACATCGGTGATTTGTAAATTATTAGAAAGACTAATTAAAGATCACATGGTGGATTTTCTTGTTAAACATAACTTGATAAACCCATCTCAACATGGGTTTCTAAAAGCGAGGTCATGCTTAACAAATATGTTATGTTTTTTGGAAGATATCACTAAGTGGGTAGATGATGGATCACCAGTAGATATCATCTACTTAGATTTTCAAAAAGCTTTCGACAAAGTGCCACATCAGAGATTACTGCTTAAACTAAAAGCCCATGGCATAGGAAATGGTATAATTAACTGGATAGAAAAATGGCTGATTGACAGAAGACAACGGGTAGTTGTTGATGGGGAGGCTTCAAACTGGAAATCAGTTTTGAGTGGGGTTCCACAGGGATCAGTACTGGGACCTATATTATTCTTAATATATATAAACGATTTGGACGATGATATAGCTAGCAAGGTGTTGACATTTGCAGATGATACAAAAGTGTTTAGAAGGATTAAAAGTGATGGGGATAGACAGCATTTACAAGATGATCTTGACAGGTTGATCAAATGGTCTGAAAAGTGGCAAATGTTGTTCAATTTTGGGAAATGTAAATGCCTTCACACAGGACATGGGAACGAATATGTAGAATATACAATGGGGGGAACTGTACTAAGTACTACTGTAAAAGAAAAAGACTTAGGGCTGACAATTAGTGCTGACATGAAGGTTTCAGAGCAGTGTGGAATTGCAGCTTCAAAGGGAAATCAAATCCTTGGATTGATTAGGCGAAATATAGCATATAAAGAAAAAGAACTAATAATACCGCTGTACAAAACAATAGTTAGGCATCATTTAGAATATTGTATACAAGCGTGGAGGCCATACCGCAAGAAGGACATAGATATGCTAGAAAGAGTACAGAGGAGAGCGACTAAAATGATACCAAAACTGAGGGATCTTAGTTATGAAAAACGCCTAAAAGAATGTGGTTTAACAACACTAGAGACCAGGAGATTGAGAGGAGATCAGATAGAAGTGTTTAAAATATTGAATGGTTATGAAAATATTGATAGAAATATGTTTTTTTCAGTTAAGAAAGATAGAAAGACTAGAGGACATGAAGTTACATTAGTAAAGGAGCAGTGTAGATTAGACGTGAGAAAGTTCTCATTTTCACAAAGGACTGTGAATGAATGGAACAGATTATCTGATGATTGTGTGGGTGCTAGTAGTGTGAATATGTTTAAAAATAAAATCGACACATACCTCAGAAGGGCTGGATATATGTAGATAAAAGGGTTGGACTCTCGATAAGCCAAAGGGCTTCCTTGTCCACCTGCCATCTAGAGTTAATTCTCTGGATGGCAATCTTGTTAAATCTTGTTATATGTATTAGATTTTACAAACATGGAGAGTCTGTATTCAAATTGATTATCAACCTGAGGCTGTAATGTGCGCCCAGAACGGGCCCCTATGTTGTCCGCTATGCCAACAGGGGTTCGCTATCGTCAATATGCTTTTGATACAATACACACCTACATTTGTAAGGTTTGATGGTATTACGTTATTTTACATAGGATATTACATATTACTTAGTTATACAATAATAATAATAACATTATTAAGCAAAACGATAATATTACTAATACATTTTATAACTACATAACGTCAATAGCTGTATGGATACATATTATATTATGTAGTAGTGTAATATATAAGTATATTGTCAAGTTGCATGTATCACCCAACCATGATAATAAACCCCGAAGCGGGTGTCTCACCTATACTGGGGAAGGAAGTGATCGTTCGCCATGCTACTGCAATGTGTTGTAGCTTCGAAAACAAACAAGACAACTGGATGCAGAAACAATAATAAGGGCGGGGAAGAAAGGATAAAATATGACTAATATGCGCCATTGGCACACCATGACTGGCCAGGGTACGAATATGCACAATGTGTTCGCGAAATGCGTGATGGTGGCTAAATAATACAAGTAGATATGCAGGGTGCCCGTTTTGGGCGCACCTTTTTAGCAAGTCAAAAATCAGTTGGTGTACTGAAACATCCCGTAAATACAGTAATTTTAATAGAAATACGCTAAATTTTAGCACAGACGTAGTCAGAGAAGTGGATAAGATTATTCTGTAAAGAACAATTTATTAGAATAACAAATGTCAACTTGATGAAAAATCTCGCTTAAGGAGCCTGTTTTGCACGCCGTTCCTCTATGTCCATTTCTAAAGATATGCAAATTAGTGGAGGAATGTGAAGTGGCTCAAGGGACCCCCATGCGTGGGGTCCCTTGAGCTACTACGTAGGGTCCCTTGAGCCATAACAACATGTTTACATTTAAAATAGATCAGTGTCTTTAAACATATATGATTTTTATTACAATAAACATTTGGTATACTGTATGTGAAACGAATTATTCATAATGTACTGAAATTAAGATAATTTATCCAGGTTTCACAACACTTGCATGTCATGCGTTACCACTCTTCCTGAGGAAACTATGCCTCGACAATCATTTGCATAAATGTTATTTACGTAAAAAAAAGTTATATCGTGAGATACTGTAGAGTATTTGTACTGTAGAGCATTATGAATGCTCCCCATGGCTCTGGAATAAGGACAGCTCCCGGGCTGTGCTGACGTGTCGAATAAAGATGGCGTAAGACATAACAGTGGCGACGAGATGGGATTAAACCAAGCTATAAGTGAGTGAACAATTAATACACATCATGGCAGCGCCAGTTGGCTGTGTGGGTGAATTTAACAATTCAAAAGAGACATGGACGGCATACGTTGAAAGCTTGGAATCGTATTTCAACGTTATTGACATTGGTGAACAAAAAAGGGCGCACTTGCTAATAAGCGTCATGGGAAGCGACACGTATGGGTTACTGAAAACGTTGATGGCACCTATAAAACCATCAACTAAGCCATTCGCAGAATTAGTCAAAACACTTGCGGACCACCTAGATCCACAAACCACTGAAATGGGGGAACGTTTCCGTTTTGGCCGCCGATATCAACAAGAGGGTGAAAGTATCGCCTCGTTCGTGGCTGAACTGTGGAGACTGTCGTTACATTGTGGTTATGCAGCAAACCTGACGACAGCCCTAAGAGACCAGTTTGTGTTGGGTTTACGATCGGAATCAACACAAAAGAAGCTGGTAAAAATCAAAGACCTAAGCATGGAAACTGCCGTCGAAACAGCGAAGATAGACGAAACGGCTAGTCGTGACACCGAATAACTACACAATAGCCACGGAGAGGCTAGTGCATCTGTTCACAAGCTGTCGGCAGCCACGTCAGCTGCCAAACGTAGTAGTAACTGTAGAGACGACAGTGAGTGGAGTGATGGGTTGGACACCTTAAATGCGGTCCACCAGTTAACAAAACCAAAGACCAGAACTGACACAATTTGGACGACACTGCGGGTAGCCGAACAATCACTCAAAATGGAGGTTGATACTGGGTCGGCATACTCAGTAATCCCACACCACGTGTACAAGGAAATGTTCAAGAATCATGAACTTCAGCCTACACCAGTAACTCTCCGAACCTACATGGGGGAGTTAGTTGTTCCCGAGGGAAAGCTTCGTGTCCAGGTCAAGTACAAGAAGCAGAAGGTGAAGCTGGACTTGTACGTTATCAAAGGCGGTCGACAACTGCTGTTCGGTCGTGACTGGTTTTGGGAGATCAAGCTCGACTGGGGAGAAATTCACTCCCTGAAGTCATGGCATGGGCCTGACAAGGACTTTTCTCTGAAGGATGCCAATAAGCAAGTTCAACGGCTGCTGGCAAAGTATGAGTTGTTAAGCACGGACAACTTAGGAACATTAAAAAGTGTGAAAGCCAAACTCACCGTAGAGGCAGACGCTCAACCGAATTTCTGCAGGCCACGAAGCGTGCCTTATGCGATCAAACCATACTTTGAGAAGGAGCTAGAAAGGCTCCAGAAAGAAGGAATCGTATCAGCTGTCGAGTATAGCCAGTGGGCATCAGGAGTGGTACCGGTGGCGAAATGAGATACCAAGGATGTACGTCTCTGTGGAGACTATAAAGTGACACTCAACCCGGTACTCCGGGAAGATAAATATCCCCTACCACGCATCGAAGATATTTCCGCAAAGATGGCCGAAGGTAAGAGGTTCCACAAAATTGACCTCAAGAATGCTTACCTGCAGATGGAGGTAGAGGAGGACTCTAAACAATGCCTCACAATCAACACGCACAAGGGCCTGTTTCAGTATAATAGGTTGCCGTTAGGGATCAAGACGGCACCCTCGATCTGGCAGAGAGCAATGGAGCAGACTTTATAAGGAATCCCTGGCGTGGAGGTAATGTTGGATGATATCATTGTCATGGGGAAGTCTGACACTGAGCATCTGGAAAACCTGGAAGCAGTATTCAAGAGGCTGGCAGAGAAGGATCTGCGGATCAATGTGAAGAAGTGCCGGTTCTTCATGGAACGGATCGAGTACTGTGGCCACGAGATTGATCACGGGGGTCTGCACAAGACAAAGGCAAAAATAGAAGCCGTGCAGAAGGCACCACGCCCCCAATATGTTAGTAGTCTAAAAGGATTCCTTGGGCTGGTGAATTACTACCACAGGTTTTTACCCAACCTGGCCAGTGTCTTGCATCCCCTAAACCAGTTACTAGAGAAGGATCAGAAATGGATGTGGTCAAAGGAGTGTGAACAAGCGTTCGGTGAAGCAAAGAGACTGATCACATCGGACCAAGTTCTCATCCACTACAATCCGAACTTGCCCATCAGAATAGCGTGCGATGCATCTGCATATGGGTTGGGGGCCGTACTCAGTCACGATGCCAGATGGGGAGTCAGGAAGTTCCACCAATACCTGTTTGGAAGACGATTCACACTGTTGACGGATCACCAACCCCTCACAGCTATCTTTCATCCAGGGAAGAGTATTCCAGCAATGACGGCTGCACGAATGCAACGATATGCCCTACAACTAGCAGCACACGACTATGAGATAGTCTATAAAAGCTCTTTGAAACATGCAAATGCAGACGGACTTTCGAGGTTACCATTGAAAACGGGGGAGACACACCTTGATGTGGTGGATATGTTCTACATGAACCACGTGGAAACCCTTCCTGTCACGGCAGCAAATATCAAGACAGAGTCCAGCAAGGACCCAGTCATGTCAAAAGTTCTGGAGAGAACCCAGCAAGGATGGCCGACGATCAGTCCAGAGGGACTTGAACCATTCTTTGCCAAGCGCTACGAGCTGAGTGTATTCCACGGATGCGTTATGTGGGGAATACGCGTCCTAGTGCCACAGACGTTGCGCAGTAAAATCTTCCAGGAGTTACACGATGGACATGTCGGGGTTGTAAAAATGAAGAGACTGGCTCGTAGCTACGTTTGGTGGCCTGGGATAGATAAAGATATAGAATCTCTGGCACGGAAATGTCAAGGCTGCCAGAGAGTCCAGTTTGAAGCGCCTACCGTGCCACTTCACCCGTGGGAATGGCCTGCAAAGCCATGGCAGCGTATCCATGTAGATTACGCTGGACCGCTTATGGGACGGATGTTCTTAATAGCGGTCGACGCACATAGCAAATGGCCTGAGGTACTACCAACAGCCTCAGCATCATCAGAAAGAACCGTAGAACTGTTACGAGATGTGTTTGTAAGGTACGGTCTTCCAGAACACTTGCACAGTGACAACGGAAGTCAATTCACAAGGGAAGTTTTCCGAAACTTCATAAAAGCAAACAACATCAGGCACATATTTTCTGCACCCTACCACCCTGCTACCGACGGGCAGGTGGAACGCTTAAACAAGCCATGCGATCAACGAGAGGTGACTCGGGTGCTGTGAAACGACACCTGGCCAGATTTCTGTTTGCCTACAGAAACGCACCACATGCAGCAACATGTGAATATCCGGCGATGTTACTGATGGGTCGAGCCCTGCGAACAAGATTAGATGCCATACGACCAAACATGAGGAAGACGGTGGAGAACCGTCAGGCCAAGACAGTAGAGGAGAAGAGAGGGCAACACAGAGAATTTGAAGCTGGGGACAGAGTAGCGGTAAGAAACTATCGCAACGACCAAAAGTGGGTACCCGGTACCATCCAAGAGAAGAGGGGTACCAGATCGTATGCAGCGCGCGTGCAAGACGGCGATGTATAGCGGAGACACAGCGACCAAATCAGGGCTTCTGACGTCGCCATGGTACCTCTGGGTGCGATGGAGGTACCGGTGGTTGACGAATCGACTAGACCAACAACAGAAGCAGAAGAAGAAGACAACCAGCCAAGTTCATTGCAAACACCGATGGCAGTGAACTATCCCGTGAGACCGGCAAGTCCAGCGCAGATACCAATGGCAGAGGAACGACTCGTGAGAAGGTCCACAAGAACCAGAAAACATCCAGAGAAGCTGGATCTGTGACGTTTGAAAGACGGTGTCCAGTTTAATTATGGACATAGACGTTAATGGTTAATGGCTACTAAAATGGCATTGTTAACAAGGACTAATTGATGGACGCTGAATCCGTGGACTGTGTTGACGGTTGTCATATCGTATATGTGTCGTAGCGCAACCAGGGTATTAACATGTTTTAAGGGAACAACATTTGAAAGGGAGGGGTGTAGAGTATTTGTATTGTAGAGCATTATGAATGCTCCCCATGGCTCTGGAATAAGGACAGCTCACGGGCTGTGCTGACATTCCGAATAAAGATGGCGTAAGACATAACAGATACCCAACATTCTATATATATGTCTGCAAAATGTCGGCGCGTTTCATGTTTACATAAACCTTTTTAATAAATGTTATCTTTTATCGCTGACTAACGGGTCTCGAAGCAACTATAGCTTAACGATTCTTACACAATAGATCCCCTAAGGAACATGCTTTTCACGCATTATTCCTCTTCTTTGTGATAATATAGTTCAACGAACGTTTGCAATTAATAATAAAATTAAAATAAATAATATGTTACCAATCGAGCAACAGCTTATTAATTGTTTAGGCCAATTTCACATTTCTTCACACTTGATATTGTAGCATTCCGGTTTTACAGGAACCTGATATATTAACGGATCATAACATACATATATTCGAACACTACCAGCATGTCACATTGAACCGAAACGAATGTGGGGGTTGCACCAGTCAATTGTTACATTCACGAACCGGCTCATCGGACCCCGCATTGTCCGCGGCTCATGGGTGCCTAATCACAAATTTACATGCAAAACGAGTTTTATCGAAAATTAAAATAGCATATTTCAAGAAACTATTTCACGTATTGGCAGAACATGTATCCCTTATTGTCAACATGCCCTTACTAATAACAGAGCAATCATTCTGGTAGTTGTATAGAAAAAACAACAAAATATGAAATATTTACTCAACAATATTTTATCGTTAAAACGCATACAATCGTGATTTTGCGCGCCGTTAGTCGTCCGTATAATGATTAAAACGGCCGTGAAGTTGTATGTAGCATGAACTGCTTCTAGAGAACCCGAAAAATTAAACGTCTGATAAGAATTAACAATTTTAAATGGGGTGGCTCAAAGCTCCCCTGTGATCATGGGTCCCGGCCAACCTTTCCCTACATAGCTTATATAATCAAGGACAATGGAAAGAAGCCATCTTGCTTGTAGTCCCTTATTTACATACATGCATTAATGTATAACACATCGTGCAGTGGTGCTGAAATAGTAGAACTTGTGCAGGGTATAGTAACATGTGATAGCGGAACATGATAACAATTATGTGGCGTAATGAATGAATCAGCAACAAAGAATAATACCGAATACCTTTACGTATTATAAACACCTACGCATATATATGTATCATGTATGTACACAATTTTGGCAGAACTACACATCCGTTAATCGAAATAGCCTCCATAACCACGCTAGTTGAAAGTACATCTGCCGGCTAGGCCTACCAATGAACTTACTTAGATCATTGCAATCGTTGGCATACGTAAACAGAAGTGTCACTGCCGTGTGCTTTGTATGACGTTGACAGAACGAGCTGATGACGGGAATGCAGACGCCAAATACTGTCCTCTCGCGAATATCGTTAGCGGTGTTGGAAGACTCCGGGTATGTACCCGTTGCTCCTCCTGGTTTCTTGGCCACGTATGGTTGACTGACTTTGTTTTCTCCTTTTTTAGTGTATTGCTTTTAATATTACAATAAATAAAAAATACTATGTATTGGTATAATTGCCCGGCAAATTCCGTTTAATAACCCCGACACATTGTTCGCATCTTGAATGTACGTCCACGAAACGTTGGCATTTTCAACAAAACAGTCAGTTGATAAACACAAACTATTGCAAGCATTCGGAGGCAGGCAGGACTAACAGCAAGTTTCTGAAATTGCACTTTGAAGTTTGCTGGTTCCCACAATCAAAATAGAAAGTGGAACGAAATACAGGTGATTGAGAAAATGCCCTGTTCATACTATTACCACTTTCATACTGGCTTGAGAAGGTTATTATTGCTTTAATAATAATACTAATTGTAATAGTAATACAAATTATAATACTTTCTATGTCAGTTGCAATTTCCGAAGTATCAATGAACGTGTTGGTAGATAATTATTGTCATTGTAAGTATAACTTATTATATATTAACTGTTTGCTAAACTCTGACCTACAGTTCTTGTTTCTATCGTTCGAGTTGTAATAATATTAAATAAATAAATAGCGTCATATAAATATTGCGTTATGGCGCTTTACTAGTTTCAGTTGTATGCGCATGGCATTGTGCATTCGTGCGTACACACACACACACACACACACACACACACACGCACACACACACACACGCACACACACACACACACGTTCTCTTAGGAAAACATTCTATAAAATAATTAAAATAGAATATATGTTATGATATAATATTTATTATTCTTTAGGATGTTTCTTTGCGGAAAACGTATATATGATTCTTTGGCCATAGAGTTCTATAGAGTATATGTAGAATTCTATAAACATCTATGTGACCATAAGTGTTTCTAGAAATTATATAGAATCTTGTATAATATTTATAAACTATTATATAATGAGTTAGATAGTGTTTTATATATATTTTCCGTAGATTTATATGTAACTCTATATATGTTTGTTACATGTTGATACGTTGTCTTGATGTGTCTTCATTCTATATTGTATGTCTGGCGGCAGATGGTACCTCGTGAACTACTCGCAGGCCAAGCCCCTGGCCTGGGGCAAGGGTCTCGGCTGTGATTTCGCCATGAAGAGCTGTATGGACTGGATGGAGACAAGACGAGCAACGTACGTCAAATCTATGTTTCCTTTCGTTTTACGTCATGTTTCCAGTTCATCTGTGTCGTATTATTTTCTAGGTAAGAATAATTTGGCATTGACACTGTATTTTAAAGGCGTTTGTAATGATTAGTTCTTGTTGGATTAGTCGGGCAACACAGATATGCTCAACTGATCCGTAAATAAGCCTTTTGACCTTTTAGTGTCTCGTTTCATTCGGCTGAGTTGATCCTGACTCTTTTAATTTTGTTCTTTTAGTTATATTGTTTAAACAGTACCAGCGCAACTATTCTGTATTGATACTGTAAACTATACAATGGCAACATTGTAAGTTATATAATGACAACCTTGATTCTGTACGATTGTGACATTTATTTGGGACATATAAATGTTTCCTAAATTCCGAAGCCTGCTTTATGTCATTATCACATGCTGTGGCACGCGGTAGCGTAGTTTTAGAATTTAAACATCAGACTCCCAGTTGAGGGAACCCGGTCTTGCGTCCTCTTGCTGCCGTTTCAACGCTTGGACAGGTTAATTCACTATACGTTTCTCCTGCTCATTCAACTTGTTGAATGAGTACCTGGCTACAGACTGTCGTGGGCATGTATGAACGAATATAGTATTTGAGCAATAATAACAGCATGGCTGAATGCTTCACAGAAAAGTCGAATGAATGGATGCATGAGTCTGCCCGGGGTGAGGTATACAGAACTTTGAGCAGGTCTAAAGACTGGCTACGGTTCCTACACCAGCCTACTACGCAAAATTTACAATGTGTCCTTGCGTGATAACAACACCAACCAGGACTTGTACGGCATTCTACCATGAACCTCCACCACCGTAAGGCAACGTTGCCTACATACGTCTGGCAGGTCTTGTGATGCGCCGCGATGAAGTAGCTAGCAGAGTTCTCCTGTGCAAACCCGAGGACCGGCGGAGAAGAGGTCGCCCTAACTCGACCATGAAAGACACCACTGGAGCGGGACATCATGTCACCACGTTAAGCAGAAGACATAAGTAAGTAAGTATTAAAAAATACCACGTTATATGAGAACATACCATTACCTGTTTACTCTACAGAGGCAAGTCGCTGTTACCATATTGCGAGGATCGTTGGCGGCGGTGGTGCTCGCTAGATGGCAGTGCTATTGTGTACTGCGGCCTGAACAAATACAAGAATCTACCGACACAGTTACAGGTGCGACCTTGAGTAAGTGCATGCATGCATGCACCACCTACAAAATAACATGTAAACGAAGCTACAACATCGTGTCTGTTTAACAGCAGCAGGCCCGTAGCCAGACGTCAACAACGTGAACCCCCCTTTTTGTGAATCCCCCTTTCTCCAAAATGTGAACCCCCTTATTTCAAAATTGCATCTTTAAAATGTGAACCACTAACTGTATTCCATGTTTCTCAAAAGTGTTAACCCCCTCCCTCCAAGGAATGCCAAGAAAGCCTGATTTGTTTAGATGTTAAAGGGAGAACCGTTATCTATTAAGTGATCATCACTGAATGTATGGGAGCCTGGCTGAGGGGTCTATCCCTAATGCCATGTGTGACAAGGGCAGTCACTAGAGGAATGTGTGCAAAAGGACCATTGCATCCAATTAGCCATGCAGAAGGACTTCACAATATCCCAGGCTCTCCTGTTATGAAAGCGCATGGGGTAACAAATACACAAGAAGCCAGTTTTATACCAAACATAAAACATTATGAGTCCTAATTGTGGTCACTCGGAGGTTACAGATGCAGACAAAATACTGGTGAATGAACGGGGTGATGAGGATTTAACAATTTTGAGCACATAAATTAAGCCATATAAAATCATTCATTATTTCTCATCAGAAATCTGTTAAAAAGTGAACGAGAGGTGTGGCTTTTTATTTTTAGTATGCTGATTAAGGTAACTACCGACTGTCAAACAGGCTATTCTCAACAATCAACAACTTAAGATGTGTAGCGAGTTATTTCTTACAAGCTGCAAACCCGGTATAATTTTCAACTATTGAGCTGGAACGCGAATTTCTTCAATCAAAACCAATACAAAATAAAGTTTAGCTTCACCTATTTTAAAATGCGCATGCTGGTGGGAAATCGTGTAATTGTGTGGCTGTATGGTTGCCGAAATTTTGTGGTTGCTAGTTGCATGTTTATAGATCTCAGAAAGGGGAGCCTTATCGTTGATGAGGAGGCAAGAATGTGTGAAGGGCCTTTCTTATTTTGTGTTCCGTATAGTTGTAAAATACAGTTTGTGTTTCCTGGAGTAAGTGTGGTGTACAGGATGTGATACTTGACTGTTTAACACCTAAAATTTAATTCAAATTCCAAAAGAGGACAATATGTTTATGATAAATCATGGAACTTTTGCACATCAGATCAGGTAAATATAATGTATTAACTGAGTGAAAACCAGATTGTCACACTTTAACTGTTTATTCTGAAAAATAAATTGGACACACCCACACTCCTGTGTGCCTCTTTTTGTTATATTAATATGAACATATTCAAAACAACTGCACACTCGGTGAAAGGTTTCGAGTAAATAATTCAATTATATTAACAATATACTATCACTGCGTGTTGGATTTTATGAATACAATTGGGTGTAAATTAGGCTTAATCAGGCAACAAAATGGGACCAATCTCCACAGACCACTTTGTTTGAAAACGCACCCCCCTAAAAAAGACCTCGTTATGGGCCTGTTGGGGATGCTAATGTGGTGGTTGTATAGAAGAAGAAAGAATATAAGACGAAACCACATGGTCCACCAATCTCACACCCACTTCATTGTTCTTCCAGTTAGAAATGTAACCTTCTGCATTATGAGCCCCCACGTGAACATGAAAAAAATATAATCACACATGAACTTTTGGCGCCCCTTGGATTCTGAATTGGTAAAATGTGAACCTCCCATTGTGAAAAGCTGGCTACGGGCCTGAGCAGCAATAATTTTCTGATTAACAAATCCAGTTTTCCGATTAACACATCTAGCATCCATACCGGTTGCCCGGGAATCGACTCACGTTGATTACAATGCAATGCTAACACCCTGCCTAATATAATCCCGCCAACAACAAACACCAAAGAGAAAGGGCGTCGATTGATATATATATATATATATATATATATATATGTGTAAGCCCTGATTACTAATAAAAGTTCTAAATAGGCCACAGTAATAATAAGGAAGAGCTTATTTTTATTACTGTATACGAAATATAAGCAAAGTTATTTTATGAAAATATCAGGAAAAGACAAGAGTAATTCAGAATAATAAAGTTTAATAACAATAAAAAAAGAATGAATGGTTTCACGTATATCACACACACTAATCTAATCTCAACTTTATACAAAACAAACTAAAGTTTCTAAAACCAATGAAATAATACCCTAGGAGAACAACCGTCAACAACAATAACCGGTACTCGGCAGGATGGCCCTACTTTCTTGACAGCCGAGCCATAATCTCTATTTAGGTATACGTTCAAACACACTAGATCACAACAATGACAGGCGATACACATGTATGGCGGAATCACTAAAAACATAGGGGCTGACCAACTGGAAACACGGGCTCTCCCGTGTCACGGTAAAAGTCTCGCATGGTAAATTTCCATGTAATGTGTTTTTGTTTTAAAACATACAAGTACAATAAAGGTCATATGTTAAGATAAAATATAACAGGTCATACATGAAAGGCAAATTATAGCAATAGCCATGGCTGGTAAAATTTAAGACCAATTCACGTCACAAATCAGCGTAATACCAGTGACAGCACCTTGTGCAACATAATAAAAATGACCTTGTTACATCCTCCACTTCGTAGGCTCATCCACAGTCTACTGTGATGAAGCTAAACAACACAAGTATCCAACAACTAAAAGGTCCTTCACATCACAATACCGTGATTGTTAGTCACTCTCTGCACACAGAGCGTGGTAAGTTCAACGGGTTAGAGTGCAACCCGGCCGTGGTACGTTGTGTCCGCCGACGAGGTTGCTCCACGGTCATCTCGTCAGACGAGGACACTGGTGGCACTGAGTCCGGTGTCACCGTACGTGGTGGCAATCTCAAAGGGAGTCTTCGAGGTGGTCTGCGTTCGACTCGCGGGGCCACAGGCACAGAGCACATCCATGGTGTATTTGATGAATCACTTCAGCTGTCTGAGTCAACATCTGCAGCACTGGTTGGTGCACACGGCAACTTGCGAGGTCTCGGGCACTCAGTAGGCTGTGTACACAGGCGAATCTCGGTTCGATTGACGGTGCGTGGTTCACCAAAACCATCGGCAGGCTCTACAACGTACACATGGTTGGTGCCTTGCCGCGATACCACCCGGTATACCTTGCTGTCCCAGGCATCCTGGATCTTGTTGCGTCCCTTGACAGCATGATTCCGCAGGTAGACGCGTTCTCCTGCCGAAAGAGGAAGATCCTTGGCGCGACGATCGTACGCCACCTTGCGTGCATTAGCGGCATGTACAATCTGTGCACGGGCGAGTTCATAAGCGTGACGCAGCCTATCTTGGTGATGCCGCACCCAGTTGTCATCAGCAGCTGGTGCATCGCCACAACCCAGGAGCAGATCAACTGGCATCCGGCTGTCACGACCGAACATCAGGTAATGGGGTGAATATCCTGTGCTGGCATGTGGCGTGATGTTGTACGCATGTACAACTTCTGGAAGAAATTCCGCCCAACGTCTCTTCTTTGTTGCCGGCAGTGTCCGCAGCAGATCGTGGAGTGTGCGGTTAAATCGCTCCACCTGACCGTTTCCCGCGGGGTGGTAGGGGGTCGTGTGTGATTTCTTTATGTCGTACAAGTGACACAACGAGTGGATGACAGCCGATTCAAAGTTTCGCCCAAGGTCACTGTGGATGCGTAGGGGGATCCCATATGGCAAGAACCACCTCTGTACTAGTACCCGCGCCACAGTATCAGCTTTCTGGTTTCGTGTAGCCACGGCCACTGTGTATTTCGTAAACACATCGGTGATCACCAAAACGTTCTCACAGCCATCGGATGACACTTCAAGCATGGTAAAATCGATGGCCAATACTTCGAGTGGTTGCGTTGCAACCAGTCGACCAAGAGGTGTCCGTACAGTAGTGTGGGGCAACTTTGCGACAGTGCATCGAGCACACTTCTCCACCCACTGCTTCACGTCAGCCTGCATATTAGGCCAGTAGCAGCGGTTGCGAACAAGCATCTCAGTTCGATCCACCCCTTGGTGTCCAGCGTCATCATGCACACCTTTCAGCAGGCTGTTTTGAAGGCATTCAGGCAGCAGTAGCTGGTCCAGTGTATCACCCTGGGTTGTCACAATGCGTCGATAGAGAATGCCGTCTTTCTCAACAATGCGGTCCCACTGTTTCAACAGCGTCAATGTCCTTGCCGTCTCAGCAAGTCGTTCACTTCGGTCAGGTCGGCAATCACGGACTCGATATGATACCAATCTGCCAATTGTTGGGTCATTCTGCTGCATTTCTCTCATCTGTGATGACGGGATGCACGGTAGTGTACCACTCGACGGGAGGGCGGCACCGGTCACGTCAACCTGTGCAACAATTGGTTGTTGTATGCACTGCACGGCTGACTCCACCAAGTTCACACGCAAAGTAGCTGGGAGTGCTGTTGATCGAGTCACTTCTTCGAAGCAACTACTCACGTTATCATCGTCCATTGGCACATCGTTGTGTGTTAGTCGTGATAGAGCATCAGCATTGACAGTGTGACGAGCCGCACGATACTGGATGTCAAAATCGAATGGAGCCAATGCAGAAGCCCATCTCTGCTCCAAAGCAGGAAGTTTCGTCTTCTTCATCAAGTACGTCAACGGGTTGTTGTCTGTGAAGATGGTGAACTTGCTGCCTAGAAGATAGTCACGAAACTTCTCCGTCACTGCCCACTTCAGCGCCAACAGCTCCAACTTCTTGGACGAATAGTTGGCAGCATTGCGTTCAGCCCCACGCAGCCCTCGACTGGCATATGCAATGATCCGCAGTCGCCCATCTTGTACTTGGCTCAACACTGCACCAAGTCCTCGGTCACATGCGTCCGTCTCCACAACAAATGGCTTGGTGTAGTCTGCGAAGCCGAGCACTGGAGCACTGGTGAGGGTTTGTTTCAAAGTGTTGAAGGCAGTCTCACAATCCATGGTCCACCGATCCCCGAGTCTCGTGTGGACGCTCATCCTAGGCTTGCTTTTCGCATCCTGACACATCGATGTCACCAGTTGGTGTAGAGGGCTGGCAATGTGTGTGAATCGTGGCACATAGCGACGGTAATAAGATGCAAAGCCGAGGAACGAGCGGACTTCCTTCAGTGTCGAGGGGGTTGGCCAATTCGTCACATCAGAGATCTTGCTCGGATCCGTTGCAATACCCTCTGCTGATATGCGATGACCCAGGTAGGTTACTTCGTCTCGGAAGAAAGAACACTTCTTCAATTCCAACTTGAGGCCATATTCCGCCAGTTTCGCAAACACAACATCGAGACGGCGTATGTGCTCGGAAATGTGTTTGGAGAAGACAAGGATGTCATCCAAGTAGCACAACAAGATGGTGTAGAGTTCGTTGCGGAATGCTGTTTGCATCAGACGCTGGAAAGTGGCCGGTGCATTGCACAGGCCAAATGGCATACGTACAAACTCGTACAGTCCAAATGGTGTCGTAAATGCTGTTTTGTGCTGGTCTTCAGGGTGCATGCATACTTGGTTGTATGCCGACTGCAGGTCAAGTGTGGAGAACCAACGAGCTCCTTTCATGGCGTCCATCGATTCATCGATCCGAGGAAGTGGATGAGCGTCCTTGACCGTTTTCGCATTCAATGCTCGATAGTCACAGTACAGTCGGAGAGCTCCAGAGCGCTTCCGCACTAACACGATGGCACTGGCGTGGTCACTCTGACTCTCAACGATAGAGCCATTTCGCAGTAACTTCTGCAAATGTTCCTTCACCTCTTCAAGCTGCGTAGGCAGTATTCGTCGGTATGGCATCACAGCAGGAGTGTCGTCTGTTGTGCGAATACGGTGCTGCACTTCATCAGTACATCCCAAATCATCATCAGATTTGGCGAAGACATTGACATGGCGACAAAAGAGTTCCTCCACTTGTCGCAACTCATCTCTTGTGCCTGGGAAGTCGGACAGATCGATAGGTGAGACTTGTGGCGCATCCATGTTGTCAGGTGACTTGGTGTTAAGTAACGGCTGGTTACTAACGACAATCTCACTTGTTCACATCGACGTGCAGGTCTCTAGTCTCCAAGACTTCTACGGGTCGCAGAATTCCAAGTCTGGTGCGTGGCTTTAACCACATGTCAGACTGGGTGGTGTTGATGACGGCCACAGGGAAGGTTCTGGTGCAGATGATAGCTGAAATGATTTGGGGATTTCCACCTTCGAGGGGCAATGGCTCCAGGATTGCTGTCGCACGGCCTCTCCCTCCAACTGCCTGCACGTAAGAGGTGGACTGTGCAGGAACACAAACCGGGTACGCACCAGCAACATGTGCAAAACCGAGTGTCTCACTGGCAGCTGGTCCCTTCGTTCCCAATTCCCTCAGGCATGAGGTCATCTGGGGCACTGCTGAAAGCACGTTCGTGCCAATCAAGCCGGGCACTCTACGTCCATGGGAACGGTCACGTACTACCAACACAGCTCGGTTGTTCACCATGACACCAAACAACATAATGTCCGTCTCGAAATAGCCGAGGTACGGCAGCTCCAGCCCATCAGCGGCTCGAATTGTCAACCAATTCCGCACAGCGTGGAGCTGATGTCCTCGTGGTTTGAAGTGTTCTAAGTAAAAGGATTCGTTCACCAGTGTCACTTGGCTGCCTGTGTCCAGCAGACAGTCTACCGGTACACCTGCCATCATGACGGTGACAACTGGCGAGTCGCCAATGAAACGTTCCAATCCGTGAGTGGGCAGCACTTGATCTGGGACCACTTCGTTCACATCCGCCTCCAGGCCCCGACGGGAGGTGGACCCATTTAGTTTAAATGGGCCGGATGAACAGAGCGCTGGTACGCTCGACAGTCGCGCCGGATGTGTCCTCGTTTGTGGCAATGAAAGCACTCCACCCCACGTCCAGTCTCCTCAGCCCGCTGCCTCGATGCCCGGTCATTTGCCATGGCTGACAGGATCTGCTGCTGTTGACTCAACACATCAGCTATCGTTTGCTGTTGAGCAGCGAGTCCCTCTGCAAACAGCTTTCTCTGTGCAGCTAGCTCATCCCAGACTTTGGCCAGTGCATCAGGGGGCGCCACATCACACTGGGCCACGCACACCCTGACCTTCCTTGGGGCCGCTCCTTCCACTTCATCAGCCCACATCAGGGCCACTTTCCGGATCTCCAGGAACGTGCTGGCTGGCTTGCGTTCGATAAGGCGTTTCAGCTCCCACCGAAGATGTGCGTCTTTCACGTTCTCGACTAGTTGCTCTCGCAACATCCTGTCACGGTCTTCAGAAATTCTCGGTGACGTCCTCTGCAGCCGGTCAACCAGCTCGACGAGCCCATGTGAAAATTCAGAGATCGTCTCTGAAGTCTGTTGCCGTCGTTCATAAAAGGCGCGCAGTAGCTGCGAGGTGGAGCTTTTCTCGCCAAATACCTCCTCCAGGGCCAAGAAGATCTTCTTAGCATCTCCCCGTACCTCGTCTGACTGGCACCGCATCTCCAGCCGAGCTGCTCCATCCAGGTAGCTGACTACTAAGTTCGCTGCAGTGCGTCCTTTCAAGCCCTGCACAATGATGCAGGACCTCGCCTCTTCCAGCCAATCCACCAGAGACATATCATTTGCCCCGCTGTAGTGGTGCAGCTTGCGTTCTCGCTGCACAACAACATTCGTCGCAGGCTGTGCAGCCTGCTCCCTCAGCTGCTGCAACTCCTGGTGATCTGTTTGCCAACGCTGTTGCAACGCCTCCAATTCCCTCTGGAGATCCTCCATCCTGCCTTTCCCGGTTGTTGTCCTTTCCCGGTTGTTGTTTATATTTAAAAAAAATAAAAGAGGGCAAGAAATAAACAAATAATTTTGTTTGGCCTATCCCACTTCCGGACACCAAAATGTAAGCCCTGATTACTAATAAAAGTTCTAAATAGGCCACAGTAATAATAAGGAAGAGCTTATTTTTATTACTGTATACGAAATATAAGCAAAGTTATTTTATGAAAATATCAGGAAAAGAAAAGAGTAATTCAGAATAATAAAGTTTAATAACAATAAAAAAAAAAAAAATTATTTCACGTATATCACACACACTAATCTAATCTCAACTTTATACAAAACAAACTAAAGTTTCTAAAACCAATGAAATAATACCCTAGGAGAACAACCGTCAACAACAATAACCGGTACTCGGCAGGATGGCCCTACTTTCTTGACAGCCGAGCCATAATCTCTATTTAGGTATACGTTCAAACAAACTAGATCACAACAATGACAGGCGATACACATGTATGGCGGAATCACTAAAAACATAGGGGCTGACCAACTGGAAACACGGGCTCTCCCGTGTCACGGTAAAAGTCTCGCATGGTAAATTTCCATGTAATGTGTTTTTGTTTTAAAACATACAAGTACAATAAAGGTCATATGTTAAGATAAAATATAACAGGTCATACATGAAAGGCAAATTATAGCAATAGCCATGGCTGGTAAAATTTAAGACCAATTCACGTCACAAATCAGCGTAATACCAGTGACAGCACCTAGTGCAACATAATAAAAATGACCTTGTTACATATAAATATATATATATATATGTGTGTGTATAAAGGGAATTACTAAGTAAGTAAGTAAATAAGTAAGTAAGTCAATCAAATCAAATCAAAAGCGTTTATTCAAACAAATCAGGCAATTCAAGTGTATAAGTGAATGAGACATACAAAACCTATGGGTGACAAGTTTGAAAGGAGAAGCATAGAAGTAACATTACTTATAAAGGCATGCTTCTCCTTTGTTGACCATTTCTAGCAGCTTTTGTTTTACTGATGTTAAATTAATTAGTTATACAACATGGCAATCATTACAAATGTTTTGGGTGCTTGCTACGAAAACCTAAAAGAAAAAGAACAAAAAAAGTCAGATTATATACGCATACAATAACTCTCAATTATATGTTTGCTGTAGTGTGATTTAAAAAGGTGAAACGAACTTGTATTGCTAAAACTGATATTCAACGAATTCCACATCTTGGATCCATGTACAATTAATGACATACATCTTCTAGTGGTTGAAGCACGGGTACGTAAAAATTGATTTTGGCTTCGTGTGGAGTACTTCTTAACATGTTTAACAAATAACCTTTGAATATCGACGGTAATTCATTTGTTATGGGCTTTATACATAAATAGTAATATCCTAAATTGTCAAGCAAATTTTTAAATGCGAGCTTTGTAAAAAAGTGGAATTGTGTGATCGCATCGCTGTGCATTGTGCATAATCCGTATTACCCTCTTTTGTAACAATTTTATACAATATAATAAATACTGCAAACACACAGTAGAATATAACATGTACATACAGTGGCGGTCGATTACTTTACTGCATCTGTACATAATACCAACACTAACTGATAGTTTAGACTTTACTCATCTGTACATAATACCAACACTAACTGATAGTTTAGACTTTACTCATCTGTACATAATACCAACACTAATTGATAGTTTAGACTTTACTCATCTGTACATAATACCAACACTAACTGATAGTTTAGACTTTACTCATCTGTACATAATACCAACACTAACTGATAGTTTAGACTTTACTCATCTGTACATAATACCAACACTAACTGATAGTTTAGACTTTACTCATCTGTACATAATACCAACACTAACTGATAGTTTAGACTTTACTCATCTGTACATAATACCAACACTAACTGATAGTTTAGACTTTACTCATCTGTACATAATACCAACACTAACTGATAGTTTAGACTTTACTCATCTGTACATAATACCAACACTAATTGATAGTTTAGACTTTACTCATCTGTACATAATACCAACACTAATTGATAGTTTAGACTTTACTCATCTGTACATAATACCAACACTAATTGATAGTTTAGACTTTACTCATCTATACATAATACCAACACTAATTGATAGTTTAGACTTTACTCATCTGTGCATAATACCAACACTAATTGATAGTTTAGACTTTACTCATCTGTACATAATACCAACACTAATTGATAGTTTAGACTTCACTCGTCTGATTTGATCTTTCCAGTTTAATGCTACATCGATAAGCATGCCTAGAAATTTCGTAACTCGTACTCTTAATATCTGTGTATTTTTTATCTTTATATTTACATCAGGCAATTGAGCACGACCGGAAAATAACATGTAATTGGTCTTGGCTATATTAACAGACAATTTGTTGATTGAGAACCACAATTGCAGTTTAACGAGCTCGCTGCACACAATATTTTCAAGCTGTTTTGAATCATTGGCGGAACATAAAATGTTCGTGTCATCACCAAATAAGACAAACTTGATCAGTTTAGACACATTGCACATGTCATTGATGTATAGAATAAAAAGCTTCGGACCAAGTATAAACTCTTGTGGAACTCCACATAAGTAAACAATAAGTAAGTGTTAAAGGAGATGGTCTAAATATCACAATTTCCGTTTCAATATTGTAGACTTGATTGACTCTGCATTCGTTGTTTTTATGATTTCCTCGTTTCTAACTAAATAGTTTGCGTTGTAGTGTGCGCAAGCATGCTAGTTTAAATGTGCATCTAGCACATTGGCAGTGATAAAATATTTAGGACATGACCACACATACAGTTTGAGCAGACACGCAGCCACACGCGCGCGCACGCACGGATGCGTGTACATGGGTTATACCCAAAATAAAAGCATTCTATTTTATTCACTTATTCTTTCTCCAGAATTATGCCCACGTGCCCGGGGCGGATGACGATGAGGCAGCCATGTATGGCGGCGACATACCCTTAGCTGACTACTGCGCCTACCCAAAGGTCGGTGCCAAGGAACAGAGCTCTACCCCGCAAACAAATCTATAGAATTCTATAGAAAATATACTATAGGAAAATTATGACATATGATTTTTGTGCAATTCTGTAGAATATTCTATAGAATTCATTAGAAAGGCAGTGACTATCGGAAATCTACAGGATATTCTACAGGATTGCGCAACAATCGTGTCATATTTCCTATAGCATATTTTCTACAAATACGTATATATTTCTATGGAATTCTATACATTTTCTACAGAATTTTTTTGAATTCTATATATTTTTTTAGTAAAGGCCGTCGTACGGAATTCCCTTATATAGAACTTGTTTGCTTTTTAGGGGGTGAACCTGACGGTATCTTGTTTTATAAACATGACAGACGTTATTCAATTTTGGGAAATGGTAAAGCCGACGTGTGCCATAACTAAGGGGAGTTGTGTTGTAATTTGTCCCTATGTCTATGATGTTGGGAAAATATTAATATTGTTATTTTTATTGCTATTATTATTATATTAATATAAGAAGTCACCATTTATTCAGTCCGATATTGCTATATAGCTTTTAGACTAACTATTATGCAATGCACATATAGCGATCATAATCATTTTCCTAATATTGCTTTATTGATAGAACTATCAGAGTTTATCAAGTTCTGGCCCATAATATCATACGTATATATGTGTAGGCACTGCGAGATGCCCACGTTCGTTAGTACACTGGTGGTCGCTGAAGGTAAAGCAAACATTTCAGAGACTGCCAGTACGTCATTGGTAATTTTTTTAATTATGACGTCGCACCTGTTGTCCGCGTCAGTTCACCGCAGTAGTATGACGTTGCATCCCATTGTTTCGTATTGTGATAATTGGTGCGCGCGCGCACGCGCGCATTTGTGTGTGTACCTGTGTGTGCGCGGTGCGTTTATGTGCGCGTGCGTTTGTTTGTGTGTGTATGTGTGAGCGTGCGTGCGTGTATTCACCCTATGAATCACCATTATTTGCCAAGTCCAATTGGCTTCTCCTCGACAGGATATGCAGAAGGACGTCAGCACCACGAAATGCACCGTCTCAGCTAACAATCAATGTACGTACGCGTATACCCGGCGGTATCACACGTGTGTGGGTCTATGGTGCTTAGAAAGGAACAGGACGTGAAAGGCGTTCGGTGGTTCTGATAATAATAGTATTCTCCATTAAAAGCACTGTATACAAAATATAATAATAGCAATAAGTCAGGCTGAACGCCCGTCTGAGTAAACACCATGGTCACTTACAACACTACCCTAAACACCGCAGCCCTGGGAGGATGCCTTCTTTCTTCCGTTTTTTTTGTTCAACTTATACAAACGACCTATCTTGCAACGATCCAATATTTATCCTAGTATGCAGATGGAGCGGCTATTGTAGGTCGTCTCAATGGTGAGTCCACTCTTTCTCAGTATTACTTCCTAATTGAGTCATTAACTTATCAGCTTAAGTCCAGCTTTCTTGAACTGATCGTAGCTCAAACTAAAGAGTTAGCCATTCGAAGACTACAACATGAATCCTGGGTATCTTGACTGATCAAAACTTTACATTTTGTGACCATGTAGAATCGTCGATTATGTGTACAAGAAAGCCCAGCATCGTCGTTGTCTCATGGGAAAGTTTAAAAGCTACGATATAAGTGAATACACGCTTGAACTTATATGCAGAGGGTTCATAGAAAACATTTTATTAGTTAATGTTACGATTCGGTACGGCGATATTATCAGGAAGAATAAAATAAGGTTTGTCCGTAAGATCAACATAACCAGAAACTGATTTGGTCGTGATCAGAAACAACTATTCATATGCTACACATAAAGACAGTAACCCTCGAATTAAAACGAAACATGATTTTCAATTACTCCAAGATTGTAATGATCATCCCCCGAACAATGCTTTCCAGAAACTACCGCAAGGAGGCAATTAACAAGGAGAAACCTTTATGAAAAATCTATTATTCCCTCTGCCATATTAGTCTTAAATGCTGTTTTTAAATAAGCTGTTTCTAGGCAGTATATGTATGTATGTGTGTATGTATGTATGTGTGTATGTATGTATGTATGTATGTATGCATGTATGTATGCATGCATGTTTGTATGTATATATGTATGCATGCATGCATGCATGTGCATTATTGTGTGATGGATGTTTTAACCAATTTTAGTACTGACAATGTGTTTGACCAGTTGTATTACTCACTATTCGATATGTAGTTAAAGTAGTATTTCCGTTTTTAATGCATTGCCTTAAACATACTATAACGTTCTTGAATCATAATTACATTTAAAACGTTAATATTTAAATGTGTATAACTGCAAATAGAATGTAATTTGTATAAATCATAATGTAATAATACAGAGAAAAGTAAAAAAAACTAATTAATTATATTAAAAATGATTAATTATAAACAAATCATATTAACAAAAGACGGTCAATTAAAACAAAACTGATGGACGTAGCTGATATCCTGTATAATTTATCTGTAATCATTATTAACTGATATTTGCACAGTATTCTAGCCACACCACAGTGTTGACCGCCAAACAGCACAATAAAACCGTGCGGCGACAAACACGCAGGCTTGCATGTGTACAATGTACACTTCATTTTAATAGAAAATAAATCCTCTTTTGTTTTCCTCAGTTGTATGAGTTCGTCAACAATTTGAAATATATATATTCTTGTTTTCTTCCCGTTGGCCCTGTGGCCATGTTACTTGGGTTACCCTCTCGAGTATGCGTCTCCACCTTTCGCCATCCTCTCTCATTCTCTTCCATTCTCGGCTGGTGGTCAACCAATATTTTCTTGTACCTACACGTGCTATTCCTGATACATACTACTACACAGTGCTGCACAGGTGATAATACAACGAGAACATTTTAAACCTTCGATTTAAGTATTTCTTGCAGCGAAACATGTTCATTTTCTACAAGTAAATTAAAAATGTGAGTCTTGTATAACCCAGTCTATCAAGTGGGTGATTGTCACACATTCCAAATGTTTTTGAACACCAAAGATGGCTGCCATTTTTTAAGATAGTAGCCATTTAACATGTATGTATATTTTCAACACAAACAAATACTCGGCGAACAATAATCAATACTGCACACAGAGCTCATACCAACGGCTGTTTTGAACTGGATACATATAAATATCACACACAATTAAAAATGGCTGCCATTTTTTAAGATGGCGGCCATTTCTCCATGTGATGAGCATTTCCTACGTATTAGTAGATAGTGAACACCGATTTGAATACCCGGTAATCTTTGTGTCAGAATATGTTTACACACATGCGGGAAATGATTTGGTCGTGCTAAACCCAGTCTGACACTTTCTTTGAATAAGTTATGACTGCTATGAAGAAATTATTGAAGGATGACTGCCATTTGTTCTCTCGACTTGTCATCTCACGTCAGAGCAGACAATGTAACTTGCGTGAATTTTTTTAGCTTGAAAACCAGTCGGCCCCTGCCTTTCTTAGTGACAATGGCAAACTCCACCCATGTCAAAAGTGTAGGCTGTTTGACATTCTTGAACTTAGAAGCTGAAGCGACGCTGTCTGACAGAGAAACAAAGGCAGATGTTATAATCACAGATGGTTTCGCACAAGTCAACACTGCATTACAGACATTTGATGAGTACATCAAGGAGAATATCCTACCCAAAGTAGAGTCGTACTGCTCAATGTACAAGAAAACTGATGTACACATCAGTCCAGTCTGAAGTGTGGCGCAAGGTCCAATCGGGGCAAGGGGCTCATAAGGAACCAAAAAAGCACCAACAAACTGGAGGAGCTTCCTGCGAGATGACAAAAGCAAAACTGAACTCTTCCTCTTTCTTGAAGACAAAATATTTGCAGTACACACAGCACCAGAGCACATCCCAAGAACATGTAGCCTCATGCACCCATGAAGAGGCGGACACACGTATCTTCGTGCATGACAGACACGCTGTAATGGAGGGCAACACGACAGTGATGATCAAAGCGAACGATACTGATGTGTGATAGCCATTGCCTTATCTGCTATGTAATCCCTGAAGCAGATTAGCCTTGAACGTATGTGGATTGCCTTTGGACAAGGAGCACATTGTCGATTGATACATTAGGTACTCTCGACAATAGGTCCAGGGAAAGCATGTGGAATCCCATTCATCCATGCATTCAGTGATTGCGAGTTGTGTCTTTCGTGGTAAAGGAAATAAATTTGCGTGGCAGACATGGAACGTCTGTTGAGAGGTGTCCAGCACCTCCACCAAACTTAGGCTGTGCCCATCAACAGTTGATGACAACGATCAGGAGATCCTGGAGAAGTTTGCGGTGGTCATGTATGACAGATCCAGTGCCGCTACACGTGTCAATGACGCTAGGCTGGATCTCTTTGCCCGAACGCAGATGTCATACGATAGCATTCCATCAACTCAGTCTGTCTACCCTCAAGGAACATGCTATTCATGGAGCTTACCAAACAGGATGCATCGATCTGGGATCGGGCAACTGTTCCCCAGCTAGACACACAGAACCTTGTTGATTGCGGATGTACCAAACAAGGGGAAATGTGGCGGGTATGTTGGAGTACGCTTCCACCAACTGCGAAAAGTTGCCAAGAACTAACCACATGCGGCTGCAAAAAGAGTGCAATCGAAGGAGCAATTGTTTTTGCTGTGGTCTCACCTGCACAGCACTATGTAGTTGTATATGCCACGAATAACCTCTCCAGCCAGCCCATATTGTATTGCGACACTTGTATCGTGCAGTGCCCCTGTGACAGGAGGTGCCATGTGGTCTTTCATCGGTGCCTATGGGGTGTTGACACTCGTTATTCCAAGACAACGACATTGTAGACAGTCACAAGAGAAAATGAAATCCGATGACATGTGCAAGTCATGTTGTACTCCACAAGCTGCCCTCTCAACATGGTGCACAATCACGTTACCCCGACCTGATGAAAACCTCTAGATTGTTAGTAGTGGTGCTGTGAAGAAACTAGGAGTCTACCCCGATACAGCTCAATCAGCTCACAACACAGAAAGATTCGTCGGGTGATGATGAATATCCTCTGATTGAGCCACTCAGTCCGCCGCAGCTTCCTCCCACACCGTGTGACATCGCACCATTAATTCGACAAGATGTTCCTGAACATGTGGAATCATGGTTATTCCAGACCAACACAGGGCAGTCATTATGACGAATAAAATTATCTGGTCATAATTATACCCTACACAAACCAAACTTCTCTGATGTTCAACCAGTCAATATCGTCCTCCACAGCGTTGTGGTGAACGTTTAATAGACGTTTCAATGACGTCAGTGGAATAATTATTCAGGCAGAATAATTCCACACTATGCATTGCAGTCTACCCTATGAAAGCCTTATGACTAGTTAGTTTACACATGCAATACGTTGTTTCAAATAAGATTGGGACTTATTTTACCATTATGTGTCACCATGAACAGGTCAAACCTTCTTTTAAGCGAGCGGTATACATGAGTGGTACACGACTGTGCTTAGTTTGTGTTACCGAAACTTTATTTGCTATGAAGAGTATTAATTAGTATACAATCAATCTACGTTTTGTAAGATATATACCTAATAACGTGTTGTGTGATTGCCCTTCATTATCTATGCACGGATAAGTTTCATCACACTAGAAACACAGAAAGTAGTCGCACCAATGTCAAATGGTTGGTCGTTTGGCGCACCATTGATCCTGGACATAACTTCGGTTAGGTGCGCTAAAGACCGTGCCCGGTAGCTAAGCCTAACATATTGCCAAGCAGGTATTACGCAACCTACATTAACATGGACTTATTACACATTGTTGCCCAACGAGACAATTTACAAGTTGAACTTCTTAAAAAATGGCAGCCAAATTTGGTGTTCATGAACATTTATAATGATAACAATAACCATCCCATTTGATTTACTTGCCTGTAAACTACTCAAATGTATCATTTATGTGTAAAAAAATCTACTCATGTTGCTGCAAGTGTCCCTGTAAGAATGACAATAATTAGAGGTGTAACTATTTTTGACCGACACAGCACCGTTTAGTTGTATCTAGATGGACAAAATCAGTGATACATGTCCAGTACATAACTGACATTAACATGATATCGGTATACACTATAGATTTTTGCACGATGAATCCATTAGAGAGTTGAAAACAGACATTAATATTAAAGTGGCGGCCATCTTAAAAAATGGCAGCCATCTTTGATGATATGGAACTTTTTGAATATGTCGCAATGACTGGCTACTTTGATTCGCTGGCTTACATATTATATTCCTTGTTGTTTGCGTGTTGAAAATGGACAAGTGTCGCTGGAAGAAATACTAAAATCGAAAGTTTAAAAAGCTTTCGTTATGTTCTCATCTGCGCAGCACTATGTAGCAGTATGTATCTGTGATAGCATGAATATGTGCACTATTACGTCATTTGATGAGGAAGCTCATCCGGCGCAAAGCATTGTGATAGTCAAGCACGTTTATCAACGCGATTGTTCAACGTTAAAAGTCCTGTATTAGGGTGGCTCACAAGAACTGGTTATATCACAAAACTGGATTTATAACAAGACTTGTATTTGGCTTAGACATTTGAGCACACATTCCGCATGTGAACCGTCGTCAAAGTTCGTCTCCTTCCTGCATTGTTATTTCACATCGTCACTGCAATTTGACGAGACTGACAGTGAAGTCTTGAGATAACTTACCTGGACTTCGGGTTCTAGAGTCCGGCTTTTAGCCCCCCCCCCTCCTTCTGTTTGTGGTATTTGGAAGGTTACTATATTTCAGCCGGTCTTCATAGGTCAAGTTCTTTATATTTCTGGAACTAGCTTGGTGGTTAGCGGCGGTGATCTTTCTAGGGTGTTGATGTCTGCTGCATAGTGCGGGTTAATTTCGGATGGAGTCAGCATAGTCAAGATGTTATCTTACTAGTGCTGTACATAACAATCGGAAGCTAGCACTGCCCAAATGTTTAAACGTGTATTTGATAAGGTTTGTCATTTGGTTCGCCTTCTTCACAATAGTTCCAATATATGCTGGCAAAATGTTAGAGATCTGTCGAATGTCACACCGAGACCTTTTTGTTTCTGGCGTGCTACCGATTTCGGATACTTCCTCATTTTTGCTTGTCATCGTATACGTGGTGCCGTGCTTTGGCTTGCCAAATGTCAGATGTACGTTTGCATTTCGTTATTGTAGATGACGCTGTAACTGTGTGATTTATAGCCATCATTGTTGGTAATTAAATTGGATTATATAATACATACTTATATCAAAAATAAAGCATATATAGATCCAAATTAGACACAACGATAGTTTTGTTTAAAAAAAACATTCGTGGCCTATTTGTGGAAAATAATGCAGTGAAAAAAGTCTGAGAGTTGACGATTTGAAATAACAATGCACAGAAGAGTATATGATCTTCTAGATGAAATTTGACGACGGATTCACACACGCAGATTATGTCCACTAAAGTCGAGTCAAACACCAGTCTCGTTATAAATCCAGTGCTGTAATATAGCCAGTTCTTGCGAGCCACCCTAAAACACGTACAGGTATTTCATCGTTACATAATGTCATTTTTTGACTAGCATTAAACCCACAGTTCTTCGCGAAGGGAATTCCGTAACGTAATAGTGGGCAAGACTCATTATATCACACAGATCCTTTCCACAACACGCATCTGGAGGATTACGGAAACGAGTCTCGTTGCTTCATGCACGGCAACATATGGCGACAGTTTAACTCGTTCGAAGAAGAAGAACCGCCCGAACTCTACGGCAGCGGCTGCTACCGGGTGAGAAACGCAACCGGAAATGACGCAACTAGTTTGTGACGCAGGTTTTTATGTTCACGTGTTTGCAACATTGATTTCACTATATGGACAAACTTGATATGCTCTAAACGGCCCAAAAAATACCGTGCAACCATCTTTTAAGTGCTGGTGAAACGCAGTCCAATTATCCGTAAGCGGCCTGCCTAATCTACTTCAACGATCCAATAGTTTTAGAGATGTAGCCCCTCAAAATAAGGAATAGCCCCAAAACGCGTGTCTTTTGTTGCGATTTTCGACTACTTGCACCACCTATTTTAACTATTATTTATGACAATGGAACTTTTCCTTTGCGTATCAGAAAACACATGACACTGTGACATTCCATCTACGAAAACGTTGGAAACATTGTTTTGAGGGACCAATTTATATTGTCCACAGATTTGCTGTTTATTACGACATCCAAGATTAATTAAATTCAAACCCATCAAGAACCATGATATTAGAAGGACTTAATGTTCCTTTGATACAGGGTATGGTTATATCTATGTAAGAAAAACATAATTTCTATACTACTTCCAACCAAAAAATCATAAGACAAGTTTGAAATCACAGAAATGTTGCGACCGTTTTAAGAAATGTTTATTACGAAATCCGGTTTCTCCTAAACTATGTACTACTCATCTCAGTTGTCACCAGTACCAGTTACATTATGCTACAAGAAGACAAACAATACAAATCTTCCCATATCTGTATTGTAATGTATGCCCATTAGCTCAATTATATGACTAACCTCGATTACCCAGGCACCATGGCCAAGAATATTAAGGCCCTGCCAATGTTACCGGTAGGGGGCTTTACCCCAGATTCGGGAAGAGACGATGATTGGCTCTCAGGCCAACTATGAAATAACAAATTAAATAAGGATACACTTTTATCAGATAATACTATACTATAACAACTATTCAATATTAAACTTATATTGAAACATGTCACACACAAATTAAACCGACATTAAACTTTTGTTCGTAGTTTAGTGCCTTTTAATCACATGCATATTCACTAGGTGGCAGCTCTCATGGCTGTCAACCAGTGGACAATCAAAACGCGATTCTGAGCCACATTATTTTCCTGGCGACGTCACGCAGTTAAGCGAAACTACTATATGACTATATAAAAATACAATGTTTATTGCAACATCGCTGTTTATTACGACATCCGGACCTTGTGGAAGACGCGTTCATGTGGTAATACGGGATGTTATGGCGTAGTTATGTCTCTTAGGTGTACCTATTTACCATAGAAGTTGAGTTTTAAAATAATCATCGGTTTAGTGTTAGTGATTGTTCGAAGTAAATATCAATGTCTTTTCAAAAAAATATTATAAATATTTGGTATGAGGTACACACGCTATCGTAATAAAATGGACAAATACATTTAGAATATTGGCATGCGGTCCCATTGTAATATGCATTAAATGTGGGTGTCGTAATAATTTTTTTTAATTATACAAATATGCCATGAAAATGCTTGCAACAAAAATGATTTAATTTGTTTTCATGATAATGTTAACCTATTTGCTACATCGTATAAGCTAACTGAAAAATACAATATAGGAATTTGATGACACATACTTTATTTTTGTATAATTCTTCATATTTGTCATTTATTGATGGGAACAAATGAACGTCTCTCTTGGGAGGGATAATGCTAAAGTATCAACAAAACGTTATTTAAAAAAAATAGAACAACCAACTGTTGAGTGTTGTTAAAGTTTAATTATAAAAATGAAAGAATTTCAGGTATGTATGCAGCGGGTTTCATTGCAGCATGGCGCTCTGCCTTTGGGCCGACGTAGTTCTGGTAGTTGTTTGAAGCAGGTCTTGGGTTGGATCAGTATCATGTTGTCTGAGCTGCAGTGAAAGATAATATCAGTATAGCCAGCAAGAGAGGTGTACATATCTCCATTCAGAGTGTTGCGAACTTCTTTCTTCACCATTTTAAGGTATTTTGTGGCCTGTATGGCGACTTCACAGAAATCGTGAAAAAGTTGGTGTTATCTCCAGCACGCATCAAGAAGCAGTACTGGTGCTAAGCAAACCCACCAGAAAGTACCCAGTGAACATGTTTGAATATATTTTATGATATATTGCCAAATGGAAGGCAACAAAACATGATAGTGTTTTGTTGGTACTATTGAAACAACGATATATTCATGTTTATTACAACATCCAAATGGTACACCTACATCGTTTTCCATTGTTTTCACAATTATTCACCTATGAAATTGACATTGTAAGTCTGTCTTGTATATACATGAGACAATATGTTTGGAAACTAATTTGAATTTTTCTTCCCCATTAAACATCATAGAGAACGACGTTTGGTCTAGTTTGAGTAAAATGTTTAGTCCATACATTACTGAGTTGACTATTTATCGGGAAAGTAAGAACAACCACTTCCCTACGTATCGTAAGAAATTCTGCCAAATCACATATATATACTGCGGTTTTTATAGAGCTTTAGTGAAAGACCCCGTGTGCCATCAGACCTAAACGTGTATTTTATATATATATATCCTCTTCGGCCTTCAGGCAAATATGCCTATGTACCGCTCTTTGAAAATGTTGCTTTGTAATCGAATTTGAGTGTCTGGAGCATCCAGATTTTATCAAGTCGGTTCTTCAGTGCGTTGACTGTTGGTGCTGTTACAACGGTTTCGGGTAAAGAGTTCCATATATATATCTATGACTCTCTGACTAAAGAAATGCTTCCTTATTTCCCATTTACTCCGGTTTTTATAGAGCTTTAGTGAAAGACCCCGTGTGCCATCAGACCTAAACGTGTATTTTGCCTGTGTCCGTTTTTTCGGGCAGAGTAGTCACTTCGTGGCAGCATTGCATGTGTCCACTAGAGACACACACATCAAGCGCATGTAGTCTTGGGAACACAAGGGGGCTTCTTATCCCATGGGGGCTCCTTGCCCCACCCTACCCTAATTGTCATCGTCGGACGTGTTAGTCGTATTCTTGTTGCAGTACACATGCTACCCTGGTGGGTCGTCCGCGAGTTACACAGTGCACATTGCGCGCGAGTCGTATACGTGTGACGGAGCTGGAGGCATAGTTGACGTCAATGCGTCATCCGCTTTCTACAGGCGAACGGGCACTCTCGTGTGCGCCGTCTACGTAGACGTTTGCCCGGTAAGTATGGCTACCCATCTGTCTCACCAATGGTGACATCGACTCTGGCGTGAGTCGGTAGAAAATGACTACTGTCTAAACACCACTGGCATATACTTCTGGCGTCTGTCTGTCTGTCCGTCTGTCCGTCTCTACGACTCTCCGTCTCTCCGTCTCTCCGGCCGTCTGCCTGTACGTCTGTCTGTCTAAGCTGGCGTGCGTGCGTATGTGTATACAAAGCACTGTTTGCTAGTTTCAGGAAACGAGTACTGTCGTACACACCCAGCCGACCAACTCAGTCGTCCGCAACATCACAACACTTCCAACACTTATAACGTATATGACGTCCCCTCCAAAGCTGAACCCAAGCACCGATGCGTCAAATGCAACGGAAAACATGACCATTCTACCGACGCATCTGGACAGCACCGTCGTTGGGAAAGAGTCTCTGTGGGTGATATCAAAAACAACAATCATCGTCTACTTTGGTTTTATCTTTGCATTTGTATTTGTCTTGCCATGGATGTGCCATGCAAGGATGAGCGGCGAAAATGTGTGCACTCGGCGAATTCCTATTTAGACCGATACAGAAAACTGACGATGTTGTGTGGGCCAACTAAACTATTTAAGCATGACTTTATTTTTAGTTTTGCTCGTTACAAACGGTGCGGTGGATTGAAGTGTTGTACTTTGCGACAGATACTGGACACGCACACATAAAAACGCGGACAATACTCGCGCGTGCGCCAACATACGCACGCACACACTCACGTACACACACCACACGTACACACACACACACCCACACTCCAGAGGCGTAGCAGTTACCAAAAGTGGTCCGGCCCAAAAAACGAAGGCATCGAATTGAAGTGGCTTCGCGAGAGATATCCCCTCCGCGGCGTAGGAAATTTCGAAAAACGGAAAAAAATTGTGCATATAATTATTGATAGAATTTATAGCACTGCCCCCCCTTAAAACAGTGATCGTTCCACAACTCACTGTTATGACATATTGTCATTACCCCAAATCGTCCTCAGTAATGTGGGTTTAATAAAGCCGACAGATTTGAATTAAGTTCGGGAAAAAACATCCATAAATTATGTGACATTTTGCATCAAACGTTAAAGGTCATAGTAATAACGAAACCCAAATGTTGTATCTTTAGATATACTTGAGTATCATTATTAGAGCATAGAACATCTTTTTAAATGCAAATGTTTACTCGCTAATTAAATTTTCGTAAAATGTGTCGATTTTCGAGCGTACGAACTAACGCATGCACGCACGCACAGACGCACATTTAAAGTACTTATGAATTCGGTGAATGATAGATGAAACTGGAATTGTTTAGTCATGTAGCGATGCTAATTAGACATAGAGTGAATACATTTATTTGAGGTGAACATTTGGTTAAACTGAACATTTTACCAAGCCGGGGTCATTGTCATAGTCAATTAAGATGACAGACTCAACACTAGGAACACGCGTTCCTCTTCCAGTGAAGTATTGAGTCACCATTAAGTGCAGGCTAGGAAAGAATTACAAATAAGTTGCTTTTTTTACTAAACATGCAAATTTGGGCCTCATCGTCCAATACGTTGTCCTTTTACAACTGAACGGAAAGTGTAGTTGAACGGAAAAGGTTGTCCTATTTACCGTGAAAGTGACCTGTTTTTGGACCACGCCCCAATAATGTGTCCTTTTATAGCATCCTTTGCCTTTTTGATAACGGAGCGTAAACTGTTAGGGCTTCGTTTTTGTGACCAGCATGGCGGATTGGTGGCTATCGAGGCCCGTGGGCTGCCATTGGCCTGGCATCACATCATAATAGGTCTCACCCCTCCGATCCTATTACAGCAGAGACATCACTGCAAAATACGACGTTTTTTTCATTTAGAACAAATCGGCATATTCTAACAATTTTATTTCAAATTACCTGTAGCTTTGTGATTCAATAGTTTGTCAATTGCTACGCTACCACAGAGTGGTACAACATGTTTTTAATCTCCTAGCGTTGACCCCAAAGCAAAGGGGTTATAACCCAATAAACGTTTGTGAAGGTCCCATAAAATATATATTTTGCGAAGGCGCCTGGACAACTTTTCTGCCTGTGCTGTTCTAAATTCGGCGCCGGACAAAAGTTAACTTGATTAGTCATACAATGATATTAATTAAACTGATGGTGAATCAGTTTATTCAGGTGAACATTTTGTTAAGAGAACGTAATTTCTCTTGTCAATTCAGATGAGGCAGTAACCTAGAAGCATGCATTCCCTCTTTACTCTTTTCCAGCGAAATATTGTTGACAATTAAAGTGCAAGTTTGGAACATTGTCCCACCTCTGCGTCATCTCACGACATCCCTGAAGTTGCAGATTGGTTTCTTCCAGAACGGGCATATGTCTATGCGCTACAGGAGAGTCATTCCGAGGTGTTTTGACAGTTCAGTACATAATTTGGCAGGTAGAAGTTAAGAAACAGTTACCAACACATACTGTTGTCGTAACTTGACTATTAATGTATAACTAGAGAGTAGTAAGTATTATAAACCTTGTATTATGAACGAAGAACCACGCCTGCGGCGGAAACCAACTACACACACAAAGCGCGCAACAGCGCGCCGTATACACAGAATAGATTATACCCGATGTAACGACTACAGAATGTCTGATTATAACACTCCTTCCTCTTAAGCTTTTAAGTCACTAACTAATGTAATAACATGGAACAGTGTCAGAATACTGAATCAATTAAAGGTCCAGTATTTTTCGTTGTTTGACACACCGGTTTGATCGGCGTAGCACAGGAGACGATGATTCATCAGGAACCACAGTCACATCACTTGGTGCTCGAACAGTTTCATCTGCCTCAGACGGAAATGACTCTGCTTGAACACACGGATCCGTAAAAGATGAAGGAAGGGTAACACACACCGACTCTGGAATCTCCGGAACCATAGGTACAGTCACCTCACCTTCAGCCGTCAGCCGTAGATGGTCTACGTGCACATAGCGACGCTGTGCACGTACTTGCACTAAGTAGGTGAGCGGACCCAGTCGTCTGATGATCTTGCCCGCGACCCATTTCGGAGGACCGCTGCCACGATGATTGCGAACGTGTACTGGATCACCGCTGACCAGCTCTCGAAGCTTCACTCTACTCCGATCGTGTTGCTCTTTTTGTTGCGTCTGTTTCTCCTCCATGTGTCTCTCTAGGTGCGGTTTGAGAAGACTGAAGCGATTCCTCAGTCGACGCTTGAGGAAGAGTTCCGCAGGAGACACACCGGTCACGGTATGCGGAGTGCACCGATAACGCAGGAGGAAATTAGCGAGCCAACTCTCCTTCGTCAGTTGAGTTCCAACAGAGTACTTCCGAAGACTCTGCTTCACAGTCTGCACACAGCGTTCAGCAGCACCGTTCGACGCTGGATGGTATGGAGCCACCCTCGTATGCTTGATGCCGTTCTTGTCCATGAACGTCTTGAACTCGTGTGCGATAAATTGAGGCCCGTTATCTGACACGACCTCCTCCGGTAGACCATGAGATGCGAACATTCCTCTGAATACCTCAATGGTCTTAGCAGATGTAGTGGACCTCATCGCCACAGCTTCCAACCATTTCGAATGGCTGTCAATCACAATCAGATAGTTCACACCGTCCTTCTCAGCAAAGTCAATGTGAATTCTCTGCCATATGCGTGTGGACCAAGGCCATGGATGCAGTGGTGCTACGGCTGGCTGATTCTTCACTGACTGACACACTGCACAAGCCTGCACCATCGTCTCGATATCATTGTCCATACCTGGCCACCATATGTAGCTGCGCGCGAATGCTTTGGTCTGGCTGACTCCACTATGCTCCGAGTGGAGCTCATCTAGCATCGCCTGGTGATAGGCTGACGGAACCAGAACGCGTGATCCCCACAGCAGACAACCCTGTTCAGTTGACAGCTCGTCTCGCTTCGCGAAGAACACTTGTAGTTCCTTGTCTGTGTGGTTGGGCCAACCTGTGAGTACATACTCGAGTACTCGTGATAACAAAGGATCGCTGCGGGTTTCCACGGCGATGTCCCTAGCCTTGACCGGGAGATCGTCAACCACTGATACTTCGAATATTGCCGGCTCCTCTGTCGTTGTAGTCGGTAGAGGTAGTCTCGACAATGCGTCAGCGTTGGCGTGATCCTCGGACTTACGGTACTCGATACCGTAGTGGTACGCTTGCAGGATGAGTGCCCAACGTTGCATTCGTAACGTTGCCAACGTTGGCACAGCCGTTTTGGGACCGAAGATTGTGACCAACGGCTTATGATCCGTGATCAATGTGAAAGAGCGTCCATAGAGATACTTATGGAACTTCTTGACTCCAAAGATGATCGATAACGCCTCCTTCTCGATCTGTGCGTAGTTGCACTCACTCGACGAAAGGGTCCGTGACGCGAACGCTATCGGCTTCTCATCTCCGTTTTCCATGACATGTGACAGCACGGCCCCGACGCCTGTCGGAGACGCACCCGTAGCCAGTCGCAGTGGCTTACGACAGTCGTAGTGCACCAGCACCTGCTGTGACGTCAGCAGTTCTGTGCACTTCTGCATTGCGTCATCGCACTCGGGAGTCCATCGCCACTCACGATCCTTCATGAGCAGTAGGTGTAGTGGACGTAACACGGTAGACATGCGGGGTATAAACTTAGCGTAGTAGTTGATCAAACCCAAGTACGAACGCAACTCCTTCACGTCCTTCGGCTTCTGAGAATTGGTGATTGCGTCCAATTTCTCAGATGTGGGATGGATGCCTTCCGCATCTATCAGATGACCCTAGTAGTCAACTGATTTCTTGGCAAACTCACATTTCGCCAGATTCACTTGGACGCCACACTTCTCCAGACGAGTGAGTACTTCGTCTAGAAGTTTCAGATGCCCCTGCTCCGACTCAGCCGTGATGAGGATGTCGTCTAGGAAGCACATCACATGATCCATGCCCTGCAGGATCTGATCCATCACCGACTGGAAGATACTCGGTGCGCTGCTCACACCGTACGGCATACGCAGGTAGCGATACGTGCCCTTGTGGGTATTCACTGTGACGTAGTGTTGCGACTCGGCGTCCAACTCGAGTTGTTGGTACGCATGGGATAGGTCCAGCTTGCTGAACACCTTGCCACCGGCTAGTCACGCGAAGAGATCCTCCACGTTTGGAAGTGGGTAGTGCTCACGTTCCACATTCGGATTGATCGTGACTTTGAAGTCACCACAGATCCTCACCGTCTTGTTCGCCTTCGGCACTACCACAATCGGAGCCGACCAATCGCTGTGGTCCACCTTCTGGATGATGCGCTCCTTCTCCAACCGGTCCAGTTCGTGTTCAACTTTATCTCGCAGTGCGTAGGGCACCGGCCTAGCCTTATGAAAGCGAGGCTGCACGTCTTCCTTCATGTAGATGTGCGCTGTGTAGCCCTTTATTGTGCCCGTTCCTTCTTGGAATACCTCTGAATGCCCTTTCAGCACTTCCTCCACCGAATGCCTTGCAATTGCGGTGACTGCCAGGATACTCGACCAGTCTAACTTCATTTTTGCCAGCCAGTCTCTTCCTAGTAGAGGTGTTTTGTCGCCCTTGACGACCACTGCGGATAACTCAGCTCGTTGGTCTCCATGCCTCACATCCAGAGTGACCACTCCGATGTGCTCGATGACCTCTTGAGTATAGGTGCGTAGAGTGAGGTTGGTGGGTTGTAGAGCGAGATGTGCAAAATGTCTCAAGTACAGTGTCTCTGGAATGAGCGACTTAGCTGCACCTGTGTCCACCTGCATTCTCACGGCGTTGCCTCCAATATCCACTTCAGCGAAGATTGGCTGCGCCCCGGCCCCTCCAACGTTACACGTGTAGATTCAAATGTCCGACTCATCAGCGACCACACCGACGTAGCGAACATTCTGGGATTGACTCTTGGTCATCTGACTCTGAGACGTGTTTCTGCGGTTATTTCCTCTGCATTTGCGTGCCAAATGTCCCACTTTGTTACAGACATAACACACTGCCGTCCTGAAGTGACATCTTTCAGAATTATGGTCCTCGCCACAGCGATAACACTCATTCCGTCTCGACTTCTCAGGCTTGCGTGCAGCACGACCACTTCCTTGACGCGGCGAGTAAGTGACTTTATTTACGGATTCACCAGTGGCCCGTAGACATACCTCACTTCTGGTCGCCAGCTCCATTGCAATCGCTACTTCTTTTGCTGATTGGAAGGTGAGCTCTTTGGTGGTTAGCAATCGCCTCTGAATGTTCTCATCCCGAAGACCACACACCAGACGGTCTCTCAGGGCGTGCGGTAGGAATTCTCCAAACTCGCACGTACCACTCAGCTGCTTCAAGGTGATCACGTAGTCTGCCACCGATTCTCCCTCCTTCTGTCCTCTCTTGTAAAATCGGAATCTCTCAGCAATAACCAGAGGGTTTGGCGAATAATGCCCCTTTAAGGCATCACATAGTTCAACGTAGGACTTATCCTTCGGTTTCTCCGGCGTCAGGATATATTTGAGTAGTTTATATGACGTAGGCCCGATCACAGAAAGAAGCACGTTTGCTTTCTTCGTCGAATCGATTCCGTTCAATTCAGACCACTGATCCAGCCTCTCTACGTAACTCTCAAAGTCCTCTTTAGCCTCATTGAACTCTCCTAGCTGACCGATGTAGCCTGCCATTATCCTCGTCGCCAGCTGTCATAACTTGACTATTAATGTATAACTAGAGAGTAGTAAGTATTATAAACCTTTTATTATGAACGAAGAACCACGCCTGCGGCGGAAACCAACTACACACACAAAGCGCGCAACAGCGCGCCGTATCCACAGAATAGATTATACCCGATGTAACGACTACAGAATGTCCGATTATAACAACTGTAACACGTTGTTATCCGGGAATGATATGCACATGCTTTGTGTAAGCCGGTTTTGTAGTGTTTAAATAAAAAGAACACTGGTGTGGACGAAATAGTGTTATGATCAGGCTGGACAAGATGATGGCGTTTTCTTAACGGGGACCTGTTTAATGTAGACGTTGCCGGAAATAGTAGAAAATGTACTATATGTTCACCAATAGAAATGTGTTAATGTTTAAGTTGATCACACAGAAAAATAGTTGTGTTTTTCAGGATGAATTCAGCAAGAGTTTCCAAAAATTACCCAATAAATTCGCACTTCGTCCTCCTGGTCATAAGTCGTAAATGAAAGTGGACTTGTTTAGTCATGCAATTATACTAAATTGAGGTTAATCCATTTGTTCTGATGGACATTATTTTTGTAAGGTCAACGGAACAGGTATTCAACAATTCTAAGCAGACTACATGCAACAATGTTTAACAACAGCGCATCATTAAACATTAACTTCTTTTATGCGGAACTGCACTACCAGATAAAGATGCGACTCGGAAACGTGGCTAGTTTGCTGATAACACAAGTCAGATGTATATTTGTATAAGAGCTTAATAGTAAGCCAACTCTTTATGTATAACTAGATTACGTAACTACAATAATATGCAAAAACACACTAAGTAGTAAAAACACCACCACCTGCCATCTAAATACTCAGGAGAAGACGGGGTAGGAGGGTGGGAAAACAAATTTCAAAAATCGAGAGCGAATATAATATACCTTTTCAATCCTGTAAATTTCGAAAGAGAGGCTGGACGCTGGGATTGGAGGAGCCAGTGAGATGTTTCCGCCAGCCTCATAATTTATTAAGCTTACCGTATATTCCAGAATAGAAGCATTGCTTTTGTTGCCCACATGAATGCCGTTTGAGTTTCATTCAAAAGGTGTTTTAGTGAGACACTTTTTAACTGTGAAAGTGCCATTATGGGGATCTTGCTGCGATAGTCTGCCTTTTAATGGCATAATTTGTACTTTTGACAACGGAAAATAACTTTTGGGCTTACCCTTTCGTGAAAGAATTGCCTGCGTTGCTCAAAAGCGTCTCCTTTGTCACCAAAATGGGATTACTGGGAAGTTGCCCCAATAATTGCAATATGTTTACAAGGATTTAATTCCGTTTTGAGACTTTGTTCGCCTTTTTATAGAGAATGTTGCCCTGTTTGCAACAAAAAATGCCCTTTTATGAAGAACGTTGCCATTTTTGCAACGGGTATTACAGTGTCGTGTATTCGCTCCCAAAATGATATGGTCTTTTTAGCAAAATTACTGTTTACCATTTGAGAAATGTCTACAAATTGCTTTTTAAAGAAAAGGTGCCCCTTTTGAGACAAACAGTAATATATGTAGTTTCTAATGGATGTGTGTGGAGGGTGAAAGGTACAAATTACGTCACTTACGTCACATAATTCATTGTCGTCGGATCCCAACAACAGAGATCAAAGGTCAGCTTCACACAGATCAGAGTGGGCGACACCATGGTTACTCCTTCGGACAGCATCAGGAATCTCGGTGTTATCTTTGATGAGAACCTTTCCATGGATAAACATATCGCCGCTGTATCCAGGGCCGTCTGTCTGTCAATTCGTAATATTGGCCTGATTCGTAAGCACATCAATCAGCCAGTTGCGGAACTATTTACTCACGCTCTCATTACGTTTAGACTGGACATGGGCAATGCTCTGCTTCACGGCCTCAAGTCAGCGATTACAAAACACTGCTTCCAGACTGGTCACGCTCTCCAGGAAATTCACACACATCACACTTATCCTCAAACAACTACACTGGCTGCCAGTCGAACAGAGGATAATCTACAAAATCTCCACTCTTGTATTCAAGACAATCAACCGTGTCTCTCCTACCTACTTGTGCAACATTGTTAAACAGTAAGTGCCATCCCGTAAAAATCTGCGCTCTGCAAACAAGTTACTCCTAGTAAAACACAAACCGAAAAACTCGTGGGGAGCACGATCGTTTATATTCGTGAAAATGTTCATCAAGTTGGAAGAATAATTAAATAAGCAAAGAAACGTCGAAGTGAGGCCGAATTTATACAGTTGTGAATTAATAAATTTGCTTATTTAACAATCGTTTATAGTTTCCGCAGCAAAGATCTGGAATGCGCCTCCAAACAATGCTAGAGCTACTAGAACAATCAACACCTTCAAAACAGCCCTGAAAACCCACCTCTTTAAAGTATACTTAGAATAAGACATGATGTGGATATGTGGACATTGTTTAATCTTATCTTATACTATTTATGAATATAATTTTATTGTATTTATTATATTACTTATAATATCGTAAGATTTAATATGTATACTAGATATAGATTTCTAGAAAGGTTGTATTAACGAGTCTTCATTACATTGATAACGATAATTTTTATTGATTTTATGTTGTATAATTAATGATACTCATTTTAAAATTTATAAAACATTGCTCTTATTATATTTTAGAATAGTGCTTTTACAAGTCTTAAAATTACTACTTTATAGTCATCAATGGTCAAATACTGTGCGAGCGCCATAAGCACCTCTACGGCGGATACCGGCTCTATATAAGATTTCATTATTATTATTATTCGGGAAGAAGGTCAAGGGTCTGAAGTCAAATAGCGCCCCCAGGCGGATATCTGCTGAACTAAATAATTAGGTCAACAAGAGCCCTGGTCGATGACATCATGAAATATGTCAATGATATCGCGACACGGGAAGCTTGCTGAACCGCTGATGAATCTTCCGGATTTCAAAAAAACGTTAGCAGGTATAGTTTCCAGACCAAACCGTCGTAAAAGACGGTCATTTGGTGTGAAAAACACGACGATGTGGTTCTCAAGACGGTTTTGCAACACAGCCTCGAATTAAGAGAAAATTAACAGATCGGATGTATTGCCGAGCAGCTAGGTGAACGAGATTCGACGTCTTTCTAAGAGAATATAATGTCCGTACATTAATTATGCGGCGAATTTCTGATATTCCCCTTTTTCTGGGTTTGGATCATCCAGTCCATGTCCATGTGACATCAGTGTAAGGATTGCAAAATTCCACAATGACACCGAGACTGGGTTTGTGAAGATACCGTGATGCAGCGGTTGCCGAGGTGAAGAGGATGGTTTATAGATTTGGAACTTGCTTGCGCTGTCTCATTACGATGAGAACTTTCTTTGGAAAATGCAACTGTGGAGCACTGAGCGCCTTAGCTGCAGATATGACCAGGGCAATTTTTACCTTACAAAATTGGGCCCCCAGCCCTTTCACTTGCCTCCCTCCCCCAGTCAGGCCAACTTGCCCCCTCCCTGCCTCACAAGTTACCAGCCCATTGTACTGTTCACATGGAAACATTTTGTGTGGGTATTTGAAAAAAAACATAATGGTGGCCAACATTGCCCATAAACAGATATGCCCTGGAGGAGCACGTTCAAGTGTGTGGAAGGTGGAAATTACGTCACTTCCGGAAGAAGGGCAAGGGTCAAGTAGCGCCCCCAGGTGGATATGTGTTGAACTAAATAAGTAGGTCAATCAACGACATCTTTTGATTAAGCGATGAACTATATAACATCATGAAATAGGTCAATGATGTCGTGGAATAGGTAATTGTGCATTGTTCTTTTTTTAAAGTAGCTGAAATTCGCTATCCTACCCAAAGGACAAACCAGAGTCTAAATTCGCAACCCTAAATATAGTCCAATACTTATATTCGTCACCCTAAAGACAGCCCAGTGCTTAAATTTGTTACTGTAAATCTACACGTCTTTATTTCATGAATATCAATAAGAATAGTCGTATTTTTATTGGTTCATCCATGTGGCGTGATGAAGCGTTGTCCCTTTTTGATTGGTTATTTGGTAACATGATCACGTGATGCTCATAAGCCTATTGTCTTGTGTTAACGGCAACTTCTCACCACCATTGATACATCTTTGATGGGGAGACCGCTGGCCTCTCCCACATAGGCTTGCACGACCCACGCGTGGTGTTTATTATTATATTTCGAATTCGTTAAAAAGGTAATTGCGTTTGCGCAATGTTTTACCCCGACGTTATTGCTTAAATTCGCTACCGTCAAGACAGCTCAGTGCTTATATTCGTTATCCAAATTTACCAACAGTTTATCTGTATATTTTATTTCTGTAATTATTTATATGTGACATAGGTGTGTTTGAAATTAGTTTTATTACGACCACCTGACTTGCCTAGATCTGATTTAGTGAGTGATTTCATAAGCTGAGCTTAAATTCAGCCAGGGGTACTGCTGGCTGGCAGTGACGTAATCAGCAGCAGCGACCCCTGGTGCGCGAGGATGGACAAATATATAAAAGAACTTTAGTCTGGGCAGTAGTCCAATTAACTACAGCAAAACGTTTTATCCATCGGCATGTCGGTATCACACTTTTGCTCCGAGACCTACATTGGCTGCCTGCCCGGAAGCGTGCTCGATTGATTAGGTCCAGGCACGTATTCGTGTCAACAACTATTGGCCAATGCATCTTCATAAACTGTTCTCCACCTCTTGTTTGCCAGATCGCTCCCCGAGTCGTGTCCGTTAATCCCAAGTCAAGTCCCAATTAGTCGCTAAAGGATGGGGGCCATTCTTCTTCTTCCACCCAAGAACAGGCTTATTATTTGGAATACGTGTATTCTATAGGGGTCTAAGAACGCAGAGGGATAGGAAGATAGATGGAACGGAGTGTGGGATTGAGGGTGTGGGTGGAGAAAGTAGTTTTATTTCCATTCCCACCCTAACCTTCGGCGGTCGCTTGTTCTAATGATGAATCTTGCTTGTCCCTGTTAACAATTTTGCCCAATGGTTCTCGCGCCTATGAGTTCAGATTCATGGGGTATAGGCGCTGTAGAAGTTTACTATTATAATAATATTATTGTGTGATTTTTAAGGAGCCGCTTTTTCTCGCGGTGCATTACTGAAAAAATCGAACACGTAAACACATACAAACACGTAAACACATGCATAATAGGCAAGTCCACTGATCATGGCGGGGGTACAAGTTGAATACAATGACGAGCTTTTTGTAGGGGTGGGGTGTGGTTGTGGGATCTTACATATATTAGCGGGGATTAGCGGTGAAATGTCCTGGCAAAACAAAACAGAAACCTGAATGTACAGTAACTTCCACCTTCCAAATATTTATACTCACGTCCGGAATATTCGGAGCAGGTCAAAAATCGTGGTACTGAAATCTATTGTTCTAACGCTCTTGGTCTAGTTCAATACACTGTGTGGTCTCGCACTGATTCAAGTGACACGGGAACAATTTACACAGCATTGATAGGACCCACGAATTTTGACCCCGGCGTCTTCGACGAGATTTGGATTTCGCCGGAATATGTTCGTAAGTACTTCAGTCAAAACAACTTTTGTTAAAGTTTGCAGAAATTGTAAGAAATATATGTTAGCGATTTCGCACATAAATATCTTACGGAAGAATTTGATCAGGTTTTTCAATGAAGTGATACCACTACAGCAGTGGGGATTTCCCCAAATATTTCAGTCAAAAGTCATTCATGCGCTGTCACGTTTCGTGTCTCTCTGTCGACTGTGCGAAGGAGTGAAGGTGGGAAGTGAACGAATACGTCCGTCAAAGTCGACAGTCATGCAAGTACGCAACGGTCAGCAATATTTAAAAAACGTTCGCTGCCCAGTTTTACTTCCTTTCTTGGCGAAAGGAACGTGTTGCCGGGTGCAAGCGGCACAGGCAACAACAGAGGTAAGTAATCTGCTCCTTAACACAACGTAATCATTAAATTACCCAACTTACGACGGTTTGACCAGCGTTATGTCGTACGTAGAACGTGATTACGTTTACTGTATGTACAGCCTGATCACGTGTTGTATGTACAGCTTAAACAGTTTGGTCATTTGTTGATGAATTTCGAATTGGCCCTATAGAAACTAATGCAACAGGTTCACCAGTGATTACGCGATAGCATACTGACACATTGAACTTAATTTGCAATACATAAAGGTATGCCTGTGTGACACATTTTGGTACCGCTCTGTTTAGCGTAACACCGACTTTAAAGAAGTTGTTAAAAAAAGCACCGAATTTGAACGACGGAGCTCTCGACATGATTCAAGCCATGGTGCACAACAGCGCGGTTACACCAAACCGATGAAGATGGGATTGTTCAGTCATCCAGTTTGCGATTGGTCTGTACAATAGGTCACCGGATGCCTATGAAGACGCCGTAGACAGTGGAGTTTTGTTGTTACCATCTGCTCGATTGTTGCAATACTATAAGAGTGCTGTAGATCAGCGACCAGGTTTTTTGCCGGTGTTCTCATTGATGGATGCAACTGCAAAAGAAAATCAGTTGCATCAGGCAGGTCGAGAGGACGGGGGATTATTGTTGATGAAATGTCTATTCAACAAGATCTACAACTTGATTACCGCAATGGTAACAGCACACTGTCCGGTGTCGTTGATATGGGCAAGGAATGCAATGTTTTAGATGCTACGAAATAATTTCACAAACCTGGTTCACTAGCAACACGTGTGCTGCAAATGGAATTTCTGGGTTTCACTGGTTTTGTATTTCCGTTTGCACATACTCCAACTGCTGGTGTACTTGCGTACCATTTTAGCTTGCTCTTTTTGGAGGCAGTGCGCAACTTATGGGAGCATGATTTTCACGTAAAATGTTGTCTTTTTGATGGCGCTAGTGCAAATAGGTCATTTTTGAAGGTGCTTTTTTTACACAAATTCACCACTAAAAACAAATATGACTTTAGAGAACGATGAAGTGCCAGGCGAATCAATTGTATATGGTGTTGATGTCAAACATGTTATAAAAAGGTTACGCAACAACGTTTTCAACAGCGGCACTACGCCAGCCTGTATACGCCATCTTCACTGGAACGGGTTCCCCATAGCATGGGAACATTGGCGGGCTGCATTCACGTGGGACGTAACATGCAACCCCGAAATGTCACGAATCCACCATCGGTTAACTAAAGAACATATCGAGCTGACGTCATCCTTGAAAATGCGTAATCATCTAGCTGAGGAATGCCTCGGTGACGATATGTGGCTCCTCGTGAAAACGTTCGCCGACACTTTGAGACATGATAACCGAAACCAACTGACGGGTACTTTACTTTTACTAGCAAACTGATTACTTTGGTAAACAACAATTAAATTGTTCTTGACCCGAGTGACGCTCGATTCAGTGTCTAGAACACTGAATCGAGCAGTGTCGTGGTTTTTAAAATAGAAAAAAATTTCTTGCAAGTACTGAAACTGAAAAACACACTTCTTATGTCCAGTGAAACTAGAGAGGATGTACTGTTTTGCTGTACAAGTTTGAAAGAGATCATGAAAAGACGCATCGTATCGGGAAGTTCAGTAATGCCTTCCCGTCTGAACACAGACATTGTTGAAAACTTCTTTTGCAAGAAGACATCTCAAAATCATGGGGCAAAAACAAATCCCACGTACCTTCAGTATTCTAAAGGTGTACATTCTTTTGTTCTATGAAAGAGCCGTAATAAGCGATCAAGAAAGTCAAATGCGTGTCTTAAAGGTGTATCACCGTATAAATTCACGTGCAGTGAACCATTGTGTAAGAGAAACAAAAAAGTGTAATCGTGTTACTGCATAAAGACGTTTAGGCTAAAACAGCGACTACTTATAAGATTTGTTGGTTACGTTCAGCTTCCACTCTAATATTATTAGAAATGGTACTCTTCTTGCGGTAGTAACTCTATGGTGTTTGCAGCGTCTTTCAATTCTATCCTCACCGGCTCGCGCTTCAAAAGACCCGGTTGAGTGAAGAGATAATTCTGGTTTTCTTCTGTGTTTTTTACTAGCCCAGTGTCTTTGTGCGATTGCTTAATAGATCGTAGAAAGAATAAGTTATCGTGATCATTATACACTGTCGAGACTATGACATCGAACCGCCATTGTAACAGTATCTACAAGTACTTTACATCCTATATAAATCAGTACTCACTGTCTGTTGCGCGTACTCCAAAGCTACACATATGGGGCATCTGTACGCCAAATCCGAGTTGACAATGTGCACATAGAATGCATCTTTAGACAGCTCAGATCATTTCAAGTGCAACCATCGTTCATCGCACTGTATCCAATATTCTCCTGCATACAAATTATTACGGCTTATATTAATTAAAAGTTATACAACAATTATGATTCACGACAATAAGTCACCTTTTTGACAACTTTATAGCGCCAATTGTGTACGTGGACAGTTATGCGACACTGCATATGATTTGTGTACATCAGATGGAAGCTCAGCAAGAGAAGTAGAACTATACAATGGTGTTCTGAATGAATGCTGATGGTGTTTAGATTTTTGAAACTTTCATCATAAACACTTACAATTGTGATCTTGTTAACGATGTGCATGCAAGGCTGTTACAATTATACATTACTCAACCGTAATTTTGATTAATTAGTTCAAAGTTTGCATTAACTACAACACATATCTACTGTGTACACGTGTATTAACGTTTACCTTTCGTGTAGCTGCCACGACACACATTACATGTTTTTAAGACTACTCCTTGCATCTAACGATGTTGATGCACGAGATATTTTCAAGACTACTCCTTGCATCTACCGATGTTGATGCACGAGATGTTTTCAAGACTACTCCTTGCATTTATCGATGTTTCCAAGACTACTCCTTGCATCTACCGATATTGATGCACGAGATTTTTTCAACCGATTCGTTGCCTTCTGAATCTCTGTTCGATGGGCTTGCTTCTTTTTGTGTCGGAACTCGTGGACTAGAGCTTTCCGGTACTGATTGTTACTAACCGCCATGTATCGATTGATGCAATCGCAGTATAGGAGCTTTATCATGCACTGGTCTCCGCCGTCACGGAAACACTCACAGAAACTTGCAGCGAGATCTTCTTTAGATAAGATAGCATCCTTCACGATATTACAAATTACCGAACCATGCTTATAAAAAGCATGGACATCCTGAATTTCACAAACGGCAGTGTAGTTGTGAGAAAAAAATTGAAAGTTTCATCAGCTATGTGTGTCAGTGATCTCGAGAGGTTTTGCCGTACGTGTGTGACCATAAATGATATTTGTTTTGTTGATGAAGCGCGGATCTCGCTCTCTGTTCTGGTCAACTGCCGCAACAAATTTAGCTCCCTCTGTTCGTAAGCGTACAGATCCGTTCGTACATACATGTGACGACGCAATCGCGTCACAGTTGCATATTTCATTTTTGCAATGCACCGACCTCCCTAGTAGCGGAGCTTACTTTCCCCGGCCTCTGTCATCTTGTAAGACACTCGTTGCATGTCAGGGGAAAATGGTGGTTCACATGATGTAAAAATGTACTTTCTTATTTCCGCAAACACAACCACAACTGCGTTTTGTGCAGCAGGTGAAAATCCATTGCACAACGATTTGAATTGGTTTTGCATGCATTCTCTCAGCAATGTGTTGCATGACCTCACCAAGTGGATGATATCTTTTGTGTCCACTTTATTTGTTGTGCAAGCGTCGTGCAAATCTGATATGGCATTGAAGACATACACACCAAAGTTGTGTAGTTCGTTCATTTGTGTCAATGCTGCTAACCGATCTCGCTGGTTTTTTGTCTCTGTTGGCAATGTGTCCTTAAGACGTTGCACGATCGGTATCACTCACGGTTCGCCTCTGTTCACTTTGATAGTGAATGTACTCATCTTCTCTGTGCATATCTTCCTCTGAGAGCAAATTACTTCAGAATCAGCAGTTTACAAAGAAACATGGTTTATTGTGCAATCATAAAATATATAATTACATGCTGATGTTACTTTCATTACTGTTAATGCGATTTGTATTAGCTTTCATTTTACATGCAAGAGGATATCATTTCTACTCACCATCGTCTAAATCACTTAACGATTCCGAAATGGTGTCGTCGTTTTCGTAAATCATTTGTTCTTATTAAAACGGAGTCATCTTCAAGTGCTACGACACCTTCCAATCCATTAAATATGGTTTCGCACACGTTGTACGTAACAACAACAGGAACGTTGAGCTTCAGATATAAATCTTTGGGCGTCAATGCAGTACAGCAAATTACCTGATATATAGTGTTCACCTGCAAGTTGAAAAGTGTCAGTTTGGATGAAAGGCAACATTAAACTTAAACGTATCTCTCGAACAGCTTGTATAAATGAAGAACTTTGCTGACGTTTCACGGACTCGAGGTTGATATGATGCATTGCACCAACAACGGGACAACAACGAAATCACCTCTGTCGCCATACATCATGTTTGGGACAGGGGGCAACTGAAGAAAATCTCCACATAAAATCAACGGTATACCACCAAAAGCATAGCTGCACTTCCTTAGGTTTGTGTGGCGGCATAGATGGTCAACTTGAGTTGTGACGTGAACGTTTTCAAACTAATCTGTAGAAACACAATAACTTACATAATAAATCGAAGAGCAACATGTCGTAAAACGTATGCATTTTATTTGTATATATATATATATATATATATATATAAGTACGTTTAACGATATTTTGCATTTCACCGTTTTTTAAGAACGCATAATAACTGTCACAACACACATGTAAGCAACAAATGTTTTACGCACATTACCCGTACCATTGATTGATATTTCATCAATAATTAGGACATCTGCAGATGTTATGCGTGCATGCACGTCACAGAATGCCTCGTTACCATGCGACGCCAAATCCAACTTCAACGAAAACAACCATATGTCCAAATGAATAAACTTTCACAGTACCTGTCCTTTACTCAACATAATATTGTAGGTATTATCGAAAGTCGTCATTAATCACGGCACAAATCCGATACGACCAACAAAGAAGACTAGCGTATGGTCGCGGGAAGTTTTAATCGAAAACGAGACGCGACACACGCCTTTTTGAAAATATTCTACCCAGCGAAATGCCAACCAAGGAGCCTCTATTTGGACAAGAGGCGTCGTTGAAAATGTTGTGCAATGATAATGCAAAGAACTGCATTTTCTGTACGCGTATGGCTTGGCTTAGCGCAACTCCAGAATGGCGGACGAACTGCTTACGTACTTTCCTCGAACAATGTAGATAACGCGCGGTGCACCGTCTTGTATTGATATAAGGTCTTTGATGCCAACAGCGTCCCCGTTGGAGAGCTCCTACCAGCGCAGATGGACGTGTAAGCGTGATCGTCCAGTTCACTTCTGTATAAACCAGAACAAGCTACAGCAATGAATTCAACAGAATACGCAACATTTTGAAATTGTGTTAAATGTAGTGTTTACCGCTGGTAGGAGCTCTCCAACGGGGACGCTGTTGGCATTTCGTTGGGTAGAATATTTTCAAAAAGGCGTATGTCGCATTTAGTTTTCGATTAAAACTTCACGCGACCATACGCGAGTCTTCTTTTTTGGTCGTATCGGATTTATGCTGTGATTAATGACCACTTTCAATAATATGTACAATATTATGTTGAGTAAAGGATAGGTATACTGGACCACTCGGTTTTTGCCTTACGCAAGCATAATATGCAGTTGTCACCAAACATTTTTGAAATCGTCCAGCAACGTATCAATATTATTTCATCAATGACGTGCAAACGAAGCGTCAAATAAGTTGTTTTTAGTGAAATACTTACAATATTCGTAAGACGATAATCATTTCACGCGCCATATGATACGGCAGCACTCGGTTTCTACCTCGTGTTCAAAATCATAACTGTGCGACAAATCGCAGCGCATTCACTGTATAAACTCCACGGGCTGTTCGTTAACTTTCTTGTGATGAGTAGGGTGAATGGTTGCTTACAATTTCGTCCGATAATTTTTTATATTACGGTTGTTTACATCACCGTCACCGACATGATGCACTGTAGTCACGTGGTCTGCGCTCGCTATCAAAATATCTGTCAAAATATGTTTGCCTCGTTTTAATTTGAGACAAATGACTTTGTTGCAAGTTTGTAGACGTCCTTTGCTCATTGTGTCCGATATATCTGACTAAAGATACATTTAATATGAGATCTAGCTATATAATCGTAATGAGGCAGAAACTCAGATAGGGCAGAAACTGAGTAGGTGACTATACTGTGAATGTGTATTCATTTGGACATATGATGATATGGTTGTGTTCGTGGAAGTTGGATTTGGCGTCGCAGTGTAACGATAATGACGTTGAACAGCGAGCGGTCATTGCGGATGCCGACGAATGTTGCGCCCTCTTCTATTATAATACTTATTATATAGTAAACACATTGCATAATGCCATAAACAACTCAAGCGCTCGTATTCCGGGCCGCGAGGCCAATCGTCGCAAACCCATCCGCAGTTGCCGCCACGAACGCTAGTGTCGCTATACCGTCTGGTAGGTATCAGTAGCTCCGCTCTGCTTTTTAGTCCTGTCCGTGACCTGACTACATGTTCATGGGATCACCATGACGCAGGGTGTCAAAACCCGGTACATGTTCAGTGTTGTTTAGTTTTTTGACGAGACAGTTTTCTACGGGGGACTGTAGTAATTGTCGGATGCGAGCCAGGTCCAATCGGCTGAATCGCCTTTAAAAAAGGCGTGCGGTCAGTTGGTATCGCCTGTTGTGTTGTCTATCCAGACCTGGTGCTTGTGAAGTTGTGGTGGTTTGTGGACGGGACAAATGTTGCTTGTCTGTTCGACTTACGGAGGAAGCCGAAAGTCGCCGAAACGTCCGTGAAAAGAACATGAAAGCAAGACTTTGCAACAGAACAATCAATGTTACATCATCACGGAAGATATAATTCTGAACTGCAGGAATAAAAACGATGGGCAATACGTTGCCATGGCGACTTACTATGCTTCATAAGGAAACATGCAAGCTTATTTCCGTTCAATAAAATTGTGATAAACGTTTAATAAAGCCTATATTGTATTTATAGATAAGATTATCCCGTTTAATCGTAGGTTCTACTGCTCATCTTTAGCCCGAAACTATATACATAACCACTACACTATGATGGTTAAGTAAGTCTGGGGAAATAATGTTAACCAAAAATATCAACGTATAATACGTGTGACGACAGCGTAATTATTGCAAAAGACGTAATCCAACACCATTCGTTATCAATTTAACGATGGTGTTTCTTCACATGCTAATCACGACAAATATAAACGACTGACTAGTCGAATGAGGCTTCACACGACCATGACAATCGTGACAAGTAGGCATACATGTCATGTTAATGGTGTAGTCAATGTAGTAATCGCAGTATCTTTAGTTTCGTATACCTCGACGATGCCATCAAAGTAACGCCAACAGTACCACCAAGTGGTGTATCTGCCAAATCCCCGTGAGATTTGCCTGTATTCCGGAATACAGGCAAATCTCCCGGATTTTGTAAGATAATTTTCTTCTTTTGTTGAAATCCAATAGATTCATCAGCGATTCAGTCTCATCGCGCTGTCTCGAATCTCGACATCGGAAGACGTGAGTGGGGTGTTGGAGATTTTTCGCGGGAACTTCACCGGTTCAGCACGTCTCCCGTGGTGTCGTGCTGTCTCGAAGAAGGGTGGGGTGCTGTAGCAGATTTTCAGAGAAAAACCTGGAGATTTGCCTGTATTGCGGGAGACCGGGAGATTCACCCGAAATCCGGGAGACTCCCGGATTTCACGTGAGAGTTGGCATATATAGGAAACTCGATATTGCAAGTCTAACAACGGTTGCCGACCCTGGGAAATGAACTACAGTAAACCTCGCCTGAGTCGGATTCGCCTAAGTCGGATCTTCGCTCGACTCGGACAGAATTCCGAGGAACGGTTGATTTGTAATGTATTTCATATATAAATCTTCGTCTAAGTCGGATTATGTAAGTAGGATCTTCGCCTAACTCGGAATAACTGAGTCGGTCCATTTGATCCGAGATAATGTGTTTTTCCTCGCCTAAGTCGGATCGCAGAATTTAACAAAATCACTTGGTTGATTGGAGTATATGTACCAGATGAACTAAACAGTGAAACGGCTATTCAAAAAAAATTATCCAGACAACGTACGTAGGCGTCACGTCTTCACTCATCTAATATAACTAGCATCACCAAGCCAATGGACGCTAGTATAACCAAGAACATGACGTTCCATTACCAATACATCCTAACCACCAGGAAAGTGGTGCGATTCCTTCTGATGCCTAGAGGCATCAGAAGGAATCGCACCATTTTCTCAAGACGTTGAACTATGTTGGACGTCGTCATTGTCCTGAAACCAGCGTGGAACAAACTGAAACCAGAAACACATCTAAACTCTTACAAAAACGGGATTCGCCTAAGGTGTTGAGCGTTCAGATGAGGATGTGCTGGTGCTGGGTCCTCAGCTGTTCTCCATCTATGTAGCACCAGTTGCTAAGATTATTCGCAAGTACAATTTGATGTGTCATTTCTACGCGGATGATACTCAAATCTACATTCCAGTGAAACCCCACCAAGAGAACATTGCTGCGGCTGTCGTCCGTATTGAAGAATGTGTAGCGGAGATCAGGACGTGGATGATGACAAACTTATTAAAGTTGAATGACTCAAAGACAGAAGTCATCGTGTTCGGCTCTGCGCAACAACTAAGAAAAATTGAGCTGCGCACACTATGCATTGGAGACTGTTTGGTCACTGTAACTCAGAATGTACGGAATCTTGGTGTACAGTTCGATGCCGAGATGAAGATGGAGACGCACGTGATTGCGGTCTGTAAATCTGCAATTTTCCATCTCCGAAATATTGCAAGAATAAGACGTTATCTAACACCTGCTGCGACAGAACAAGTCATACATGCGTTTGTTACCAGCAGACTTGATGTTGGCAATGCATTACTCCACCGACTGCCTGTGAAACAACTAGAACGGTTGCAGAGAGTACAGAACTGGGCGGCTCGCCTTGTCGACGGCGCCAGGAAGTTCTGTCATGTCACACCTCTATTGATCAAGCTGCACTGGCTGCCAATAGCAGTTAGAGTAGAGTATAAGATACTTCTACTCACGCACCGAGCACTGACTGGCTGTGCACCACAGTATATCACCAAATGTGTGACCCGACGTCAGCCAACTCGATTGTTGCGCTCCAGTGAACACAATCATCTATGTGTACCACGTGCAACGCGTCGCTGGGGTGATAGATCCTTTTGCGTGGCAGGCCCAACACTATGGAACTTGCTGCCGCAAAAGCTGACTGCAACAACAATGACAAACACTGATTTTAAATCAAACCTTAAGACTTACCTGTTTTCCCGAACATTCTGTAAGGCGCCGTGAGCAACGATTGTTGGAACGGCGCAATATAAATGTCACGATTTGATTTGATTTGATGAAAACAAAGCAGCTCCTTCGACGTAATAAGCTCCACGAGATGTATGGAGATGTTGTTTGCACGATGGACGACTGTGTTGGTGTGGACGAGACAGAAACGTTGGCTACTCCAAATAACGAGCAGACCATTGAAACCGTACAACACCCCGACGCAGACGGTTGGTTTACTGAGCGATGATGAGGGCGACGAAGTCTCGGTGACTGAAGGGAAGATAGCAAGACTCAGTGGCACACATGCTGCTTTATGGACGCTAACTAAGACATTCTAGTTCGACGCTCGTGAAATCGAAGAGTTGATCGACAAGTAGAAGCCATTATCATGAGATAGCCGCAACAAAGACTTACGCAGAGACTGACATTTAAAATCAATAATAATTACTAAGCTATACCCTGAGAGATTCGTGCCAAAATGAAACATGAAACTGTTCTAATACTGCATAATGTTGTATTTTGCTTGTGGACATCTACAGGATTGCCATTGGCGGTGGGATATATAATATTCGGCTAAGATGGAATTTCGCGTAATTCGGATTAAGTCACTCGGTCCGATTGAATCCGACTTAGGCGAGGTTTACATAAGGATAAAGATAAGGCATGATCACGGAGGGCGTAACCAGAACGACTCCAGAGAAATGGAAATACTAGTGGCAGTATATCTACTTTTTCGACAATTGTATTAGCTGCTTTATTATGTCTATGTCTGCTGTTGTTGAAATAAAGTTTAATTCATTCATACTTCGCATGTAAGACATCATCGTCTGGGCAGCAAATGCAGGGGCGCGTCATCTCGCGGTGTCCCGACTGACAATAATTAAATATGAATTGATAAAAAAATCCCGCCGAAATAAAGGGGTTGCCTGGGCACCTAATATGCACTCCTTGGGTATATTCACGTGTATCAGCTACTTTTGTTGCTTTAAAAAAAAATATTGTTGGCCATTTTAGGACTTTCCTCTAAAATGTGTTTGTTAAAAGCATTCCCCGAGAAGTTTGACCTGACCTTTCAATTGGAGATTGTTGCTGTTTGCCACGGAAGATGCCCTTTTATGGAGAATGTTGCCCTGTTTGTAACGGAAGGTGCCTTTTTATGGAGAATGTTGCCCTGTTTGCAACGGAAGGTGTCCTTTTATGGAGAATGTTGCCCTGTTTGCAAGGTAGATTTGCTTTTATATAGAATGTTGCCCTGTTTGTAACGGGAGAGGTGCTCTTTTATGGAGAATGTTGCCCAGTTTGTAACGGAAGGTGCCTTTTTATGGAGAATGTTGCCGTTTGCAACGGAAGGTGTCCTTTTATGGAGAATGTTGCCATGTTTGCAATGGAATATGTGTTCTTTTATGGAAAATGTTGCCCTGTTTGCAACGGAAGGTGCCCTTTTACGGCGAATGTTGCCCTGTTTGCAACAATAGGCACCCTTTTTATGGAGAATGTTGTCGTTTACAATGGAAGGTACCCTTTTATGGAAAATGTTACCGTTTGCAACGAAGGTGCCCTTTTATGGAGAATGTTGTCCTGTTTACAACGGGAGGTGCCTTTTTATGGAGAAAGTTACCGTTTACAACGGAAGGTACCCTTTTATGGAGGATGTTGCTATGTTTGCAACAGAAACTACATTCTTGCGTATTTCCTCCGATACAGTTGTGATTTTTTAACATAATTGGTGTTTGTCATTTTCCAAATGTCTTTAAAATGGCTGTTTTTAAAGAAACACATTTGCCCCTTTTAAGGCATAGTCGCTAGTATAATTATTGCCTTTTTATGGTGCAATTGTAAATAGCCATTTTACCACTGAAAGCAGGACTTTGCCATAAATGAACAATGATGCCCATTATAAGTTTTTTAAACACTCACAAAACCTATAAGAACAGTACATAGAAAACACCACTCACTACTCTTGTGGTAAAGTTTTATTAACGATAATCCATGTATTAATCAAATTAATACTCTTCATTTCTACATGATCTTTGTTAACAGTTATAGATATTGAAGCTAGGTATAGTATACATGATTGTGACAGTATTCGTGGGTGGTAAATGTACAACATTCTATATCAGCATTCTATGTACAAATAATGCTAAATAATTCTGCACCTACATCACATGGCAGATTATAATGGCAGCAGTATACGTATTGTGGCATCTACAGCATGAATAAAACCTTCGCAGTGCACCCATTTATCATGCAGAGTGCTTTTAAAGGCTCGACTTCACAGAAATTTACAGCAATCAAAGGATTGAAATTTTGATTATGGGCCTTAATTAAACGGAAACAGATTTTAATATGTTCTCGTATCGAGGTGATGACCATTTCCTCTGTCTCCCTAATCTAGGAGTGACACTTCTACACCTACATTAATGCAACTGTTTTCAATGGGCATTATCTTGGGTAGATTTTCCCACAAACTTAACATTTTAGTAGCAATGTCGCCAAACAATGTCACATCTTTCATAAGGGTATGGCCGCAGAAGTTTGCAGTCCAAAAATATGTTAAGCTTTTATGTATGGGATGGTCTGGTCATCAACGTGTAGCGCAGGTAAAATATATCGCTACAGTGGCACCCCTTAGCGAGTGAAACATGTTAATGCAAATTGATATTAATAACAATTTTGGGTTGTAAAAACCACACGTCCTACACCACCCATATTGGTGGGGGGAGGGGGTTGTAAACACTTCAAATATTTTGTACTTTGCAAACTTACGAGACCATCTCTTAATGTCAAAAGTAGCATCTGTGTCAATCATAAGTTCGCCCAGCAGCTACACATCATAATTACACATAGAATTAACTTATTGATTTTGGCCTTGGGGATTGACTACACCTACAAAGTAAAATGGGATTAGTGCATCCAATATGGAACAAAATAACAGCATGCACTCCGTCATAAGTGGACTGTAGCACTCAAGGCACAAATACAGTAAAATCCCTCAAAGCAGTCACCTCCCCAAAACAACCACTCCTTAAAACTGTTGCTATAAGTCTGATTTTGTCATTGTATTCTGTCAAATAGCCACTCTTGTAATTCTGTAAGTAACCACCCTTGTAATTCTGTAAAGCAGCCATCTTTGTAATTCTGTAAACGGCTACCCTGGTAATTATGTAAAGCAGCCATCTTTGTAATTCTATAAAACGGCTAACCTAATAATTATGTAAAGTGGTCACCCTTGTAATTCTGTAAAGCAGCCACCCTTGTAATTCTAAAAAAAAGGCCAGTTATAAGTCTAAAGCGGTCAACAAATATTAGAAGTAATAATCTTTGTGATGACAAGAACACTGAACACCTTTTGAAATTATATGCATGTACATGCACAGTTTGACCAGAACCAGGCCATTTTGTGTGAATCATTAAGGTGATCACTTTAGAGAGGTTCAACTGCAGTAGACATGGTGATTCATGCCTGATGTGGCAAAATATATTGTGACAGGATACATGGCGACTTGGAAGACATTAAAGACAACGCGAACGGCACAGTGTGTGGCGTAAGTAAACTCTCATTCAATGCAGCTACCCCGCTGGCAGATCCCTTCCTCGGGTAACACAGGCAGCCAACGATAGTAAAATCACATGATAAACTGTGGCAGTCTAAGTCAGTCATCTCAACTTCTTTCAACCACATTTCCCACAAATTCAGAGGAATGTCGGAAAGAAAACGAACAACACTTTGGCCAACTTTCCATATATTCCTCTCTCTGTTTAATTCACCCATTTCCTGCCCCCTCCCTCCCTCCCTTCACTTTGTGAGTTCTTATACTTGAGTGTGGCCCAGACTCAACACTCATTATAGTAATTGAATCAGCCGGAAAAAAATCCAACTTCTCGAGTACATAATGCAGTGCTGTGTCGATAATCTACAAAACCATATTATAGAGAGCGAGTCTGTTCATTCATCAAACACGGAACATCTGCTATTTCCCACCGCTAGGATCCTGGCCAAATTATCAGAATTTAATCATTTTGTCACATTACTGAATATCACTTGTCTGGATAACTAGTCAGGCAACGGGGTTCGCTTGAGCAACTGGGGTGCACAACGGTTCGAGTCTGATTTTATCAGACTGTCTCGGGGAAACACAGAAATGTTTGCAGTGTACTGTGCACACCATTGGTGCCATGTGAGCTCTGCGTTGGTGCGCACTCACACACTACCTTCAGTCGACCCAGCAAGCAGCATTAAAATGGCTCTGCTTCTCCATCTTCTATTACGTATGACTTGGGAAAGAAACCGTTCTGAAACAGATAACGGAGCAGACGAATAAAATCGGTGTCTATAAGTTGGCAATGTAATCGATGGGCCATCCACACAAACGTGCATGCGCTGGCATACGCACACACATATAAAAAAAAATATGTGTACACATTTATTTACATATTTACTAAATTAGGGCAGTGTACTTCTGTTAGACCAACCTTTCCTGTAGCGTCCTCGCAACTGTCACCTTTGTTTTTGTTGCAACAAGACACATTAGGGCAAGACTTTCAACAGAAAATACATTGAACGTCCAACAATTTCACATTTATTGAGGCAATTTAGTAAGTTTGGGCTAAGTAATGTAACAATGTTGTATTGTATACGTGTCTAAACAGAATATATTCTGGGTATATGGCATAAACTACTATTTACATGTTAATACGCTGACACTGTAGCATTGTAAGTGTATCCCCTCCCAGGCGCCAAGGTCCACTCGACTCTTTCTATATTAATTTGCCTCCTTGGACCATTGGCCTCTGATCCACCAACTGGCAACGTATTTGAAAAAGGTAGTTATTTTGAAGTTTTTTTTGTGAGTTGCCAATCGTTCCCCAGGTGGCGCCACTGGAGGTACATTAAAATTATCATCTGCTGCACCCAATGGCGTAATTGGCGACAGCATTAATTAAATGGTCGTGAGAACAAGTTTCAGTTCAAAATACTGTAATGTTGATAATGGCTGCCTTTGGTTCATTGCTCCACGGGTGGGTATAAGGGATCATCTCAGAACATTAACGTCCGATATCAGACAAAATTACTTTGTTTGGAGGAGGGAGGTCTGAGGCAGTTTCATCTGGCGTCGGACATCGATATTTTACGCTTCTGACTAATACTATTAATATAATATCGGTATCATCATATCAATGTCAACAAACTTGTGTCTCAGGGGTGGGGGTGGGGGCCGAGGCCAGATGAAAGTAACTTTGTCTGATATCGGACATTGACGTTCTGAGATGATCCCTAAGTTAGTTACTGTTATTAGACCGACATGTGAGACGGACCTTGTTGTCGATCTGTCCCCTCCACCAGCCTCTGTCTCCTCCAGCCTTGCTGATGATGGCCACTCGGTCTCCTTCCTTCAGGGACAGCTGACTCGGCTGGTTGGCCGAGTAGTCGTACAGGGCTGTACAGTAGCCCAGGATCTCATGGCCCATCTTGCCTGTTCACACAAACACACAGTTCACAGTAGCCCAGGATCTCATGGCCCATCTTGCCTGTTCACAGAAACACACAGTTCACAGTAGCCCAGGATCTCATGGCCCATCTTGCCTGTTCACAGAAACACACAGTTCACAGTAGCCCATAATCTCATGGCCCATCTTGCCTGTTCACAGAAACACACAGTTCACAGTAATCCAGGATCTCATGGTCCATCTTGCCTGTTCACACAAACACATAGTTCACAGTAGCCCAGGATCTCATGGCCCATCTTGCCTGTTCACACAAACACACAGTTCACAGTAATCCAGGATCTCATGGTCCATCTTGCCTGTTCACACAAACACACAGTTCACAGTAATCCAGGATCTCAAGGCCCATCTTGCCAGTTCACACTAACACACAGTTCACAGTAATCCATGATATCATGGCCCATCATGCCTGTTCACACAAACACACAGTTCACAGTAATCCAGGATCTCATGGTCCATCTTGCCTGTTCACACAAACACACAGTTCACAGTAGCCCAGAATAGCATGGCCCATCTTGCCTGTTCACACAAACACACAGTTCACAGTAGCCCAGAATCTCATGGCCCATCTTGCCTGTTCACAGAAACACACAGTTCACAGTAATCCAGGATCTCATGGCCCATCTTGCCTGTTCACACAAACACATAGTTCACAGTAATCCAGGATCTCATGGCCCATCTTGCCTGTTCACACAAACACACAGTTCACAGTAATCCAGGATCTCATGGCCCATCTTGCCAGTTCACACTAACACACAGTTCACAGAAATCCATGATATCATGGCCCATCTTACCTGTTCACACAAACACACAGTTCACAGTAATCCAGGATCTCATGGTCCATCTTGCCTGTTCACACAAACACATTTCACAGTAGTACAGGATGTCATGATTCATATTGCCTGCTCAGTGTTCACACAAACACACAGTTCACAGTAGCCCAGGATCTCATGGTCCATCTTGCCAGTTCACACTAACACACAGTTCACAGTAATCCATGATATCATGGCCCATCTTGCCTGTTCACACAAACACACAGTTCACAGTAATCCAGGATATCATGGTCCATCTTGCCTGTTCACATAAACACACAGTTCACAGTAACCCAGGATTTCATGGCCCATCTTGCCTGTTCACAGAAACACACAGTTCACAGTAATCCAGGATCTCATGGCCCATCTTGCCTGTTCACACAAACACACAGTTCACAGTAGCCCAGGATCTCATGGCCCATCTTGCCTGTTCACACAAACACACAGTTCACAGTAGTACAGAATCTCATGGCCCATCTTGCCTGTTCACAGAAACACACAGTTCACAGTAATCCAGGATCTCATGGCCCATCTTGCCAGTTCACACAAACACATAGTTTGCAGTAGCCCAGGATCTCATGGCCCATCTTGCCTGTTCACAGAAACACACAGTTCACAGTAGTACAGAATCTCATGGTCCATCTTGCCTGTTCACACAAACACATTTCACAGTAGTACAGGATGTCATGATTCATATTGCCTGCTCAGTGTTCACACAAACACACAGTTCACAGTAGCCCAGGATCTCATGGTCCATCTTGCCACACAAACACATAGTTCGCAGTAGCCCAGGATCTCATGGCCCATCTTGCCTGTTCACAGAAACACACAGTTCACAGTAGTACAGAATCTCATGGTCCATCTTGCCTGTTCACACAAACACATTTCACAGTAGTACAGGATGTCATGATTCATATTGCCTGCTCAGTGTTCACACAAACACACAGTTCACAGTAGCCCAGGATCTCATGGTCCATCTTGCCTGTTCACACAAACACACAGTTCACAGTAATCCATGATCTCATGGCCCATCTTGCCAGTTCACACAAACACACAGTTCACAGTAATCCATGATATCATGGCCCATCTTGCCTGTTCACACAAACACACAGTTCACAGTAATCCAGGATATCATGGTCCATCTTGCCTGTTCACATAAACACACAGTTCACAGTAACCCAGGATTTCATGGCCCATCTTGCCTGTTCACAGAAACATACAGTTCACAGTAATCCAGGATCTCATGGCCCATCTTGCCTGTTCACACAAACACACAGTTCACAGTAGCCCAGGATCTCATGGCCCATCTTGCCTGTTCACACAAACACACAGTTCACAGTAGTACAGAATCTCATGGCCCATCTTGCCTGTTCACAGAAACACACAGTTCACAGTAATCCAGGATCCCATCTTGCCAGTTCACACAAACACATAGTTTGCAGTAGCCCAGGATCTCATGGCCCATCTTGCCTGTTCACAGAAACACACAGTTCACAGTAGTACAGAATCTCATGGTCCATCTTGCCTGTTCACACAAACACATTGTTCACAGTAGCCCAGAATCTCATGACTCCATATTGACTGATCACACAAACACACAGTTCACAGGATTTCGTAGCCCATCTTGACTATTCACACAAACACTGTATGTTTCAGGGCAAAACATGATATATCCATTTAGATTTTTCACAAAAATTTCTGTGTTTCGTCCTCAGAGCATAAATAACAACTTTTATGTGAAATTGGAATACCTTTACGGGGAGACCAGGGTCGGAAAATAATGCATTTTTAGCGGATTTTGCGATGAAAATCACTTTCGCGTTTTTCTCATTTCCGTGTAGAAAAATTATTCAACTTGCCGTTCATGCGAGTTCTACAACTGAAATAAATTTATTTGTATCACAAAACATGTGTTTTGTGCACTGCCCCTCATTATAAGTCTTTGTTTTTGTCAAATGAAGCGTGAATAATCGAAGTTTGACGTGTTTTTCGGACATTGTTTACATGCGAACCCGTGGACCAATTCCATCATGGCGCATACCACCGGAGAGCTCCGTTTTTGCTATGCATCATGGGTGTAACCATTGAAAAGTGTCCCCGAATGCGGCCGAATAATCCCGACTACTAGCGACCCCCTATTTGCACACGAGAACACAAAGAAATTAACATTAGCCTCGATGATTGGCCAGGCCACGTCACGTGGTGGGATTTCCCCGCTAGGATACGGGAATGCCTCGCACTGATTGGTTGCGCTAACATCCGGGTGCTACATCTGTTCGCTTGCGTTCCCATTGTTTACAATCTTCGATAGCTATTCTCCTGTGTTTTCCGTTACTTTATCGAAAGTAAACGACGTCATGTCATCGATATGCCGTACACCGAAGCGTGGGGTTAGTGCTGCAAAGCAGCGCAAGTGTGCGCAGCTACAGTTAGCGCGATCTGCGAAAAAACAACGTGCAGAGCCCGGGCCTTCTGAGTTGCCGTCGAGTTCAGCCATGTCGTATGCGACAATGCCAATCGAAGTGAGTTCAGTTTCCAGTATTCCACGCACAGTTACACTCATGGCAGATCGTTTTATTATATATCTATGGATATACTAGTATCGTGTCACATAAGTCTAGCTTATAAATCTTGCTACATTACATACGCCCCCATACGTTGTTGGACGTTGACTTGTCACCACCGTGACATCCAGGGTTGTTATCCAGGCTCCGGGTGCCAGTTATGTATGATCTTATGGACTATTTAAATATTGTACTACTACTACTACTACTTCTTCATTGTGATATCCAGTACAAAGTATGAAGTGCAGTATTTCCAATGGCATAGATATAAAGAAAAACATATTTGCTGCCAAAAATGCATGCAACTATATTGCTAGAGTCATACATTGTCTGTCAGTTTTTAGTTACTATATAAAATGAATGTATAACTACAACAGGAAATATAGTAGCATTATTTGCTTCCAGGTCTCGCATGCATCTACATCCCGACGCACTTCAGCCACGGAGAAGAAGTTTGGATATGCCAAACTTCTTGAGTCTATGGGCGCAACACGTTTTGCTGATGAAGATGCCGACAGCAAACTGTCAACCGTGATAGTACGCTGCAGTGTGTTGCCTGCCCTCGTCGAGCACCTTCCTTGTACGCTGTGTGGAATGTGTGCACTCACCATCCGCTTTGTTGACTGTGGCCTCGGCATGGTGTCCATGCTGGAGACTTACTGCACGGCTTGTGAAGAGGTCCTTGGCAAGACCCACTCGTCAAATCGCATTGGAGGCTCCAAGGCTTCCAACGAGCCATTTGTCGTGACAAGGTCGGTCGTCACCTCAACAATGGACATGGGCGTTGGCCACAGTGGCTTGGTGAAGTTCTGCCGGTACCTGGACATGCCTGTGATGAGCAAGACAACGTACGTCACACACTCCAAGCAGATCACCGCGGCCAGCATGGAGGTTGTGTACGATGTGCTGTGCGAGTCGGCACAGATTGTCCGAAAAGTCTACCATGACTTCGACCCCTCGATCGACGAATCCGGTGTCATCGACCTCACCGTCAGCTTTGACGGGTCATGGATGAAGCGGGGTCACACATCACCGTACGGCATCGGATGCGTCATCGAGGTGGTGACGGGGTTGATTGTTGACTTTGCCGTCATGTCCCTGTACTGCCAGAGCTGCGCATACGCCACAACGCGTTGTGGAGGCAGGGACACGGATGAATTCGTGGCTTGGAAGAAATCACACACAGGCTGCAACTGCAACTACCAGGGCACTTCCGGAGGGATGGAAGTCGAGGCAGCTGAGATTTTGTGGCAGCGATCTGTTGAACGCCACAACTTCAGATACACCACGATGCTCTCAGACGGTGACTCACGGACACACAAGCATCTGTGTGAACTGCACCCGTACGGCCGTGATGTGCCCATCAACAAGGAGGAGTTTGTGAACCATGTTGCGAAGAGGATGGGCACAGCACTCCGAAAGTTGTCGTCCGAGGGCAAGAAGGCAGGCTCAACTCTCGGTGGACGTGGGCATGGACGACTGATGCAGGCGACGATTCAAAAACTCACTGGATACTACGGAAAGGCCATTCGTAGCCATCGCGGTGACAAGGATGCTATGCGTGCTGCCGTTTTCGCCACATTCTTCCATGCGGCGTCCACCGATGAGGAGCCTCACCATTCGCACTGCCCACCTGGCCGAGACAGCTGGTGCTTCTTCCAGCGGGCACTGGAAACAGGAAGATAGCCAGGCTCTCACCGTGACAACGTTGGCACTCCGCTGTCCAGGGAAGTGGCAGAGCAAGTGAAGGACATTTACGTGCGACTCGGCCACCCTGATTTGCTGGAGCGCTGCCTCAAAGTGGAGACACAGAATGCCAACGAAAGCCTGCATTCGAAGATTTGGGTGAAGTGTACGAAGACAGGCTTCGTTGGTCTGACACGTGTCGTGGCAGCGATGTGTGGGGCAGTCGCTGAGTTCAATCAGGGGGTCGAGTCGACAGTGGCACGCCTCTACAGTGTCATGGGAATGGCTAGCGGCAGACAACTGAGACATTCTGCAACGAAGGCAGACGAACAGCGACTAGAGAAGTCTCGTCGCCAAGTCCAGGACACTTCGGTCGAGGCTCATCGTACTCGGGCAGCCGCTCGAGCTCAGGCCAAGGTTAGGAGTTATAAATCAGGGGGATACTAAGACATTGTGGACAGTGTATTATATATATATATATATATAGTATATACATCATTTCTACACATGTATACAATAAAGAGCCTCATTTGGTTATTTCTCAACAGAATGACTTGAAACTTCTCACACATTACCTTTATAGTATCCTTTTTAGTGTCTACAGACCAGTTTTTAGAAAATGTTATCGGTTTTTACAATATATGCCATCAATTCAGGCTAACGCCACCGTTTTTCTTGATAAATTCTTTAAAAATAAAAAATAAAATTGTTTTAACAAATATTGAAAAAACAATCTGTACATGCTTTTAGGGTTATTATAAGGTATGTGCACACCAATTTTGGGACATCTATGACAAGTAGTTTCCAAATGGGGCTCACACCATTTTAAATCCAAGATGGCTGCCATGCCATGTAAAAACGCGTAAAAAAAATTCGAAAAAATATTCATCATGTGTACTTTGGCACACTTTACAATCCCTGTAAGTTTCATTTCTCTGACTGAAAAAGAAAATGACCCACGAAGTCCGACCCTGGTCTCCCCTTAAGAATACAAAGTCATAGTGACTGGCTGAAGTGTATAAATATGAATGAATAAGATATAAAATCACTGTTTTACAATATAAAGTGCTTTTGTCCAACTAGTCCACCTGGGTCCTTTAACAATATCTGTACAATTGCACATACATTTTATCAATGCCGGTATGTAACAAAGTACATTTACTTTGTTACAGTACTTAAGTACATTTTTTTGAAATGCACTTGTAATGAAGTACATTTTTTTAGATTACTTTTACTTGTAACAAAGTACATTTATCTGTACTTTTTTACTTTCTACTTCCAAATTTGTAGTTACTTTTTATGTTATAACTCCAGATATGAAACAGCTTCATGGGGCTTTTGTTTGCATTAGTAATCCTTGACTGACTACACTTTTGAGGAATCATGGCTTCTTTTGTGCTAGCCCTGACATTTACAAGCAGGTGGTATTGGAACAGTGTGATTGCTGCCTGTCCAAAGAGTTTCAATGGTCCTTTGAAGCACAGTCCCCAGCCAAAACCCCTTTTCACACAAGGCTAAAGGAACATACCTCATTGGCTTCCCATTCATTCATTGATTAATAGCTGGGTAATGTTTGACCAGCACTTCATCTTGTAATACCAACTTTAGTTAGTGGCTACCTGCACACCATTGACCTTATGACTCCCAGAAGTGTGAAAAACATCCTGATGCATTTGTCTTGAGTTAATCAGACAGAGTGAGGTGACAGTGGCAAAGATTCGCTGTTTGCTGAAAACTACTCTGGCTCATTGAATAGGTAATGCTCAATGTACGGTATGCAATGATAACGTTTATTATTAGAAGTGGCATCTGTATTTACCTAAAAAAGCCTTAGCTTGACAGTATGTGTGCATTTTGGATAATGGACACATACTGGAATAATCTGACAGCCGGATATTTTTTAATTTTTTATTTACTGAAGTACTTTTCTATAGAAGTACTTTTTACTTTTACTTAAGTACCTTCTTGGGGGGATACTTTTATTTAAGTAGTTTTTTTGGGAGCTACTTTTACTTTTACTTAGTAACTTTATTGGAGTACTTGTACCAGCACTGCATGTTATCATTTTCTGAATACCCAACTGAAGCCAGCTCCAGTGACAAGTGTCAAGAGCAGGGCATTGTTTGTTCCTACCTGAAGCCTTTAGTTTCTCTACAGCCTCCTTGTATGGAGTCAGGAGGGTTGTACACAGACCAGGGAAGCTGACCTCCAGTGAGTTCTCCTGGTAATACTGGACCAGCTCCTGCAGACACATGTATACATACTCACTGTCAACAATCATGATATAAAAATATAAGTTCTTATATAGTGCAGTAACCAGTCCTTAGGTCTGCTCAAAGCGCTTTACACTTTATTCTCAAGCAGACCTGTTCAATCGAACACCATCTCAGCAGACTATTTGTACACAAATATCCACCACTGTCTTCAGCCAGGTATTCATTCATACAGCTGAGTGAACTGAAGCAATGTAGAGTGAAAAAACTTCCCCAAGGTTCGACAGGCAGCACAGGATTCAAATCCGGGTTCTCTTGATTGAGAGTCCAATGCTCTATCCTCTGCGCCACTTTGCTCCATATTGGAAATAATATGTTGCATACTAACTTTGTTGTTGATTCATGACCCTACACAGCAGTGGTTGTGTTCTGTTATCACGTGTCCTTAGCTTGTACTTGTTATCACGTGTCCTTAGCTTGTACTTGTTATCACGTGTCCTTAGCTTGTACTTGTTATCACGTGTCCTTAGCTTGTACTTGTTATCACGTGTCTTTAGCTTGTACTTGTTATCACGTGTCTTTAGCTTGTACTTGTTATCACGTGTCCTTAGCTTGTACTTGTTATCACGTGTCCTTAGCTTGTACTTGTTATCACGTGTCCTTAGCTTGTACTTGTTATCACGTGTCCTTAGCTTGTACTTGTTATCACGTGTCCTTAGCTTGTACTTGTTATCACGTGTCCTTAGCTTGTACTTGTTATCACGTGTCCTTAGCTTGTTCTTGTTATCACGTGTCCTTAGCTTGTACTTGTTATCACGTGTCCTTAGCTTGTACTTGTTATCACGTGTCCTTAGCTTGTACTTGTTATCACGTGTCCTTAGCTTGTACGTGTTATCACGTGTCCTTAGCTTGTACTTGTTATCACGTGTCCTTAGCTTGTACTTGTTATCACGTGTCCTTAGCTTGTACTTGTTATCACGTGTCCTTAGCTTGTACTTGTTATCACGTGTCCTTAGCTTGTACTTGTTATCACGTGTCTTTAGCTTGTACTTGTTATCACGTGTCTTTAGCTTGTACTTGTTATCACGTGTCCTTAGCTTGTACTTGTTATCACGTGTCCTTAGCTTGTACTTGTTATCACGTGTCCTTAGCTTGTACTTGTTCTAACAGTTCTGCACGATACATTTAAGTATGAAATAATAAGCGATAGAGCTTCTTGACGGCCTCTTCCATTGTCTTCAGTAATATATGCTGTGTATTGACTCAAGAAACAGGAGTTTCATTCAACATACGAGCTGCACTATCATATAACCAGATTCAGATGGTTTATTGCCAAACAGCATTTTAAAACCAAGGAATTTATGGCATTGTGGCGTCAACAATTCAAACACTCTGTCTCAACATTCATACATTCTTTTGCTTGTCTCCTCTAACCCGAATACACACAAATGCACGCATGCATACACACACACATACACGTGTGCATGCACACACACATACACATGTGCATACACACACACATACACGTGTGCATGCACACACACATACACGTGTGCATGCACACACACATACACGTGTGCATGCACACACACATACACGTGTGCATGCACACACACATACACGTGTGCATGCTCAAGATATACAAATCAGAAATATTACAAAAGACAACAAGGCTAAAACATGTGTAAGTTAATAATAAAGCCAACTGCCAAGACATTTTAAAGACATTCACGTGTGTCCAGACATAAACGTACTAACTTGGTAGGATAATATTAATATAACAACAGTAGATTTCATGAATGCACCATTGCAACTGACTGAACATTACCTGAGAAACAGTAAAACAATACAAAAATATATACATGTACTTAAATAAGTAAAACGAGCATGGCAACATAAGAATGGAACTAGCAAGCAAGACAATGAAACACCCACTACAAGGTCTGCACTGACCGGGAGGCTGCGAAACATGCGGCAATCAGCGATGTAGAACTGGTTCTCCGCGCTCACTTGAATCCGGATGTGTTTCACGTTGGTGTGGTACCTGGCAAACAAACAGGGCAACATAAATACCTGCCAACCCTCCTGCATTTTCCCAGTCTCCCAGATTTCTTGTGTCACTCCCGCCCTCACAAAAAATCTTTTAGGTGCAGTCAGAGGTTTCTGGGGAGCCTCAAGGTCTCAATGGGTGTGTGAATGAATGACTTTCAAGTGTACGTGTTTTCCCACTATGTTTTACAAAAACATTGTGCAAAATGATCATGCTGCCTTGTTACAGCTTAATTACAACTGTAACTGTGCATACATAGTTAACTGTAATCAATCACACTATAATTATATTATTAAGTACAATTTTTCTTTTATGTAGTCATAATTTTTACATAACAAAACTGTTGCAATCAATTGTAATCACTAGCAAAATTGTCCATCCTCCAGATGGCATTTCACACACACAGACGCAGAAGCTGGTTCCTGTGTTATTGATAAATTACGTAGATTTGTTTCACTTTAACACAAGACATCCCCAATCGAATGGTGTTCCTAGGAACAATTGCAAAAACACGTTTAATATTACAAACATATTGTTTGATGTCCATTTACCATTCAGTAAACGGTTGTCCACAATAACAGGTTCAGGTATAAGCTTGCTTGCATTCAATATAACTCCCCTTTGGTCGCTACTTGGCACCACTTGTTGCATATTTATCGCTAGAGGAATAACTCAGGCTTCTATTTATGTCAGTTTTATTGAAAATTCCAGTTATTTCTTTTTTCTGCCAACCAACAGTTATGGCTGAGGCTGTTTGCAGCAGCACTGCTGATGACAAAGTTTTGGAACGTCTGGAACAGTTTTAGTGACGATTCGGACTTAGACGAAAGCATGTTTGCGGAAGGCAGTAATGTGTGTTTTTGATGACCTAACACTGAAAGTATCTACACTTTAACCCATTAGACCTCAAGTCGGCCAAACCCGCCCGAGTTCCGACTCCTCAAGTCGGCCAAACCCGCCCGAAAAGATTACCTTCGTAGCTTCATCGATTCCAGAGGCGCACTCTGGAGGATACTTTTGAAACACATTCAAAATGTCTCATTAACATATTGGCAATGAATTGTGGGTATTTGTGGTGTATGTTGCTATTCTACTTATCGAAGTTTCATGCGTTTTTCCAAGCTGCTCCAGTTTTTGAGAGAACAAAATGGCGTCTGTTGGTCCTAGTCGTTTGTCTGCAGAAGTCGTGTGTCTGTGATGACAGTGATATCGAAGAAAGTGATTCAGACGATGTTCATGTAATTATATGCGACTTTGTTCGATACTTCGGCTGGACGATCATTGTTGTTGTTGTCAGGGAAGCTGGTCGTTCACGCCCATTTTGTAAACACGCTACGAGACCAGTCCCGCATTCTGTATTCCTTATTTTTGCGCTATTTATATTTCGATTAGGACATTGTATGACGATGTTGTAGTTGTATTATTTCGTGATTGGTAAGTGTTGTAACTTGCGGGACTGTCCTGTTGTTCACTTGTTGTTTTGACCGAGGCTGCCCGGGGTGGTAGTGCTGATACTTGACAGCTACATGTGCCTGTGACCAGGCACTCCCATTCCACAGTAATGAAGTATATATCATTCTAGCCATCAGAATTTAACAATGCAGGTATCATTGTGTAGGCATTTATCTGCTCTTTATAATAAAATAAAGTTGTAGCAGTACAATATTGATCATAAAAAAGTTACACAGTAGTCAATCATTATGTTCGGTGTAGAAATTATTGTCCGACAGGGTTTTGTTTTACCACATATTGTTTGGGCAAAATACTTATGATACAATAACATATGTTGTACAAAAATATAGTTTTAATTACATTTTAGTATCACATAAATTACAGCACTGCAACATATGCAACATGGTGTGCATTTAAGGTAGACTCCATACAGTGATGTACCCCATATTTTATTTCAGCTTTGCAAATTTGTCAAGTATGCTTCCATTGTATTCCAGTATGTGCAACGTATATTTTAGGTATAATAACAAGTTTTATACCAAAATGTAAGTAATTCAATTATCTTTCAAATAAACACAACTTGTAGCAGTAAGAAATGAAGCATAAAAAAGTTATGACTCATAATATGACATGTTGCAGTGAAATACCTAAATACTGGCACGCCTAGTGAGATATGGACAACTATTGTTATTCATACAAAAGCATATTTACACCCAATGTGAAGAGCATTCCAAGTCCTTTAAAATAGTTACAACTTGCAATAATGGAAATTCAATAATAAAAGAGCTATGCCTCAAAAACGAACACTCCCAATAATTTTCAGAATGTGACCTAATTCTCTGAGGAACCAGGGGCTTTACACTGAAACACTCTGAGGTCTAAAGGGTTAAATACCTTTTCTTTTGAGGCGTTGTAGATTAATCCCCAAAAGTTTGGGGCCTACCAACACATGCAAGCTGTCTATGAGGAAAACGTTAACATACCACCACGATAATAGCTACATATTGGTAACCCAAAACTGAACACATTCTGAGAATCGACAGCAGAACTCTACTGTACTCAGCGAGATATAATACAGCACTCACTTGATGCTGATTGCATATCTAGTAATGCCATCTGTCTTGCCTTCTCGCACCAAGTACGTGCCGCTCATGCATAGGTCTAACTTGTTGGTGGCGGTTTGCCTCGGCAACTTGTCTAGAAACCTGGGAAGAACACAGCCGATCTTACCACAGGCACTGAGATAAACTATATCCAACAAAACATTCCGTGATTTTTAAACTTTTGTTTATGGTCACATGTTTGACTTCTACGGTCGTATGGGAAGCAGGTCTGCTTCCCATTAAACACAAACCCCCCTCTAATGATCTACCCCATATCCAAAGTTTATGTTACTCGTGATAGTTAATACATGATATGAAACAGATGTGCAAAGTATCCAATGGAGGAGCATGCACAGATTACACAATAGAAGGAAGAAGAAATAACTTAGTAATTTAGAACATCGATCTCAGGTTATAAACTTGACATATTCCTAGTAGACATTATAAAATACTACAGCATACGTTTCTTAATAATAAACATGAAATTTTTTTACAAAGAATATCGTTTTCACTTGCAATATCACCAGCTGCCTGGCATGACCTCCTAACCTCTTACCACTGACCCTTTCCTTCGCTGTCATCTCATCTATGTTAGTCACCATTTATAATAATTACTTTGACTTTTGTGAAAATATACCTAAAATCTGCCCGTAAATTATATAGCAACCAAGGAATGGGTATAAATAGGAATAAAACAATATTTTAAAACTATCACTGCTTTGATGAAATAATATAAAAGTACAACTGTAATAATGAATTACGTTTTACTGTAAAATGATAGTAAGAATCACATCTATTCTGACATCTTTACTGTCTAAATGTGTTTTAATGAACTACATTTTTTTTAAATGTACTTTATTATCTGTTAAATTTTAATGTTTTCATGTAAATATCATGTGTATGTTGCATGCTGAAGGAACATCATTTTATGTGGGTTAATGTTCACATCATCTTGTGAACCTATGACCCTAATATACTTTATCAACATTCATTGAAACTTTGTGGACTCTGCATTTGAATCTCCTCCCAGGTGGCGGGGTCCACTGGCATCTTCCTATGTTCATTCATTTCCTTGGATGAATCGCCTCAGATCTACCATTTGGCGATGTATTACAAAAACAGTTATTATTTGTTCAGTGGACAAACCGAGTGGTAAGCCATTCACCACTACGGAGTTTCGTTCGATTTATCAGGAAGTCATTATCTGCTACAGGAATTAAATGGCCACGGGAACAAGTTTCGGTTAAAATTAACTATAATGGTGACAATAGCTGCCTGTGGTTTGTGGGTCCGTGGGTGTTTGTACGCTAGCAAACATTAACACATATGGCCAGTTGAGTTGTTGAACTACAGTTTATACGATATATAGAACAATTTTACCCAACAATACAATTGGTTATATGTTGTAGTTAGAGAAAGGTCATTTGGGCCATCTGTTCTGACAAAGAAAGAGTGTAAAATAGGAAACTGGTCAGTGATAAGATAGAACTGACCACAGCAGGCAGCAAGTAATTTTGTCAAATGTTCGTCAAGTGCAAATAACACTTGGTTTTTATGCAACACATTTAGGCTATCAAATGATAATAAAATGTAATCACCACAATGCATCTGGAATGAAACAGCGATTTATCTTAATGCAATTAATTCTTAATCAAATAAATACAATGTTCACAGATCAGTTAACACCAGCATAAATGTGTTTAATTATTCAAGCGAGACGTTAGCCCAAGCAAGAAATGCGCCACTAGAGTGCAACTAAAAAGCAGACTGCAGCAAAGAATGATAAATATATGTCAGCACAACATGGTTAAGTTAGCTGAATGAAAGGTAAGCCAAATTAAACAAAAGTGATGTCACTGTGAGAAATGTATGCATGTAAACACACAAACACAACAAGCACCCACACATGAACACATAAACAAACATATGAACACATAAACAAACACATGAACACATAAACAAACACATGCCTTCCCGCATATAGGCATAAACAAACACATCTATACAACCATTTACCTTTGTGAAGAAACTTCCACGAAAAAACTAAATAGTAGATCATGTCATACCTCTTTTTCAGCATAAAACACCCACTAGCAACTAAAAGACATGAGATATTAAACAGAATAACAAAATAAAATGCTATATTGAAAATAACAAATTGACATCAATGAATCATGCAAAGAAGAATATAAAAAGGCTGGACAGCAAAACATACAGATGTGGAATTGAAAATACATAAATAAATATGCCAAACAAATACCTGAAGAAAATAAACAATACTACATCAAAGATTGCAAAGAGACAATGATGAAAACATTAACGTAATTTTGCAGAAGAATGTACACGCCACATAAAGAACAAAATTGATACACTGAAACCTGCTTTAGTGGACACGTGTCCATTATGAAAACTTGTCTACAAAGGACACTTTTGAAAATCCCGAATGACTAGTTTGCATTGTCCACTAGCAGTCCATAATGGTAACCCGGCCACAATGTACACATTGCGCAGTTCCAAAGATGTCCACTATGTACCAGTTTTACTCTACCAGTTTTAATCTACGTCACAAAAAGTAACTTCATTAAAGATGATAAAGAAATCTCACTGAAGTGCAACAAAAACATGAAAACGCGTCACCGAAAAAAACAGAGAAAGACCACCGACAACAAAGCTGCAGCACAAAGAACTGGGAACCAAATACGACAAAGTGATGAATTACTGAAGAACGTTACCAAGGATAAACAGTCATGTCTATTGGAACGAGAAGTACTTTCCGCCGGCACCCCCTGGGGGACGACAAGGGAGATGGACGTCGCTGAGGTATGACAGGTTTGCCGTTTACCAAATCACGCGGCAAACTTAAAGACTTGGCCCTCTGAACATGCTTTAACTTGAAGCCGTTTGTCAGTTTGCGGCTCGTGGTTGATTCTGACCGCTACAAAACAGACAGACGCGCATGACGCTGTTACATGACCGCCACCCGGTGTACATTAGTGGAACCACGAGTGAACGTCAGGGTATGTCAACATTGAAAACAGAAACACAAGACAAGGTTCCATTCACGCCGACTAGACAAGAGTTGTTAATGTAAGACGTATCTCCACCCAACTAGCCGGTGTCTACAGACAGGGTGCTAGAAGGAAGAACTGGGGTGCATAATGCATGGATGAATGCATGACTACTGGGGTGCATCAGACAATATTATAGAGCGTGATATGATGCAGGAGGGGTGCAGAGTGAGGTTTGGATAAATGTGACTCATCCTAGTAGTGGCCTCATAATAGTACTGGATACTTGTGACACTTTTTCTAAGAGGCAACAATATAAGTTGGAAAACAGACATACAACAGGACGTGTGTGCACGCGTGTCTTTGTTTATGCATGATGTGCGTGTGTGCATGGGTGATATACATATCTTTGTGTGTACATGTGTGCATGCATGTGTGTGCCTCAATGCATGTATGGTGTGTACGTTTGCGTGTGTGTATACATGATGTGTCTGTATGCATGTGTGCGTTCATGATGTGCATGCAAGCAAGGTGTTTATGCGTGCGAGTGCCTACCACCAACCAACACTAGCCATCTGTGCTGCTGTAAGAGTCACCAGTACCGAGTGAGAATGAGACAGAACAAGCACTAAGAGATACCCCGCTGTCACGCTCACCAGGGCAAGTATCAGACAGAACATACCACGGGTAATTTGTGAGGTCTACACATACACTGGACATGGGCCGCTGGATGCCAGGCGTGTGTGGCGGTACCATTGGGGTATGATCAGACTCTAAATAAGACGGCTTTCTCTGTGTGAACAAAACACTTGACAACTGAAACAACTGCATGGAAATGACACAATACACGTGTGCACACTCACTGTATAAGTACACATGCACTGATCGCGTATCATCATAAACACACAGACAACAACAAGTACACCAGCGGGACGATGGTAGAGTGGACCATGCGATGTGGCCTCCACCTCGCGAGAAGAAAGAGGAAGAAGAATGCTTACAGTTAGTTTGCTAATTACTCCCACACCTTTCTACTCCACCTGTCTGTGTGTTCACACCTGGCAGGTGCAATTACTTTTGAAAACACTTTCACTTTCAATTTTTATCAGTTATTCATTGTCCTCTAATATGACCGACGCCGCGGTATCTGCAATGAGATTTGTAGGCTGAGTCTGGGAGTGTGACAACGGGGCGGAATATCGAGGCTTCAGGCAGTGCCCCTGCATGCCATACATGAACTAATGCGAAGTTGCAAAGGTAGCTGCTTCGAGCCAGGCCAGGAGAAGCAGCAGAGGGTAAAATCACACAGGGGCGATCACACAGGGTTGATCACACATGGGGAACATACCATGGGTAATTGGACAGGTCTAGATTGACAGCGGCGGCAGGCCACTGGGGCGCTGTAGCCTCAGGAGAGGTGGGTGCATGTTGGCTCTTATAGGGCGGTATATAAGGCTCAGGTTTCTGTGTGCAGAATATTGTCGACGGGTGAATATCACACAGACACACTCATTTATATGCATTCGCAGAATGTGTTTTCAATTACCTCCTAGCAGAAATATTATCCGCATGGAAACCTATATCAACATGACACTAAATTCACATTAAATGTTATAAAACTGGAATAATACATTGTTACATTTAAATAAAGAACATACAATACATGGTAATTATACACAAATATTAATATAAGAGTAGAGTATAAGCATATAATCACATAATAAGTAGGCCCAAGTAATCATAGTAACACATAAAAGGATACAACTTTAAAACAGACAATTTATAGCGAAAAGAAGATTATCGCAGGTAAGCTGTAAATTCAACGCACATCCTATTGAACTGCTCAATTATTAGATCAGCAAGTTTGACCAAATACCCAATAATAACAATATCATACTAAACATGCCTTTCGCATAAAATTCGCTAACATGTTGTTCAACTATGAATTTTGAAATATTTGTGTAATGTTAGGAAATAACCTTTCTTTCAATGGTTGACAAATATAACATACGTAGCGATATCTATAATATGCTGCATAACTATAAAATTATCAAAAATAAACAAGTGTAATCTTATATCTTCTAGCCACAGGGATGTGGCTAGAGTATTGCAGTTTGTACTTGCCCTATTCCATATAAAACTGCATGATACTGAATGAATACAGTATGCAGACTACAACATGATTATGATGACATTACTCACCCTAATCTCTCTGTGCGTGTTGACATACTTGGCCGGGAAAAACCCCTCTTCCCCTCTCATGCGACCCTGTGCACACACCAACACGTACATTACAATCCTGTCTTAAAACTGACTTGAGATACAATGGAGCCTCACTATTAAAGTTACTCTCTGGACTGGGCAAAGGTGACCTGAATTGTGCGGTCCATAATAGAGAGACTAATTTCTTATACTTTACTGTTACAAAAATACTTTGGGATTGTCTCAGGATAACTTGCAAGGTGGCTGCATTACTGAGGTGACAGTAAAGTGAGGGTCTACTGTAATTTTACTGTTGTTATAGTATTGTGACAGCTGTATCACTATTGCAATACTATTACGAGTGTCATTACTATTGTGGTAGCATCACAATAGTATAATAAAATAGCCAATACCCTGGAAAAATAGTCCATACAGTAATTTATGGGTGGCGCATTCATATGGCCTTCAATGGTGTTGATTCAAAATGAATAACTGTACAATTACTGATGATTGTTGATTTTTGGTATGTAAGTAAGTAAAATTACATAATGTAACTGAAAAAACAAGTTTGGTTACACCGAACCGATAATTGATTACGAAAATCAAGCAGATTTCCAACACAAATTATTTACACATAAAACGGAGTCTATTAACAGCAGCAAGTCTTTTCTGTGTGAAATTGAGTGCTCATATGTTTTACCTCCCACCAGTTCGGATCGTCTGTGTTCAGCAAGTCAATGACGTCTCCACTGTTAAACGTCAGTATGTGACATCCGTCGTCTGGTTTTGGCACACCTTGGTAACTGTATGCCGCCTTGCCCTTTTCTTGAAACCAATACATCACTTGTTGAGTTATCTTGCAATGCCAGTGCACTTTTGGTCTAAGATTTACAGGAAATATATATATTCAGCAGTAAAGATCTCTGAATAGCGGAGATTTTATTTGCATTATTCCAGGCAGCGTCATCTACTGACTTGAAGTAATGTAAATTAGTAACTGCCGATTTTTAATACTACATCACAAAATTCTCCGATTTCATCGATCTGATTATGGTATGGTGTGACACACTACACCATAATCAGATTCCCATCCAGGTGTTACTCGACATGTAGAGATCTTTGCAAATATAATTTTGTGTTGAATGGGAAGAAATCTCTGAATCACCACATTTGTTAGAAAAATATTGAGTTTTGAGTGGGAAATGTAATTAATTAAATAATAGGAAATGTAGAAATTTATAGGAAAACTGGGTGCCCTGAGTGTTAGATCTCATATCATAGTTCAGGTTAGGATTCCATACATAGAGAGGCAGCATGCAGATGACGCAAAACAAGGAATATAGTGCCCAGTGAAAATTATTAGAAGTAGGTCTCTAAGGACATAGATGGATGAGTTTTGTCATGCGGATGCGGAAAATTGAATCGCTCCATGTAGCGATTCGAAACATATCCAGGAATCGGATAGGAAATTCCCAAACGTGACATCACTCAGGGCCATTCCCCATTCCACAAGCGTACACGTTTCTGTACATATGGAATTCTAGCTCCATAATGTAACCACTGAACAAACATCTAGCCGTAGTTGACATTTCTTTGTGATGTCGCACCAACACTTTGAAATCCACTGTCAGAATACGAGTTTCAAACCAGCAATTGATGTACTCCCAACTGACAGTCACAAGCTTTATCACGGCCCAAAAAAGGTGAAAAAAACTGTGGGAGGAGAATTTAAACAAATGCACTTTAGCAGGGGCCAGCTGCAATCAAGCTAAAAAAGACTGGAAAAAATGGGCCAAGTGGCCCTGAAGTACTTTGGACTATATTGTGAATTTGTAATTATTAATTAAATGTTTTTTGGTGAATCATAGTTACAGATCATTAAGAGTTATGATGGGAGTAAAGTATTGACATGTTTAGTAGCTCTCTAGACTATATGCATGCCAGTGAAGATACACCTGGAAATAAAGTATTCGAGTAGACCATTTTGTGAATATTGTATACATTAGTTACTGTGTTATTAAAAATACTGTCGGATTTTATTCCGATACTCTGCTATTTAGGCCAATTTCCAGTGGTTGTAGAAACCTTGCAGGAATGTTGGTGAGCTGCAATCTTGCATGTAGCACAGTAAAACATTGTTTAAGAAAATGCACACGCATTATCTGTTCTCATTTTGCCCCTACCACCGTCCCCCAGAATGCGAAGAAGAAAGAGAAGAAATATGATAAAACTTTATTTGTTAACAAGGTACAGTGAGGTGGGGATGGGGTGGGTGTAATAAACAATCAATTGGCATTCTGCCAACCTATTCCAGGCAGAAACAAATAAAATGTGAACATTTAGCTTTTTGTGAGGCCCTGAGGTGCCCTTAGAATGATTCAATCAAATACGAATTTCTTGTGTACAGTGACACTACCCTAAGAGACGTCTATGCAAAAGTAAAGAAACAGTTACTGTACAGTTTTTTAAATAACAGAAAAGACAACCTCTGATCCATGCAAGACACAGACACCACATGTGACAGATGTTGTAGGAAAAGGGATTAGTTGAGTGAAGGGGTGTAGCCAGCCAGTTATAAATAGAGCTGCAGGGCTGTTCTCCTGCAGTAAACAATTTAGTTAGCAAATTTAGCATTTTAGGGTACCTTTGGTGCCCTTAGAATGATTCAATCAAATACAGATTTCTTGTGTATAGTGGCACTACCACATGAAATGTCTATGCAAAATTAGAGAAAAAGTTACTGAAGAGTTTTTGAAAAAATAGGCAAAATGTGAAAATTTACCAGTTTTGGGGTCCTTTTTGGGGGGCTATTAGGTGCCCTCAGAATGATTAAATCAAATACAGATTTCTTGTGTACAGTAACAGTACTACGAGGAATTTATATGCAAAATTAGAGAAAAAGTTACTGAACAGTTTTTGAAAAAATAGGCAAAATGTGAAAAATACAATTTTTTTGGGCCCTGGGGACCCTAAGAATGATTCAATCAAATACAGATTTATTGTGCATAGTAGCAGTACCCAAAGCACTAAAAAGTGGAGGTGCCAGCTGGCACAAAGAGGATTCAGTAAGGTAAGTTGCATGACAACCTACCGATTGCGGGGCGAGAGTGTGGAATGGGGCCAGTGCGATTGCGGGGTGGCGGCAGTTGTACGCCCCCTGACTGCTGTCTATGTGGTAGTCTTGGACCTGTCAGCAACAAACAATAGTGATTAGTATCTGGATTGTCGTCATGGACAGTCATACTTGGTGATCTCTCCTTCGTTGTTCCTGCCGCCTGTCTGTGGAATCGGTTGCCAGGGAATGTGTGGACAACAAAGATATTGCCACTGTATAAACATTTCTTTTTACACAAGCTTTTTATAATAAAATGCGGATATGAATATATGAAAATGCACTCTTTTATTACATAAACTAGCTGAGCAACCTAGCAGCTTAGCACTATACTTAGTTTATTCAATGACAACCAGTTCTACACTTTAAATACCTATTAGGAACATTAAAATCAACTTTTGATAGTCAGCAAATGTCACCTGTCATGTTCTTCGTTTTGATTATACATTCCTTGTGCACTTTCATCTTCGTAACTGCAAATAAACAAACACACATTGTTAATCCATACAATTTATTCCCTTAGTGATTAAAAAAATAAATATATATATTAATATTTATTATGAATCAAGTTTATGGTCGAATGAACAGGTCTGCCAGCGTAGTGCTTTAAACACGCAAGGACCAGATACAATTGTACAACAACTTTTATTTACATTTATTAGCAGTGAGCCATACTGATCAGTCGTATTCTTTCTTGCTTATCACACCTACAATACTGAAACTAACATAGGTAATTATTTCTTTTTAAAATCTGGAGTTATTTTTACACTAAAGCGACATCGAAGTGAACAGAGCTCAAAAAGGCCACATTGTGAAGTTCCAAATGTTTGCATACGTTCAGCCCGAGTCCAGCAGTTTTTGGCTAGCTCTTACTGGTCAGAGTTAGCAATGTGATGTCCGTCCACAACGTTCTGTGTCTTGCATGACTGTACGGAGTTGCGTAAATCTATGTCAAACATTCTTTTATGTGTGTGATGGCTGCGATGCCAACTTTCATGCATGCCTAGCAGTAGACATTCGCTATATCGATTTCATGTTTTTATGTACTAAAACAATTTTTAATTAAAACGATTATCATGTTTAATGGTGCATTTTGTCAATGTTAATATGTTTAAAACATGATTCCATTCACCTAGCTACCTGTTGATGAACAGAAGTGAGTGTATCTTGGTATACAGTAGAGTGGGTATGAACGGGGGGAAGGTACTTACTTGTGCACTGGTATCCTTGGTAGAAGACACCCCTGCAAACACATATACACAATCAAATAGGCAGACACATAGGCTCGAAAACAACTATATCTGTTTCATGATCATGCACCTGCATTGCAAAACATCTTAGAGCAATTATTTAGATGGGGACTCTGCATAAAACCTATTATTATTTGATTGCAGCTTGCTATCATTTAGGCAGTAAAACAGAAGTTAAATCTTGATTTTCACCATTACATTATTTGATGTTTTTTTAAATATTTGTTATTGTGTTAACCCAGATATTTTTGGGGTAAACCAGACATGACTGCATTATACCAAAAAGTGCAATAAAACAGCAGATAAATAAAGAAATACGAGGTAAACATTATATACATTGCATGCATATCACTTATTATGCTAACATGCTAAACATGGCAGTATACCTGTACGTATTATTATAATGCACTTTCAACAATAACAGTGGCAGTGACACTGCAGCATATAAAACTGACAATTTTCACAGATCTATAATTCTGACCTCTGACCACTGATTATGCATAATGCCTATTCCTTAAAAACCTTTACCTAAGTAGCTTCTTGCAGTAGTCGCAGACCGTTGGCTTGTCGAACGAGTGCATTACAAAGTCATGGTTGTTTTCTCGGGCCCCCTCTGGCGATGTGTTGCTTCTGCAAGACAAACAACCTCATAACTTCATGTACTTGAGCAATTATAGAATTCCATGCCATTCCCATGGTTTTTCCAGGCTTCCATTAAAAAAATCCATGCCACAACTGACTACCATTGAGCATGACTGTTACCCAAAATATACATTTTAATTAAGTTTAATTGTAACACACCTGCACTAGCTTACAACTAGGACAACAGTTATAAATCAATATTTCAGTATCTTAATCTTAACTTGTTCCCACAGGATTCATAGTGGCAGCCTGTGGAGGTTAAGTGGTTAGCCATTCAATGGTTTCCATAGGCGGAGAACTGACTCTTATAGGTGCTCACAATTTTATTTATGAAAATTTAGAATTCCAAGCTTTCCTATGCCATTTAAAAAATCCCAGGTTTTCAAGGCCTTGACTTTTAACTAATTGAATTCCATGCTATTCAAGAATTTCTATGTCCCATCATAAATACACATGACTACCTGTCATAACTACCACATGAATGCTGGCCGACCTACTCAGTTCAACTCTTATTCCGCTTTCCTTTTCCAAGTTGGTTCCAGTGCTCGGCAACATTCTATTAACCGATTATTGTTGTATTGTCAATCTGCCGGTTCATAAATGCATGTACTTTATTAGTATTGGGTTATTTGTTGAGGAAAATAAACACGACGGTGAAAGATGAGAAACAAGACCTGTGTGCATTTCTGCAAAAACCACAACATTGATAGGACATGACCGAGATAGCTATTTTTGTCCCATGATCAGAATAGGCCTGTGGGACTTAAGGTCAGACACCCCAGGTGAAATAGTTTTTTTGACAAAACATACTCAGAATGATTTTCTGCCAGATTATGATACCTTTGTATGCATATTATAAATAAGATTCACTTCTATAACAATTACATACCTCTAAGTGAGTTTTAGTCATTGATCAAGCATGTCGATATCAAGTAATCAAATCCAGTATGCAATCTTTGACGGTCATTTTCTAAAAAACATTTTTTCTCAAATTTCTGCATTTGGAAACGGGATATCTCTGGTAATAATTATGCTGTACAAATAAAGTTTTCAGTGTTACATTCAGCAGACACTGCTGTATGAAAGATCAGACACTATTTTTTTAAATCTTCAACAGTTTGAAAGATATAAGAATGTTTGTTGCCAAAAACCAAGGTTTTTTACACTTTACAAGATAATTATTTATAAAAAAAAACACTACATGGAAAAATGCTATTATCATTTCACAATTGAATGTTTACAGAATATTAATTTGCAGGAATTATAATTACATATATATGCTCAAAAGAGAATGGCAGTGTTTGCAAATTTGCTAATATTGGCTCCAAATGGTGGCCATCTTGTTTGTTACCATGTAAACGGGGGGGGGGGGGTTTGGCCAAAAAAATTCAATCTATTTTCTAGTCAGTATGATCCATTCCATACTTTGGGTAAACAAAATTACACAATTTGCACAAATTAAAAAATAATCCTATCTACATACAATGTTTGGCCTTAATACCTGATTCCCTGTGGCATGTCACATGTGTACCCAGGCTTACCTTACCTAAGACCTTTCTACACAAATGATTTTGTCTGTCTGTTTTTATTACTTTATATTACGTAGATAATCAGTGTGTAGGTTGATTTAAATGGATCCCATTGTCCAGATGACGTTAGGTGATAAGACATGGAGAATGACCGTGGAGATATACAGCTGTATAAGAGTGCTAGAACTATTGTACTCACAGTGCCAGGTTGATGGCGTCTATCCATTTCTTCCGTAGGTCGTCTGTCTTGGCATAGAAGCTGTACACTTCCGACTTGTCTCTCTTCACCAGCATGAACTGATACACCTGTCACAACAACACAGAATATGTCATACGTGTCACTAACATTAGATCTGTCTTTCCAACCAGCATGAACTGATACGACTGTCACAACAACACAGAATATGTCACACATGTCACTAACATTAGATCTGTCTTTCCAACCAGCATGAACTGATACAACTGTCACAACAACACACAATATGTCACACGTGTCACTAACATTAGATCTGTCTTTCCAAACAGCATGAACTGATACAACTGTCACAACAACACAGAATATGTCACACGTGTCACTAACATTAGATCTATCTTTCCAACCAGCATGAACTGATACGACTGTCACAACAACACAGAATATGTTACACGTGTCACTAACATTAGATCTGTCTTTCCAACCAGCATGAACTGATACAACTGTCACAACAACACACAATATGTCACATGTGTCACTAACATTAGATCTGTCTTTCCAACCAGCATGAACTGATACAACTGTCACAACAACACACAATATGTCACACGTGTCACTAACATTAGATCTGTCTTTCCAACCAGCATGAACTGATACAACTGTCAAAACAACACACACTATGTCACACGTGTCACTAACATTAGATCTGTCTTTCCAACCAGCATGAACTTATATGACTGTCACAACAACACAGAATATGTCACACGTGTCACTAACATTAGATCTGTCTTTCCAACCAGCATGAACTGATACGACTGTCACAACAACACAGAATATGTCACACATGTCACTAACATTAGATCTGTCTTTCCAACCAGCATGAACTGATACAACTGTCACAACAACACAGAATATGTCAGACTTGTCACTAACATTAGATCTGTCTTTCCAACCAGCATGAACTGATACAACTGTCACAACAACATAGAATATGTCACACGTGTCACTAACATTAGATCTGTCTTTCCAACCAGCATGAACTGATACAACTGTCACAACAACACAGAATATGTCACACGTGTCACTAACATTAGATCTGTCTTTCCAAACAGCATGAACTGATACAACTGTCACAACAACACAGAATATGTCACACGTGTCACTAACATTAGATCTGTCTTTCCAACCAGCATGAACTGATACAACTGTCACAACAACACAGAATATGTCACACGTGTCACTAACATTAGATATGTCTTTCCAACCAGCATGAACTGATACAACTGTCACAACAACACAGAATATGTCACACGTGTCACTAACATTAGATCTGTCTTTCCAACCAGCATGAACTGATACGACTGTCACAACACAGAATATATGTTACACGTGTCACTAACATTAGATCTGTCTTTCCAACCAGCATGAACTGATACAACTGTCACAACAACACACAATATGTCACATGTGTCACTAACATTAGATCTGTCTTTCCAACCAGCATGAACTGATACAACTGTCACAACAACACACAGTATGTCACACGTGTCACTAACATTAGATCTGTCTTTCCAACCAGCATGAACTGATACAACTGTCAAAACAACACACAATATGTCACACGTGTCATTAACATTAGATCTGTCTTTCCATCCAGCATGAACTGATATGACTGTCACAACAACACACAATATGTCACACGTGTCACTAACATTAGATCTGTCTTTCCAACCAGCATGAACTGATACGACTGTCACAACAACACACAATATGTCACACGTGTCACTAACATTAGATCTGTCTTTCCAACCAGCATGAACTGATACAACTGTCACAACAACACACAATATGTCACACGTGTCACTAACATTAGATCTGTCTTTCCAACCAGCATGAACTGATACGACTGTCACAACAACACACAATATGTCACACGTGTCACTAACATTAGATCTGTCTTTCCAACCAGCATGAACTGATACAACTGTCACAACAACACAGAATATGTCACACGTGTCACTAACATTAGATCTGTCTTTCCAACCAGCATGAACTGATACAACTGTCACAACAACACAGAATATGTCACACGTGTCACTAACATTAGATCTGTCTTTCCAACCAGCATGAACTGATACGACTGTCACAACAACACAGAATATGTCACACGTGTCACTAACATTAGATCTGTCTTTCCAACCAGCATGAACTGATACACTGTCACAACAATAGAATGTGTCACACGTGTCACTAGCATTAGATCTGTCTTTCCAACCAGCATGAACTGATACACGACTGTCACAACAACACAGAATATGTCACACTTGTCACTAACATTAGATTCTGTCTTTCCAACCAGCATGAACTGATACGACTGTCACAACAACACAGAATATGTCACACGTGTCACTAACATTAGATCTGTCTTTCCAACCAGCATGAACTGATACGACTGTCACAACAACACAGAATGTGTCACACGTGTCACTAACATAGGATCTGTCTTTCCAACCAGCATGAACTGATACAACTGTCACAACAACACACAATATGTCACACGTGTCACTAACATTAGATCTGTCTTTCCAACCAACATGAACTGATACAACTGTCACAACAACACAGAATATGTCACACGTGTCACTAACATTAGATCTGTCTTTCCAACCAGCATGAACTGATACGACTGTCACAACAACACAGAATATGTCACACGTGTCACTAACATTAGATCTGTCTTTCCAACCAGCATGAACTGATACAACTGTCACAACAACACACAATATGTCACACGTGTCACTAACATTAGATCTGTCTTTCCAACCAGCATGAACTGATACAACTGTCACAACAACACAGAATATGTCACACGTGTCACTAACATTAGATCTGTCTTTCCAACCAGCATGAACTGATACAACTGTCACAACAACACAGAATATGTCACACGTGTCACTAACATTAGATCTGTCTTTCCAACCAGCATGAACTGATACAACTGTCACAACAACACAGAATATGTCACACGTGTCACTAACATTAGATCTGTCTTTCCAACCAGCATGAACTGATACAACTGTCACAACAACACACAATATGTCACATGTGTCACTAACATTAGATCTGTCTTTCCAACCAGCATGAACTGATACAACTGTCACAACAACACACAATATGTCACATGTGTCACTAACATAGGATCTGTCTTTCCAACCAGCATGAACTGATACAACTGTCACAACAACACACAATATGTCACATGTGTCACTAACATTAGATCTGTCTTTCCAACCAGCATGAACTGATACAACTGTCACAACAACGCACAATATGTCACATGTGTCACTAACATTAGATCTGTCTTTCCAACCAGCATGAACTGATACAACTGTCACAACAACACACAATATGTCACATGTGTCACTAACATTAGATCTGTCTTTCCAACCAGCATGAACTGATACAACTGTCACAACAACACACAATATGTCACATGTGTCACTAACATTAAATTTAGTTTTTATTCACCAGCATGAACTGATACAACTGTCACAAACAAGACAATATGTCACTAACATTAGATTTTTCCTTTACACAAATAGAAGTTGCCACATATTTTGGTTGCCACAATGTTCAGTAAAAGTGATATTCTTACATAGTGTATTTAGTAATGCTAAGAATTAATTTGGGATTCAACACAGACATAATTGCTTCTAGTAATCTGTTTTTAAATATTTGGCAGAGATATTAGAACAATATGCCCTTCCAACAACTTGACAGCATATAGAGCAGATTTAAAACAAGGCAAGAAACACAAGTATAACACACCTTTTTACCACCTCTTCAGCGAAATAAGCCCAAAAGAAAACAAAACATGATGGTGTGTGAACTATGACCTACCTTGTCTTTGGTCTTATGGCACTCCTCCACATTGAACATGGACAGTACTAGTGCAGACCGGTAGCTGTAGGACTCTCCCTGAAACAAGCACAGATGGACGTGTTGTTAACAACGCCACTGTGGACCTTCAGCCTAGAAATGTCATGCAGCAATAGGCTGTGAACAGTTTTCTGCATGCTACAGAATCTACATTTGAATGGGTGTGGAAAGACTGCCTTGTTCAGTTACAGTGAGTACTGGGATAAATGAACTGAGAGGCCAACAAAGAACTACAAACTACCTGTCAACTTCCTGCAGCTTTGTGGCAAGAACACAACGCTACGACTAGCTGATGCAACTTGTTACTGTCAAGACCAGTAACTGAGCCTTCACTACAACTAAAAGCTGTAATTGTGACGAGATAAAATCAAGGTGCAGCCTACAACTAAAAGCAGTGACTTTGGAATAAAGATAATACTGAGAGGTGCTATAGTGTCGTTTAAACAGGGGCCTTGCTGTACAAGTAACATGTTACAGACAGTTAGCAATTGTGTTTGTGGTAGAGCCACTCAAATCATCTATTACCATGCGTCTGTCACTGTGTTGATGTCAAGATGTATCAGTGGGTTTTCTTCATTCAGTTGTATAATTCCTATCGATAGTGTCGTTCTGCATTTGGTATAACATATAATAGGATGGAACCAACAGTTTATATCATGTGTCCCTTGTGCTGTTATTACTCGTTTCTGTATTCCTAAAACACACAGGCTGCTATCCCGTCTGGCCACAAGATACCGTGATACTGTGCCTGCTCCTGCCACCACTGAACAAGGCAGTCGATGGCCACAATTATTAGAACACATATGCATATCACCAGAGCTAATCTGACTGAAATGTATACAACATAACCATACTGACACAGTGTCAACACAAGCAGGCATTAACATTATAACCCGAATATTACGCCTATTACGGGAGACGCATTATGCTATTTGAGAGACAGGGCGTTAGTGAGTCTATAACAAGGCCAGAAAACCATCTCTCACCCAGAAGAATCTATCGACAGTCTGTGTCGCCCGTAGTATGGTAGCAGCAGTGGTGGTGTTAGGTGCATGAAGTAAGCGGGCGCAGGAGGTCAATGGAAAGAAAGAGAGGCACGTGAGCATGGCACAGTGTCCCGACTCAATCGACATTATACACAGAACACTACAGCGTTCGTATTGACCATCACCAACAGTGGAGGTAGTTAAAGGCGTCACATCCATCCCTTATTAACATTTATTTTTATATTGTTCTTAATTCTAGAATAAATATGTTGAGGGAACAATGCCCGTTTAATAAGCCCGATACCGTGTCGCAATTTTAAAGTTGCAACCGCAAATTGTGTAAGTTGTAAACGCCACATTCAAATACTAAACAGTGCTGTTGCCTTTAATTGACACTTACTGCAGAAGCATGATTCCCGGTAAATCCAAAGGTATTTGTAGGTAGGGATGCTATTACAGGCAATAGCGGCTGTTTAGTATTTGAGTGTTGTGTTTACAATTTGAGTATTTGTAGGTAGGGATGCTATTACAGGCAATAGCGGCTGTTTAGTATTTGAGTGTTGTATTTACAATTTACGTATTTGCAGATAGGGATGCCATTACAGGCAATAGTGGCTGTTTAGTATTTGAGTATTGTGTTTACAATTTGAGTATTTGTAGGTAGGGATGCTATTACAGGCAATAGCGGCTGTTTAGTATTTGAGTGTTGTATTTACAATTTGCGTATTTGCAGATAGGGATGCCATTACAGGCAATAGTGGCTGTTTAGTATTTGAGTGTTGTGTTTACAATTTGAGTATTTGTAGGTAGGGATGCCATTACAGGCAATAGCGGCTGTTTAGTATTTGAGTGTTGTATTTACAATTTGCGTATTTGCAGATAGGGATGCCATTACAGGCAATAGTGGCTGTTTAGTATTTGAGTGTTGTGTTTACAATTTGAGTATTTGTAGGTAGGGATGCTATTACAGGCAATAGCAGCTGTTTAGTATTTGAGTGTTGTATTTACAATTTGCGTATTTGCAGATAGGGATGCCATTACAGGCAATAGCGGCTGTTTAGTATTTGAGTGTTGTGTTTACAATTTGAGTATTTGTAGGTAGGGATGCTATTACAGGTAATAGCGGCTGTTTAGTATTTGAGTGTTGTATTTACAATTTGCGTATTTGCAGATAGGGATGCCATTACAGGCAATAGTGGCTGTTTAGTATTTGAGTGTTGTGTTTACAATTTGAGTATTTGTAGGTAGGGATGCCATTACAGGCAATAGCGGCTGTTTAGTATTTGAGTGTTGTATTTACAATTTGCGTATTTGCAGATAGGGATGCCATTACAGGCAATAGTGGCTGTTTAGTATTTGAGTGTTGTGTTTACAATTTGAGTATTTGTAGGTAGGGATGCTATTACAGGCAATAGCAGCTGTTTAGTATTTGAGTGTTGTATTTACAATTTGCGTATTTGCAGATAGGGATGCCATTACAGGCAATAGCGGCTGTTTAGTATTTGAGTGTTGTGTTTACAATTTGAGTATTTGTAGGTAGGGATGCTATTACAGGCAATAGCGGCTGTTTAGTATTTGAGTGTTGTATTTACAATTTGCGTATTTGCAGATAGGGATGCTATTACAGGCAATAGTGGCTGTTTAGTATTTGAGTGTTGTGTTTACAATTTGAGTATTTGCAGGTAGGGATGCTATTACAGGCAATAGCAGCTGTTTAGTATTTGAGTGTTGTGTTTACAATCTGAGCACTTTGCTGGTGACATTTTTAAACACAATTTGGCGATGAGTATAGATTCAACACATTTATTCAAGAATTAAGAACACTATGTTCCAATAAATATGTTAATAGATGAAGAACGGACTTGTACCTTTAACTACTACAATGTGCCTATCCACTTCTGTCCTCAAATCTATAGCACGTTATCCAAGCAAGGTTAATGAGACCCATGAAACTAATAAGAGTAGGGCCCCTAGCGATTCTAATATCTACAATGCACATCTTCTGCCACAAGTACATGTTGGGAATGATTCGATTAGCACCACTGATGTCTGACGAAAAGCATATCATATTAAGCATTTATCATTTTCGACTTCATAAATGACCTACTTTTAAAATGAACATTTCTACATAAGAAACAGTTTCCAAACAGGATGATATTCGATAAAACAACATTTAGTAATCAACAATTTCACATCAAATATAACAGATATTGCACAATACCTTTGTTATTCACACTGAAAGGATATGTTCTCAAATTAATGTTAATGGAAAACTAAGCAGATTTGGGTGGCAGAAAAGTTGCAGACACTGCTAAGACAATGTCAGTCAGCAGGTTCAAGTATTAGTAAATAAAAAAATCGGCACAGCAATTATCGGCATGCAGGTGTGGAGAAAGCATTATTAGTAAGGAAGGTTGTAATGTCTTCACAACTACAAAAATGAACAGATTCAAGAAGTAGTAAGAATACAAGACCTTGGGATGCAATGATTCATCAATGGATTGCGATGTTTGTTTCTGTTCACACTATGTTCAATCAATTTTGTTTGCAAGAATCATGATGCAAAAGTGATATGTACAAACACATGTTCCCTAATTTAATTGTGTTGCAAGTTTTGAACCTACTTTAAACCATGGCCTGGAAACTGTTTTGAAACTACCTGTTTGTAATGTAGCCAACAGAGTCAAAGTCGCTGATGGCATAAGATTGCTAGCGTGAACAATCATTCCTATTTTTCATGGACAATTTTATTCTCAAAAGACATCTACAAATGTACAGTATAGCACTAATAATTGTTTTCTTTAACCGATATAAAATTTGGTAAAAACGATGTATCGCTATGTATCATACGGTGATACAAATATAATGATGTGGCTTAGTGTATCATTGCTGCCCTAGCAAGAAACAACTACTCTTTGGGTACATACTTCTAAGCAGTTCATCTCACATTAGTCGTCTAGTTTGTGACGAAGGCACTGCACAATGAACTGGCCAATGCATACAGGAGTTAGCTTCTGACTGAGTGACATCTAGATATCCAAACCAGCAAACAGGGTATTAGAACTGCTCAAGTTGCCAAAAAAATTAATAGAAAAATGCAGATTGCGTTGGTCTGTCCAGGCGAAAAAACTAAACATCTACGTCAAACATGTGAATTCTGTCAAACAAACGCGTCACAAAACATGAAAATGAAGGATCAAGCGGGGATTATTTCGCCAATCTGAGAGGGTGCTGCCAGAAAGATGGGATGTTTGACACGGCAGAATGGCTAGCATGGGGGGATGTCCTATATGGATGAACACTATACACAAGTCAAACCTCCAACACTGGAGGACAGGGCGACAGGACAACATACAGGTCATATCTTCAACACAGCAGGACAAGGTCACAGGAAGTCATACAAATCAAATGTCCTACACACAAGGACAAGGTCACAGGACAACATAGAGGTCATATCTTAAACACAGGACAAGGCCCCAGGACAAGATACAAGCATATCTTTCAACACAGAACAATATCACAGAACAAGATACAAGCCATATCTTTAACATGGGACAAGGCCACAGGACAAGATACAAGCCATATCTTCAACTCTGGACCAGATCACATGAGAAATACAAGCCATATCTCTAACATGGGACAATGTCACAGGACAAGACACAAATCATGTCTTCAACACAGGACAAGGCCATAGGACAAGATACAAGCCATATCTTCAACAAGGTCATAGAACAACATAGAAGTCAAACATCCAACAGTGGAGGACAAAACTACAGGACAACATACAATCCACACATGTTCACCAAGACAGGACAAGGTGACAGTACTTCAGTGGTGAGTGTGCCATGACAAGCGTGCAGGTGCCAGAGAGTCTCTAGATCTAGATATATATAGCACACAAGAAACAGCGTACCCTTGGCCTGCAGATCATCAAGACTTTGTCAAAGAGAAACAGGTATCTGGAACAAACAGGGAAACATATGGTAACCTTGCGAGTGGCATGATCAACTAATGATGTGCACTGTACGGGGAATATATTGAACAAATATGGCAGGAGTGATTACTTTTAACAGTTCCACTAATGAATTAAATCACATTTATTTTGACATCACATATCTCTAAAACATGAAGTAATACATTATGTACGTGATTATAATATTACAATACATGTGTCATATAAATAACACAATAAAAACTACACATTTTGATTAGTTATGTACACCATAGATAATATAAAAATGTATATGTATATATTTTAAAAGAAATGAAATTACGAAAATGCCCGATTCATGAGAAAGCTTTCCAGGTCCCCCCTAAAGCGTCCAGAGTCCCATTGGGTTCTTGGCTGTAGTGGAAGAGATTTCCAGAGGGATGGACCTACACATGAAAATGCATGTCAGCCGACCCGTTCCAGGTTTACCCTAGGAAGGTCTAGCGACATTACACATGATGTCGTGGAAGCAAGTAGCGATATGGGTAAGTGTAAAAAGAATGTTCACTCTTGCTATCAAATATTTCCGGCTTCATTTGGTCGCATGTACACAAGAACCTACCTAGGTTTTGGACCCTTCGTCTTTGCATCTTCGTGTGGCCGAACCTTCAACTCACCATCCTTCAGAAGACGACCGTAGTCTTTCAGTTCAGTGTCTCTCGGCTAAATATGAAATATTTATCATATAGCATACATTTTTAACTTTGGAATAACATGACATGGCAATACTATTATTTTGTGCTATATTCATAATGCTGCCAATGGATTTAAGCCACTAAGGATGGCTGATTCGAATCATGATTATAATACAACATTTCAGTAAATAATCCAGTGTGGTTGCATTCCATTTATTGTTATTATTCACAAAGCAAAGTAATTTCTACAGTGTCAAAAATCATGTTTTATACTTTCTTGTTGAATTTTACTTGCTTGTAGATCAGTCTAGACATTTTATATGACACATGGACGTGTGCACGCACACACACACACAGACCTACAATACTAAAATACCTAATGACTGACATTCAAGTTTCATCACGTAAAACAGATATAATATTCACATACGAACTGCTAGTTATTCATTAATTTATTTGTTGAGAAGATAGAGTCCAGATGCACATCTAAAATAATTATCCAAACCAAATCGTAAAAAAATATGTAAGAGATGTACTTACCATTTGTAAGTCAAAAATACTGAAACATAAGACAAAATGTGTAAGTATGACTGTCTGCCCCTAGCGACGTTCATATTGCAATATATGGACAAACTAATTCTGAACATGTGAATGTACAATGTGATTGTGCAACAGATGGCCAAACCAGCTGTTGGTATGTCAAAGTTCTGCTTTTAATGCAGCTGTTATACTGGCTGGACAGGTTTTTCTACTACAGGTGTACTAACAAATGATCAATATCTAGACAATATACCTGCACACTATGTGAATTCTTGAAACTACAAGGTAATGCAAACTTATCGTAAGGTACAATCAAACAGTCAGAAAAGTTCTTTCTGAGTAAATACTGTCATCAGCGTTCTACAAGAGTAATTTGTATCGTCCACACAAAGCTTGTTTTATCCACAAGTAATGCTAGCTATTTTCTGAAACTATTACTTTAATATTATTATCACCTCCTTAATCAATGAGTCTTGTGACTAGCAGCTGTATTAAAAGGAGGCAGTCTCTACCTAGTTTTTCATTTATTAATTAATTAAATGTTCTAATGAGTATACTAACTATGTTAAAAGTATACTGCCCGCCAAGTTTTGTTCAGTAAGCCCGTAACAACGGTCGTAACTTGATGGTACAACCACGTGTTCAGTAAGCCCGTAACAATGGTCGCAACTTGATGGTACGACCACGTGTTCAGTAAGCCCGTAACAACGGTCGTAACTTGATGGTACAACCACGTGTTCAGTAAGCCCGTAACAATGGTCGCAACTTGATGGTACAACCACGTGTTCAGTAAGCCCGTAACAATGGTCGCAACTTGATGGTACGACCACGTGTTCAGTAAGCCCGTAACAATGGTCGCAACTTGATGGTACGACCACGTGTTCAGTAAGCCCGTAACAACGGTCGTAACTTGATGGTACAACCACGTGTTCAGTAAGCCCGTAACAACGGTCGTAACTTGATGGTACAACCACGTGTTCAGTAAGCCCGTAACAATGGTCGCAACTTGATGGTACAACCACGTGTTCAGTAAGCCCGTAACAATGGTCGCAACTTGATGGTACGACCACGTATTCAGTAAGCCCGTAACAATGGTCGCAACTTGATGGTATGACCACGTGTTCAGTAAGCCCGTAACAACGGTCGCAACTTGATGGTACGACCACGTGTTCACTAAGCCCGTAACAATGATCGCAACTTGATGGTACGACCATGAGAGCATGTTCAAATAGTAAACAAACCATCCACTTTCAAAACAAGCTTTATTTGCAATACGACCGAATCTAGTTAACTGCCATACCCTTTGATCTTCAACAATGTCCCATATTCCCACTTTCAACACAGCAGACTTCCTGTTACAAACTACTGCTCCCGTTAATTCCAGGCAGATGAGGAGACTTGCTCCCTTTAAATACTGTTTGCATGTACAAGCTGCCCAAGCGCACAGTCAAACCCTAAGTCCCAACCCTAGACACCTTCAAGGGATGGCTGACCATTCTGGACATTTAGGCTCTTAGAACTTTTAACCAAAAATACAATGTAGCACTGGTTTATCTAGATCTTTACCTGATGTTAATTATTTTAACCTGCACTTCATTCAAGTTGTATATAATTCACCCTTGAGCAACAGAGCGACAATGCTCCAGAGTGGGATTAGGAACTTTTGCTAAACAAAAATCGAAACTGCGGACACGATAATAATAATATAATAATAAAAGAGCATTTGTAGGGCGCCACGGCTCCAGGTGACCCTCCTCAAAGGCGCTGATACAATGAGAGTTAAGAGTCAATTATCATAAAAAGAATGATGACAGTTTAAGAACGATAGGCTAATTAAACGAGTGCATGTTAGGAGTCTTTTGAAGCTGCATACAGAGTGTATGCTAATAGACATTTGCGCATTTAATAGCAAAACAGATAGCACGTATTCGCACAATTCTTTGTAACGCACCAAAAATATGTCAATGTTAATATTCCCAGTTCTAGATGCACACGTATGTTTGTGCATGAATGCAAAGATCCTGGACAAACTTGACGTGAAGTGAGAGTTCAACTGTGCACATCAACTAATCACATGCTACAGAGACGAACACCAACGAACCTGCGACCTAAACTGTGTAAATAACTTTAAAACAAGATGGACTGCGACTTGTTGCGTACCTATTTTGGATTTCTGTGATCAGCTGTAAGGCTTCATTGTCTCGTTTCACTTCGTTGATGTACAGCGATAGATCCTGCAATGACAATGCAGACACATCCTAATTGCTATAACAAAACAATATACGTCAATGCTATAACCCCAAAACCGGCATAACTTCAAGCCCTTGTTGACTGAGCCTCATTTATGTGTTACTTATGTTGGTTTAGTCAACAATTTAATTTGGATTTAGTTGAACTGTATTGAGAGAACAAAAAGCCTGCTTAACTCAGACATAGGGGCAGCTTTGAAACATCATAAATATGCATCAAAGGGATGCAGTGGAACTTGAAAAATGGCGTCCCGTCTTGAAAAACTGCGATGCCACTGGTTAGATTTAGCATTCTTTGGCTATACTTGTAGCTGTTCACATGATAGGTGCATCGTTTTAACTAACTATCGATTTGCATTAGTACAAAAATTGCATACATGTACAATCTTTTATTACTAGGTCAAATTTAAACATTCTTTTTTGAAAAGTTCCCGCTTCCCAACATATTTGACCCAAAACATTAAAATGTGATGTCCACACATTCAGCATCGTTTCTAATGTGAACACTGTCCACTAGATGGTGCCACTACACTACACTGCATTACAAGGTTATTTTGGGCTGGGTTTGGCTGACTTGTATCAGTCTAAGGCCGGGTTTAGCTAATTTGAGGTATAAAGGGTTAACTTGGCACATCAGAGATAGAACTATGTGCCTTTTTTTTATTTTATGTGCCCCATATCAGTTGATTAACACTTTATTAATTAATTTGCATGACAGCCTGATCGCTTAAATAACCTGATAAATGTGAACATTACATTTCTTTAATATTAGGCATGTAATCATGTTATTATTGAACTTGTTTTGAATTGTATTCAGGACTGCCTATGCGACATATTTCTGGGTACAAAATATAGAACCATCAATATCCAGGGCTGACAAAAACAATTTATGTAGTGACCCCCCCCCCCCCACACCACAAGGTTGCCAAACCTTTCTCTGGAGTAAATACAATGACAAGCCCGTTCATGGTGCCTAGGAATCCACAAAGTTACTAATTAAATCATCAAATGTAGATATACTTTGTTTCAACATGTTGCTACACTGTAACTCCTGTCTGCAGTTAGGTCTTGGGTTAGTACTCCAAAGGGATGCTTGTTTTACAGCATCCAATAAGTTACACTGTGTTAATTACAGCTGTCAAAGTGCCTGCATGGCCAGACATACCCAAGTGAACAAGTGGGATTTATCGCTTTTGCTTTACGGACTTGATGTATGAAATGTTAGTACTCTTTCTAAAAAGGTTCTAATAGGTACTAAATATTAATATAAGTGAGAAAAACTATTGCCAATCAATAGAAAAGACATTAAAGTATCATTTGGAGGCAAAAAGTCAAAATCGTCAAAACACACCATGCGATGTAAAAACGGTGTTTTCTTGAAATCAAGTTCGTTGACATCCAACTCATTTTGTTACACTTCGACCTATATAATATATAGATATATATATAAATATATATACACAGAAATACCATATACAGTGCAACACGCTTATAACAAACTACTTTGTGGGTAGCTAACGAGTTCGTTATATCCATGAATTTGTTATATGCGTGCACGCGTTTACCCACTAGGTGGCAGTGTTGTATGTGAGTTTTTAAACTATTCGCCAGGTGTCTATCAAACGCAAAGATATTTTGTTGTGTAACATTTATTTAGATGGCACATAAAGCAGTTACACTACAACTGTTACTATTAAGTGTAGTTATAGTATAAGATAGCAGACCACGCTCTGTGAAAAAGTAACGAAATACAGTATGATATGTAAACACATAGGCGAGCACGTCGACTGTGGCAGGATGGAGCCACGCTCCTGGTAACTACTACTTCTTGTACAACACGCATAGAATGACACCAGTTAATCTGATTTGAAGAATTCCTCCATTGTCGTTTGTTTGCTGTTGGCTAGGGCACCAGACAACAGGAAATCCTCTAGCCAGTCGCAGTGCACTGCAACGTCGTCTGCGTAGCCTTGTTACGGATGAACTGTCGTAAACGCGCAGCTAACAATCACCTTTGATGTTTTCCTCATTCACCTAACACACAGAGTGATACCAGTTAATCTGCTTTGAAGAAGTCCTCCATTGACGTTTGTTTGCTGTTGACTAGGGCACCAGACAAAAGAAAATCCTCAAGCCAGTCGCAGTGCACTGCAGTGCCCTCTGACTGCGTAGCCCTGTTACGAATGATTTCCCTCATTGACCTAATTACTTTGGCACTGGCGTTCTGCGCGGCCACGGCATGGCTTCCAGGTCACGGGCGGGGAGTATTTGTGACCAACTGGGCGATTTTCAGTTGGACAGAAATTCGTTATATTGTTCGGGAAAAGGAGTTCGTAATAACCGTGAATTCGTTATACCCGTGTTTATAATATGCGTGAACGCTTATAATGGAAAAGATAGAAAAAAAATCCGTTCATAAGAAATTGTTTCGTTATATCCGTCAACTCATTGTATCCGTGTTCGTTATAAGCGTGTTGCACTGTATGTAGGACACACATATTTTTCAAAGCATAATTGCCAGCTTGTTTACTCCTCAAATTTCTACCCATCCAAATATAAATTTCAACCTGTCCTAAAACGAACTTTACCCATCCAAATGACGGGTGGACAGGTCTCTAGATAAAGCTATGGCTGTTTTGTTGCAAATGAACTGGACTGACCTCCATCTCTAGAAGAGCTTGGTCGAGATTCACCCTCTCTGGGTTACTGCCGTCAGTGTGACGAATGAGTTCCTGCAGCCAACATACAACTTGTCATCATTTGGTGTGTGTGTGTGTGTGTGTGTGTGTGTGTGTGTGTGTGTGTGTGTGTGTGTGTGTGTGTGTGCGTGCGTGTTCGCGCTTGTGAATGGTTTGTATGTGTGCGTAGATAAAACTAGATATATATGTATATTTATATGTCGACACACATATACATATATATGCAAGTCTGCACACGTACACGTGTATGTGTGCACATGCATGACATTTATGTGTGTGTGTAGTACTTAAAAATGGTGTCGCAACAATATTTATAACAACAAAATACTGAGAAGTTCCTCAAAAGTTTTAAAATGCCTATTTTTAAGATGTGGCATGTTGTTGGAGTATCGTAAAATGACAATTTCCACTGTACTCTCTGTGCTGATTATACTGGCCATAGATGTTTGAGAAATGTGACACAAGATGGAGAACTGACCCTAAGTAGGAGGTGATACTTGAGGATACGCTGCATCGGCACTGACAGCAAGTCTCGTAGGCGGAACTTGCCGTCATTCGCCTTCATCTGACAACTCTACAACACAGCAGCACACATACAGCTCTGGTCTGACAACCTTACAACACAAAACAGCACATATACAGCACTGGTATGACAATCTTACAACACAAAACATCACAGATACAGCACTGGTCTGACAACCTTACAACACACAACAGCACAGATACAGCACTGGTCTGACAACCTTACAACACAAACAGCACAGATACAGCACTGGTCTGACAACCTTACAACACAAAACATCACAGATACAGCACTGGTCTGACAACCTTACAACACAAAACAGCACAGATACAGCACTGGTCTGACAACCCTACAACACACAACAGCACAGATACAGCTCTGGTCTGACAACCCTAGAACACACAACGGCACAGATACATCAGTGGTCTGACAACCCTACAACACACAACAGCACAGATACATCACTGGCCTGAAAACCCTACAACACTCAACAGCACATATACAACACTGATCTGACAGACCTACAACACACAACAGCACAGATACAGCACTGGTCTGACAGACCTACAACAAACACAACAGCACAGATACAGCACTGGTCTGACAACCCTACAACAAACACAACAGCACAGATACAGCACTGGTCTGACAACCCTACAACGCACAACGGCAAAGATACAACACTGGTCTGACAACCCTACAACACAACAGCACAGATACATCACGTACTAACAAAGCCTGCTTTACAAGAAGCAAAGTCTACACGACAGTTAATTATAATCTCTGGCAGCTTGTACATGCAAACAGTATTTAAAGGGAGCAAGTCTCCTCATCTGCCTGGAATTAGCGGGAGCAGTAGTTTGTAACAGGAAGTCTGCTGTGTTGAAAGTGGGAATATGGGACATTGTTGAAGATCAAAGGGTATGGCAGTTAACTAGACTCGGTCGTATTGCAAATAAAGCTTGTTTTGAAAGTGGATGGTTTGTTTACTATTTGAACATGCTCTCATGGTCGTACCATCAAGTTGCGACCGTTGTTATGGGCTTAGTGAACACGTGGTCGTACCATCAAGTTGCGACCGTTGTTACGGGTTTACTGAACACGTGGTCGTACCATCAAGTTACGACCGTTGTTACGGGCTTACTGAACACAACTTAGTGGGCAGTATACCTTCAACATAGTTAGTATACTCATAAGAACTTTTAATTAATTAACAAATGAAAAACTAGGAAGAGACTGCCTCCTTTTAATACAGCTGCCAGTCGCAAGACTCATTGATTACGGAGGTGATAATAATATTAAAGTAATAGTTTCAGAAAATAGCTAGCATTACTTGTGGATAAAACAAGCTTTGTGTTCACGATACAAAATACTCTTTTAGAACGCTAATGACAGTATTTACTCAGAAAGAACTTTTCTGACTGTTTGATTGTACCTTACGATAATTATAATCTCTGGAAATGTCTAGAAGAAATACATTAAATAAAAATGATCTATCCTGAAGAATGTTCAATAATCTAATGTTCAGTAAGGACCATCTCAGAAGATTGATGCCTGATGTCAGATTAAATTACTTTCATCTGCCGCCAGTCCGCCATTCCCTCAGATGAAAATGTGTAAACATTGACGTGATGATACCAATGTATGAACACTAACAATATCGTTCAGAAGCGTAAAAAATATTGATGACGCCAGATAAAACTGCCCCAGACTCCTTCCCCCAAATGAAAGTAATTTCATCTGATATCAGACACCAATGTTCTGAGATGACCCCTAACAATGGAAACAAAAGCTTGCACTTTCTTGTCATCCTTACTTGTATATAGCACTCTGTATTTACATTTTATGTATGTACAAGTTTACAGTGTTATATTAATAAGAAATATATTAAAATAAGAACGAGAAAGTAAAGTTATGTATGTATAAGCTTACATTGTTATATTAAATAAATAAGAACTATACAGAAATAAGAAAGTAAACAGTTATGTACATATAATACATTTTCACATTAAATAAGTAAAAAAATAACAAAGAGAAGGTAAACAGTTATGTACGTATAAGCTTACATTTATACATTAAATACATAACAAATAACAAAGAGAAAGTAATCAGTTGTGTATGTATAAGCTTACATTTATACATTAAATACATAAAAGATAAATATAATATAAAATTTAAGAGAAAGTAAAGAGGACCGAGGACCCACCATGAAGGCTTGCTCCACTGCCTGGTCCTTCTTGCAGACGTCATCGACAAGGTTCTGCGCCTCAGGAAGGTTTGAGCAGAACTCTCCGTAGATGAGGAACTTCTCCTTCCACTTGATGAAGCAACTTGAAATGGTGATGTTTGAGGCACTCGCCAGGTTACACGCACGACTCAGATCACTCTGGAAGCCCGTGTGGATCCGGAACAACTCCTGCAACAACCAACACAATGCCCTTAACATTTGTGGGTGTCAAGTCGCACAGCCTATTGTGCATGCGATCCAAAAATAGCTGACTAGGTCATGCCCAATAAACTTAGAGATTTTTTGCAGAAATACATACTTATAGTATCATGTTTCTGGTTCATTTTCCTCGACAAATAGTCCAAACTAATAAAATACTAAATGTATGGTTGCTATGGGCATTGTTTTTTTGCACCGTCTAGTTTTTAAACCTATTTTTATCTTTTTAAGTTTGTGTCATTTTAGCAATAAATAAAAAACTACCGAATGTATGCAACAAACAAGGTACCATTTTAAAGCTTACAATCGGTGGAATCAAAAAATGTACAACAATCTATTTCACAATTTTGCAACTTTATACAGTGCATCCACTTTGCTGTAACAGGTTACATAGTGACTCACTGCAATGGCTCAGACCTAAAGGTACATATCGGCAGTATGGAGTTAGGAGCAGTGTACAAAAAGGGCATCATTTCGTTATTACAATGATAGTGTCACAGAACTCGCGGCATCGCCAAAATGGCTGCCATGGGGACATTCTCGGTCGAGTCAGATTACATGTTAACTCTGTAGGAAAATAAATAAATTTACGGAATTAGTTTCCTCTGTGACATAGGGCAGGTTTTTGTATTTGGGAAAGCTCCTTAAGTTTTGTTTAGTGATTGATTTTCCTCATTATCTTACTTAAACAGTCCCGTGGATGGCTAGTGTCTGACTCATGGACTATTCATTGACCGATGAGCTATTGGCGACTAGCTGCTGACGTGAAGTCAGTACAAGAATCCTTTACTTTTTTAGACAACACCATTTTTGAAGTCACAGCTCCCAGCCTCACAGGTATACTTCTGACTAGAGTTGTGATGCACCAAGCTACCGTAGATTTTGGTGCCATTGTGAATCTAAGCGAGGTGATATATATAATACAAGACGTGCAATACCTCTATGTGCATGAACATCATCTGGTGTTGCGGAGGCGTTAGGGTGTCCTTCAAGGGTCGAATGAAGTGCTGAAACGGCAGAACACTGACAGTCATACTTTTTTCTCAAACTTGTGTTGAAATCACTGTTCAAGAGTATGATTTTTATAACATGTGTACCATGATCTTATGGCCTGGACCACCAACTGTACAAAGTTACAACTGTACAAAGTTGGCGGTTCTGCAGTCCACCAATTTATTGTCCCAATACAGTAGTCCCTCTCTTCAGCGGACCCTCTGACGAGGGGACACCCGCTATGTCGGGACAGTTTGTCAATGTACGGACCGTTTTGTCATGTTAATGTCCCTCTGATGAGAGGACACTTCGCGTACGCGGACAGGATATTTTGGTTATATGTCCCTCCTTAGATGGAGAGTATTCATTAATATGAAGATTTTTTGCCGAATTTGTTTAGAAAATGGCGGACATACAGCTTGGTGTGTGTCAATGGTAATACCAAGTACACGTGTACCCGTAACAACAAGCTTGTCTTCCTTGCTGTCATTGTGTTTGTCCAAACTACTTAGAGTTCCTTTGATTATGGTAAAGTTTAGGCAGAGTGAATGTGGAGGAAGGTATTGTTAATTTTGTGCTGTTATCAATCACGTTTGCCGCCGGTGATGCCATGATGGCTTCCCCGTTTGCGCCTCCAACCCCAGTCAGGGCTTCGGCTTGGTGTCGATTTTTCATCTTGTAAATTGCAATTAAGATTCAAAAATATGATGTATAAAAGGTTTACCTCAATTGTTTTCAATGTAGCCCAACATTAAGCCTAGAACTGAGGTGAAATAATAAACAAGCATCAAATTATGCTGCGCTACGCCAAACGGCAAATATTACCAGTGCTTGGAAAAGATGAACTGGTTGCCAGCGTATGAAACGATGGAACGAATTATCAAGTGACGCACAATTTGTGCATTAATGAATCTTTCGAAATTGGATGAAAAATTAAGTGAAATTAACGTTCACACTGCATGTAGCAACTTATTTAAATATTCGGTTGATCATTTCCACGTTATTATTTTAGCCGGTAGGGGGCAGCCAAAATCGTCAACTTGCGAATTACCTACGAAGTATTTTAGCTAAAGAATATCTAAATCGTTCGAGAATACCAATTTATAAAATGTTGTAACGGAAATGTTTTGTTCGACATTTTTGGTTGAATGCTGCCATACGCGCAGCAAATTCTACTGCAACGCCGGACCGATACCATTGCGTAGGCTAGTGGCAGTGAGTGAGTGGTTGAGGAAAATCTCAGATCGACAGAGGGAGTCGGGGGACGGTGCCGGGCGGGCGATATGACTTCATGACCAACTGTTTATTTTTTAATACATCACAGTAATAATAAACATATATATATATATATACATACAGTGCTTAATTCATATCAGTTAATGTGTTGACATATTGCCACATCTGGCAGACCTGTTCAATCGAACACCATCTCAACTTCTCTGGGAAGTATTCAGCCACGTACCACTGTATATACCAGGAACTCATTCATACACCCAAGTGAACTGGTGCAACGGCGAGTGAACAAACTTGTCCAAGGTTCGACACAGCACAGCACAGGATTCGAACCCGGATTCTCTCGATTGGGAGTCTGATGCTCTATCCGCTGTGCCACTGCACTCCACAAAAATGATCAAAGATGTCAAGAGAGAAGCACTTACTTTGACTATCATGTTGAGTGCCTCGACATAGTTCTTTTCTGTCTCGACCAGCTCCTTGATGCAGTAGTCTCGCTTACACTTCGGCTCGGGCAATCCCTACACACATACACAGACCCTCAATTAATCTTTGTTACGTCACCAAAACACTGCCTCAATACGACTACAAGTTGCACTTGGAAAAACTCCCTTTTCTCTGCACTGTTCCAGTTCAAAGCTAACACAACTCACTGATCAGTCATAGTATTATTGAGTGAAATTAACAAACAATAAATAATAATAATAATATATTTTATTTTAACATTCACATCCAGAGTATTTGCTGAAACTTCATAACAAAAATATGTAACTAAGAAAACCTGAGCTAAATGGACAAATATACTGGTATTCTGTTGCCGGTGACAATTCTGTTTTACATAATAAATATCAATTAAGTTAATTTTGCACACATCAAATTTGCTAAAACTTTACTATTCTAGCAGTCCTGCTCAGAATGATCACAGTATTATATAACATTCAGACAGAACTACTGATTTAAAAATGCTTGCCGCTATAACTAATATGTAAGCAGGGGTCATGCAAATCAATGTCAAAGCGTTTTTGGAATTCTCGAAGCCATCTCAAGGAACCCAACAGAACCACATGTAAAAAGGCAAGTAAGCATTTTTTACATGGAAGAAGTGAAACTAAGATATGGATATGTGATTCATAGTTTAGAAAGACATGCTTCATGTTATATGATAAACCTGAATGCGGAACAACTAATCATTCGAAGAGTCTAATTAATGCTGGCTTGCATAATAATCCAACTTTCTACGAGAATTTCCCAACTTCCCATGACAATGGCTCGAAGAGAACAACCACTGCCATTTGTACAATGCTGCCATCAATCAAGAACAATTCAAGAGATTCTTCAGTTCAGTAGGCATGGTAGCTGGAATGGCAGCTTTTGAAAGAACTACTCAAAATGTGTTTCTTCTATATTGCAATAACTATGTATGTTTACTATCGGGGCAATGGAAATTCAAAGTAAAATATGCAAACTTTCAGAGTTATATAAACCATTGCTAATATTGAAAGGACGGAAACAAAACATTCATAACATCGTGTTACAATTTTTGTAAGTCTTTTACAAGCTTTGGCGACAACAACACAGTGCATGCTTGCTAATCTTTGTTGTCCTTTATAAGAAACGTATAGTGGCGAGAAGGGACCGTACCACAATGACAGAGAAGCGTGACCGCACTGTCATCAGGTCGTCATAAATATCTTCATCCTCATCCTCATGGCCCACTATGTCATACAGTTCGTCACATTCACCTATGTCCTTCTCGCTACAAACACACAGGGCATGCAGGTAAGCACAAGCAGCAGCCAGGGCTATTGCTGTCTCCAACAAAGTGGAACAGGGGACCAGGGGACCGTTTCACTAACTTTGTATGAGCTCATAAGCTGAGGGGGCCACATCACGGACCTTTTTATGAGCTCATCAGCTCAATTTTGCTCATTAGAACCGATTTCGCTCCTTAACAGTGATCCTTTATTATGAAAACTGTCGACACCAGGGTGCACCATTTGTACACTTTCGCTGGTGTATCACAGAAATAGTTTCCTGATATGGCGCCATCTGTTTGAGTTTTGAAAAATCTCCTGAAATTTTAAAACGGATTCTCTTTAATGATGGATATTTTCGTTATGAGCTCGTTGTCCTAGTGAAAGATGCCAGACACAGTCCACGGGAGGTCCCTGGGGTCAGACCACCTCGCACAGGCCTTCCAAGTTGAACACAGAAAGTAGCAAGAGATCTTCCCTACTTGGGGTATCAAGGTGGAAGGTTTTGTCAGTGGGATATCTATATTATGAAACTGTTAACAGAACATCTATTTGTTTGTATGATTATATCTCCATCGCTTTTGCACGGGTATGGGGCTGACATATAGCCAGCCCACTAGGGTGGTGTGTAAATTTAGACTATTTTGAATTTCACTTGTGGGGGCCCTGTGGGATGGGGATCTTAACATTTTATTGGTGGCATTTTTTACTTTAGTAAGTGTACCTAATTTAAGCATATCATACAACCACAAAGAAGTAAATTAAATCAAGACAAAGACCCTGGGAAATTTTACCAAATCAAATACAACAAAAGCAGAAACATGGGCGAAATGGACAATGTTTGAAAAATTACAAAAATGTGGGAGATCTCTCGCCTTATTGGGAGACTTGTAAGATCAGTTATGGTCGATCACACAATGAAAAACTTGTCATTACCACCACCAAAATTTGACGGACATTCGGCCAACTTTTTCATTGTGTATTATAGAAAGACAAAGTAAACATGATTTGTAGCGTTGCAGTATCTGGCTTGGAACAACGACTGTTAGAGGTTCATGGTAAAGCCACCTTGTAATAGGCTGCAAGAAACGGTTTTGGAATTAGTTGCAGCCACACCACATCACAAGGAAAATGAAGCACTATGGCAATGGTGTCGAGCTGAAATAAATGCAGCAATCCATTACCTTTCTTGCATTCTCTTGAAGTCAGAAACAGGAGCTACAGCTTGTTGAATAGATCACTGACAGCTAATTGTACCTGTGACTCACTGTACGGCCTTTAGGTCACCCTACCCCATCTGTTCTTTCATGCTTTTCATTTCACTTCTTTATTCCCGAATGTGACACCATGGTCTCAAATAGCTCAACTTCCACATGCATATTAAATTCATGATGAAAAAGTTCACAAAATGATGGTTCAATTTACAGCTGTCAAAATGCACACACACACAGCTACACATACACACACAGGTGAACACACAGGCAAACACACAGGCAAACACACAGGCAAACACACACACACACACACACATGATGCAGCAAGGTTTCATATGTATGTTACAAAAACTACAGTAGAGCGTTTACACAAGAAAACACAATAAATCTTAAATTCATGAAACAGTAGAGACCAGGAACCAAAATAATAGACACCAGCACTGTGTTTTCTTTTTTCCCTAGAGAATGCAATGTCAAAGTCACCCTGAGGCAGGAACAAAATGTAGAAATTGGGAAGGAATTTACTGGGGAAGCTGGAAAGGAATGCATCATGCGTTATTAGTTGCATCATGGTACACAAGCAGGTACGTTCAACACTGACTTGCATCACGGTAGATGGGAAATTTAATTCTGTTCTCAATATCGGTAATCAAACATGCTTGTGTTGGGGAAAGTGATTAGTAAGTACTCAGTACCGTACTTCAAATTTCCCCCAGTTTCATTTGCAAATGTTTTTTATGTTATTGTATATATGTAGTTTCCCGTCTTTGTTTGCATTTTTCACTTTGTTATAATAACTGCTTTCATGGATGTATTTTAGTGGATCCTTAGCAAACGGAATACAAAGAATTTTGTGGGAGCATTGAATGGACACGCACACAACAAAATAGTTAGATCTTTCACCAAATACATGCTTCATTGAACATACCGAGAACGGGGATGTGACATGCAGTCATTCCAAAACACAACTCCGGGTGCGGGAGCATGGCAGTAAGAATGACGTAAAAGAACCGGAAAGCTCGGCTCTGTACTTCAGTAAACGAGCACATTTCAATGCAAAAATCCAATGCTTCAACAGGAATGATTCCATGCGAAATTGTCTGCATATGCCTGCAATTTGGACGTGCAAGTAGCCAGCAGATGGCGCCAACTACCTGTACTTTCGGTGGTCCCCTTAACGAACATAGATCCTCGTATATTTTGCTGTCATCGTCGTCGTCCTGGTAGTACAAACCATACATGTCCTCGTCTTCATGTACACTGCTGTAAGTGGGTAAACACGTCAAACAAACTGCACATTATCAATATGGGTGGCTCCTACAATAACGACCATGTTTGGTCGCTAATTGTTTTCTTTTATTTTTGCAAAATGTACACTTTTGTTAATTAGATATCTTGTTTATTTATATTTACATTTCAAAATTTTGTTGTACACCTGTAGAGTTTGTATTGCTTTGCAATGTTGTTGGGAAAAATAAAAGCATCCTAATCAACCCAAACAAAATACCAAAAAAATGTTTTACAGTGGATGATCACTCTAAGAATCACAGGGGATCGTTTCCCTAACACTGTTATGAGCTCATAAGCCTGATTCTCCTCTTTAGAATCGACTCCGCTCCATAAAAGTAATCTTGTATACTGAAAACCTGTCAACACCAGGGGAACACCTTTGCAGGTGTTATGGAAAGAGTTTGTTCACAACATGGCGTCAGCTTTTTGCATTTTGAAAAGGGTCTGTAAATTTAACAAAGGATTCTGTTTAATGGTGGATTTTCTTACAAGCTCATTACCTTATGAGCCCCTTGGTGTAAGTAATGTCAACTTTAAAAAAACAACTTTTTAAAACAACATTGTATGTATATATAATACATATTAGACAGGATCCTTATAACAACTATCCACTGTAGTTACATATTTACATTTACACAAGAAAATGAAAAATGTGTGCAATTTCACACCTCTTTGTGACAATAAAATGACAGATTTTCTTACATTTCTAGATCTACACGGTCGTCTGAACATCAAAAGTTAACGTTTATGTTGTTTACACCACCTGGTAAGCCAAAATCACCACTTTTTGACAGCATAAATGCATCTCACAGTGCATGTAACCAACAGTGCAGTGAGTGTTCTTATTTTCGAGAACTCAATCACAAAACTTTCAAAGATATCTGGGAAATTGGAGAAAACAACAGAAATATAGTGGATATGGAGAAGTGTGCTGAAGAGAATGATCAAGGAGGTACTCACGCCGCAATCCCCTCCAGTGACCTGTAATCACTGTTTCTGACCGTTGCAGTGTCGGATGTTGTGAAGCCCCTGAAACAAACATCAGAAATAAAGTCACCGCATCAGAAATAAAGTCACCTGTGTTGCTTATTGTGCAGCAGCCGAATCATGGAAAAATTTGTGTTTTTATAATATTGATAATCACTTACAAAAAATGCAGTTTCAATTTGTATTTTAAGGGTTGGTTGTCCCAGTTTGTTTGTTCCGTGATTAGGAATCAGCCTGGGCGATCAACAATTATTAGCAAGAAGTTTGCTGAATTGCAATTCCTAGATGAGAATTTTGCTGAATTGCAATTCCTAGATGAGAATTTTGTGACTGCTCTGGACATCAAAGACCTGTGTGGTTAAACCAGCCAGCTAATATGTCAAATAGCGAACAATGTTTGGGCTTATTAAATGCAATCTGGCGGGCAATATAACATCAACATATTCTTTTTGTCTTAAGAACATTATATTAATTAATATAACAAAAATGGGTATGCCTCCGTTTAAATCACATTTCAATTCAGTACACATTAGAAAGCCTCATATGTAATGCTTTACAACAGCAACTATCATCACAAACTAGTTCTTACGTCAGCTGTTAAGTTCTATGTATTTCATAATGTATGATTAAACACTAAAAAAAGTAGATTTGATAATTGATACAAACCAGTACATAGCGATCACAAAATAATTAGTAAAAGAAAGTTGGATAACTCTGAACTGTTGCTAGTAAGTAATGACTTCCTGGTATAGGAATGTCTCTAGTTTCAAAAGACCAGGAAGATCTGGGTACACTGCTAGCTAGATTATAAATATACAGGTGATCATTCTTATTTTTTTAATTGTAGTTGCTAATTGCTTTGTTTACATACACTACCAGCAACTGAATTCTGACCAACAAAACTGGAAACATATAGCCATGAGTAATTTAAACAGCTTTTGTGTACAAAACAAACCTACTTGCTGCTGCCTCCTAATATTCACTCTCTAAATACTTCATGTGTTATGTGATGTGCACGGCTGCAGTTTATCCCTGTTTCTGATAATACACTAAGTTAAATTAAAACAAGGTAGGCCCCACAAGACCTACTAAATAAAGTAAAAATTAGCAGTAGTTTCCTGTCCTATATATGTGACATTTCTTTTCATTCTGTACTATATATAGATACAGTGTTGTTTTTAATTAATTATGCTGTACATTTTCTACACAAACTATTTTGTTTTATTGCTATTTCCTGTTCCTGTTGTTGCTGTATGTACTGTTATGGGCAGGGAGTACTACACCTAATGTCTGTTGCAGAAAACAATTTCAATAACCAGGTCAAAGGTGATACGAAATGCAAAACTGTTATAGATATTTCAATACACATAGGACTAATGTGACGAGCCGGTCGTATAATAACCTTCAGTATCTAACCAAAATCTACATGACCACAAGCAAAACGGGAGATAATATCTGGCATGGGAATGGTTCATTGAAAGAGAAGGTGCTAGCATATATAGGCAAGTGGCCAGCACATAAGGTCAGGCCTCATTCAAGGAATGTCCACTTTCAACAAGTAGTTGCTGGATACACACAATGTGATATGGCGATACTATTTGGCTAATGTGGCTGATAAAGTAGGTTGTACAAATAACATCACATAATAACAATTTTGAACTTCTAAACTGTTTGTTAAAATATACTATACTATTAATATTAATTTTTGCCATATTATTTTGTACATGTATCAGAATGGGTGGACACGACAAATTGTTTCAATGTAAAGATGGAATGATAATTACTATGGAGTTTTGTTTGTTTATGGAATAATATAATGTATCAATATATTAATAATAATAAAAATACATACACACTGTATATTAATTTAATGTATCAAAATACAGGGTGGCTCCAATGACAGCGACCAATTTGGATCTTAGTTGGATTCTCCCATCCCATTTAACCGAATTGACATTTAGTCTATTTGTTGAACTTATAAATGTATTGTTGGCAATGTGCAGCAGTGATTGTCTTCATTTTAATACAGAATAATGTTGTACAATAACTTTGATTATGTATGATGCAACTTTGTTCTATTATTTGCGACAATAAACATTTCCTGATACTTGGTACAATTGTATGTATAAACTATCACCTTATCGGTCTATTTTTTCTTACAAACAAGTGAAATTTAATATAAATCACACTGGACTCACTGCTATAAATATACCCAACTGTTTTCCTTATTTCTATGAAATTTGTTAGTTTTATTTAAATGACATTGCCTTATAGTTGTAAAGCAAACTGTAATACTATTTCAGTATTGTTGATAGGTTCACATTACATTGTCTGCCCACATACACAGAGTTAAGTAGCTGAGATCAGCTCTGCACACAAACACACATACCAATGCATCGTAAACAAATGGGAATGTGCTGGTCAGTGGCTCATTAAATTAGTTATCTGAAAATAATAGTTACCAAGAGGTTTGTAGTTTGGAACAAAGCATTTTTTACAAAATGTAGACGGATACTGAAATGTTCAGTGACATAACACAGCTAACACTTCATACAAGTCTACGTTGAACGAATGAAACTTTACGTCAACAACAACAGACATAATACGGTAGCTAATTATTAAATTATAAACATGTAAACAATTGTCGAAAAAGGGCAAGAAGAAGTGTAACACTTATAATTACTTGTCCTGTTACTTTCAAGGAACAAAATGAATATCCTTGTTATTAGTACCACTCATTGATGTTGTGTGAGCAAAGCAAATGTTCAATGAGAAAACTTAAAGCAAGGTATGTCTAAAAATAATGGGAGTTAGCAAGAACATCTATCAGATTGCAACACTTTAGCTCAGATTTCAGTTATAACACCATAAGTACAAAACTAGAGTTGAATTCCAGGTTTCAGAATCATAAGACAGAACTCAGCTGGAAGATGTTAGTTTGACAGGAGAGACAGATATGACGTTGTACTCTGATGTGTCAATGTTCAACTTATGATCAAATCATGCTGTGTTTAATTGTAGTGCATCAAGGCTTAAATTTGCGAGCGGTGGCTCGCCAATGGTAACCAAATATTGTCTTGGCGATTAATTTTTAAATAATGGGGGACAGCAGTCTGTTATTGGTCTGGTGCAGGGCATACATTAAAACTGCACACATGCCTTAGCATAATACACAGTTTCTCCCAGACAAGCCAACCCTTCCTTCCCATGACACAGGCTTTTTTAAACAGACAGGGCTCTGGCTGTGGGTGGACATTTCGGCACCCTAAAAACTAACCAAACAGCCTCTGCATTACGGTGTAGGTCCTTTAACCAATGGTTAAGGGTGATGTCCCCGACAGAAACCTCCGGAGGAACTTTGGCTGCATTATCTGCGGCAGGCATGACCCATCGATGTGTGGACACGCTCTACTGCCCAGAAACCAAGTCCCAGCTATGGGCAACTAGTCGCACAGTGGGTGTGCACATGCGATAGACAAATGTACGACAGACTGTACTCCTGGCAACTCACTGCAGCTACGTCGTCTCTCTCTCTCTTGGGCCACAGGATTCAGAGGTGGCTTGGCAAAGTGTGTGGGATCATTGCACACCAATTTTCCCACCTTAAAGACTCCACACGCTGCCATCCTTGAGACTTTAATTCATCACCCATTATTTTAATCATCCCTCAAGTCCTGCGGCGATGGGCAAATGGCGACAGGGGCATGCTAAGTGAATGCTGGACACTTGTAGCTATACACCTGCACGTAGGCAGTGCGAACAAGATGGTCGCTTTGTGCTGGGAAAGAAGTAGCAGCACAACCCGGCAGCTACCTGCATGACCGAGCAGCCCAATTTAGGAACCACTCTCCTCACCTTGAATTGAGGAGGAGGCTAGAAAAGGTGCCTCAAAGATTGGCCAAACCTATAAATAATGTCTGCCATTTGCCCTGACCACTTTGTGCCAGTCGCAAAGAAAATCATCATTCACTTGTTACAATTTATCAATAAATGGTGACAACACAGAATAAAACTACCAAAATTCAAGCAAGGAAGCCGCCACTGCTGTGTTGTGGGTGTGGTCTAATTTAATCATTTCAGTGCTACAGCCCTGACCAGCTGTGACCATTGAATAATGCATTCCCAGTGAATATGCAAGACAATGGACTACCTCACTTCAAGTCAAGATCTGAGCAACAAAAATGCATTTTATGAACAGGAATGTTATACATTTTCGGAAAGTATGATAATCAGCGAGTAAAATGAGCCATATCATTATACATTCCGTCGTCATGGTAACCGGCAATCCAAGATGGCCACCAAGATTTCAACGTTTTTGCAGTTGCTGAACAGAGTTGTATACTAAGTTCGCCGACATCGTTATTGTGTCGATCATCAACATCCGATAAACATTCTTCACTAAAACTATCAAATAATCTGTCTAAAATATACGGTGGTAAATCGCTAGTTGAAGTAATGCCATCTGCCATTGTGGCCAGACTTTGATAATCCATCATCAAAAATCGCTAAAAATCCGTAAACTATTATTGAGCGATAATAAACGAAGACCACTGTTGCTAATTTATTCACCTTGACAACCGTACACAACAAGTGGCTCCACGTGGTGGATAATTGAGTAAAAACGATTTTAATAGCAGACATCGTCAATGCTGAATATCCGGTCTGCCGTACTGAAATGGTTAAGTGATAAGGAGCCAGCAGTCTAGGCAGAGAATGTCATCATTCACTTGAAACAAGTTATCACTACAAAGTCTACCAAGTCTGTATGGTTAAAATTACTTAGTAACTGCCTGAATAAGAATTACCTGGCAATGTGAATGGTCTGTCTACTTCTGAGAAGGGGTGGATTGGACAAAATGCTGACTGTGGGATGGGGAACAATGGGGGGGGGGTATTATTATGGATACTGTTTTTGCCAAGTAAGCAACCCTGCATTTACGTTTCCACGACTGCTTGAACTTTTGAGGATCATGAACCATAACAATGTACATACAACCATGCATTATGTGTCTTATGGTTACTTTAAAGCTTGACCCATTTTTTTAGTAATTCAGATAGTTAATAGATTGATCAGTTTGTATTATTACAGCCTAGTACAGGTGTATTTGACTGACAGACATTCACAATTTCACATGGCTATCACGCAGTAAAACTTTTATTTCCAGGAAGGATGATTATGAATATAGATACTGGTTCATGTGAACAAGTATTGGAAAGCAGATTTTTTCTTACAAACCATTCGGAGTCTTCAGGAGCCATTTTCGGTGCCAAATGTAATTATAGTAACACTTCTTAATTCAGATATATCACTCTGCTAATTTATGTGGATAATTATCTACTGGTAGCGGTTACAAAAAATTGTTAGGTCAAACTGTGAATTTTGGGAGAGACCTGTATTGTGTGATCAGTTTTACAGGCAAATAAAGTAATATTATTAAATTGTTATTAGTTGTGAAATATTGGTCATGATGAGACCCAAAGCTAGGTACCATCATAGACATATATAGTGTCCCATCCAAATTATTGTTCTGGTGTGCTGTAGAGCGGCATTACAGATAAATTAAGATATATTTTAAAATACTAATTTACAGAAACATCCGAAAACTCACAAACTGGCCTTTTTGACCTTTGTATACCAGCCTTTAAAGTCCCTTTTTGGGGTAAACCCATTGCAGATCCATTTTTTTACTAGACTGTAAGTGTGATAAATTATAATAATTGGTTCCATTGACCTTTAACCTCAGACTCCCCTCACTCACTGCATGAAGTCTTGAATTACATGACAGTGGAACCTCAGTATTAAGGTCACCCTCAGGACCGGGCAAAAGTGACCTGAATGGTGAAGTGACCTTATTAGCGAGACTAACTTCCCACATTTTAACACTGTTACAAAAATGATTTGGGACTATCATACGGTGACCTTATTTACAAGGTGGTTATGTATTGCAGGTGACCGTAAAGTGAGGTTCGATTGTATGTAAAACCTTGTATTGGCCATGTAGCAAATTAACCGCCACAACATGAAACCGCCTGAAAACACCCAAATACCCATATGAATAATATTCAGAATTTTTTTTAAATAAACAAAATAATTAAAAAAATTGTATTAGATGTTGAAGAGTGATGCAGTTTGTTGCATCCCTCACCAAGCACATTAACGTTCGAACATTAAATCTGCAGACGTCTATCAAAATATTAAAAACCACTACATAAATGTTTTATCATCTACTCATTTAACTAAAAAATTGTACTTCAGGAATAGAATCAAGCAGGTTAACAACGGATTCACAGAGCACTGGTGTCTACCAAACAACCAAGGCCTAGGACAATCACAAGGGACAACATCTATGATACATGCATAGATATGGACACAGCAACAGGCACCAATTAACTGCACGATGTAGATAAACGCACATTACAGTTGCTGCTGCCCAATTAATAGAACTATGTCAATGCAATTTACTTACTTAATGCTACTCTTCTGTGCGAGTGGAGTGTTTGACAGTTTGGATAGCGTGCTGATCACCTGCAAAAAGAAGTGTCCATTTGTGAACCCTGTAAACGATGTGACACGGGATACATTGATAAATAGGTATGAACATCCATGAACATTTCAACAAAGAATCAAAATAAGCATTCAAAATCACAGCCACAACGAAACAAGTTACAGTTTGTATTGAAACAGGTTTGTACTTATGGACGTATATGATAGATTGTACATATCATGGTTGGGGTTAAGACTGTCAAGTACATTTTATCAGATACAACTGCAAGTACATTAGGTCAAGTACAAATATTTCAAAACAAACTTACCAAGTACAACTCCAAGTATATTAGGTCAAGTACTAGTACATTTCAATAGTATTATTCATATGCCAATTATTAAAAACTTAAAATATAAGATTAATTGTAGATAATTTATATAAATTATAATCAGGATGGGTATTCAATGTTGTTCATCACTCAGGCAAAACAGTAGAGAAGTATTCTTTTGTATTCTAAAATAAATTCTCAAGTTCTGTATTTTTAATGTACTTGATATTTAGGCAAGTACAAGTAAGTACAAAGAAAGCAGTGAATAAGAACTGGACTTCAACTGGTGTGTTTGAGAAACATCACTTCAACCTAATATGCTTTACTCAGATCAAAGAGGAGCATGCACAACTTAAATTCAATCCACCCCCTACAACAATTGATGCCATAATTAATTATTAGCGATAACAATTAGTGATAACAAGTGTCACTATTTTGTGTCATCCTATTATAGCTAACGTTTCAGTTAAAATATATAGTAAACCTACAGTGAATTATAAAAATACAGAACTCTTACTGGCAGGGTAGGTCAGTTAAAAGGTTATAGGATTCTATCTTGAAACTAATTGTGTTCAAAGGTCATTGTTTACAGTGCAATTGATTACTGCTTTAAAAAAAAACTTTGGATAGCAATCATGTTTAAACTATTAATAAAACAAATACACTGTAAATATGATTAAGTTGTATACAACTAACTCCAAAATGTTAACACAATGTCGTCGATAGTAATTATAGAATTAGTACACCATGTACTAATTACAAGAAACTGGTCACATCACTGTTTATTGGATTTCTGATGTAAATAACATCCGCTTAAAATATTGTCATAAGAATGAATAAAAATTGTATTACATTTCTTGCCAATTTCTACCTTCAATGCTACAAAAGTCATGCGCGTGTGTGTGTGTGTGTGTGTGTGTGTGTGTGTGTGTGTGTGTGTGTGTGTTTGTGTATCTAGCAGACTAGCACCATCCGGGATAGGCATTTTTGCCAATCATGGTAACTGATTGATCCAGTATGTCACTGTTGCCTAGCAACCAGGTATGTAAAGCTTATAAAAATGGTCACAGCACATGTGGAATTGCTGGACGTTCTGTCATATATTTTGCTGAAATTCTAACTCCAAATGTTTTTCATTGCAACAAAACATAAAGCCATTGTTTTAATGAGAACTGTATGAGGGACAGATTGGTCTGGCAGACATCATGCCACCCTAGTAATATAATGTACATTTATGTGAAAACATAGTTGGTAAGGGAAGGCTTGACCTAGGTCATGTGCATAGTTATGATTATAAAACTTAAGAGTCTAGATCCATTAATTATTGTATTAATTACTTAAAGGTAACAATCTGGCAAATGTATTTGTTACTTTAAAATTTAATAGCTGATGTAGAAATTAAGTGTTTAGATTTGTTTTTAATTCAGAGTACCCCACCATTTGCAACATACCTAAATCTATACAATTTACATTTATTTTTCTAACAAAAATCACTGTTAAAAACATCAGAATGTGTGGTTTTAAAATGTCACTAGAATATATTTTCAAGTGACATAAATAGTAATATTTCCATTCTACCTGACAGAATATCCTGACCTGGTACTAAGAGATAGCTCAACACTGAGAAATAAACACAAAGCTATCCACCATACAAGTCATTATTTAGGCAGATAAATGACAATTTACTTGTCAAATGAAACATGGATGTCCTCAGAGGCTCAGACATCATAACATCCGGATCTAAGCATTAAATAAATTACAACTTCAAAATGTGTCATTGAAAATGTCAATTCAATTAATGTCTGTTAACCGTTAGTAACTAAATCATATAAATAAATTGAGTACAATGTATTGGAATGACAACAGGATGTAATTCCACTGATACTAACACTGTGGTTGTTTTGACATAATAACTGGTACACGTGACCACAAACAGATTGTGCATTCTGACATGCCAGCACATTAGTAACCCACCATCATTGGCCAGCAAACAAGGAAGTAAAGGAGCACGGGAATCCTGCTGATTGTGACATACTTTCTATAAATAGATAATACAGACGACTTTGCAAACAGGATTGTTATATATGGTACAGTAGATTTCATACACAGTGGACATTTACAAATACTACACAAACCTTGTAGTCACGTTAACTGGGTTGGTTTTCCTAGGGCTATTTAGAATTGAGTCATTTGAGCGGTTTCAGTAGACATTTTTATGAAACTAATACTTTTTCATAGGTTATTATATGATTTGTTAGTGTCAATGTTAATAATTAAATGTATTATTCTACAAAAAAACATTAAATTTTTAAAGTCCATTTAATGTAAAAAAAAGAAATTACCAACAATTCAACGTACATGTCACCGGTTAAATCAGTCATTACTTCACAAGCACCAAATTTTGAAGTAAAATATTAAATAATGTTAACTTCTTACAGAGTCACACTTAGTGTCTTCAGCCTTGTTGTTTTACATGACCGTGCGCATAAATACTGCACAGCTAATTTAACCAATATTGTACCATTATACACACCAACCACTGATATAGCAACACAGATTGCAAATATCAATATTGACTACGAATAATAATGTAGGTGTTTAAATTATAATACTTAAACATGCAGGCTTAAGCCAGATTAGTGGTGGAGATAGCTATCAGACCACAGATTCTAACGTTAGTAAGTACTGGCCATTTCATGCAGTGAGATTATCCCACGTTACATTACAGTAGAAACTGGACTAATGACAATAATGAGAAGCTTACACGTGCACAGACATAGTATATATTATAATAATTATATCTAGGTATATATAGTTCATGTTTATTATCAGATATAATAATATAATTAAACCAATATATAATGGTCATCTTAAATAAGTTTTTAATAATTTTAACCCAATTTCTCACACTAAAAACATGGTTCTGGGGCAGCTACTCTATGCTTGTTTTCAACTGAGAAGCTTCGGTAGAAGATTTCAAAACACAATTGATTATTCACTGTAAAATTATAAAACTGCCACTGACTGCAGCATGTTATTCAATGGATCAGTCCCAGAACGTGACAATGTTAATATTTGTAAATGTAACTGGTCAGCATTTTACAGTTATATATATGTTATATATATATATAGATGTGTGTTATACTGTATGGTAGTAAATAACAAAACGTATTTCACTACATAGCAGACAAATTTAGCCTGGCGGGAACTTCCGGGAAGTTTGCTGTCATGTGAAACATGATCACTTAGGTGGAAATACCATGTCAGTCTTTCCAAGAAATTGCTTTTCTAAGGTGATATCCCCCAATTAAGTATAGTTCAGGAACTTGGTGTTTTCTATGATACCTACTTCAGCAAGAATATTTCTCAAGTATGCAAATCCTGTTTCTACAGTCAGTATCGGTCACTCTACCATGTCTGTGATCTCTGCTGAATGCCTTTACCTACTACCAAGACAACATCAACTGCAATAAGTGACTGATTAGTAGGGCTCCGCATAACTATTGCAACTCACTGCTAAACAATATAATTGCTAAAAAAGAGAGCTGAACTGTTGCATAAGCAAAATTTGTACTCGGAGCACCTTGTTTCCATCGCCACAACACTATTTTCAAAGCTGCTTCCTCAACTGGTTTAGCTCATCGCATTTTTTCTAGTTCTCTTATGTCCAAATGGTTAGTATATGACTACTTTAAGTAATATCTGCACTGATTTTGCAGTCTTTTTAAAACAAATGAGCTTACTTTTGTTTAAATGGTCGCTAGGCATACATTCAAAACAATGTTGCAGCACATACACACCAGTATGGTGATGTCTGATGTAGATGTATGTAACTCGGTACAATTGTAGAAGACATGCAATGTTGTGGACTGACATCACAATGTACACGTAGCTCTACAAGAGCTAGTAAAAACTGGCCGGATTTTGGAGGAAAAAACAGAAACATCTAGCTCATAAGTTGGCCTTTTTGAACTTCACTTTGTATACTTAAAAGTTCCCTTGTAGGGTAAAAACAACTGCAGATACTTAAAAGAATAAACTTTCACGCTAGTTTCGCTGTACCATATCTAATATGATCAATTGTAATAAATAAAATGGTTCTATTTCATTGACCTTTAAATAAATACACTGATTTCTGGCAACTTATACATCAATTTAAACTGTTCACCCTTACACATATATTTTACCCTATCTACATGGTAGTCATCCTATATATATATATATATCCTGTATCTTTCCAATATTATCAGGCAGCTAATGTAAAAAAATCATCTATTTCACAAGAACTTGTACAAAAAACAAATATTAACTTTGATAAGCGTTCTTTGTGTTACAGGTGTATAGAAGTTTATTATTTTAATTAGAAGAAGAATATTTTTCACAAATCTCCGTTTTGGAGAAATGGTGCGCTGACAGCTTTCTTCACCTTAATGTTGGCAAATCGAGAGAACTTGTGATCGACAACAGGAAAGTCTCTGATGTTTTTGCTCCTGCCAATATTAGTAATGAACCTGTTGAAGTTGTGTCCAATTTTAAATATCTTGGCACTTTTTATGACAACAAGCTGTCTTTCACTGATAACACTGATCACATTGTAAAAAATGGGCCAAGAGGCCCTGAAGTCCTTTGGACTAATACGTCGATATGTGACCCTGGCTGACCAAATGAGTGAAAAGTCGGAAAAATTGTAACATCGTGTTCTTACATTCTTGTAAAGGTTGGGTAGGGTGCTTTACAAGGTTTCAAAAATTATGACTGCTACAAAAATTGGCAAAGTTATGGAGCATTGAACTTGGTAGGGGTCAAAAAGTAAAAATGAAGAAAATGGCTGTTGAAGTTTTACATTATGTATGCAAATGGATTGCATGGAAATATTACATGCACAACATTCAAATGTGGCATACAGTATGTAATATGTATGTTATGTTGCAATAATACACTGGAAGTACAAATGTGCTGCTACAACTCTTATCAAGTTATGCCAGATTATGCCTTTATGTGTAAAACTAAGAGGACAGATTATTTGAGAGCAAAAGGTAGACTCACTGTTTGACACAGTTTAAAACCTACAGGCAACTGTCCAGTTTAACAGGGGTCTAGTGGCTTAATTCTGTCTGTTGACACAAGCTACCCGCCAGTGACCAATTACAGATTAGTCACAGTTTCCATCAAACAATAGCAGGCAGAGAATCTTAGCTCCACAGCTGGGTGTAATACACAACCAGAGCCACCACTGATTCATGGTCAAGTAGATTAGCTCAATGCACCAACTAAGACAATACATAACACTATGAGTGACAGTGTCCAGAGTGAGGCCTAAGCAGTGTCCTCATTGCTGAATAGATCAATTAAACCTGCCAAGTGGGTGACATTCTGCACAAGTGTTCATTAATCCTTAGTGATTGTTCAGAACACCAGACTGACCACATACCTAAACAAAGCGAATGTAATAGGTGAAGAACAGGCAGTGTTCAGATAGGGGTATTGGTTGAATTGTATTTGTCTCAATGCAAAAGCCTTTATTGTGCCTTCATCGATTATAAGAAAGCATTTGATTTAGTAGATCGGTCCTCACTGTGGTCTAAGATAATTTCATGCGGTATTAATGGTAATGTGTTGAAAGTTGTATACAACATATACAAAAATGCTAAATCATGTATAAATCAGGGCCAGGCTGTGTTAGCCTTCTTCTCATGTGATGTAGAGGTATGGCAAGGAGAAAACTTGTGTCCTTTGTTATTTGCTACTTACCTGAATAATGTTGAACACTGTTAGTCACAATTATAACGGACTTGACATGGCAGCTGGTGAAATTTACAACAACCTTAGTGATGATTTAGAAAATGTATGTTCTACTATATGCTGATGACACTAGAATGATTCAATCAAATACAGATTTCTTGCTTGTGTATAGCGGAACTATGTCAACTCTTCTAATGGTTGACATTTGGTTGTTTCAGGTGTCAACTATATTGTGAATCTGTAATTATTAGTCTATATTGATACAATTGATTTACACAGTACCATGTCTACACAAGGCATGGCAAGCGTAAACAGAACAGTAGAATGCATTTGATATAAATAAAGTGTAGGATATTTCACTATATAGTTGTCCAGAATATTAATTTTCTATGTTTGTCACCTACAGGTGACAGAATATTAATTCAGTCACACCATTTTATAATAATTAAATGAACATCAAAATAAACACAACTTGCAATTATAGAAAATCAATAGTTTTGAAGATACAGTGTTAGGCAACTGTTCAGTCTAACAGGGATCAAGTGTGTCTACTCTGCCTGGGTGCTGTGACCAATGAAAGATTAGTCAAGGTCTCAATGGACTAGGCTGTAGATATTAGTCACAGCTGTTGACTTTGTGACACAATACACAAAATCTACTGTTGGGGGTGGTCTCAAGGGCCCTTCTCAAAACCACATCACTAGATAATGTAAAACTTTTGCACTTTGGGGGCCCCTTAGGTGCCCTTAGAATGATTCAATCAAATACAGATTTCTTGTATATAGTGGCAGCACCCTAAGATACATCTATGCAAAATTAGAGAAAAAGTTGCTGAACAGTTTTTGAAAAAATAGACAAAATGTTACATTTTCACCAGTTTTGGGGTCCTTGGAGGCCCTAGGGAGCCCTTAATTAAAATGATTCAATCAAATACAGATTTCTTGTATATAGTGGCAGCACCCTAAGATACATCTATGCAAAATTAGAGAAAAAGTTGCTGAACGGTTTCTGAGATACGGCAGCTAACGGCGGACAGCTGACGCAGAGTGATGGCAATAGTCCATTCGGTCAAAGGACTAAAAAGGCAAACCAGCGCCTCTACCTTCTAAGGAAATTGAGATCTTTTGATGTGAGCCAAGACATCTTGGAAATGGAAAAATTATTGGGTCAGGGCAGTAGTCGCTGGAAGACTTGTACAATGGCGCTGTCAGAAGGAAAGCTACTACTATTGTTTGTGACCCCACCCATCCTCTTTTTGGTCAGTTCCAGCAGCTTCCATCAGGCCGACGATATAAGATGCCCCTTGCTCGGAAGAATCTCTTTAAAAAATCTTTTATACCAACTGCAGTGTCCATTCTCAACTGTAAGTGCATGTATTCTGTAGCAGTATTTTGATTGCATTTAGTTTTTTATGTCATTATATTGTGCTGTTTGTGCATCAGTGTCATGCAGTGTATATGTCGTGGCTCCACAGTTTTGTTTTTGTTTTTAACTTGTAATGCCGGTGCCAGATGTCTAGTCATTGTAACGCTACTTCTTTTTATTTGGATTATTATTTAACTTAAGGACTGAATGCTCACGATAAAAGAGTGCATGTGTAAATGAATCTTAGCAATTTTAGGCATGACTATGACTTCATAATAATCTATTGCAATATATATGTGTTTAATTGAATAATTACAATCTGTGATAGTATGCTTACCATTTTATAATGTATTTACTCTGACCCCATGTAATAGCCTAATTGTTTATAGTACTATTTGTATGCTAGACATTCTCCTCCTGTGGTTTACTTGTGGCTTACTTGTTTACTTATTTATTGTGGTTTACTTATCTATGTGCATATGATCTATCACTATATCCTATTGTGCATGTGATATGAATATTATGTGATAACCTCGCTCGCTCGCACTTAGTACTTATCTTAACCTTGTATACATACATATGTAAGATTTTATATGAACAAGGCTAAAGGAAATTTTCTGTAACCCAACAGACAATAAAGTTATTGTATTGTATTAAGAATCACTTTGGGAATTCTATGAAAACAGAAAAACTAAAATGTAGTTTTAATGGAAAACTTATGAAATACCACATGCTAATGTCATGGACACTCAGTTTAATGTCCTAATGTTTTAATACTTGGGGTGCCACCATAAATAAAAGCAGGTGTTTATTTCACTATAAAAAATATATCACACTGCAAATGTTAGTTCCATTGTTTCATTTCAATATATTTATTCTTACTTAAAAAAATTATCCAAACATATCCCAAACGGTCTCAACAAGTACAGCATGCCAAGCATAAATGTTTGAATTAATAGGTTTTGATGTGCCTGTCATGGTTACCACCATTATACAGTGTGAGCGATGTCCACATTTGAACGCTCATGACAGGACAGACACTACTTCTTGTTGCAAGCATCTCTACTGCTAAATCAAGGTTAACCCTGAGCAGCATTCAAGATAAATATGAAACATGCACCACAGCACTCACCTTTCCAAAATCTCGCACATCGAACAGATCATAATTTTCAAACAGATCTGCGGTCTTCATGTTAAATAGACGTTTACATGTTGATAGAAACATGCGTATGTTCTTGACACATAAGAACTGAAACACAAAAATCACAACCAAATACACATCAACCAGCATGTAATTGTCTAGATATCAAGAGGACAGCTATAGACTCAAAAACACAGCTTTGATCAATAGAGGGGACATAGGGGTGTGGCTGTTTCTTGCATTGACCAATATGAAATAGCATTTTATAATCAATGTCACAATTCACAGGGACAGTAATCCATTATTAGTTACCTTAAACCAATCTGGAATAGATCAAGGCGTTTAAATCATGGAAAAATTAAATATGTGAAACTATAATGGTTAATCGTGAAACATTGAATTAGTGTTTTAACTAGTTACAATGACTTGGAGCTGGAAAAGGTCTGTTGCAGTGTTGGAATTTACTAGACAAGTTTGGGGAATCGTTGTTATATCCCTTACATTGCCATTGGTAAACATATTATATACGTAATTGCATTCCACGGTTTGCTCTTAGTATGTATGTTAACCATACCGTAAACATATTAAAGACTCTAAAAGAGTTGCAACTAAAAAATAACAAACCTGGGACATTTGGGGCCGCTGACTGAATTCTTTGTTGTCGATTGCACCCGGGTATAAGCGATTAAGCAGATGGCATATAAGGACGCCATCTCGCAGAACTTGTGCTAGATCAAATACTTGTGCTGACTGACTCGTCACTTTATGGTCTAGTGGAAGAATTTGACACCGGACAAGCCAGTCGGCGCAAAGTCTCCAGTCCTCCTTTAGCACGCCCGCCATTTTGAAAACTGAAATCACTTCCTATCTGGGCCAGGTACGAACAATTTTATCGGTTTTATAACATTGTTTATATTGCATAAATGATCAGTACTAAATTTTGTTTTAAATGTTAAATATATTTTGGTCTAACGCAATTGATGGATTTTAGCTCTTGTGTAATATCTAAATAATATATTAATACGGATAGAAATTCATACGTGGCTGTATCTGCATGTGCAGCGCACTGTGTTAGAAGTTTGAGACATGATTTTTTCGTGATTTTTGTTATTTATGTCACAGCTGTTTTCAGTACAGTGTAATTATTTTAGAGGCCAACCCCCGACTGCTAGGACATGATACATAAATGGTGAGATAACATTTTAGTGTTGCTGTAAATGCGAACTTAATGAAACACAGTTTTGCTGATTTATTCCTCCCTTTTCTGACGTATCATTGACACCGCAACATTTTATATTCTGAAGTTACCATGACAACCCACATTTGCAGCTCATGATTCCAGCGTATACTACAGTGTTCTGCCCAGGTTTTCAAAAGGGCAGCGTGCCATTTTAGTAAAAGAGCACATAGAGCGCGGTGAACAGTGGTTAAAAGGGCACTTGCGACACTCGACTAAAATTAAATACATGAAATGTAGTACCAGGGCAGTGGCAGTGTACAGCTTGGAGTTTAATATCATCTTTTGGCGGCGGAGTTCAACAACGTTTGGCTATCAGAGTATTTGTGCATTGCACTCACTCAAATGCTTCCGTTCAGTTTTCAGTTTCTTCGGTGGCATCTTGATTAAACTTTATTTTTCACAAAATATATTGTTTATCGGCTGTCAAACTATACTCCGTAGCAACAACTTTGAATAATGTTAGCCTCGATTATCCAGACGCCATGAGATGGGAGCACCATAGGGCTCCCGTTCCACCGAATGGAAGATAACACTGGTTTTCACTATACGACACTGATCCCCGTTAACCCTGAATCCGGATAGAGATGATGATTGGCTCTCATGCTAACAATAAAACTAAAAGTTTAAAAACAGTCAACTTATATAAGTTTATGCTACGCATTGGATTAAGCATCTCGATAACAATGCTGATTGACTGCTCGCCCCAAAATCTTTGCTGCTAGCAGCGTAAGCAAAATTGATTTTCAAGTTGCATAGATGATCCAGGCTTTGTGAGGTGACAGCACCCCATCACTAGGCCTAGAATAACTTAACCTACTCTCACCCGGCTGCAAGCTCTTGTGGCTGCAAATCTTTTGTATCAGCGTTGTCTTGCTGGTACTCAGCAAAAACAAAAGAATAGGTACGAATAAACCCAATATAAATGCCAAACAAGAACTAATCTAACTAAAGAAAGTGCAATCGATGTTGCACGCAGCGGTCGGACTGCTAACCAATATATGTGGCTGCCAAAGTTCACCAAAGACAATCTGATCTCTGCACCTGCTAAGTGGATAACATGTGGGACAATTGTTTTTGAGGTTCTGTTTAAATCCCATAGAATACTCGGAAGTTTTTTATGTTCATTTAGTTTAAGATACTTTTTATTTTGTATAATACTATTTCAGGCACTGTTTCATAATTTCATTTCGTTATCGAAAGCATACATAATATATAAACATTCTGGAAGATAGACTTGTTAACTGGCAGTGAGCAGTCAAAAAGCGGCTTCAGAACCAGACGATTATCCAGGAGCGATACTAGATGTGTACAGGCATCTCTGTTTCCCAGCGAAGTCACGCAGCCAGGCGAGAGTCAGTTATGCATAGCATCATGGGATTGATTTGACTAATTTTTTGAAAAATGCGTCAAGGAAGCTATATGACACACTGACCTATATTATAATATAGGTTAACGGTATGACCCCTGAACATGTTCCGTGCCTTGTTTTGTAAACTACGGCCACTTCTGTGTCTCATTTGCATAAGTTTAAAGCTAAATAAGGAGATCGTCGGAATTTTGGACTTGGTGTCAAATTGGGAAAATTCAACATTGTTTTTCTATATTATAAAATAATTATGCCACCTAAAAATATGTCATTGGTTGTATCCATAAATTTTGAATAGTTTTTAACTTATTGACGTTTGAAAATCATCGGCGCTTAACATGTACCAGGTCTACCTGTCGCTGGTCACGTAAGTATTTCACTGCGTCAGCCCCGTGAACGTGTGCTACTTCTGGCAAACACCACACTGTAACAATTCTGTGGAGTTCCAGCCACAGAATTTAATGTTTTTCTTTATCATTGTACAGGTAATTAATCCATGTACAAATGTGTCACTGGGTGTATGCAGACAAATGTATTAAATGTTACTAATGTTCCAAAATCCCAGATGCATAAATGTTACGTCAGTTACACGGATGAGCGCGTGCGATTTCTTGCAAAAGGTTGTCCTAACAACTAGGCCAGTGACCAGTTACAATTTATTAGTATGGGTAGGCTGGAAACATTTACGATGGGTTTGGGGTGTCTGGAACTCAAATGTTGGGCATTTGAGGTTTGGTCTATTTTCAGTGTTCATAATTATGTCAGCAAGTCTTTTTTTAGATTTCAGTGCAAATGATTTGAGGATGTATATGACTGCCTTTTTCCCCGGGCAACGACGCGTAACTCAGCTGGTTCATAGTTGTCTAATAATCAATTGCAAAATCTAGGATGCACACACTCTTTGGGATGGTGGAAAAAGTTGAGCCCTGGTTTAATGCATTTGATTTGTAATTTATATATGTCCCATAGTGGCTGGCTTAATTTTAATAAAAAACATAATTATTAGTTGTCATCTAGAAAGACTCCTGCAATTGTTTTGATGTGCACATAAAACAATTGCATATGCATGCTCCATTGTATCTTAAATTAGTTGAACGGCAAATTAAGCACTTTGTCCATTTCTTATGCTAGAATTGTCATTTTCATTATAAATATTGGGTGTTTATTAATTGTATTCTTTACTAAAATGGTTGGTTAGTACTGTAATAACTATGTATTTGGACACCTAGAAATAATAAAATACTTATTACTTAGCTAGCTGAAGTCATACAGTACAAAAATGGAATGGTTCTTGTGTCCAAAACTGGTGCGTGCCATAACTCTATGATGATGGCTGCTATAAAAATCAGGTTATGTTATATGGTATAAATAATATGTGACTATTATAACGCACTGGCTGCATCTATTATTTATATTATGACTTTTTTACTTATATTTAAATTTTAATCAACTTTTATTAAGAGAACAATAATTAGCTGAAACTAGATATGGTACATTTAAGAACTTTAGTTATTATAGAAGGGGAAGTAAACGATCTGGCACAAACCTAGTTTGTGTCGGATTAACCTGTCATAGACTCACTAAGTCTAGAGATAGATAATTTTGAAAATAAACCACTGCCAAGTTAGCCTCAGACAGTGTTATTTACAGTATCATCTCATAAGTCATAAGTTAACAGGTAAGTTGAAAATATGCTCGGATGATTGAGTAGGCCACGTCTACCTATTTCCAGGAAGTAAAAGATCTCTCGCACGTGGCAACCCCATAAAATTATACTAACGTTTTATTACCACACTTCCACAGGTCTGGGCAAATGACAACCTATCCACACAGACATGAAACAGAACATTGCCCCAGTTTCCAATTAGGTTATTTGCAGGAATGTGTGTCATTCACACCAGGCCCATTTATGGGAATTTTTTCATGTTATTCACACCTCATCTGCAGGTCAAAGTCAGATTATAGTAGTTAACAGAGTTAGTTACTTACTTAGTTTTAACAATTATTGTTGTATGTTAAATGAGGTTGTGTTCTTCATTTTTAATATAGTGTTAATACTAAAAGTAAAATAAATATGTCGAAGGTATACTGCATGCCAAATTGTGTTTAATAAGCCCAAAGCAGCGTTTGTTATTTGTCTGAAATTTCAAATTGTATACAAAACATTAAATTTTTAAAGAGTTAGTATTGACTATTGGCACTTAATACTTATTGTTTTGAAGTTGACTAGTTCCCATGCTCAGTCCGATTTGGGACAACTGATTCAATGTACTTCCTGCTAATGATTAACCCCCTAGCTGATACCAGGTAATGGAATGGACAACCTCGCTTTAAAAGTACACTAATTTTTTTAAACTGCTGGTATTTAATTGCATCGTGCCATGATTTAAATGGCTTCCTAAATTAATTTATTCTTGCAAATTAGGTTAATTGATTTATTCATAGCTGCAGCATGTATTATAGTTTTTTTTATTGGTTTGAAATCCAAACATAACAGTTAGAAATTTTTATTAAAAACTACAAAATTCCCAGCATATCTAATGATCTTATAACATTAAAAAAATTAAGTTGACAACATATTGAACATTTCGAGCTGCAGCAAACTAGCAACTCAAAATATGAAAATTTGGAAATGGGCAAAACATGCACCCCACATGCAGTGTTTGAGATACATACACAATATTACACATGTGTGAACTGGAAGACAAGAGGATCGGTTGTCTTTAACTCAGCATGCAGCATGTTGGGTTCACCAGGTAAGGAGGAGGTTTGGATTTAGATAGGTGTTACATGTAGCTGGGGTTCTACACAGACGTTCTTCTTGCATTTGTCTACTGCCTAGACTTGCAGAGTGTTGTTGAGAAGTCACTCCTGGGTCGCCAGGTCCAGCTCGACTATGCCAGTCTCTCCGTGTGGAGTACTGTAGAGAGTGCAGTGGCTGATAACGTGGTCTGTTGTTTGTTGGGCTGCACTACATTCACAGGTAGCACTTTCAAATAGTCCCCAACTGTGCATACTAGCATTGAAACATCCAACTCCCGTTCGCAGGCAGTTCAGCTTCGTCCAGGCCTTTTGCGGGAGGTCGTAACCAGCACAGTGCACAGATGGCTCTGGAATGAACCTATGTAGGGAGGTTGGTTTGGACAGCCAGTCCTCTCTCCATTTGGCTGATACCCAGTGTGCTGTTGTTTCACTGGGACCCGGACACTTCATGAGTTCATGTGCCTGTCTGTTGAAAGGCTGTCGTGACTTCAGGCGCAGTACACTAGCCCTTTCTGAGCAAATGTTGTATAGTAGATGGTCAGTGTTTTTTGCATGCTTGCCCAAGGCCAGCACAGCTGCCTGTCTTTGAAGTGTCGATGGTGCAATGCCCTCAAGCACCAATAAGTGTTAATTTTTTGTTGCTCTTAACAAAACATCCAGTGACAACTCTTAAGGAGTTGTTGATGCTGACGTCCAGTTTTGATGTGAATGCATTCCTGCACCACACCGGTGCACAGTATTCCACTGGCGCGTACACTAGTGCCAAGGTAGAGGTGCGTAGTGTCTTTGTGCTTGCTCCCCAATTGTACTAGCAAGGTGGCATATCTCTATGTGATGCTACTTTTGCGCTTAAAGTCTTCCAGATGATGCCCAGGTATGTAGGGGCTGCATGACAGCGAGACATAAATTGTTCACAAACACGATCATTTCGCGTTTGTTGTTATCTTCTTTGTTGTAGAGATGGAAAGTTGTAGAGGAAATTAGCTGGTAACAGAATGAGATGGGCGGGACATGTACATAGAATGAGTGAAGACAGACTGACGAAAAGAGTGTGGAAAAGAGGGTGGCAGACGAAGGAGAGGAAGACCAAGGCTGATATGGAACAACAGCATAAAACGAGACCTGGGGAGGGCTGGCGTGAATAGCCATGAATGGATGGCCATTGCGGACAAGAGAGAGAGGTGGAAAGGACTGATAAGAAAAGTAGAAGAAGCTATCAAGTGACATGGACCCCACCCGCAAGGGAGCAAGGGGAAGAAGAAGTTGTAGAGATGGAAAACGGCAGAAACCATTTTCTTCTCACAGAGTTTCAGTCACCATTGTTTCAGGTAGGTGGACAGGATGTTCATGTCTCGTGTGAAACCAGTCTCAACATGCCTGTGCCTCATTAAGATTGCGAGGTCGTCTGCATATCCGTACTTCTTTGAGGTTGTTTTGGGCAGATCGTAGATGTAGACATTGAAGAGAAGTAGTGCTAGGACAGAACCTTGTGGACCTGAGTCTGCTTCGTTGTCCATCGCTGGTCTTCCATACAATGCTTCGGTCAGAGATCATTTGCATGATGAAGCTAACCATGTGTTTGTCTGGTAGGGTCAGCAGGAGCTTCAGTTGCAGGTCTTGGTGCCACACGGTGTCATAGGCAGTTGTTAAGTCGACGAATATGGCACCAGCTTTCTTTGGTAGTTGTGGGTGGATGATTGGCGCAATGCGTCCATATATATATATATATATCTTTCGAGGATCTTGTAGGGGATGCAGAGCAGAGATATTGGTCTATAGCTCTTGTCGTCATCCTTAGGTTTGTTAGGCTTTGGGATGGCCACTACAGCCGCTCATCTCCATAGCTTTGGTATCCTCTTTCGAATCATGCATGCTGATAGGAATATTCTTAGCCAGGTGGTAGCCTTACTTCCAGCGTTAATGATGAACTCTGGGTATAGGCCATCACGTCCACTGGCCTTTCCGTCGTTTGAGTGCCTTCAGTGAAGGCCCTTGACAGATTCATGACGGCACTTGCTGCATTCTGTAATGCATTTACATCGATGTGCACTTTTCTTGTGGCGTTGCGGTCCATGTTTGGTGATTTTCCATTCTGCATGAGTTGTGATGCGATGGCATTAGCTGTCACTGGGCACATCACACAGATGTTGGCTTCAAATCATTAATTACAAGCAGCAATAAAAGGAGTCAGTGGTGCAGTGAGATCAGAGGCCTGTGGGGTATACAGTGATAACAGAGACCTGTGGGGTATACTGGGAGATCAGAGGCAGCCTTCCTTGCACTGGCACCAGATTACACTATCCATTCCCTTAGTTCTGATACTACTTGGTACATGCAGAGGCAAATTTAGGATTTGACCAGTGACACTCATCATCAGTCCTTTAAGCAGGTTCAAATTTTTATCAGTCCAAAACTGTCATGGTAGATACGTGCACATATACGATCCAGTATATATACACACATAAACACAGATACTAGTACATGTACAATAATACATATATAAGTATTTTAAGAGACAGGTGGATAGGTCTCTTGACAAAACGGTGCCAATCACCAGTTGAGGCTCACTAAAAAGCCCAAATGAGCACCCCCACACTCTCTTGAGGTTAAAAAATCTCCATTTGCACCATCCTTGAAGCCAAAATAGGGGACACTCACACCCATGGCTCTACAAAATACATCCATTTAAAACCTCATTGATGCTCGTTCAAGCAAAATGGGGGTGTACACCCCTAGGATTGCAAAATATATCACACAAATTATCGATCTTAGCAAAAATTCCATATTGATTTGTATGGAGAAATGGGACCAAATTAATTTTGTCAGTGTAAATAATCGATATGTAAAGTTTGAAATTTCAAAGCGTACTCTCATGTATAACTGGATTATTAATGTTAAATAAAATTAATGGTAGACAATTGACATAATCATGTTATAAACTTCTCAAAGTGGGATAGTGAAATATAAATATAATATTTTTTATAGATTGATATAATCATTATGTTGAAGGGAAATGCTAGAAGTAATGTTTTTAAATTGCTGATGTAAATTAACATTAACATGGAGAGTATAATTAGGTAAGACCCTGCTGATTAAATAGGAAATCCAAATAAATTATTGGTTCTACCAGCAAGATGAATGATTACATTCCTTCATAGTCGTATAATCAATTGCATTAAAAAAAACCATGTCTGTTGGATCTGTAATTAATGTTGTACTGTAATGCTTTATGTTTGGTGTGTGCACTAAGGAAACGGGTGTGTGTAAAAGTGTATAGTTGCAACCTGACAAGGTCTTGTGTGAAGTACTTTAGGCACTGAATCAAGGTTAGTCACCATTGCATGCACAAATACCATTGGTCCCAGGCAGTGGATTATAGTGGAGCAGGTCACATTACACTTGACAGATTTGTAATTTGATTGGTGCAGCCCAGTGCGGTTACTTGGGGTCACAGGGCATGTGGGGGAGTGTTGAGTTGTGATACTAGTCAAGCGAGTGGCAAGAAGTGTGTTGGATACAATAAGGCAGGCGGCCTCCAGTCCATCTCTGTAGCCAGGTGGGTGCGTCTTCTCCCAGTGTGGCTTTACTCGAAGGGTTTTAGACCACATGCTTATTGATTCTGCTTGCACTGGTGAAATATGTTATCCGGCTGGAAAACGGCTTTCTCAGACATCTTTCTTGTCTAGCAGGATGTTGCTATCCTGTTGAGTTGTTCATTTGAATGAATGCGTTTCTGGTTCAGCAGCTTCATGTCTTAAATACACAACGTTTATATGTCTTTTTGTGCTTCTCTCCGTCTGTGTGTTGGGCTGGATTACAATGTCTGACTGTGTTTGGTTAAACAGTGTCTGGATTCTAATTACAGCAATTAAGTTAGATAATAGAGTAGTTTATACTCATCTCTTCATAGGCTTAGTTGGTACATTAGTCCATTTATGGAAAGTAGTCATTACTGTTATATCGTGACAGTTAAGGCTGAGTATATATACAGTGCATCTGCTAAATTTAGTTGAGTAGTTTTCATGACAGGAGGATGTAGAATGGTAATTTTGTAGGATATACAGTTACTTACATCCCATCAAATGTAGTCAACTAGACTGAGTAGTCATGGTGGTTACATCAGGCAGTCACAATTTATGTACTTTTACACAAATTTATGGTGGTAACCTTTGTAGTTACACCTCAAATTGTATATGGTTGATAATAAAGTGTTACTAGAAATGTAACTGGTAGAGTGTCAGGCTGCATGTTGCAATCTCTTGAGTTGTTTCCATAAAAAATCCTGGGTAGTGTTGTTAAATTTTCTCTTATCACTCCACATTTGGCTGAAGTGTACAAATAAACACTTCATTTTTGACAACATTTGGTGTATGTATAATTATGACAATTGGGTGATGAAAGTTATCCTTAACACCTTAACAAAGCTTGTGTCATGATACATGTTGGTCTTACATATTTTGTTTTTTCTTAATAATTGTCACAAATCCCAATTCACTGCCATCTCCACTCTCCATCTCGTATCTCAACCCCCCTTTAAATCCCGCAAATTTTTTGTCACCTTGTCCTCCCATCTCAGTTATGGTTTTCAGCAAACAGTAACATTAAACACTGTATCTTGTCTGTTTTGTTTGCGATACCTCGTAACTCTTAAAACCTGCTGTGTTTCAACCACAGCTCCGTCTGTGGTCTTAAAACAATGGGAAAGTGAACTTTAACCAGACAGACTTCTCAGTCGGAATCCTGTTCCTGTTGGCCTGTACTTAGCTACCCTTTGCTTCCATACCCCCTGGGATGTTACCCCTGTCTACCAAACAGGATGTGACAGGACTAAGACTTCTGTATGTTGTTTGGATGTGCATAGAGACTGAAGAGGCCACTTCTTAACAAGAGCAACCCTACAATTACTGTATCAGCCGCACACATCTCGACAGCTCTCATGACCATTGACAATTGTTCATTTAAACAGGCAGCTGTGTGTATACAGTGTACATATTGATACATGGACAGCTTGACACCTTTTCGTATCATACTCTGGCTTGAACCCCGTCTCTGAGTGTTAGTAAAACTTGCACTTACACAATATATTCAGTCCTGTTCAGTTTTGTCCTCATGAGGGGGTTAAAATAATAGTCGGACATTGTGTTTGGTACCAAAAAGTAGGGGTCGCTTTTCTATATAAATTTGTGGTCATTTTCTATAACAGTGTGAGTGACCGTTTGACCATTGAATTGTGACCCTAAACAGTTATTACATGACATAATAAGTGGTTAGGAGTTTGGTGACACATTCTGATTCAGGTTGATTGGGAGCATACATAGGTAACGTTTACATAACTAAGGATAATTATTACAGTTCAATACTTTGGATCTGTGTGGGATTTTATGACAGAAATAAATCGCCTTGGTATGTATCATTGTATTTGTATATTCGAACGTTTTAGATTTAATTTCTGAATTAATTATTTTTGTGTACCTTCCTGTACATGTAATCAGACACTAATTATGAGTAATAATGTCTCACCAATGACATTATGAAGCATTACCGTGGTAGTCAAATGAGATAACATCTGGACTCGTTCCTGTTTGTGAATAGAAAGACAATTGTCGGTGAATATTTGTTCTGTACCTTATGTGTTTGAATAGCTGAGAATTAAATTATGTTTAGGTGGCCGAATACCTACTGTCATTATGCTATGCATCTGCAGCACTCGGTTGTTATAACAATACGCCTTTGATTATACAATTACAATAAACCTTTGTGTGGTGTGTCGAACTAGCATGTCTGCTGCGTGTACCAACTGTGTAGTGTGTTTCACGGTGGCTCATATCTGTTGATCAAAACTAAGATAGACTCTTGTAGTCGGTACAACAAAACGCCACCGTCTTTTTCATGTGACAGTGTTGGCAGGTATGTTGCTCTTGATTACTCACTGATGTCTTTATGGGGGAAAGCTCCAATGCTTAGTAGTTTGACCTGCCACAGCAAACTGAGTATTAAGTCGCAAAATTGTAAAATTAAGTTTTGTACCTTTCTGGATTCCACATATCATCAGCTTTAAAAATTAAACTACTGAAGATATTTACAAAAGTTAGGTATAATTTTAAACGATACCAAATTTTTTTACTTAACTTCAGTAGTTTTAGGTTTATTGCTAGAATTGAAGCAAGATTGATAAAAGTGATGTTTTGAGAAACAATAATTTTGACTCATATAATCTATTGTTTTTAATATGTGTGTTACTAAATGCATGTGTTTTATTAGTTTTGGATTATTTGTAGCGAAAAATAAACTGGACATTGAAATATATTATCTTCTTCTTCTCTGACTTTTCCTGTCATCTGGGGTTGTCGGTATGGCTGGTAATTTTCTTTCTCCATGTCGCCCAGTCCATCACCACATCTGCACTCAGACCCACGATTTCCATGTCTCTTCTGCATGTGTCTTTCCATCTGGTCTTCAGTCATCCTCTTCTTCTTCCTGGTATCTCTGCATTTAGCACTCTTCTCACTATGTGCTCCTCTTCCCTTCTCATCACATGCCCATACCATTTCAGTTGTTTCTCTGTTATCTTTTTGGATGCTTGTGTCACTCTCGTTGCTCCTCTAATATAGTCGTTTTGGATCTTATCTTTCTTTGATACTCCACACATCCACCTCAGCATCCTCATCTCATCTATCTCTATCCTTGCTTCTTGTCCTTTCGTTGTTGCCCAGGTCTCAGCCCCGTACAGCATTGCTGGCCTGACTACTGTTTTATAGATCTTTCCCTTCAACTTCACTGGCATCCTCCTGTCGCACAACACTCCACTGCATTTCTTCCAATTTCTCCAAGCTGCAGTTACACTCTGTTTGATCTCCGCTTCCATGCCTCCTGTCTCTTCCACGACTGACCCTAGATATTTGAAGTGTGTCACTTTTTCCAGCTCGTCTCCCAGTATCTTTACAGTTGGTCTGTCTATCTTCTCATTCCGTTCGAACATGAAGTCCATGAATTGGGTTTTCGGTCGACTAACCCTCATTCCTCTCTCTTCCAGTGCCTTCCTCCACTTCTCCAGGTACTCTGTCATGTCTACCTCCTTTCCTCCACACAGCACAATGTCATCTGCGAACATCATTGATTCTGGTGCATCTTTTCTCACCTTCTCCGTCAAGACGTCCATCAATATGAGGAACAGGCATGGACTCGATGCAGATCCTTGGTGTAACCCAACCTCTATGCCAAAGTTGCTGCTTTCACCAGCCACACTGAAATGTATTATAAGGTATGCATCTGTGCCAAAATCACAAAATTTATGGGACGTGACCTCGGCAGCTATTTTTGGCTCATATACAAAATAGGCCCATGCAACTTACTACCCAGTTCACTGTGATGGTCCCATATTCAGGATAGTTGTGCTTTGATATATGTGTTCTTCCCCGTGGTTCCCATATTCATGGGTGTCAGAGGTGTGGTTTCTGAACTGCTCTTATTGCTGTTGTTGCCCACTACTGCTCTCTAGCAGCAGTTCTGTCTCTTCCTTCCGAAATATATACAATGTACTTGCAGACCCATAGCGCGGTTTATTTGAGGCTCAAAACAAAAATCCGACTGCACCCCCTTGAGACCTCCAACTGCCTGAGGCTCCCCAAAAACCTCCAATTGCACCCTATGGAGACCTCCAGCTCCACCATGCCCTGAGACTGCCAACAGGACCTCCAAGCTGAACTTTTGTGTCAGCAGGGGTTTCATGCTACCGACACAACCACTGTGTTTCAGCCTACAGGCCCGACGTGTAACAACCTTCATGGTGATGTTTGGTGGCATTGTCATTATTATTAGACGTCTATATTTGTCGAGCGTGTCTCGCAAATAAAAACGAAAACATGAATATCATGAATGAATCTTATTTATATATTGGCATAGTAACATAGGCTGTGTTTGCCAACTTGCCACCAGACTTGGATTTTATTACAGATAATATATTACATATTACAGTTACCCCATGTCTGGCTGCCATTGCTATGTATACATTTACAGCCCTACATTTTTGTGCCACTTTGGGTGTGGCTCTCTTGGGTTACCCGGAACACTAGAAATAGCACATTCGGCAAGACTAGGGCATACACAAAAAATGCATGGTTCCAGGAAAATGCAGGGAGAATGAGATAAGTAGGTCAAGGGGAGCATTAATCAAACTGTTTTTATGCTTGTAACTAAACTGTAGCTATAACATACCTGGTGGTAATGGCTTTTGTCTGCACGTGGCTTTCATTTCACACCTGTTGATACTTTGAAAACAGGAATAGTAGCTTTTTAATTAATAAAGTTGCTAAAAGTCATGCACTTCGTATTGATTAAGGCTTTCCTTAATTTAATTTTTAACTTGATTTTAACCAATATGGAGAACACAAAATACTTTGTATTTATATTTGTTCTTCCCCATGGGTTCCTTTTACAGGGCAAGGTCTAGCCCCTGTACTGTTCCTCATTGCTCCTGTCAGCAGCTCATTCCCTCCACCTTTCATCTTCCTTCAACTTTTTCGAGTCCGCCTCCCGCAGTCTTCCCATCTCAGCTGTGGTCTTCTCCTGTGGCCTTGATGTTTCTCTGCTGTCTTTGCTTGTCTGTCTGCGCCTCCCTTCCTATCAGCTGACCTCCCTATCATCCGGGCTTCCTACTAATCTTCCCATTAAGCTGAACCCATGTCCCAATCTCTTCCCTCAGGTCATTCACCCCCCTTGTATCTGTCCTCAGTACACCTGTGATTCTCCGGACCCAATTATTATAGCAAACTTAAGCTTCTCTTATTCTTGTTGCTGTGTCAATGCCACAGCAATGTCCAGACCACACAGATACGTCAGTTTTAGACATGTTCTGTGGATTTTCCCACTTCTGTGTGACGTATTTGTAGGGATGAGTTGTGAACCAATCCAAAACACTATAATTATGTTTTTGGGTCTATGTATATGAGACTACCTGTAAACATGCAGATTGTGCATATTTGTAGAACTTTTATTTTCCAAAAGTCTGTATTTGATGTTTTATGTATTTTACCAAATTCACACCAAACACAATTTATATTTCGTATATTTTACATGCCTCAACAAGCACATTTTAGGATCATAACTATTGACCCCCGACCCTGGTATCCAGTGTCAGCACAGTTGTGTCTATGTATTAATACGCTTACTTTGGAGCATTGTAAGTCTGTCTCCTCCCTGGTGCTTCGGTCCAATCGCCTCTTAATTTCTGTGTTCCTTCACTTCCTTGGGTGGTGGACTGTTGGCCTATAATCAACCTTTCATTCCAATTCTGAAATTGGTATTGATTTTCTAAATTTTTTTGGATTTATTTTTTGTATTGGAATTGGATTTTTTTGTAGCAGCAGACATGAGCCAGTGGACTTGACTTGATAGAGTGACATTGAATGAACAATGGTGATTTTTTTATCAGATCTGATTAACTATAATTGTACACATTTTCATGTATACTGGTAGGGGCACTAATCGTGCATCCAATAGTTTTTTGCCATTTTAATAAAAACCTAATCAAATTCTTCCGTAAGATATCTGTGTGCTAAATCTCTAACACATATTCCTTGAAATGTCTGCAAACAAACTGTTAGAAAAGATGATTTGAGTAAAGTGCTTAAGAAAATAGACCAGTAATATCCAAATCTTGTCGAAGACGCCTGCATCAAAAACCATGCATCCTATCTGCGCTGTGTAAATCGTTCACATGTCACGTGAATCAGTGCGAGATCGGGCAGTGTATTAACTAGGCCAAGATCGTTAGAACACAAGATTTCAGCAACACAAATTTTGACCTGGCACAAATTTTCCGGTTGTGAATATACAAATAAACTGTTCAAATGAATTGGAATTGAATTTTTCTTAGGATGTTTAAAGTTGGAATTGATAATTTGGAATAATTTTTTGGGTGAAACAAGAATTGGGATTGACCCGATGACTGATTGCCGGTGTTGTGTTGTAGCCGTGTGGCGGCCGGGAATGAGGTCCAATGAACTGGTCAGTGCCCTCCCCAGACAACCAACAGATGATCCACCAACGCTACGAGGACGCTGCCCTTGTCATCTTCCGACAGGAACAGAAACGAAGTCATGACCCCTTCACTAGGAACTATACTGGGTCGCCGTCGGGAAAGAACTACGCATCAAATCGCTATGGCAACCCCCTCGTCCACAAGTCTCCCGATGGCTTAGTCACAAAGACAGACCAGACAGTGGTGAAGTCACAAATGTGCGTCATACTGTGATATATTTAGACCAGTTATCTATAGGTCGCATCTGTTTGAAGTGCCACTCTGTGATGATCTCTGATGTATATTCCAGCATGCACATGCTGCTGTTTCTAGTCCAAGGTTGACATTTTCAGTGCCGGATTTGTGGTTCTTAGATATCATTCGTGGGAACGCAGCATGGAGTTGCACCCGATTCTTGAGCAGGGTAATCCACCGAGCAGGAACCTGTGGTATGTGTTATCGGCGTTGGGTGATTCGCCGAGCATGCGTGTTGGCCACACATGTACGTACGTCCCATCGCATGACCCAGACGGCGGCAGTGGTAAACTGTATGTGATCGGTGGGGCCAATCCAGACGGTGCATTTGCCGAGACGTGTGTCCTTGACCTTGATACCTTTACATGGGATGTGTGCGACGCGTCCGGGCTCAAGGCACGATATGAGCATTCGGCGTTTGTACCACAGAGTGATCCGACCAAGATCTACGTTTTTGGCGGTGCCCACCAGGGTAGTAACCATAACGACGTGCAGCAGTTTGACACTGTTACACAGACATGGACAACGGTTGCGGTAAACGGCGCAGCACCATCGCCACGCACCTACCACACCGCAGCGTGCGTCGGTGATCAGTTCATCGTTTATAGCGGTGGGCAGTGCGGATCAGAACCGGTGGGTGATCGTCAAGTCTACTGCTTCGATGCCACAACGCACACGTGGAGCACACTCAATGTCCGTGGCGACTCCCCGAAACCCCGTCATGGCCACCTGGTGGTGGCAGTCGGCAGCAAGATATTTGTCCACGGTGGAATGTCGGGGACGACGTTCTATAATGACTTGTATATCCTGAACTTGGACAGTAAAATGTGGATGAATGTGAAACAGAAGAAAGGATGTCCGAGTGCACGCGCCGCTCACAGCGGTGTTATGTTCGACTCGCACTTGTATGTGTTTGCCGGCATGAACAGAGAAGGAGCGCTTGATGATGCATACAAACTCAATATAGGTGAGTGTTGATGAAGCAGTAGAGTGTTGATGATGCAGTAGTGTTGATGAAGCAGTAGAGTGTTGATGATGCAGTAGAGTGTTGGTGTTGCTTATCACCCATCACTGCCTTGCTTTTATAACATACTGTATATATACATATGAGTTCATCAATGTGATATACGTATGATAAATATTTGGTAATATAGTTGTAATTGTGTTTTCAGTGTTCACACATACCACATGCATGCATCCTGCATATACATTCATGCTTCCACACTTCATACACACACATCACGCACACACACACACACACGCACACGCACACACACACACACACAGATGTGCTCGCACGCACACAGCTGATATATCGCAAGAAGAATTGATAGATCAACTTACAAATCAGTCAAAACATTCCCTTTATAAACAACACACTGTCTTTCTCGCTGCAGAGACCCTGAAATGGAGCAAGGTCCAGCTGGAGGGACCTCCCCCCTCATGCCGCCTCGACTTCGGCATGTGCACGGTGCGACTCAACGTAACAGTGGTGCCACCTGGTGGCACCGATATGATGGTGACAGGGAGACAGGCAAAGGATTACCTGGAGCAGCAGTTGAGTCGATTCAGCAGTGCGGGAAGCACACGTAGTCTCGCCAGCAGCTACGGCAGTGCGGGGTCAGTGGGGCATGACGACTCCATTCCAGGTACGGTCACGCTTCATTAACCATTATGACCTAAGCCTTTTTTTGTTAACTCCCTTTTCCCCCACTTTGTTGAACATAAAAATATGAGGTTCATACATTGAAACATGGTTTCTAGTGTGTTTTAACTATCCATTAGATGGCGCCACTGCACTATACAGTATTACGCCTGCAGTTATTTTGGGCTGGGTTTGGTTGACAGCAAGTATCAGTCTACGGGCGGGTTTGGCTGACTTGAGGTGTAAAGGATTAAAGAGTTCGCCTGCCATGTCACGCCACGTACCCCTGTATCCTCAGCATGTTGAGGCTAGGCGTGTATTGGAAGAAGAAGAGGTTGTCTGTTCATATTTATTGTAAATTTGTGTTATGCAGTATAAAATTTATGTATTCTAACATAAAGACTATGTATCCAAAAACCTAAAAAATAATTAAATTCACAGCTGTCCGAAAATGTTGCCGTCTGTATATACAGCATACAGCACATTCTTATATACTGTATGCATTCAGACATGCAAATATAAAAGGTTTTCGAAAACATAGTATCCGAACACATACTGCTAGTATGATACTGTTATTATGATACTATTATTATCATATTGTCCAGATATGTTTTAACGTAACATAAACAACTTTTGAATTCAACAGTTCGATGTTTACACAAATTGTCAAGCAAGAATATATCCCAAATAGAACTCGGATAATTCTATGAAAGGATGTGATGTACCACATGACACACATAACATCTCATAGGTAATCGGAACTGAGGTCACGCCTTCGAAAGTGGTGTGCTGCTATCTAAAAAATCGGCGTATTCCCGAGACATTACTGTATTCGTTCTATTAAGCATACAGTACACTTAGTAAATATTTGAGACATGGAAATATGTCAAATTTTGTGTTCCAATAAGCGTACAGGGGTGTGCACCCATTTCCTTTGGTTCCTGTGGTTCCTGAGTACAGTCATCGCAGCAGACATTACGGGCAAGCGATTTATGCATTTCACATATGAGCAACAGGATACCAGAACACTGTAAAAATCTGTTAATTTTTTTCGATGTTGTTTCATTACCAAGCTTTGAATCTAGTGTGATATTGGTAGAAATTAAAACACACTGGTGGATTCAACAGTCAAGGTTGGCATTGAGATCACTGTCACGGCGTCGGGTGCTGCTAAAAAGGGGGTGTACGCTAATTAGGGCACGTACGCTTAATAGAAAGAACACGGTTAATTTCAACAACAACAAAACGGTTGATTAAAACATGATTTTACCAAATCTCACCCCCATATTTTGGTACAAAGTGAAACATATTGTTTGCAAAATTCTATGCACTGAAAATTTACCCAGCTCCAACAATAAAATAATTCCACCCCAAAATCTGGGCATTGAAAACTGAACCCAACCATGATTCCTCCGTTACTTTATTAACGTGGTAGATAGGCTGAACACTGATGTCAGAGTTAGGTTCTGGTGTAAAATTTATTGTACTTTAACACTGTAATTTTGTTTTCATGAGGTTGTGTAATTGACCATTGTAGCTGATCATTGTAACTGCACGCAACTCTGGCACCAGGAATTCACCTAAACCCCTGTGTATATAAGCCGCAGTGCAGGGTTGAACTTTTATGAAAGTTTATGTTTCAAAGTACCTGTGCGTGTACTTAACTACTTGGAATTGCACTTGATCAGTTGTGCCGTAACCCTGCCATGATGATACATGATGTGATCTTTCTTTATAAAACAACAATTAGAGTTTTAATCAGTAGGAAATATTGAACAATTTTCATGTTCAGGATGAATTTGTCTTCTAAAGTTCTATGCAATCTCTCCTTTGGCATCCAGAAAGATTAAGTGTAAAACGCTTTGAGCGGTCCCAAGGACTGGATACTGCGCTATATAAGAACTTTACTGTAATAAACGCATTTCATACTTTTTTACAGACCTACCCAGTTCGCCTTCCCACAATGCACCTCCAGACGGCCAGTTGACGCAGCCACCAGAGGGCGCAGCAGTGGCCTGTGATGGCGACGGTGCCATTGCCGCAGCGATGCCGGACAGTCTGCCGGCATTGCCACACGTTACCGTGGAGATGTGCCTAGTGATGGGGGGAATGGATACGGAGGGGGAGATGTTTGATGATACTCTCGTCATGTTGTTGGAGGACTCTGGGAGTGGAGTGAATGGGGAAGGCAAGGGAGAAGGAACGGAGGGATAGCTCCTTCCACCACCAGCGAGGGACATTACAAAACATTTGACTTCTCCAATGTTGAGTTGGCAGCAGTATGTTTCAGTAAAAACCTTAAAAAGTTAAGATTAACGCTTCCCATTACAAAACATTTCACTTTTCTGATGTCGATTTGGCCACAGCTTGTTTCAGTCCAAAAAACTTTAAAAGTTGAGATTCAAAGTTTGTAATAAACTTACGTATTTACCTTGAAATTATATGTTCAAACTTTTGATAGTTTCTGTAAAAAGTAATTATGGTACATTTAGATACGTTTGTTGTCTGTCACATTGTACTGTAGTTACTGTGAACTTGTAGAAACAATGGTAGCAACATCTTTATAAGTAAGGACAATGGTGAATTTGTACAGAAACAGTTTTGTCAATTTTTTTGTAATGTTGATCCACTTGTATATTATGTGAAGACAAGAAAATGTATAATGTTAAAAAGAGAAATGGCTAATATTTGTCATGTGCATGTGTCAACATGTAGCCTCTGTTTGCCTTCTTCAAGATGTGTGCAGCTGTATTGTGAGTCAGACATAGTGGTATGAAACCATATTCATGAGTCTATTCACTGATATTCTATGGCATAAAGAAAAGCCAAAGAAACCAAATGGAGAAGATTTGATGTGTTGCAGGTATCGATTGCTATATGATGTTTAAAATTCTTCTTTAAATGTTAGCAACTATACTTTAAACATTCTTAAAATCGAACCACGCGCATCTATGCAGTGGTGTTGTGTTTGTACAAATGTGTGCTTAAGTACTGTTGGATTTACTGTTTTACTTAAATAAAATAATATGATACTGTTCATTTGAGCTATTCCTGGCTTGCTTTCCAATGTGTGAAAAGATGAAGATTTGTGTCACATATCACTGTAACATACTTTGTATGTTTGATAATTGTGTTATATTGTCATGGCAAAATTTCATGTATAATAATTATTATAGTGCTACCATGTTTTCCTCTAATGGAAACCTTTTTTGTTTATTTTTCGGTAGAATTCCTATTAGGCTATATTATGATATATGGAGATCTTCGACTTGCATGTAGTAAACATTGAAGTCTCTACGAGTCTCCCTTCATCATATTAATAGCTTTGACATTGTCTAGTTGTGTATAGGATGGGTTCATTCCATGAAAGTCATTCATAGTACGCCCACACTGGTGAATGTCCATTGGCATACCAATTTGTTAAATATCTATATATTCATTTGCTAACTTTTTGATCATTTTAACTGCATCTCCTCCCAGGCACGTCTTTCATATTTCACTTGCTTCCTTGGACCACTGGCCTCTGATCAACCACTTAGCAATGTATTTAAAAAAACACAAAGGTAATTTTTTTTGCTTTGCCACTTGTCAGAGAAATGGAAACTAGAGTAAGTAACGACTCTCAAGATGGCACCACATGAATGTGTTTAAAAATCAAAATAATTTAATGGTAATAAATGATGCCCTTGGTTTGTTGCACTGTGGAAGGTGTAATGGTGATAACTGATGCCCTTGGTTTGTAGCTCCCTGGGTGGGTGTAATGGTGATAACAGATGCCCTTGGTTTATAGCTCCCTGGGTGGGTGTAATGGTGATAACTGATGCCCTTGGTTTGTTGTGCTTTGGGTGGGTGTAATGGTGATAACTGATGCCCTTGGTTTGTTGTGCTTTGGGTGGGTGTAATGGTGATAACTGATGCCCTTGGTTTGTTGCGCTATGGGTGGGTGTAATGGTGATAACTGATGCCATTGGTTTGTAGCTCGCTGGGTGGGTGTAATTGTGATAAATGATGCCCCTGGTTTGTTGTGCTATGGGTGGGTGTAATGGTGATAAATGATGCCCCTGGTTTGTTGTGCTTTGGGTGGGTGTAATGGTAATAACTGATGCCCTTGGTTTATTGTGCTATGGGTGGGTGTAACGGTGATAACTGATGCCCTTGGTTTGTTGTGCTATGGGTGGTTGTAACGGTGATAACTGATGCCCTTGGTTTGTTGTGCTATGGGTGGTTGTAACGGTTATAACTGATGCCCTTGGTTTATTGTGCTATGGGTGGGTGTAACGGTGATAACTGATGCCCTTGGTTTGTTGTGCTATGGCTGGGTGTAATGGTGATAACTGATGCCCCTGGTTTGTTGTGCTATGGGTGGGAGTAATGGTGATAACTGATGCCCTTGGTTTGTTGTGCTATGGGAGGGTGTAATGGTGATAACTGATGCCCTTGGTTTGTTGTGTTATGGGTGGATGTAAGGCTGATAACTGATGCCATTGGTTTGTTGTGTAATGGGTGGATGTAATGGTGATAACTGATGCCCTTGGTTTGTTGTGCTATGGGTGGGTGTAATGGTGATAACTGATGCCCCTGGTTTGTTGTGCTATGGGAGGGTGTAATGGTGATAACTGATTCCCCTGGTTTGTTGTGCTATGGGTTGGTGTAAAAGTGATAACTGATGCCCCTGGTTTGTTGTGCTAAGGGAGGATGTAACGGTGATAACTGATGCCCCTGGTTTGTTGTACTATGCATGGATGTAATGGTGATAACTGATGCCCCTGATTTGTTGTGCTAAGGGAGGATGTAACGGTGATAACTGATGCCCTTGGTTTGTTGCGCTATGGGTGGATGTAACGGTCATAACTGATGCCCCTGGTTTGTTGCGCTAAGGGTGGGTGTAATGGTGATAACTGATGCACTTGGTTTGTTGCGCAATGGGTGGATGTAACGGTGATAACTGATGCCCTTGGTTTGTTGTTCTATGGGTGGTTGTAATGGTGATAACTGATGCCCCTAGTTTGTTGCGCTAAGGGTGGGTGTAATGGTAATTACTGATGCACTTGGTTTGTTGCGCAATGGGTGGATGTAACGGTGATAACTGATGCCCTTGGTTTGTTGTTCTATGGGTGGGTGTAATGGTGATAACTGATGCCCTTGGTTTGTTGTTCTATGGGTGTATGTAACGGTGATAACTGATGCCCTTGGTTTGTTGTTAATGGTGATAACTGATGCCCTCGGTTTGTTGTTCTATGGGTGGATGTAAAGGTGATAACTGATGCCCTTGGTTTGTTGTGCTATGGGTGGGTGTAATGGTGATAACTGATGCCCTTGGTTTATTGTGCTACACGTAGGTGTAACGGTGATAACAGATGCCCTTGGTTTGTTGTGCTATGGGTGGCTGTAATGGTGATAGCTGATGTCCTTGGATTGTTGTGCTATGGGTGGATGTAATGGTGATAACTGATGCCCTTGGTTTGTTGTGCTATGGGTGGATGTAACGGTGATAACTGATGCCCCTGGTTTGTTGTGCTATGGGTGGTTGTAATGGTGATCACTGATGCCCTTGGTTTGTTGTTGTATGGGTAGATATAACGGTGATAACTGATGCCCTTGGTTTGTTGTGCTATGGGTGGTTGTAACGGTGATAACTGATGCCCTTGGTTTGTTGTGCAATGGGAGAGTGTAATGGTTACAACTGATGCCCCTGGTTTGTTGTGCTATGGGTGGGTGTAAAGATGATAACTGATGCCCTTGGTTTGTTGTGCTATGGGTGGATGTAACAGTGATAACTGATGCCCCTGGTTTGTTGCGCTAAGGCTGGGTGTAAAGGTGATAACTGATGCCCTTGGTTTGTTGTGCTATGAGTGGTTGTAACAGTGATAACTGATGCCCTTGGTTTGTTGTGCTATGGGCGGTTGTAACGGTGATAACTGATGCCCTTGGTTTATTGTGCTATGGGTGGGTGTAACGGTGATAACTGATGCCCTTTGTTTGTTGTGCTATTGGTGGGTGTAATGGTGATAACTGATGCCCTTGGTTTGTTATGTTATGAGTGGATGTAAGGCTGATAACTGATGCCCTTGGTTTGTTGTGCTATGGGTGGATGTAATGGTGATAACTGATGCCCTTGGTTTGTTGTGCTATGGGTGGGTGTTATGGTGATAACTGATGCCCCTGGTTTGTTGTGCTATGGGAGGGTGTAATGGTGATAACTGATTCCCCTGGTTTGTTGTGCTATGGGTGGTTGTAAAAGTGATAACTGATGCCCCTGGTTTGTTATGCTATGCATGGATGTAATGGTGATAACTGATGCCGCTGGTTTGTTGCGCAATGGGTGGGTGTAATGGTTATAACTGATGCCCCTAGTTTGTTGCGTTAAGGGAAGATGTAACGGTGATAACTGATGCCCCTGGTTTTTTGTGCTATAGGTGGATGTAATGGTGATAACTGATGCCCTTGGGTTGTTGTGCTATTGGTGGGTGTAATGGTGATAACTGATGCCCCTGGTTTCTTGTGCTATGGGTGGGTGTAATGGTGATAACTGATGCCCTTGGTTTGCTGTGCTATGGGTGGTTGTAATGGTGATAACTGATGCCCTTGATTTGTTGCGCAATGGGTGGATGTAACAGTGATAACTGATGCCCTTGGTTTGTTGTTAATGGTGATAACTGATGCCCTTGGTTTGTTGTTCTATGGATGGATGTAATGGTGATAAAGGATGCCCTTGGTTTGTTGTTCTATGGGTGGATGTAACGGTGATAACTGATGCCCTTGGTTTGTTGTTAATGGTGATAACTGATGCCCTCAGTTTGTTGTTCTATGGGTGGATGTAAAGGTGATAACTGATGCCCTTGGTTTGTTGTGCTATGGGTGGGTGTAATGGTGATAACTGATGCCCTTGGTTTGTTGTTCTATGGATGGATGTAATGGTGATAAAGGATGCCCTTGGTTTGTTGTTCTATGGTTGGATGTAACGGTGATAACTGATGCCCTTGGTTTGTTGTGCTATGGGTGGTTGTAGTGGTGATAACTGATGTACTTGGTTTATTTTGCTACAGGTAGGTGTATCGGTGATAACTGATGCCCTTGGTTTGTTGTGCTATGGGTGGCTGTAATGGTGATAACTGATGCCCTTGGTTTGTTGTGCTATGGGAGGATGTAATGGTGATAACTGATGCCCTTGGTTTGTTGTGCTATGGTTGGATGTAACGGTGATAACTGATTTCCCTGGTTTGTTGTGCTATGGGTGGTTGTAATGGTGATAACTGATGCCCTTGGTTTGTTGTGCTATGGGTGGATGTAACGGTGATAACTGATGTCCCTGGTTTGTTGTGCTATGGATGGTTGTAATGGTGATAACTGATGCCCTTGGTTTGTTGTTGTATGGGTAGATGTAACGGTGATAACTGATGCCCTTGGTTTGTTGTGCTATGGGTGGTTGTAATGGTGATAACTGATGCCCTTGGTTTGTTGTGCTATGGGTGGTTGTAATGGTGATAACTGATGCCTCTGGTTTGTTGCGCTAAGGGTGGGTGTAATGGTAATAACTGATGCACTTGGTTTGTTGCGCAATGGGTGGATGTAACGGTGATAACTGATGTCCTTGGTTTGTTGTTCTATGGGTGGGTGTAATGGTGATAACTGATGCCCTTGGTTTGTTGTTCTATGGGTGTATGTAATGGTGATAACTGATGCCCTTGGTTTGTTGTTAATGGTGATAACTGATGCCCTCGGTTTGTTGTTCTATAGGTGGATGTAAAGGTGATAACTGATGCCCTTGGTTTGTTGTGCTATGGGTGGGTGTAATGGTGATAACTGATGCCCTTGGTTTATTATGCTACACGTAGGTGTAACGGTGATAACTGATGCCCTTGGTTTGTTGTGCTATGGGTGGCTGTAATGGTGATAGCTGATGTCCTTGGATTGTTGTGCTATGGGTGGATGTAATGGTGATAACTGATGCCCTTGGTTTGTTGTGCTATGGGTGGATGTAACAGTGATAACTGATGCCCCTGGTTTGTTGTGCTATGGGTGGTTGTAATGGTGATCACTGATGCCCTTGGTTTGTTGTTGTATGGGTAGATGTAACGGTGATAACTGATGCCCTTGGTTTGTTGTGCTATGGGTGGTTGTAATGGTGATAACTGATGCCCTTGGTTTGTTGTGCAATGGGAGGGTGTAATGGTTATAACTGATGCCCCTGGTTTGTTGTGCTATGGGTGGGTGTAAAGATGATAACTGATGCCCTTGGTTTGTTGTGCTATGGGTGGATGTAACAGTGATAACTGATGCCCCTGGTTTGTTGCGCTAAGGCTGGGTGTAAAGGTGATAACTGATGCCCTTGGTTTGTTGTGCTATGAGTGGTTGTAACGGTGATAACTGATGCCCTTGGTTTGTTGTGCTATGGGTGGTTGTAACGGTGATAACTGATGCCCTTGGTTTATTGTGCTATGGGTGGGTGTAACGGTGATAACTGATGCCCTTGGTTTGTTGTGCTATTGGTGGGTGTAATGGTGATAACTGATGCCCTTGGTTTGTTATGTTATGGGTGGATGTAAGGCTGATAACTGATGCCCTTGGTTTGTTGTGCTATGGGTGGATGTAATGGTGATAACTGATGCCCTTGGTTTGTTGTGCTATGGGTGGGTGTTATGGTGATAACTGATGCCCCTGGTTTGTTGTGCTATGGGAGGGTGTAATGGTGATAACTGATTCCCCTGGTTTGTTGTGCTATGGGTGGTTGTAAAAGTAATAACTGATGCCCCTGGTTTGTTATGCTATGCATGGATGTAATGGTGATAACTGATGCCCCTGGTTTGTTGCGCAATGGGTGGGTGTAATGGTGATAACTGATGCCCCTAGTTTGTTGCGTTAAGGGAAGATGTAACGGTGATAACTGATGCCCCTGGTTTTTTGTGCTATAGGTGGATGTAATGGTGATAACTGATGCCCTTGGGTTGTTGTGCTATTGGTGGGTGTAATGGTGATAACTGATGCCCCTGGTTCCTTGTGCTATGGGTGGGTGTAATGGTGATAACTGATGCCCTTGGTTTGCTGTGCTATGGGTGGTTGTAATGGTGATAACTGATGCCCTTGATTTGTTGCGCAATGGGTGGATGTAACAGTGATAACTGATGCCCTCGGTTTGTTGTTCTATAGGTGGATGTAAAGGTGATAACTGATGCCCTTGGTTTGTTGTGCTATGGGTGGGTGTAATGGTGATAACTGATGCCCTTGGTTTATTATGCTACACGTAGGTGTAACGGTGATAACTGATGCCCTTGGTTTGTTGTGCTATGGGTGGCTGTAATGGTGATAGCTGATGTCCTTGGATTGTTGTGCTATGGGTGGATGTAATGGTGATAACTGATGCCCTTGGTTTGTTGTGCTATGGGTGGATGTAACAGTGATAACTGATGCCCCTGGTTTGTTGTGCTATGGGTGGTTGTAATGGTGATCACTGATGCCCTTGGTTTGTTGTTTTATGGGTAGATGTAACGGTGATAACTGATGCCCTTGGTTTGTTGTGCTATGGGTGGTTGTAATGGTGATAACTGATGCCCTTGGTTTGTTGTGCAATGGGAGGGTGTAATGGTTATAACTGATGCCCCTGGTTTGTTGTGCTATGGGTGGGTGTAAAGATGATAACTGATGCCCTTGGTTTGTTGTGCTATGGGTGGATGTAACAGTGATAACTGATGCCCCTGGTTTGTTGCGCTAAGGCTGGGTGTAAAGGTGATAACTGATGCCCTTGGTTTGTTGTGCTATGAGTGGTTGTAACGGTGATAACTGATGCCCTTGGTTTGTTGTGCTATGGGTGGTTGTAACGGTGATAACTGATGCCCTTGGTTTATTGTGCTATGGGTGGGTGTAACAGTGATAACTGATGCCCTTTGTTTGTTGTGCTATTGGTGGGTGTAATGGTGATAACTGATGCCCTTGGTTTGTTATGTTATGGGTGGATGTAAGGCTGATAACTGATGCCCTTGGTTTGTTGTGCTATGGGTGGATGTAATGGTGATAACTGATGCCCTTGGTTTGTTGTGCTATGGGTGGGTGTTATGGTGATAACTGATGCCCCTGGTTTGTTGTGCTATGGGAGGGTGTAATGGTGATAACTGATTCCCCTGGTTTGTTGTGCTATGGGTGGTTGTAAAAGTAATAACTGATGCCCCTGGTTTGTTATGCTATGCATGGATGTAATGGTGATAACTGATGCCCCTGGTTTGTTGCGCAATGGGTGGGTGTAATGGTGATAACTGATGCCCCTAGTTTGTTGCGTTAAGGGAAGATGTAACGGTGATAACTGATGCCCCTGGTTTTTTGTGCTATAGGTGGATGTAATGGTGATAACTGATGCCCTTGGGTTGTTGTGCTATTGGTGGGTGTAATGGTGATAACTGATGCCCCTGGTTCCTTGTGCTATGGGTGGGTGTAATGGTGATAACTGATGCCCTTGGTTTGCTGTGCTATGGGTGGTTGTAATGGTGATAACTGATGCCCTTGATTTGTTGCGCAATGGGTGGATGTAACAGTGATAACTGATGCCCTTGGTTTGTTGTTAATGGTGATAACTGATGCCCTTGGTTTGTTGTTCTATGGATGGATGTAATGGTGATAAAGGATGCCCTTGGTTTGTTGTTCTATGGGTGAATGTAACGGTGATAACTGATGCCCTTGGTTTGTTGTTAATGGTGATAACTGATGCCCTCGGTTTGTTGTTCTACGGGTGGATGTAAAGGTGATAACTGATGCCCTTGGTTTGTTGTGCTATGGGTGGGTGTAATGGTGATAACTGATGCCCTTGGTTTGTTCTTCTATGGATGGATGTAATGGTGATAAAGGAAGCCCTTGGTTTGTTGTTCTATGGTTGGATGTAACGGTGATAACTGATGCCCTTGGTTTGTTGTGCTATGGGTGGTTGTAGTGGTGATAACTGATGTACTTGGTTTATTTTGCTACAGGTAGGTGTAACGGTGATAACTGATGCCCTTGGTTTGTTGTGCTATGGGTGGCTGTAATGGTGATAACTGATGCCCTAGGTTTGTTGTGCTATGGGAGGATGTAATGGTGATAACTGATGCCCTTGGTTTGTTGTGCTATGGTTGGATGTAACGGTGATAACTGATTTCCCCTTGTTTGTTGTGCTATGGGTGGTTGTAATGGTGATAACTGATGCCCTTGGTTTGTTGTGCTATGGGTGGATGTAATGGTGATAACTGATGTCCCTGGTTTCTTGTGCTATGGATGGTTGTAATGGTGATAACTGATGCCCTTGGTTTGTTGTTGTATGGGTAGATGTAACGGTGATAACTGATGCCCTTGGTTTGTTGAGCTATGGGTGGTTGTAATGGTGATAACTGATGCCCTTGGTTTGTTGTGCTATGGATGGGTGTAATGGTGATAACTGATGCTCCTGGTTTGTTGTGCTATGGGTGGGTGTAAAGGTGATAACTGATGCCCTTGGTTTGTTGCGCTATGGGTGGATGTAACAGTGATAACTGATGCCCCTGGTTTGTTGCGCTAAGGCTGGGTGTAACGGTGATAACTGATGCCCTTGGTTTGTTGTGCTATGGGTGGTTGTAACGGTGATAACTGATGCCCTTGGTTTGTTGTGCTATGGGTGGTTGTAACGGTGATAACTGATGCCCTTGGTTTATTGTGCTATGGGTGGGTGTAACGGTGATAACTGATACCCTTGGTTTGTTGTGCTATGGGTGGGTGTAATGGTGATAACTGATGCCCCTGGTTTGTTGTGCTATGGGTGGGAGTAATGGTGATAACTGATGCCCTTGGTTTGTTGTGCTATGGGTGGTTGTAGTGGTGATAACTGATGTACTTGGTTTATTTTGCTACAGGTAGGTGTAACGGTGATAACTGATGCCCTTGGTTTGTTGTGCTATGGGTGGCTGTAATGGTGATAACTGATGCCCTTGGTTTGTTGTGCTATGGGAGGATGTAATGGTGATAACTGATGCCCTTGGTTTGTTGTGCTATGGGTGGATGTAACGGTGATAACTGATGTCCCTGGTTTGTTGTGCTATGGGTGGTTGTAATGGTGATAACTGATGCCCTTGGTTTGTTGTGCTATGGGTGGGTGTAACGGTGATAACTGATGCCCTTGGTTTGTTGTGCTATGGGTGGGTGTAATGGTGATAACTGATGCCCCTGGTTTGTTGTGCTATGGGTGGGAGTAATGGTGGTAACTGATACCCTTGGTTTGTTGTGCTATGGGAGGGTGTAATGGTGATAACTGATGCCCTTGGTTTGTTGTGTTATGGGTGGATGTAAGGCTGATAACTGATGCCATTGGTTTGTTGTGTAATGGGTGGATGTAATGGTGATAACTGATGCCCTTGGTTTGTTGTGCTATGGGTGGGTGTAATGGTGATAACTGATGCCCCTGGTTTGTTGTGCTATGGGTGGGTGTAATGGTGATAACTGATGCCCTTGGTTTATTGTGCTACACGTAGGTGTAACGGTGATAACTGATGCCCTTGGTTTGTTGTGCTATTGGTGGGTGTAATGGTGATAACTGATGCCCCTGGTTTCTTGTGCTATGGGTGGGTGTAATGGTGATAACTGATGCCCTTGGTTTGCTGTGCTATGGGTGGTTGTAATGGTGATTACTGATGCCCTTGATTTGTTGCGCAATGGGTGGATGTAACAGTGATAACTGATGCCCTTGGTTTGTTGTTAATGGTGATAACTGATGCCCTTGGTTTGTTGTTCTATGGATGGATGTAATGGTGATAAAGGATGCCCTTGGTTTGTTGTTCTATGGGTGAATGTAACGGTGATAACTGATGCCCTTGGTTTGTTATTAATGGTGATAACTGATGCCCTCGGTTTGTTGTTCTATGGGTGGATGTAAAGGTGATAACTGATGCCCTTGGTTTGTTGTGCTATGGGTGGGTGTAATGGTGATAACTGATGCCCTTGGTTTGTTGTTCTATGGATGGATGTAATGGTGATAAAGGATGCCCTTGGTTTGTTGTTCTATGGTTGGATGTAACGGTGATAACTGATGCCCTTGGTTTGTTGTGCTATGGGTGGTTGTAGTGGTGATAACTGATGTACTTGGTTTGTTGTGCAATGGGAGGGTGTAATGGTTATAACTGATGCCCCTGGTTTATTGTGCTATGGGTGGGTGTAAAGATGATAACTGATGCCCTTGGTTTGTTGTGCTATGGGTGGATGTAACAGTGATAACTGATGCCCCTGGTTTGTTGCGCTAAGGCTGGGTGTAAAGGTGATAACTGATGCCCTTGGTTTGTTGTGCTATGAGTGGTTGTAACGGTGATAACTGATGCCCTTGGTTTGTTGTGCTATGGGTGGTTGTAACGGTGATAACTGATGCCCTTGGTTTATTGTGCTATGGGTGGGTGTAACGGTGATAACTGATGCCCTTGGTTTGTTGTGCTATTGGTGGGTGTAATGGTGATAACTGATGCCCTTGGTTTGTTGTGTAATGGGTGGATGTAATGGTGATAACTGATGCCCTTGGTTTGTTGTGCTATGGGTGGGTGTAATGGTGATAACTGATGCCCCTGGTTTGTTGTGCTATGGGTGGGTGTAATGGTGATAACTGATGCCCTTGGTTTATTGTGCTACACGTAGGTGTAACGGTGATAACTGATGCCCTTGGTTTGTTGTGCTATGGGTGGCTGTAATGGTGATAGCTGATGTCCTTGGATTGTTGTGCTATGGGTGGATGTAATGGTGATAACTGATGCCCTTGGTTTGTTGTGCTATGGGTGGATGTAACGGTGATAACTGATGCCCCTGGTTTGTTGTGCTATGGGTGGTTGTAATGGTGATCACTGATGCCCTTGGTTTGTTGTGCTATGGGTGGTTGTAATGGTGATAACTGATGCCCTTGGTTTGTTGTGCAATGGGAGGGTGTAATGGTTATAACTGATGCCCCTGGTTTGTTGTGCTATGGGTGGGTGTAAAGATGATAACTGATGCCCTTGGTTTGTTGTGCTATGGGTGGATGTAACAGTGATAACTGATGCCCCTGGTTTGTTGCGCTAAGGCTGGGTGTAAAGGTGATAACTGATGCCCTTGGTTTGTTGTGCTATGAGTGGTTGTAACGGTGATAACTGATGCCCTTGGTTTGTTGTGCTATGGGTGGTTGTAACGGTGATAACTGATGCCCTTGGTTTATTGTGCTATGGGTGGGTGTAACGGTGATAACTGATGCCCTTGGTTTGTTGTGCTATTGGTGGGTGTAATGGTGATAACTGATGCCCTTGGTTTGTTATGTTATGGATGGATGTAAGGCTGATAACTGATGCCCTTGGTTTGTTGTGCTATGGGTGGATGTAATGGTGATAACTGATGCCCTTGGTTTGTTGTGCTATGGGTGGGTGTTATGGTGATAACTGATGCCCCTGGTTTGTTGTGCTATGGGAGGGTGTAATGGTGATAACTGATTCCCCTGGTTTGTTGTGCTATGGGTGGTTGTAAAAGTGATAACTGATGCCCCTGGTTTGTTATGCTATGCATTGATGTAATGGTGATAACTGATGCCGCTGGTTTGTTGCGCAATGGGTGGGTGTAATGGTGATAACTGATGCCCCTAGTTTGTTGCGTTAAGGGAAGATGTAACGGTGATAACTGATGCCCCTGGTTTTTTGTGCTATAGGTGGATGTAATGGTGATAACTGATGCCCTTGGGTTGTTGTGCTATTGGTGGGTGTAATGGTGATAACTGATGCCCCTGGTTTCTTGTGCTATGGGTGGGTGTAATGGTGATAACTGATGCCCTTGGTTTGCTGTGCTATAGGTGGTTGTAATGGTGATAACTGATGCCCTTGATTTGTTGCGCAATGGGTGGATGTAACAGTGATAACTGATGCCCTTGGTTTGTTGTTAATGGTGATAACTGATGCCCTTGGTTTGTTGTTCTATGGATGGATGTAATGGTGATGAAGGATGCCCTTGGTTTGTTGTTCTATGGGTGAATGTAACGGTGATAACTGATGCCCTTGGTTTGTTGTTAATGGTGATAACTGATGCCCTCGGTTTGTTGTTCTATGGGTGGATGTAAAGGTGGTAACTGATGCCCTTGGTTTGTTGTGCTATGGGTGGGTGTAATGGTGATAACTGATGCCCTTGGTTTGTTGTTCTATGGATGGATGTAATGGTGATAAAGGATGCCCTTGGTTTGTTGTTCTATGGTTAGATGTAACGGTGATAACTGATGCCCTTGGTTTGTTGTGCTATGGGTGGTTGTAGTGGTGATAACTGATGTACTTGGTTTATTTTGCTACAGGTAGGTGTAACGGTGATAACTGATGCCCTTGGTTTGTTGTGCTATGGGTGGCTGTAATGGTGATAACTGATGCCCTTGGTTTGTTGTGCTATGGGAGGATGTAATGGTAATAACTGATGCCCTTGGTTTGTTGTGCTATGGGTGGATGTAACGGTGATAACTGATTTCCCTGGTTTGTTGTGCTATGGGTGGTTGTAATGGTGATAACTGATGCCCTTGGTTTGTTGTGCTATGGGTGGATGTAACGGTGATAACTGATGTCCCTGGTTTGTTGTGCTATGGATGGTTGTAATGGTGATAACTGATGCCCTTGGTTTGTTGTTGTATGGGTAGATGTAACGGTGATAACTGATGCCCTTTGTTTGTTGTGCTATGGGTGGTTGTAATGGTGATAACTGATGCCCTTGGTTTGTTGTGCTATGGGTGGGTGTAATGGTGATAACTGATGCTCCTGGTTTGTTGTGCTATGGGTGGGTGTAAAGGTGATAACTGATGCCCTTGGTTTGTTGCGCTATGGGTGGATGTAACAGTGATAACTGATGCCCCTGGTTTGTTGCGCTAAGGCTGGGTGTAACGGTGATAACTGATGCCCTTGGTTTGTTGTGCTATGGGTGGTTGTAACGGTGATAACTGATGCCCTTGGTTTGTTGTGCTATGGGTGGTTGTAACGGTGATAACTGATGCCCTTGGTTTGTTGTGCTATGGGTGGTTGTAGTGGTGATAACTGATGTACTTGGTTTATTTTGCTACAGGTAGGTGTAACGGTGATAACTGATGCCCTTGGTTTGTTGTGCTATGGGTGGCTGTAATGGTGATAACTGATGCCCTTGGTTTGTTGTGCTATGGGAGGATGTAATGGTGATAACTGATGCCCTTGGTTTGTTGTGCTATGGGTGGATGTAACGGTGATAACTGATGTCCCTGGTTTGTTGTGCTATGGATGGTTGTAATGGTGATAACTGATGCCCTTGGTTTGTTGTTGTATGGGTAGATGTAACGGTGATAACTGATGCCCTTGGTTTGTTGTGCTATGGGTGGTTGTAATGGTGATAACTGATGCCCTTGGTTTGTTGTGCTATGGGTGGGTGTAAAGGTGATAACTGATGCCCTTGGTTTGTTGCGCTATGGGTGGATGTAACAGTGATAACTGATGCCCCTGGTTTGTTGCGCTAAGGCTGGGTGTAACGGTGATAACTGATGCCCTTGGTTTGTTGTGCTATGGGTGGTTGTAACGGTGATAACTGATGCCCTTGGTTTGTTGTGCTATGGGTGGTTGTAACGGTGATAACTGATGCCCTTGGTTTGTTGTGCTATGGGTGGGTGTAACGGTGATAACTGATGCCCTTGGTTTGTTGTGCTATGGGTGGGTGTAATGGTGATAACTGATGCCCCTGGTTTGTTGTGCTATGGGTGGGAGTAATGGTGATAACTGATGCCCTTGGTCTGTTGTGCTATGGGAGGGTGTAATGGTGATAACTGATGCCCTTGGTTTGTTGTGTTATGGGTGGATGTAAGGCTGATAACTGATGCCATTGGTTTGTTGTGTAATGGGTGGATGTAATGGTGATAACTGAAGCCCTTGGTTTGTTGTGCTATGGGTGGGTGTAATGGTGATAACTGATGCCCCTGGTTTGTTGTGCTATGGGAGGGTGTAATGGTGATAACTGATTCCCCTGGTTTGTTGTGCTATGGGTGGGTGTAAAAGTGATAACTGATGCCCCTGGTTTGTTGTGCTAAGGGAGGATGTAACGGTGATAAGTGATGCCCCTGGATTGTTGTGCTATGCATGGATGTAATGGTGATAACTGATGCCGCTGGTTTGTTGCGCTATGGGTGGGTGTAATCATGATAACTGATGCCCCTGGTTTGTTGCGCTAAGGGAAGATGTAACGGTGATAACTGATGCCCCTGGTTTGTTGCGCTATGGGTGGGTGTAATGGTGATAACTGATGCCCCTGATTTGTTGTGCTAAGGGAGGATGTAACGGTGATAACTGATGCCCTTGGTTTGTTGCGCTATGGGTGGATGTAACGGTCATAACTGATGCCCCTGGTTTGTTGCGCTAAGGGTGGGTGTAACGGTGATAACTGATGCCCTTGGTTTCTTGTTCTATGGGTGGTTGTAATGGTGATAACTGATGCCCCTGGTTTGTTGCGCTAAGGGTGAGTGTAATGGTAATAACTGATGCACTTGGTTTGTTGCGCAATGGGTGGATGTAACGGTGATAACTGATGCCCTTGGTTTGTTGTTCTATGGGTGGGTGTAATGGTGATAACTGATGCCCTTGGTTTGTTGTTCTATGGGTGTATGTAACGGTGATAACTGATGCCCTTGGTTTGTTGTTAATGGTGATAAGTGATGCCCTCGGTTTGTTGTTCTATGGGTGGATGTAAAGGTGATAACTGTTGCCCTTGGTTTGTTGTTCTATGGGTGGGTGTAATGGTGATAACTGATGCCTTTGGTTTATTGTGCTACACGTAGGTGTAACGGTGATAACTGATGCCCTTGGTTTGTTGTGCTATGGGTGGCTGTAATGATGATAGCTGATGTCCTTGGATTGTTGTGCTATGGGTGGATGTAATGGTGATAACTGATGCCCTTGGTTTGTTGTGCTATGGGTGGATGTAACGGTGATAACTGATGCCCCTGGTTTGTTGTGCTATGGGTGGTTGTAATGGTGATCACTGATGCCCTTGGTTTGTTGTTGTATGAGTAGATGTAACGGTGATAACTGATGCCCTTGGTTTGTTGTGCTATGGGTGGTGTGGTGATAACTGATAATGGTGATAACTGATGCCCTTGGTTTGTTGTGCTATGGGTGGTGTAACGGTGATAACTGATGCCCTGGTTTGTTGTGCTATGGGTGGTTGTAACGGTGATAACTGATGCCCTTGGTTTATTGTGTATGGGTGGGTGTAACGGTGATAACTGATGCCCTTGGTTTGTTGTGCTATGGGTGGGTGTAATGGTGATAACTGATGCCCCTGGTTTGTTGTGCTATGGGTGGGTGTAAAGGTGATAACTGATGCCCTTGGTTTGTTGCGATATGGGTGGATGTAACGGTGATAACTGATGCCCCTGGTTTGTTGCGCTAAGGCTGGGTGTAAGGTGATAACTGATGCCCTTGGTTTGTTGTGCTATGGGTGGATGTAAAGGTGATAACTGATGCCCTTGGTTTGTTGTGCTATGGGTGGTGTAATGGTGATAACTGATGCCCTTGGTTTTTTGTGCTATGGGAGGGTGTAATGGTGATAACTGATGCCCTTGGTTTGTTGTGCTATGGGTGGATGTAACGGTGATAACTGATGTCCTGGTTTGTTGTGCTATGGGTGGTTGTAATGGTGATAACTGATGCCCTTGGTTTGTTGTTGCTATGGGTGGATGTAATGGTGATAACTGATGCCCTTGGTTTGTTACGCTATGGGTGGTTGTAATGGTGATAACTGATGCCCTTGGTTTGTTGTGCTAATGGGAGGGTGTAATGGTGATAACTGATGCCCCTGGTTTGTTGTGCTATGGGTGGGTGTAATGATGATAACTGATGCGCTTGGTTTGTTGCGCAATGGGTGGATGTAACGTGATAACTGATAAGGCTGAACGGTGATAACTGATGCCCTTGGTTTGTTGTGCTATGGGTGGTTGTAATGGTGATAACTGATGCCCTTGGTTTGTTGTGCTATGGGTGGGTAGGTGCCCTTGGTTTATTGTGCTATAACGTGATAACTGATGCCCTTGGTTTGTTGTGCTATGGTGGGTGTAATGGTGATAACTGATGCCCCTGGTTTCTTGTGCTATGGGTGGGTGTAATGGTGATAACTGATGCACTTGGTTTGTTGCGCTATGGGTGGATGTAACGGTGATAACTGATGCCCTTGGTTTGTTGTTTATGTGTGGGTGTAATGGTGATAACTGATGCCCTTGGTTTGCTGTGCTATGGGTGGTGGTAATGGTGATAACTGATGCCCTTGATTTGTTGCGCAATGGGTGGATGTAACAGTGATAACTGATGCCCTTGGTTTGTTGTTAATGGTGATAACTGATGCCCTTGGTTTGTTGTGCTATGGGTGGATGTAAAGGTGATAACTGATGCCCTTGGTTTGTTGTGCTATGGGTGGCTGTAATGGTGATAACTGATGCCCTTGGTTTTTTGTGCTATGGGAGGATGTAATGGTGATAACTGATGCCCTTGGTTTGTTGTGCTATGGGAGGATGTAACGGTGATAACTGATGTCCCTGGTTTGTTGTGCTATGGGTGGTTGTAATGGTGATAACTGATGCCCTTGGTTTGTTGTGCTATGGGTGGCTAACTGATGCCCCTGGTTTGTTGAACTATGGTGGGTGTATGATAACTGATGCCCTTGGTTTGTTGCGCTATGAGTGGATGTAACAGTGATAACTGATGCCCCTGGTTTGTTGCGCTAAGGCTGGGTGTAACGGTGATAACTGATGCCCTTGGTTTGTTGTGCTATGGGTGGTTGTAACGGTGATAACTGATGCCCTTGGTTTGTTGTGCTATGGGTGGTTGTAATGGTGATAACTGAAGATGCCCTTGGTTTGTTGTGCTATGGCTGGATGTAATGGTGATAACTGATGCCCCTGGTTTGTTGTGCTATGGGTGGTTGTAATGGTGATAACTGATGCCCTTGGTTTGTTGTTGTATGGGTAGATGTAACGGTGATAACTGATGCCCTTGGTTTGTTGTGCTATGGGTGGTTGTAATGGTGATAACTGATGCCCCTGGTTTGTTGTGCTATGGGTGGGTGTAAAGGTGATAACTGATGCCCTTGGTTTGTTGCGATATGGGTGGATGTAACAGTGATAACTGATGCCCCTGGTTTGTTGCCCTAAGGCTGGGTGTAACGGTGATAACTGATGCCCTTGGTTTGTTGTGCTATGGGTGGTTGTAAAGGTGATAACTGATGCCCTTGGTTTGTTGTGCTATGGGTGGCTGTAATGGTGATAACTGATGCCCTTGGTTTTTTGTGCTATGGGAGGATGTAATGGTGATAACTGATGCCCTTGGTTTGTTGTGCTATGGGAGGATGTAACGGTGATAACTGATGTCCCTGGTTTGTTGTGCTATGGGTGGTTGTAATGGTGATAACTGATGCCCTTGGTTTGTTGTGCTATGGGTGGATGTAACGGTGATAACTGATGTCCCTGGTTTGTTGTGCTATGGGTGGTTGTAATGGTGATAACTGATGCCCTTGGTTTGTTGTTGTATGGGTAGATGTAACGGTGATAACTGATGCCCTTGGTTTGTTGTGCTATGGGTGGTTGTAATGGTGATAACTGATGCCCTTGGTTTGTTGTGCAATGGGAGGGTGTAATGGTTATAACTGATGCCTCTGGTTTGTTGTGCTATGGGTGGGTGTAAAGATGATAACTGATGCCCTTGGTTTGTTGCGCTATGGGTGGATGTAACAGTGATAACTGATGCCCCTGGTTTGTTGCGCTAAGGCTGGGTGTAACGGTGATAACTGATGCCCTTGGTTTGTTGTGCTATGGGTGGTTGTAACGGTGATAACTGATGCCCTTGGTTTGTTGTGCTATGGGTGGTTGTAACGGTTATAACTGATGCCCTTGGTTTATTGTGCTATGGGTGGGTGTAACGTTGATAACTGATGCCCTTGGTTTGTTGTGCTATGGCTGGGTGTAATGGTGATAACTGATGCCCCTGGTTTGTTGTGCTATGGGTGGGAGTAATGGTGATAACTGATGCCCTTGGTTTGTTGTGTTGTGGGTGGGTGTAATGGTGATAACTGATGCCCTTGGTTTGTTATGTTATGGGTGGATGTAAGGCTGATAACTGATGCCCTTGGTTTGTTGTGCTATGGGTGGATGTAATGGTGATAACTGATGCCCTTGGTTTGTTGCGATATGGGTGGATGTAACAGTGATAACTGATGCCCCTGGTTTGTTGCGCTAAGGCTGGGTGTAACGGTGATAACTGATGCCCTTGGTTTGTTGTGCTATGGGTGGTTGTAAAGGTGATAACTGATGCCCTTGGTTTGTTGTGCTATGGGTGGCTGTAATGGTGATAACTGATGCCCTTGGTTTTTTGTGCTATGGGAGGATGTAATGGTGATAACTGATGCCCTTGGTTTGTTGTGCTATGGGAGGATGTAACGGTGATAACTGATGTCCCTGGTTTGTTGTGCTATGGGTGGTTGTAATGGTGATAACTGATGCCCTTGGTTTGTTGTGCTATGGGTGGATGTAACGGTGATAACTGATGTCCCTGGTTTGTTGTGCTATGGATGGTTGTAATGGTGATAACTGATGCCCTTGGTTTGTTGTTGTATGGGTAGATGTAACGGTGATAACTGATGCCCTTGGTTTGTTGTGCTATGGGTGGTTGTAATGGTGATAACTGATGCCCTTGGTTTGTTGTGCAATGGGAGGGTGTAATGGTTATAACTGATGCCCCTGGTTTGTTGTGCTATGGGTGGGTGTAAAGATGATAACTGATGCCCTTGGTTTGTTGCGCTATGGGTGGATGTAACAGTGATAACTGATGCCCCTGGTTTGTTGCGCTAAGGCTGGGTGTAACGGTGATAACTGATGCCCTTGGTTTGTTGTGCTATGGGTGGTTGTAACGGTGATAACTGATGCCCTTGGTTTGTTGTGCTATGGGTGGTTGTAACGGTTATAACTGATGCCCTTGGTTTATTGTGCTATGGGTGGGTGTAACGTTGATAACTGATGCCCTTGGTTTGTTGTGCTATGGCTGGGTGTAATGGTGATAACTGATGCCCCTGGTTTGTTGTGCTATGGGTGGGAGTAATGGTGATAACTGATGCCCTTGGTTTGTTGTGTTGTGGGTGGGTGTAATGGTGATAACTGATGCCCTTGGTTTGTTATGTTATGGGTGGATGTAAGGCTGATAACTGATGCCCTTGGTTTTTTGTGCTATGGGTGGATGTAATGGTGATAACTGATGCCCTTGGTTTGTTGTGCTATGGGTGGGTGTAATGGTAATAATTGATCCCCTGGTTTGTTGTTCTATGGGAGGATGTAATGGTGATAACTGATGCCCTTTGTTTGTTGTGCTATGGGTGGCTGTAATGGTGATAACTGATGCCCTTGGTTTGTTGTGCTATGGGAGGATGTAATGGTGATAACTGATGCCCTTTGTTTGTTGTGCTACGGGTGGATGTAACGGTGATAACTGATGTCTCTGGTTTGTTGTGCTATGGGTGGATGTAACGGTGATAACTGATGTCCCTGGTTTGTTGTGTTATGGGTGGTTTTAATGGTGATAACTGATGCCCTTGGTTTGTTGTGCTATGGGTGGATGTAACGGGGATAACTGATGTCCCTGGTTTGTTGTGCTATGGGTGGTTGTAATGGTGATAACTGATGCCCTTGGTTTGTTGTTGTATGGGTAGATGTAACGGTGATAACTGATGCCCTTGGTTTGTTGTGCTATGGGTGGTTGTAATGGTGATAACTGATGCCCCTGGTTTGTTGTGCTATGGGTGGGTGTAAAGGTGATAACTGATGCCCTTGGTTTGTTGCGATATGGGTGGATGTAACAGTGATAACTGATGCCCCTGGTTTGTTGCGCTAAGGCTGGGTGTAACGGTGATAACTGATGCCCTTGGTTTGTTGTGCTATGGGTGGTTGTAAAGGTGATAACTGATGCCCTTGGTTTGTTGTGCTATGGGTGGCTGTAATGGTGATAACTGATGCCCTTGGTTTTTTGTGCTATGGGAGGATGTAATGGTGATAACTGATGCCCTTGGTTTGTTGTGCTATGGGAGGATGTAACGGTGATAACTGATGTCCCTGGTTTGTTGTGCTATGGGTGGTTGTAATGGTGATAACTGATGCCCTTGGTTTGTTGTGCTATGGGTGGATGTAACGGTGATAACTGATGTCCCTGGTTTGTTGTGCTATGGGTGGTTGTAATGGTGATAACTGATGCCCTTGGTTTGTTGTTGTATGGGTAGATGTAACGGTGATAACTGATGCCCTTGGTTTGTTGTGCTATGGGTGGTTGTAATGGTGATAACTGATGCCCTTGGTTTGTTGTGCAATGGGAGGGTGTAATGGTTATAACTGATGCCCCTGGTTTGTTGTGCTATGGGTGGGTGTAAAGATGATAACTGATGCCCTTGGTTTGTTGCGCTATGGGTGGATGTAACAGTGATAACTGATGCCCCTGGTTTGTTGCGCTAAGGCTGGGTGTAACGGTGATAAATGATGCCCTTGGTTTGTTGTGCTATGGGTGGTTGTAACGGTGATAACTGATGCCCTTGGTTTGTTGTGCTATGGGTGGTTGTAACGGTTATAACTGATGCCCTTGGTTTATTGTGCTATGGGTGGGTGTAACGGTGATAACTGATGCCCTTGGTTTGTTGTGCTATGGCTGGGTGTAATGGTGATAACTGATGCCCCTGGTTTGTTGTGCTATGGGTGGGAGTAATGGTGATAACTGATGCCCTTGGTTTGTTGTGTTGTGGGTGGGTGTAATGGTGATAACTGATGCCCTTGGTTTGTTATGTTATGGGTGGATGTAAGGCTGATAACTGATGCCCTTGGTTTGTTGTGCTATGGGTGGATGTAATGGTGATAACTGATGCCCTTGGTTTGTTGTGCTATGGGTGGGTGTAATGGTAATAATTGATCCCCTGGTTTGTTGTGCTATGGGAGGGTGTAATGGTGATAACTGATTCTCCTGGTTTGTTGTGCTATGGGTGGTTGTAAAAATGATAACTGATGCCCCTGGTTTGTTATGCTATGCATGGATGTAATGGTGAAAACTGATGCCGCTGGTTTGTTGCGCTATGGGTGGGTGTAATGGTGATAACTGATGCCCCTGGTTTGTTGCGCTAAGGGAAGATGTAACGGTGATAACTGATGCCCTTGGTTTGCTGTGCTATGGGTGGTGGTAATGGTGATAACTGATACCCTTGGTTTGTTGCGCAATGGGTGGATGTAACAGTGGTAACTGATGCCCTTGGTTTGTTGTTAATGGTGATAACTGATGCCCTTGGTTTGTTGTTCTATGGATGGATGTAATGGTGATAAAGGATGCCCTTGGTTTGTTGTTTTATGGGTGGATGTAACGGTGATAACTGATGCCCTTGGTTTGTTGTTAATGGTGATAACTGATGCCCTCTGTTTGTTGTTCTATGGGTGGATGTAAAGGTGATAACTGATGCCCTTGGTTTGTTGTGCTATGGGTGGCTGTAATGGTGATAAGTGATGCCCTTGGTTTGTTGTGCTATGGGAGGATGTAATGGTAATAACTGATGCCCTTGGTTTATTGTGCTATGGGTGGGTGTAACGGTGATAACTGATGCCCTTGGTTTGTTGTGCTATGGCTGGGTGTAATGGTGATAACTGATGCCCCTGGTTTGTTGTGCTATGGGTGGGAGTAATGGTGATAACTGATGCCCTTGGTTTGTTGTGTTGTGGGTGGGTGTAATGGTGATAACTGATGCCCTTGGTATGTTATGTTATGGGTGGATGTAAGGCTGATAGCTGATGCCCTTGGTTTGTTGTGCTATGGGTGGATGTAATGGTGATAACTGATGCCCTTGGTTTGTTGTGCTATGGGTGGGTGTAATGGTAATAACTGATCCCCTGGTTTGTTGTGCTATGGGAGGGTGTAATGGTGATAACTGATTCTCCTGGTTTGTTGTGCTATGGGTGGTTGTTAAAGTGATAACTGATGCCCCTGGTTTGTTATGCTATGCATGGATGTAATGGTGATAACTGATGCCCTTGGGTTGTTGTGCTATCGGTGGGTGTAATGGTGATAACTGATGCCCCTGGTTTCTTGTGCTATGGGTGGGTGTAATGGTGATAACTGATGCACTTGGTTTGTTGCGCAATGGGTGGATGTAACGGTGATAACTGATGCCCTTGGTTTGTTGTTCTATGTGTGGGTGTAATGGTGATAACTGATGCCCTTGGTTTGCTGTGCTATGGGTGGTGGTAATGGTGATAACTGATGCCCTTGATTTGTTGCGCAATGGGTGGATGTAACAGTGATAACTGATGCCCTTGGTTTGTTGTTAATGGTGATAACTGATGCCCTTGGTTTGTTGTTCTATGGATGGATGTAATGGTGATAAAGGATGCCCTTGGTTTGTTGTTCTATGGGTGGATGTAACGGTGATAACTGATGCCCTTGGTTTGTTGTTAATGGTGATAACTGATGCCCTCGGTTTGTTGTGCTATGGGTGGGTGTAATGGTGATAACTGATTCCCTTGGTTTGTTGTTCTTTGGATGGATGTAATGGTGATAAAGGATGCCCATGGTTTGTTGTTCTATGGGTGGATGTAACGGTGATAACTGATGCCCTTGGTTTGTTGTGCTATGGGTGGTTGTAGTGGTGATAACTGATGCACTTTGTTTGTTGTTCTATGGGAGGATGTAATGGTGATAACTGATGCCCTTTGTTTGTTGTGCTATGGGTGGCTGTAATGGTGATAACTGATGCCCTTGGTTTGTTGTGCTATGGGAGGATGTAATGGTGATAACTGATGCCCTTTGTTTGTTGTGCTATGGGTGGATGTAACGGTGATAACTGATGTCTCTGGTTTGTTGTGCTATGGGTGGATGTAACGGTGATAACTGATGTCTCTGGTTTGTTGTGTTTTGGGTGGTTGTAATGGTGATAACTGATGCCCTTGGTTTGTTGTGCTATGGGTGGATGTAACGGGGATAACTGATGTCCCTGGTTTGT